>JAODXP020000017.1:20098715-20101215 GCA_027497455.2 Sardinella longiceps
CTCTCTCTCTCTCTCTCTCTCTCTCTCTCTCTCATTCATAGAACTAACATGGTTGTGCTCTCCTTCATATCTAAATATTGAAATATTCACAAACATTAAAACTGTCTCTGATCTTACAAGTATTTTTGATAAATCAAAGTTGACATTATTTCTTCTATTTAACACCAGAGAATAAGAGGCAATTATACTCCATTCCTCCATCCTATTTGACCTTTAAAGGTGCCAAAATAATGTTTCTGACAAAAAAATCTTTTTATGAGCGTGCATATGCTTAGTGTTTGTGTGTGACTGCATGTTGAAATGTGTGTGTGTGTGTGTGTGTGTGTGTGTGTGTGTGTGTGTGTGTGTGTGTGTGTGTGTGTGTGTGTGTGTGCGTGCGTGTGTGTGTGTGTGCATATTGCATTACTGCGCTGCCATGGCCGGGCACTGGCTGTCTCTGTTGAGGACATGCATATCCATCATATGACACACACACAGCTTAAAGCTAAATGGATGAAGAACAGAGTGAAGTGGAAAGTTGCATGCCCTGTTACACACACACACACACACACACACACACACACACACACACACACACACACACACACACACACACACACACACACACACACACACACACACACACACTCACCACACACACAGAGGACGTGATTAGGCTGTCAGCCCTAGCAGCCCTTAGCTCTCCCTGTGCTACATACATATTTCAGATATGGGCTCTGGTGTGCAGATTCTCAGTGGTCCAAATGATGCTACAATTAAAGATTTATTTTTTGCCAATGTTGAGAAAAAAAAAGAGGAAAGTCAACATCACAGAAAAAAAATATGTATTTCCTTTTTATTGTTGTGTTCCATTCTCTCTTTTCTAAATTACTAAAAAAAATATTTCTGTCCATAATTATTCTGTATCTCTGTTGATGTTTTGTATGCATGTTTCATTTTCATTTTCATTTTTCACAAAAGCACCACTGAGTTAGAAAATTGTGTCTGAAAGAAATACATTGTTTGAATAAATACTGATTCAGATGATCCTGGAAAAAAAATCATAGCTTGTCTTACATCGAGATATAAAAAAATCTCTGTCTCATGTGGCACAGCCAGTATTGCTGAATCCAGTGTTGAAGCAATAGATTTAAGCACAGTTATAGTATAACCAAGAAAAAATAATGTTGTGCATTTACAAGAGTTATGAAGTTCTCTGACCAATAAGGCGGGAACCTGATAGAGGCTGTTGTGTTGTGTTGTGTTGTGTTGTGTTGGTGTTGTGGCTGTTGCGTCAGTATAAGGCATGCTAGGCCGAAGGCACAAGAAGGGGGATGAATGGGATTTCATACATACTTTTTATTAAAAATGACATTTATTAAAGATTATAGGCAGATAAGTCAGTGCGAACAAGAAAAAAATGCAGTGGCACTGTATCCAGAGGGGAAACAAAAGCAATATGCTGACTGAGAAAGAGGCTGTTTGCACAGTGGATCTAGTTTCTACTTGTATGGACAGTTGAATGTAAAGCTTGCTTTACAAAAATGAACTCTTGTTGACAGAGGTCTCGGAGCTATGGCCTTTCAAAGTCTTGTGCCAGCGACAAATTGTCAGATAGAATAACATTGATTCTATGGTGACTAATACACATTGACATAACAGTGCACTGCAATGCGGCAACACACAACGGAATCCAACAGAGCAGTGAGCTGATACCCAATCAGATACTTTTATATACACAACAAGCTCAGCAACAACCCATGAACCTTGATTTTTGTGTCATAATTTGTTGTCATTGTTGATGACAACCTAGCTGGACTAAAGCTGCCCACTCCAACCCACTCCATTCCCACTGAATGAGAAAGACACAGAAAGACATACAGTACAAGTGTGGAGAGGGAGAGAAGGAAAGGGTGTGTGTGTGTGTGTTTGGGGGGGAGGGGGGGGTGTTCAGAGAGTCAGAGGGCAGCTCATTAAGTTCTTGACAGGTTTCTTAAAGTCAAGGAAGAATTTTTAACGTTTGCAAATCTAGAGAAGTACTGACACCCTCTATCTTAAAATGTTCAAGGACGTAAAATGGGATCCTCAGTATGTACAAACAATTCCATACAATTTAAAAATGGCAGCAGAAACACAACAGTATGGGTTTCTCTCTCTCAAATACTTGGGGGGTACCTTAGGCTAGCCTCTGTGCTGTAGCACACGATAGCACACAACTCCCAAAGAGCCGTTCTATCTAGGCAAGTGTTCGTGACTTTGAGAAACAGTCAGTAGACCACCCGGCGTTGTGGCTGTCTGTCACCCTGCCGTCTCGTCCTCATCCCGCCTATCTCCTTTCCGCCTTGCTGCATCTTTTCCTCAAGCATGGCCGAGGTGTCGGCACAGAGCGTTCTCTGACACGCCTGTTTCCACGGCGACCGAGGTGTTGTCACATGAGGACGGATGAGCAGAGGCCTTGCTGCCTCTCTGTCTGTCACATAGGCTATGTTCATCTATATTCACAGCAAACATGAGGCATGAG
>JAODXP020000017.1:20106215-20108715 GCA_027497455.2 Sardinella longiceps
GACTATGAGAAGACAGCCTACCACACACTGCTGATAAAGGTAGAGAATGAAGAGCAGCTGGTCCCAGACGTGGGATATGGCCCCAGCTCCACCGCCACCGTCACCGTGACCGTACAGGACGTCAACGAGGGGCCAGTCTTCTACCCAGACCCCATGGTGGTCACCAAGGAGGAGAACATCCCAGTGGGCAGCTATGTGACCATGCTCAATGCCACTGACCCGGACTACCTCCAGACGCAAAGCATCAGGTCAGAGAGTCATACACACATGCTAGTGTGTGCACGCACACACACACACACACACACACACACACACACACACACACACACACACACACACACACACACACACACACACACACACAAAACATTCTCAGGCCTTGCATTTGACCTATATGCATTATCCTCAGTAGACCTTATTGGTAGCACTATATTCATTCCTTGAAAACTTGAGAAAACAACGCTGTTTCATTTATGCAGATTTATGAGCCACTATTTATTTTATTTTTTTTTCCGTCAATATGTTACCCATACTGTATACATACAGTATATACATTAAACAAATTGGGGTGTGATTGTAATTATTGCCCCATAAGCTCTCAGTAACACTGAACAAACCATTTTCCCTGTATTATAAATGTGGAGTAATGTTGCTTCATCCAACTAATGTTTCTCTTTGATCTTCATGGACAAGTTTTGCACTGTAGAGAGGGAGTGAGCAAGTCAAGTAGTGTGTCGTCTTTGCAAGGATCATTGCTTTGTTGCCTT
This sequence comes from Sardinella longiceps, assembly GCA_027497455.2. Taxonomy (NCBI): domain Eukaryota; kingdom Metazoa; phylum Chordata; class Actinopteri; order Clupeiformes; family Clupeidae; genus Sardinella; species Sardinella longiceps. The sequence continues at coordinate 20,106,983 of JAODXP020000017.1, forward strand.
ATATTGGTACAGACTGCAGGAATATGTGCTCACCCACCAGGCTTTTTAACTTGCAGTGGATTAAGATCTCAGGGGATGGCCCTTCTGTGGTGTGCTCGAGAGTCTGAGCAGCACAGAAGAGATAGTTACACTCTTTGAAAAAGCATTTACATAAGTTGTATCAATTCACTGAAGATTTTTGTTTAAGTGTTGATTTGTGGTTTAGTGCAAAGCATCATGGACAATGCTTTACTTTGTGTTTTTTTTTTTTGTTTGTTTGTTTGTTTGTTTCCAACACAAAAATCTCAATTCACACTAAATAAATCTTTGGATGTTTTTTTTTTTTTTTTTTTATGTCTAGGTTAAAGAAACAGGACGAATTGAGGAAATATTTAATAGGCCTACCAGAGAACCATGGTCTCAAATAATAGCATCATTTCGCACAGAAGCTGTACTGTAGTTAGTCAAAAATGAGTAAAAGACTCATAGTAAAAAAAAAAAAAAAAATTATTATGTGTGCAGATTGACAATTGGCTAGACAATTTATTCCTTGTATTATAACTCACTGGTTGCATCAGAATGATTTTGAAATCATTATTCCAAAAGTATGGCTTACTGTACTGTTGAACCGCTTGTAATCATTTGTTGACTGGCACATAATAGCCCATTGTTTCTGGCTGGGTTAAGGTGCTTTAGAGAGAGTTTACTCATTTCCCCCAACTGTGTGCAACTGCCATCTGCACATCCAGATTGTCAGTTCATTGCCTATCGCTCTGACAGTGTATTTATAAGACAGATCAGATGCCAAAGCAGCAGAGGGAACAACATTGTCTTTACCGCCTCTTTACTGCAAAGCCATTACTGTTGTGCCTTAGAGGGCTCTGGCGTTTACTGCATGCGTGCCACACTCAAAGAATTCCCCCAGTGCAGGCGGCTTACTGTGTAACTCTCAAATTGCTCCCTGTAAGGGCTGTTAGTTCTAATGTGAATGACAATCAAATGGATTCTCTGTAGACGGGTAAGCTTTTACCACACATCCAATATCCAGGTTTTTTTCCCCCTCATTCTATTTTCTTTTTCCACTTTTTTTCTTTTCTTTTCTTTTTTTTTTTTTTTTTTTTTTTGGCCCCGCGCTATGCCAGTGATGAAACAGTTCCTCTTCACTGCTCTCTTCACCTCTCTGGTCTCATGCAGGTGTTGTAGCTTCTCCCAGTGATTCCAAAAGGGCCTTTCCAAAGTCCATCACTCCTTGCTTTGTGGCACTTTAGCGATTTGGGGTAATGGCAAAAAATGCTTGAAATGATTCGAAATACACCTCCAGCAGTTTAAAGAGGTGTTGGAGGGGAAGGAAGCAAGGCTGGACTCTAATGGTATTGCCTGGAGCCATCAATGACCTGTGAAATGAAACGACTAGATTAAGATGATTAGCCAGGCCATCGTTATTGTTAGCTCATGAACATTAAAGAGCTTTCTGCTCCATTTCGAGCCAAATCTCTGGGTTGGGATTTTGGAGCTGTCTGCCCGGACTGACTGTTTGGTTGCGGAGTTAGTTAAATTACGGCGTAATAAAATTATACCCATTATTGCATAGAGCCTTTGCTCTCCACAGGTTATTACTGTAGATTGTTTCATTCTAGAAAATTACAAAAATGAAGTGAGCAATTTATTGCTGTTTTCTCAATTACTGTTTTGTATTAATCAAACTTTATAGTACATGACACACAAACACAGGTGGGATTCTGTTTTTTTCTCCC
>JAODXP020000017.1:20118715-20123715 GCA_027497455.2 Sardinella longiceps
GTGTGTGTGTGTGTGTCTGTATGTGAAAACTTTGCTGAGATTGGTTCATCTTTTGAACCATGCTCCCCTTCCAGCAGTAAGTGAAAATGGGGTGCAATGGTGTTTTTGCCCCCAACAGCACCTCTCAGACAGCCCTGCCTGAAATGATTACCTTAACCCTAAACCCAACCCTAACATCTCAACCCTCACCCTAACCATAGATTGAGAGGAGTGGTGACTTGAAGGCTGAAGGCAAAAAGACCAAAAATTGGTCGTACTCCATCAGTCCAGCAAAACAGTCATGGAAACATGAATCACTGTAGTTCCTACTTTGTTTAGTCTGTGAACATGACTAGTTGAGATATTTTTGAGATTCTGAATCACTGTTTAGGGTTCAGATAAAAGCTTGGTAAAATCTTGGTATGTGAGTACCAGCATGCCGGTATGCATGTGTGTGGTTGTGGGTGAGACCCCCACACACCCCCCCACACACACCCTCCACACACACACACACCCATGCACACACACCCACACCCACCCACGCACACACACACACACACACACACACACACACACACACACACACACACACACACACACACACACACACATTCAACACCCATATGACCAGATTCAGACACACATACACCCCCAGACGTACATTAGACAGGCTGGTGAGTGGCTGTTTCCATGTTTTTTCTCTCAGCTTTTGTGGGGCGACTGACGCATGATGGATGGATGATTTGTGTCTGTCATCAGCCGCCTGATTGGAGAGAGATGGATGGGTGTGGGCGTGTCACTCACGGCTCTAACGAGCAGTTAATGGACAGCCGGCGGAAGCTGGGCGAACGTGTCACCGGCCGCTCTGTTTCCACGCCGACGTGTCTGACAGTTGATTGATAGACTGGCCCCCCCTCCTGTTTATATATTTTTCCTCCGCTTCATTCGCCATCTTTCACACAGTCTCTCTCTCTCTCTCTCTCTCTCTCTCTCTCTCTCTCTCTCTCTCTCTCTCTCTCTCTCTCTCTCTCTCTCTCTCTCTCTCTCATTCACTCTCCATGCTCTTTTCCCTCATACTCTTCCTCTCTCTCTTTTGCCATCATATTTCTTTCTCCTTCCCCCGTCAGACTCTCCTATTTCAATCTTTCTCCTGTCTGATTTTCCCTTCTCAATCTTCTTCTCTCCCTTCCTCTCCTCTCATTTTGCCTCTCTGCTCTCTCCATCCCTCCCTCTCCCATGTTGTATTGATAGCCCGTGTCTACCCACTCTCACCTGATACAGACATGTCCACAGGTGTGTGTCGCTAATAGTTAGCAGTCCTCTTGTGTTCTCCAGAAGCTAATAGACAGCAGTCTTTCCATACTGTCCCGATTGTAATAGTTAGCTGTCCTACCTTACTGTTCCAACTTTGATTTTGGCACTTCGGAAGGCAGGACAGAGTTTCACCTACATTCTGAACCTGAGGTATTTTTAAACTAAGTATCTTATCATGACAGTCTTACATTGTGTCTTGACTGTGAGGTCTGCAAGCATTGGAACGTCTTAACTTAATTTGAATGTACCTGGGCATTGTACATCATGATGTGATGCTGCTTTTGGAGCAAAATGTCTGTCAGACTTAGGCCTTAGCTTTAATGATTCATTCACATCTGTTGTTCTGTCATTTCTAACAGAGACTGTTGGGGTGAACTGGGCTCCTCCATAAAACAGCACCCTAGGGTGATGCCTGCCTGACACCCTCAGGGCGCAGAAGCAGCACAGGGCATGGGTGTTAAGGCCAGATGGAACATGTGCATAATATGTGTGTGTGTGTGTGTGTGTGTGTGTGTGTGTGTGTGTGTGTGTGTGTGTGTGTGTGTGTGTGTGTGTGTGTGTGTGCTCGACAGTTTCCCCATTTAAAATGAATCAAAGGCAGAATGATTGGGTTAGAAGAAGGGATAGAGATGTTGACAGATAGAAGGAGAGAGAGAGAGAGAGAGAGAGAGAGAGAGAGAGAGAGAGAGAGAGAGAGAGAGAGAGAGAGAGAGAGAGCAAGAGGTGTGAAATATCTCATTCATTTATTCAGGGCCATATGCATCTCCCTGTTATCTCCTCCTGTTCTCTCAGGCCAGGTGGAGAATCTCAATGTAGTCTGCAGCTACCGTATGCCAAGAGCGCCACCCTCTAGGCCTGCCTGTGCCAGCTACACACACACACACACACACACACACACACACATCACATACACACGTGCGCACACACACGCACACACACATACACAAACATGGACACACACGCACACACAAACATGCACACACGCACACAGAGAGAGAGGGCGGGGGGGGGGGGGGGGGGTGGAGTGGCCGACGACATTGTAATGGCTGTCCTCAAAGCCATTTCACACACAGCAAGCGGCCTGATTGAGAGGAGTTATTAACATTGGCCCCTTGCCTCCTAATTCTTCCAGACGTTTGGTCTCTCGTGTGTGTGTGTGTGTGTGTGTGTGTGTGTGTGTGTGTGTGTGTGTGTGTGTGTGTGTGTGTGTGTGTGTGTGTGTGTGTGTGTGTGTGTGTGTGTGTGTGTGTGTGTGTGTGTGTGTGCCCAGGGGTGTGAATGCCAACTCTGGTAGCTGATTGGTGGCACTGTAGACCCAGAGGACTGCCAAGAACTTTCCACTCGCACACTCATAAACTGAGGAGCACACACTGAAGCAAACAGAAATGCACAGCCACACACACACACACACACACACACACACACACACACACACACACACACACATACACACACAGCAGAGCGAGCTGATGATAAACTCCCCACACACACTCACTCCTGACTGTTAATAACTCAGGCCAAGTGGGTGCCATCGCTCCCTGTGATCCATCCACCTCCACCTTATTAGGGCCCGAGCACCGAGGTGCACGAGCCCGGAACGGGCTTGTGCACCGATAGGTGCGAAGCCCTATTGTTTTTGCTCAGATTATTATTTTTTTCTTTTATTCTTTTCCTCACAATGGAACCGGCCATTTTTGACCACTTTCCCGTGCTCAAAAAGTCACGAAATTTTGCACACACCTTGGAATTCTGGAACACTGGAGGTTTACAGCGGTATAGACCCGGGTGTGGCCCAGGGACTCCGTAGCGCCCCCTAAAGTAAAAAAATGCCTTGGGCTCTATGGGCCGGTCTCATGATGAACTTTAACATACTCCTCGGACATCGCTTGTCGGATGCCTGTGAAATTCGGTACACATGATGCCAAGATGTTGCTCATGTGGAATTGCGAAGGGATTTTTCCTACCTTTTACGAATTCAAGATGGCGGATGCATGAACTAAGAGAAAAAATGAATAATAGGAAATGTGGCATAACATCACACTGGATTGATAAAATCGCCTGAAACTCATACCGTTTATAGATCCTGTGATTACGACAATATTCATTCACTTGATGGGCGTGGTTGTTACAGCGCCACCATCTGGCAAGGTGGAACCACTACAGAAATTTACATTAAGTTCCATGGTTGACATATACTTTGAGCTATACGCAAGAAATTTGGTAGGTGTGTGGGACTCCCCAAGACGAACAACTTTCGTATTACATTGCATTAGCCACGCCCAACAGGAAGTGAGGTAATAAGGAGTGTAAAGATTTGGACACACAGTGAACTTTAACGCACTCGTCGGACACGGTATGTCAGATTCAAGTGAAATTTGGTGTACATGACCTCTAGATGCTGCAGATGCCAAATTGCGAACAGATTTTTGATATCTCATACTATGTTGAAATAACAATTTTATGAAATTGTATGATTTTAATAGCTCTTCACGAAACAGGAAGTGTGCCATAAAATCACACTGCATTAACCGTTTGGTCTGAAACTTCACAGGTTCATAGATGGTATGACTGTGATGATATCTAGACACCCCATGGGCGTGTCTGCTATAGCGCCACCACCTGGTCAAGTAGGAAATGTGCCAGAAATTGACAATGCTTTACCCGATTGTTCTGAAACTTCACAGGTTCATAGATGGTATGACTGTGATGATATGTAGACACCCCTTGGGCGTGGCTGTTATAGCGCCACCACCTGGCCAAGCAGGAAATGTGCCAAAAATTGACAATGCTTTACCCGTTTGATCTGAAACTTCACAGGTTCATAGATGGTATGACTGTGATGATACCTAGACACCCTGTGGGCGTGCCCTTTATAGCGCCGCCATCTGGTCAAACAGGAAATGTGCCAAAAATTGACAATGCTTTACCCGTTTGATCTGAAACTTCACTGGTTCATAGATGGTATACCTGTGATGATATCTAGACACCCCATGGACATGCCTGTTATAGCGCCACCACCTGGTCAAGCAGGAAATGTGCCAGAAATTGACAATGCTTTATGCCCCTAGTGGTCAAATGTTATAACTTGGAAACGGTTTGACGTAGCTTATCCAAACTTGGTATATGGACTCCTGACCGTTTTCTGACCAGGCATAACCATGAATCGAAACTCTGTAGTGCCCCTAGTGGTCAAATATTATAACTTGGAAACGGTTTGACATAGCTTATCCAAACTTAGTATATGGACTCCTGACCATGTTCTGACCACGCATAACCATGCATCGGAACTCTCAAGCGCCCCTAGTGGTCAAATATTATAACTTGGAAACGGTTTGACGTAGCTTATCCAAACTTAATATATGGACTCCTGACTGTGTTCTGACCACACATAACCATGAATCGAAACTTTCTAGCGCCCCTAGTGGTCAAATATTATAACTTGGAAACGGTTTGACGTAGCTTATCCAAACTTGGTATATGGACTCCTGACTGTGTTCTGACCACGCATAACCAAGAATCGAAACTCTTTAATGCCCCCTTGTGGTCGAACATTATAACTTGGAAACGGTTTGACCTATCATTACCAAAGTTGGTACACAGACTGTGGACCATCTTCTGATCATGCAGTATGACTTATGTGAATCTCTGTAGCGCCCCTACTAAGAGAAAGAGTGTAAAAGGTAGACTGAGTGAGTGTGTGACAGTGA
>JAODXP020000017.1:20128715-20133715 GCA_027497455.2 Sardinella longiceps
CCCCCTTTGCTAGTAAATTGCATGTATGTGTTCACATTTTGTTAATTCAGCAATAATTATGCACAAATTTCAAGGTGTTTTTGGTGCGGGGGTACTTGGTAGGACCAGAGTGTCTCAGGGGGTACGCAACAGTTTAAAGTTTGGGAACCACGGCCCTACAGCATAGTTGTTACCCAGTAACTAGGCATTGCAACCAACAAAGTTGCTAAGTTAGTTAGCATTGATGCTTTTGGAAAATGGAGCAGTAGTCTGCAAGATTCACTAACTCTTTTTTGCTCGCTTTTAATGCTTCCCTCTGATAACAGTACCTTTGTAGAAGCAGCCTTACAGAAAGTTATGAAAGGTGAAGTTCAGTGAGCTCAACTCTCACTTATTTCACACACCTAGTTTAGTTTTCACTTATGTTTAAAAATAGATATTAATTCTAGCATGTTAGATTTAATCAACTATTGCCCACACAGAATCTGCCATTTACTTAAGTGGGAATTTAGTCATTTGAGCCAGGATAGAGTTCCTGCTAGAGTTCCTGAGATCCACGCAAGTACCAGATTATAGAGATTTGGCAAGGAGGCTGTAGCCCACACATTCACATTCAAAGGCAGAAATACTTTGATGCTATACTTAGTTCTACAATTAAGCAGGAGCTTTGTAAAATAAATTCACATTTTAACATCATCCTTTTTTCTACGAGAATAAATCCCAAGTTATATGATTTAAGCATAAAAATCACACCCCAGTCAAGAATTGTATTTATTTATTTATTTATTTATTTATTTATTTATTGAGAAGACACATGAGAGAGATAATGAAAGTGAAAATACACCACTACAGTAGCCAGTCATGTAACACAAGCAATACTAGATTTATTTTGTGCACTGTGAGATCCAAGTTTGATTACTGTACCATGGTCATTTCCTAGCGTTTTGCTCCATTTTGACTGCTGAAAAGCTCTGTTTCACCGACAGCTTTTAGGCTGACTGGGTCCCTTAACGTGTCGCTTCATATACCCTCAGACCCATCCAAAGGCTATTTGTGGAGAGTGTGTAGGTGTAGGTCTCATTCTGTAAATGTCACTGAGCACAATATATGTCCTGTTATAGCTTAGGCATGTTTTTATATTGTTTGGAAAACAGCCATACAGATGGATGAAATGTGAAGATGACCTTCAAGTGTCCATCTTCTATCACATTGAGGATGGAGAAAAAAATAATCTTGACACCAACTTTAAATGAAAGTGCAGCTATCAAAAAATCCATGAAGTACAGCTTTCGTATGCCCTGACTCATCAATATTGGCACCACAGTCAGTGCCTATGGTGATAAATTGAGAAATTTAATTTAATTTAACACACTGGCCACAGAAACCTGACAAAATTCAGATCAGCCACCATTAATTCTGTGCATTATCTGTGTCAGTTACTCCAGTCACAACTGACTTGTCCATGGTCCTGAAAAGTCTGTGCAGCAAGAGCTATCCAAGGTCCTGAAGTCTAGAGTCACCTGAAGTATTGTCTGTCAAGTACTCCAGTTACAAGAGACTTGTCCATGGTGCTGAAAAAGTAAAGTGTTTGCAGTAAGAACTATCCATGGTCCTGAAATGTGGACTCACCAGTTCTCTTTGCTGCAGGAACTTTCCGTGGTGCTGAATGTTGTTTTCGCCACACATTGTGCTTGGTGTGTGTCTAAGCATGGAGATGCAGCAGGTCTCTGCTTTGCTTCTAGCTACTGTAGGCAAGTAGTGGAAGTTGCTGACATTACATAGCCAACAGCTCTATCAGATCAACCTTCAGAGTCAGCATGCATGCACAACTAAACACACACACACACACACACACACACACACACACACACACACACACACACACATGCAGAGTCAGTGTGTTTTGCGCCCAAGGCATAGAATCCATGGCTGCTGCTTATTTCTGTGCTCTGGAGGCTTACTGTTGCATGAAAGGACAAATCAGGCACAGACTAGCCAGCCATTTCCTTTTTTAGTGCTCAATTCACCTTACATATTTCCCCCATTCCACTATTTCAGTGTATGTGTGTGTGTGGGTGTGGGTGTGCTTGTGTGTGTTTATAGCGAGAGACAGAGGGACACTGTGCGTGTGTGCGCGCATGAGTGTGTGCATATGTGTGTGTGTGTTTGTGTGCATGTGAGTGTGTGTGTGCATGTGCATGCATGTGTGTGTGTGTGTGTGTGTGTGTGTGTGTGTGTGTGTGTGTGTGTGTGTGTGTGTGCATCAGACGGTATGTTTGATTGAACCTCTAAATCAGAACTGGTTGACATGAGCACAGCTGGGAATCCATTCAGCCGCAGATTCATTTCTTAGCCAATCAAAACACATTCCCTTGCCACACACACACACACACACACACACACACACACACACACACACACACACACAGACACACCGCGAAGGCTGTGACAGGGTCATACCTCGGCTTCTATGGACTCTTTTTTTCTTAACTGAAAGGCAAAATAGGTCATTTTTCTCAGCGGACAATCTACTTCCCATCCTTCAGTCCATGCATGCACACGCTCACACTCTCTGAGTCCCCATCCATCCATACCACCTCTCCTTCACCTCACCACAGCACGCACATTTCACTCACTCACTCTCTCACTCACACACACACACACACACACACACACACACACACACACACACACACACACACACACACACACACACACACACACACACACACAGACATGCACGCACACACATGTACACAGCGTATGTACACACATACACACACACACACACACACACACACACACACACACACACACACACACACACACACAGACACACTCAAAGACACATTGACGCAGTGTATGCACACGCACACACACACAAACACACACACTATCCACCCATGCCTCCTTAAACACTCGTCTCTAATGTCACTGAGTGATGTGGCCCCACTAATGATTGACAGACAAGACCCATCACGCCTTCATATGGCTTTTATGGTTGGCTATTACCCCACTGTCCAGGGCCCGTGTAAGCTATTTATTGGTAGATTTGAGTCCTAATAGCCCAGCAATGGCCTGGTCTTTTGTCAGATGAGGCTCCAGAAATGTCACGGTCAGGGCATCTAGACCCACCCTCAGTAACATAAAACACTAAATAGCATATCACTATGGTCTACAGTGTAGCACAATAGACAGGACAAACACATCACAGATATCTCTCTGTAAAGGAGAGATATGCACTGCAAATACAAAAGTCATATTATACTGTAAACAGCAATAATTGTGTTTATTGTGTCAGAATCAGAATAAACATTCTTTTATTGTCCTAATGTTAAGCACAAGACAATAAATGCTATGCAGTCACACAGTCACACAGTGTACACACAGATGCACACGTACACTTCCGCACATACACGTGCACACACTCACACATGCTCACATATGCATGCTAACTTTTAGTTCAAAAACTCTGGAAATATAAAAGTGGAAAAAGAAGAAACACACTCAAAGGGTGATGCCTCTACATTTTGAACTCTACTGTAAAATCCAAAAAATGTACAGTTAAGTCTTTTGATAGTGCTGGAAGAAGCAAGATAGAACAAGTTTTTTCATCTATCCCCAAAGCATGAAGAGTTTTGAGGGTGAACATCCAATAGCTTTGTAGTAATCCTCCAAGTGCATTGGATCTTTAAGCAACAGCAATACAGACTGATACTTTAATGTGAAAAGTGCTGAAGTGAATGTGAAAAGTGCTGAAGTAGAATGTATATGTGCAAGTCCTGACCAAAAGTAACTTAATGTGAAAGTTCAGAGTAATTCAAGCATGGTCCTGCTGTACAAGCCTGCTGCCTGCCCTACATAGCAAGTGAAATGAAAGAATTTGGGAAAAAAAACATAGACCTAACATGAACGCAAGTGCAAACGAGCACTTGACATGGAGCATGGAGCCAATTTAACATACTACATTCAAAACTGAAAGTAAGATTGTGTTCCATTGACCCAATGTAAACTGCTTGTTTAATTTTGTGTTCGTGTTCGGTCTGTTGTTTCAAATTCCACTCGCTATGTAATGCAGTCAGCTGACTTGTGCAACAGTGCTATGCTTGAATTACTCCTAACCTTAGCTTTAAGTTTATCATCTTGATGGTAATTGTTGAAGGTTCTGGCCGTAACAGTGACCATAATAGTGTTTTTTGCTCTGCTCTGACCCCCACCCCTTACCCCCAACACACCCCCACATACAGGTTTGCTATCCTCAGAGACCCTGCAGGCTGGCTGAGTGTGAACCCGGTGCGGGGGATGGTCAACACCACGGCTGTGCTGGACCGCGAGTCGCCCTATGTGCACAACAATCAGTACAGGGCAGTCTTCATGGCCTCCGACAACGGTAAGTGCTGGGTTGGAGAGAATGGCTGGGTTGGAGAATGAGTCCTCTGCTTGAGTGGTTCCTTTTGTTAACCTTGGGTAATACACACAAACACACACACACACACACACACACACACACACACACACACACACACACACATACACACACACAAAGAAACACCCACATAAAGGACATGTATGAATAAGCCTCTCTTAAGGCATGTTTTTAGTGTACAACAGGTTGATACTTAGTTTAAACCTTAGGCCTATTCACCTTATTCCGCGGGTAAACATGGGGGCTGCCATGACAACTGTCTTTCAACATCCAGCCTGGCAACGCATTGGCTTAGCGTTGTAATATTTGATGTTTAACGGTCTGATATAAGTGGTCTTATACAGTGGCTTTTCTAATGCTGTGTGTGTGTGTGTGTGTGTGTGTGTGTGTGTGTGTGTGTGTGTGTGTGTGTGTGTGTATGTGTGTGTGTGTGTGTGTGTGTATCTGTGTGTGTAGAGAGAGAGAGAGAGAGAGAGAGAGAGAGCTCCTACTCAGATGTGTGTTTCCATTTGTCATCCCATGTGTTTGCATTGCTGCAGTAACATGCAAGCTCAGCCCTACTCTAAACATTCAAATGGAAATAATCAATTTGCTA
>JAODXP020000017.1:20141215-20146215 GCA_027497455.2 Sardinella longiceps
ATTGGAGCTGTGTTGTAGTTCCCCCCCCTCAGGCAGAGAGTGGATAGCTTAGCTGTTTAGAGAGGAGAGGAAATCAAGGGAAAGGCGAGAGGGCATCAAAGGTTGGGAAGTGTTAATGACTACAAGTAGCATGGAGGCGAGGAACAGGAACAGTGGTTGTTCTACCTCATCTGTGGTAGAAAAGTGTGTGAATGTGTGTGAATTTCACACACATACACATAGACACACACACACACACACACACACACATACACACATGCACGCATGTGCAAATGAGATGAAAAACTAAGTGTTTATTTTACACAGATGGTAAGAAACTTTGTGTTAGAAGAATCTCTCTTTCTCCATCTCACTCTCTGTCTCGTTTTCACACACATGTGCAATGGCGCATACACACACACACACACACACACACACACACACACACACACACACACAAAGCAGACATACACCATCTCTCCTTGCCTCTTTGAAGTTTGTATGATTGCGGAGTATTTGAGAGCACAGACTCAATTAACGAGGCCGAGTTCTCCTCATTGTTGCGCTCACACTACACACACTCCTTTGTGCCCTCGTGTGCTGACATCTCCCTGGAAACAGAGGGGTCACCAACCCTTTCCAGATGAAAGAGAGGGTCAGAGACAGGAGGAGAAGGAGGGAGAGGAGGGAGAAAATGATGAAGGAATGAAGATTCGGCTCCTAACGAGCGGCTCAAAAGGAGTCCCTCACTGCCTGATCAGCCTCCATATCCGTCAAGCCTTGGCAGAGTTCTCACCACGTCTGGGAGCACGGACAGCATGTGAATGCAGTCATCACAGACACTGGAAAGGAAATAAATAAATAAATAAATAAATAAATAAATAGTTTAATTTTTATTTTTATGCTCACATGGTAGACTTACAAGAAAATCTGAAATGCATGAGTGTCTACAGTAGGGGTAGTGTTAACACATTATCCATTTTTAATGCATGTTTACACATTATACATTTTTAATATTGATAGGCCTACATTTACCATTTGACCAAATCACAACTCAATCATATTTTAAATTTATTCCTCGCTCTGTCTTTCCATGAGTTTATGGCAAAGCATATCGAGATTATCATTCGAGAATGCTTCCCAACATGGCTATGTGGGGGGAGAAAATGGTTTGGCTTTTCCTCCCTCTGGCCACATTGAAGATTTATGAAATGTTCCGGAAAACAGGACCCCCACACTCCAGCCTCTGGAGAGGACAAAGCTGACCTGTGGACAGAGCCTCTTGAGAGCACTTTGCCCATGGGATATCTCCCTCCTTTTGATGGCTTCTTATTGTGAAAATGTCATGTCCATAAAGTCACTGGGCTCAGGGGAAGCATCAGTAAATCTACTTGGTCCAGACCTTGCCCCAGGAGGCCAGTATAACGCCACTAAAGCCGGCCGCACACCGGTTCCGACAGCATTGCAGAGCACTTTCGAATCCGACAATTTCGCAACTAACCTAGCCCCGTAGCATGAGAAATAACAATGGCTGTCAATGGACGGCTCCGACAAAATAGACTTCAATCGTAATTCACAGCCGACGGCGGAAGGGTTCGGCGCTGGTGTGCGGGGTTGCATGTTAGAAGCAGACTGCTCAGCACTGTGTTGGAACCGGTGTGCGGTGGCCTTAACACAGCCTAACACTATAACACAGCACTGGGTCTTCTCCTGAGAAGGTGGTTGGGGCTCAACTTAACTCTAAGACCTTAGTTACAGCACAGCCTCTCTTACATACAGAGTGGAATAAACAAGATCTCTCTCTCTCTCTCTCTCTCTCTCTCTCTCTCTCTCTCTCTCTCTCTCATTATCACAAACATAAACACACCCCTCACTCTGTATTTTTGCATCCAGTGAAAATCTCCACCGAAAAACAAATTTCCAATAAAATCAATAAAGTCGCTCCCATACCTAGGCCTGCAGGCCATAATTAACAGACTAAAGTTTTATATTTGCAATATTCAAGAGAGCACAAGTTAATATGGAGATCTATCACAAAATCTGATGAAAACTAAATTAAAAATGGTTTGGCCATTATTGAGACCAGGAGTCTGTTTCCCAAAAACATAGTTGCTAACTTAGTTGCGACTTAGCTAGTTGGCAATGGGAAATTACATTGCAACCAACACAGTTGCTAACTTGGGAAACATACGCCAGAACACCAAAATTGTAAACAAGAAACAAATACAACAGAAGGATTATGTAAAATTAAATGTACAAAAAAAAAAAAACAATTATCCTTCTCTGTCTCTCTTTCTATTTCAATCCATCTTTCTCATTTCTTCCTCTACTCCTCTCTCTGACCCCATCCACTCATCTGCAATTCTTCCCCCTCTCATCTTCTCATCTATTGTCTTGAAATGTCTCATCTAGCCTCATCGCTCTGTTGTTTTGCTCCCAGTCTTATCTAGTGCCTCTCTTTGACTAGCCGTCCAGACTGGGAATGCCTCTGGTAAAATCCCCAAGGGAGTCCAATGTGCTCATTTCTCAGGCACTCATTTTTTATCTCTCGTGCTTGTTTAACGGCTGACATTTCTCACATTGTTTTCGCTTGAAGATCCTCTCTCTTTTTCTCTCTCCTGTGTTTGATATTTTGGTTTGTCTCTTGAGGAAACTCTGAAGACAAGTATTAGAAGATATGATTGTGTGTGTGTGTGTTGTGTACAGTACAGACCAAAAGTTTGGACACACCTCCCTCATTCAATGCGATTCATTTATTTCCAGGACAATTTATATTGTAGATTCTCACTAAAGGCATCAAAACTATGAATGAACACATGAAATTATGTACTTAACAAAAAAGTGTGAGATTATGACAAACTTTTGGACCTGAACCCGATCAAGATGGTTTGGGGGGGGGGCTGGACCGCAGAGTGAAGGCAAAAGAGCCGACAAGTTCTTAGCATCTCTGGGAATGAATAACTCTTCAAGACAGTTGGAAAACCATTTCAGGTGACTACCTCTTGAAGCTCATCCAAAAAATAAAAAAGAGTACAAAGCAGTTATCAAAACAAAAAACGAATACTTCGATGAAACAAGAATATAAAACATGTTTTCAGTTATTTCACACTTGTTTTAAATTAAGTACATAATGCCACGTGTTCATTCATAAGTTTGTTTATTTTGTAGATTGTCCCTGAAGGCAACAGTCATGAAAATAAAGTAAATAATTTAATGGGAAAGTGTGTCCAAACTGGTCTGTACTGTATGTATTGTGGTGTGTTTTAGAGTCAGGTGACACATGCATGCACAGTCGTATGCATTGTGTTAAGGTCTGTGCCAGGGTAACGTTACCAGAGGTTATACAAACAATGCATTATAAACTGGTGTGTGACGAATGATTTTGCTGACAGTATACAAACACGTTCTCCTCATCTGTATGGGATCCACTGGTGTCTGTTTGGTGGTTTATCTATTCTATTGCATCTTGTGCCCTCTGCAGTACACCATCCTTGGAGCCAGTCTATCTCCAGCTCTCAATGAGTTCAGTCAGTCATGTCATCAGCTAGTCTTGTGCGCCTCGGGTCTCCCATCTTTTCAAATCATTTGGCGCTGACGCCCATCAAAAACACAAAGAGTACTGATCTCCTTACCCCCCCCCCCCACACACACACACACACACACACACCCCTACACACACACACACACACACACACACACACACCCTCTCTCCCCCCCCCCTCTCACACACACACTCTCTCTCTCTATCCCTCTCTCTCTCTCTGTCTCTTTCTATCTTCCTCACCACAGTCACGGGAAAGAATAACTCCATCCGTCTATCCAGCTCATCCATTTCTGCTTTGTTAACATATTATGTCACAACGCACAGCGCACGCGACCCGTAATTT
Source organism: Sardinella longiceps (assembly GCA_027497455.2). Taxonomy (NCBI): domain Eukaryota; kingdom Metazoa; phylum Chordata; class Actinopteri; order Clupeiformes; family Clupeidae; genus Sardinella; species Sardinella longiceps. Next base: position 20,145,082 of record JAODXP020000017.1, read on the forward strand.
GCTCACAGCGGCTCCATTTTCTCAGAAATTCTATTACCGTTAAGGATTACTCCGTGTCAAGCGCCGACCAAAGTATCACAGAGCTCTGCATTATCTGCACGCTGAATGATGTTTCCTGCTGGCTTTTTTCTTTCTTCTTTCCCTTTTCTCTTCATTTCTTTCTTTCTGTCTGTCTGTCTGCCTGTCTGTCCGTCTTTCATTCAGTTCAGTAGGTTAACTAACTCGCGGTGGGACATACCGTGAGCTAAGGGCTTGCTCATCTACAAAAAAGGGATTTGTTTACAGTTTGTTTCCTTATGTGCTCTTTTTTAATTACGCGATTCATCAGCCTGGTATTAATTAGTGACTGATCTCAGTTCAGTGATAAACCTCCCCCCTTCTCCCTCTCCATCTTTTGCTACCTTTTCTTTCTTTCTTTCTTTCTTTCTTTCTTTCTTTCTTTTTTCTTCCTCCCTCTCTCTCTGTTCTCTCTGGTGACATGGAGTGGCTCGGAGAGCATCTGTTTCCAGAAGAGGAGCAGCAGGTCTGGGGCCGCACTTTTCCCAGCATGCTGTGCAAGGCCAGACTCCAACTCCACTCAGAGCAGCCAGAGCCAACCTTCAACTCGACAGGGAGAGAAGGAAAGAGAGAGAGAGAGAGAGAGAGAGAGAGAGAGAGAGAGAGAGAGAGAGAGAGAGAGAGAGAGAGAGAGAGAGAGAAAAGCTAGAGGGAAAAGAGAAGAGAGAGGAGAGGGTAGCTGCATCAGAAGGTTTATTACAGATAACAAAGAAGCAAGTCATAAGAGACTTTGCAAATCAGTTGGAATGTGAAAGGAATTTGTGTGCATGTGTGTGTGTGTGTGTGTGTGTGTGTGTGTGTGTGCAAGTGTGTGCAAGTGTGTTTGTACGAGTTCGGCGCCGCCGGAGAGGGTAAAAGAGAGAGTTAGAGTGCAAAACCCGACTGCCCGCAGCAAAGGATTATTCTCACAGCAGTAGAAGTCAATCATCCTGCTGGCCCTCTCATCCACCACTGGCCCACAATGCCACGGGGCACAGGGCACCTGCCAGAGAGCCGACACCTAAACTTCCTGTGTATCAGGCCTCTGGCCTGAGGAGAGAGACCATCAGTCACACTCATGCCAGACTCGCTAAGTTC
>JAODXP020000017.1:20151215-20161215 GCA_027497455.2 Sardinella longiceps
AATGTAAGTGTAAATGCAATATTCTGGGTTAATTAAGTAGCTTTTTTTAGTCACTTTGATAATTAAGTGGCTCATTCGGGGGTAAATGAAGGCTGTCAACACCCTTTAGTGTAGCGGCTACTACACTTGCAGGATCTGAAATATTGGATAGGAGGAAACAAAACTGAAAATGAATGAAACTGTAATTTATTAGCGCATTTATTACTAGCTTCTCAGTCAACGTAAAGCACGAAAATGTTCACCACTGGTTCCTAGTCTTTGATGTGCAAGTAAGTTGATGTGAATTGGTGAGAATGCACAATGTTGTTGCTGCTCTGCATCTGAAAAAAAAAATAGGGCATAACTGCATTCAGGTAGTTTTTTGTGTATTCCCCCAAGATCTGCTTTTGTTGAGAAATCTTTTCAATCGACAATTCATTTCCAGTCGAGTGGCTGAACTAAACCACCCCTGAATGTGAATTTATCAGGATGCCTTGACACATAGCCTGTCCTGAATTACTGGTCAATGTGACAGGACCAGCCAGGGTGTGTATTTATCAGCATACAGAGCAGACTGGTGTGTGTGTGTGTGTGTGTGTGTGTGTGTGCATGTGTGTGTGTGTGTGTGTGTGTGTGTGTGTGTGTGTGTGTGTGTGTGTGTGTGCGTGTGTGTGCGTGTGTGTGTGTTTTTCTGAGTGTGTAAGAGAGGCAGAGAGTGGGCCTGAAGAAGTGACAGCAGGGATCAATAGAGGGCCAGTAATTGCTCATCTTCTCTATGGGGGAGGACGACACGACAGCGCAGGCTGCTGTTTTCAACCCCGTGGTGTCAGCTGTCTTTGGCCTTGTGGGCTTATGTGTACCTATCCTCTGAGGCACCAGCCACAGCTTTCTACCTCTCTGTTTTTTTTTTAAACACTGGCCTGGCCTGTGTGTGTGTGTGTGTGTGTGTGTGTGTGTGTGTGTGTGTGTGTGTGTGTGTGTGTGTGTGCATGTGCATGTGCATGTGTGTGTAAAATAGAGAAACTAAACTGTGTGTGTTTACGTCTGGCGAGTCAATTGAGATGCTGTCAAAAGCCTGTGTGATAGCATGGCTGCTGGAGACAGCGGCTGCGGAGGCTCAGCCAAGGGTTGCTGTTTTTCATTCCCGCTGACATTTATGGCAATGCTGTTTGCACCTACTCCCCTCCCCTCCCCTCTCCTCCCCCTCCTCTCCTCTCATCCCTCCACTCCATTTCTCCTTCCTTTGCTTTCCTCTTCTCTCCTCTTCTCTCCTCACCTGCCCTTTGCTCTCCTCTCTTCTGCCTTCTTCGCCTCTCCATCTCTCTTTTCTATCCTCTATTTTGCTTTGCTTTCCGCTCTTTTCCTTTCATTTTCCTTTCAACTCCCCTCCTCTCCTATCTTCTTCTATCCTCTCTTCTCTTCTCCTCTCTTTTTCCCTTTCACTCCTCTCTTGCCCTTTGCTGTCCTCTCCTTTACTCTCCTCCCCTCTTCTTCTTCATCTCTTTTCTGTTCCACCCTTCTCTACTCCTCTCCCCTCATCTCTTTATCCATCTATTTTCTCTCCATTTATTTCCTCCGTGTTTTTCCTCCTGCATGCCCTCACTGTCCCTATGGAGCACAGGAGATTTAATTTCATTAGCAGTAATCCAGGCCCCTGGTAATGGCCTGTCATAGCTCAAGACTGTTATGAAAACCCAGATCTGCCTGACCAAGTAGAGGGGAGCCGAGCAGGCCTCTTTCTAAATGCAGGGTTGACCCAAAATATTATCACTCAACCAGGATATTTTCACCCCAGGGGAAGGTCTCTATTTCTTAAGTTCTTCATCTTTTCATTTTCTTCTCTTGCTTGTTTTGGTGGTTTGGTAAATATATGAAACAGCACTGCATGAAAGCAATTTTATTACTCTTAATCTCCCACACAGTCACGAACATGCAGGCAAAGAGAAAGTCACTCAAACACACACACACACACACAAACACTCACGCACACACACAAACACTCACACACGCACACACACACACACACACACACACACACACACACACACATGTAGGCCTATATACACAGACTGTGACTCCTGGACACACAAATAATGCACAAGCAAACAAACAAACTCACGCCTGTGTTGAGATCCGCACCCACCCACACTCGCAGGCACTCACAAGCATACACATATAAATCACATAAATAGAATAAATAAAGACATATAAAGCAGGAGAGAGATTGTGTGTGTGTGTGTGTGTGTGTGTGTGTGTGTGTGTGTGTGTGTGTGTGTGTGTGTGTGTGTGTGTGTGCGTGCGTGTGTGTGTGTGAGTGTTTGTATGCTGGAAGAATAAATTCAGCTTTTGCTTTTTGTTTTTGCGAAGACTCCTGATCCAATAAAGTATAATCTGATCTTAAGCGCAACGCCTGGGCCGCCTAGCGCAGGCCTCCATTCAGACACTGCTGACGAGAGAGAGAGAGAGAGAGAGAGAGAGAGAGAGAGAGAGAGAGAGAGAGAGAGAGAGACTGTGAGGCCCCATGATTCATGTCGCTGGGGTTTGGAGATGACGTGCAGTTTGTTTTTTGATACGCTTGCCCCATAAAATCGAGCGCCGCTCACAGCTATTGATGGAGGATGGAAAATGATGCGACGTTTGTTCTGGGCTGGGTTGAGAAGGGGGGGGGTGAAGGGGGTGCAGGGATGGGGTGGGGGGGCAGTAAAGAGATTAGGAGTGCAGAAATTGAAAGAGACAGTGGAATGTGTTATCGCCTGTAGATGGATATTCTGAATCATGTCTCTTATGGGGGCCATGACACTCTGTTAGTGTTGTTTTTATCAATTTGAATGTTTCGGGGTTGTTTTATTATTTTTTTTTCTTTTTATTTTCTTTGCCTATCATGCCATAAACTGAGCGGGCCCTCAATGGTTTCCAAAACAGCAGCAACACACCCAAAGCTCATTCCCCTTCTGTGCCACAATGACATGCTTGGAGTCTGTGCCACGTGTCAGGGAAGCGAGATCTTTGCTTGATAAATCCTCTGTTGGCAGGTGGAGCAATTTATGAAATGGGAGCCATATGGCTTTGTTTGAGGTAATCAACTCCTTCCCCACCGCAAGCTTTCACTTAGCGGTAAATCCATTCTGAGAATGCTTATGAATGAATACAAATACAATTACAGGCTTCTTGGGTAACTATTAAGTAGTGTGGGAAAGGTACAGCCAATGAGGAGGGTAATTGAACTCTTAGCATGGCTCTTTTTACTGTGTGTGTGTGTGTGTGTGTGTGTGTGTGTGTGTGTGTGTGTGTGTGTGTGTGTGTGTGTGTGTGCGTGTGCGTGTGTGTGTGTGTGTGTGTGTGTGTGTGTGGTGTGGTCAGTGAACTGTTGGGAATATGATGAGTCTACAGAGTCCCCACGTACACACACACACACACACACACACACACACACACACACACACACTTGGAGGAACTTGGCCTTTTACACTTCTGTTCTCACTACTACTACTACCAAAAAGGAGACGCATGGCTGAGCTCATTTTCAGGAGCCCCGTTGGCGGCCTTCCTCCAAATGGCAGGGATATTTGTCCCCCGTGTTAAATGTTAAGTGCTTTCTTCCTCCTCCTCTCATATCATCTCTTACTCCCATATCGGCGATGTTTGAATACGAGGCGATCAGAGAATAAGAGCGAAGGGAACTCAAGGGAGCCAAAGTGCTCGCAATCCCCTCTAGCCATTAGGTAGAGACGGGCATTAGTCGTAAAAGGGTCTTTCTGTGTCTTTTTTTTTTCTTTTCTTTCTGTCGTGTGCTATTTCCATCTTCTTGGTTGTCTTAGTCGATGGTTTGGAGCTGCGTAAGTGCTTTATGCTTTTCACATATTCTCACTTCATGTGCTTTAGTGCTTTTTGTACACAAATAACCATTTATGATGTTTCTGCAAACTTTTAATGTGCTCTGAGGGAAAGGAAAAGAAAAAAAAACAATCAATAATGTTTTATTCTCTCTCTCTCTCTCTCTCTCTCTCTCTCTCTCTCTCTCTCTTTCTTTCTCTGTCTCTCTCTCTCTCTCTCTCTCTCTCTCTCTCTCTCTCTCTCTCTCTCTCTCTCTCTCTCTCTCTCTCTCTCTCTCTCTCAGGTGACCCCCCAGCCACAGGTACCGGTACCCTGGTGATCACCCTGGAGGACGTGAATGACAACGCCCCCTCTGTCTACCCCTCCGTGGTGCGCGTGTGTGAGGACGCCAAGGAGCTGAACGTGTTCACGCTGAGCGGCAGAGACAAGGACATCTCCCCCAATGGCGAGCCCTTCAAGATAGAACTGGCCAAGCAGCCAGGTCTGGATAAGACGTGGAGAGCCACAAGGATCAACAGTGAGTTTGAGGCCGTATCGCGGTTGTTTGTTTACTTCCCAGACACACCACAGGAGGTGTGTAGTAAAGTAAATATGATCAATAACAAAATGTGATTTTTTTTTTTAAATGTTAAATATTTTATATGTGATATTGATGGAGTTATTGGCAGGTCTCCAGTGTTTTTATTTACACAACCTTATAACTGGAAAGATTTTCTAGGTGTTTAAATATCATTTTATAAGTCTGAAGTCAACTTAATCATAAACTAAATCGTGTTCTGTTTGGAACTTCCATTCAAGGATTAGGGTTAGAGGTTTGGAAATAGATTTGAAAATAGATTTGTATCTGCAGACACAGCCAAAGCTGAGCTGTGAGTATTTGTTGATAATACTTTATATCAGTTCAAATAAGAACTCAAGGGCAATCTTCTAATATTAAAGAAACTGATACTGAATGTCCCGGTAGTAAGGATGTTCTAGGTGTCCTTTTTTTCCTCAGTCAAGTTCTCTGTTGGCTTTCAAAAAGTTTCCATAGCAAATAGATATATATCTGCAGCAGAAAAGCGGGACATGAACAGTGGATCTACCATCAGTCGAGACACTGATGCCACCTTACTGCACAAGCCAAACATTTCATAGGAAGCAAACTGAAGAAGAGTTCAAATGCTTTAGGGCTTTTGGGGCTGGAAGTTGGGAGAAGACTTTGGTGGAGTTGTTTACAACAAGCCCTATTCAGTATTCTGCCAACTCTCTCTCTCTCTCTCTCTCTCTCTCTCTCTCTCTCTCTCTCTCTCTCTCTCTCTCTCTCTCTCTCTCTCTCTCTCTCTCTCTCTCTCTCTCTCATTCCCTGGGGCATTAGCAGGAGTTCTATGTAAAGAGAGGGGCGTCCAGGTTGAACTACACACCAAGAACATAAAAGACACGTAAAGAAAAGAAAGGAAAAACAAGAGTGGAAGAATGGAGGAATAAAGGAGAATGAGTGTGTGTCTGTGCGTGTGTGTGTGTGTGTGTGTGTGTGTGTGTGTGTGTGTGTGTGTGTGTGTGTGTGTGTGTGTGTGTGAGAGAGAGAGAGATGTGGAGAAAAAAGAGCTGGAGGAAGAGAAAAGGAAGAGAGCAAAAGAAAGAGGTGGAGAAAGAGGGGTGGGTAGCGAACAGGGAGCAGGTGAATGAGACAGGGAGGGAGGAGAGGAGGAACAGGTTAGGGGGAATAGAGGAAGGAAAAAGAGGAAGAGAGAAGGGGGGAGGGAGGGAGGGAGGGAGGAAGGGAGAGATATCAGAGATTTAGGTCTCAAGGTTGTGTGGTAGCACATTGGGTTTTGAGTGACAGAGGGTAAACCTTGTGGGCAGGTATTAACTGTGACTGACAGACCAGAAATGATTCAGGTGTGTGTGTGTGTGTGTGTGTGTGTGTGTGTGTGTGTGTGTGTGTGTGTGTGTGTGTGTGTGTGTGTGTGTGTGTGTGTGTGTGTGTGTGTGTGTGTGTGTGTGTGTGTGTGTGTGTGTGTGTGTGTGTGTGTGTGTGTCTGTGTTTGTTTTTTTGTTTGTTTGTTGTGTTTGTTTGTGTGTGTGTGTGTGTGTGTGTGTGTGTGTGTGTGTGTGTGTGTGTGTGTGTGTGTGTGTGTGTCCATGCGCTTCTGTTCATGCTGTTTGTCACAACAGAGAGCTTGGGCTGCAGGAGGGAAATTGAAACAAAATGAGACAGATTCATTCATGAGTGTTGTACAACAAATTTACAGGATCATGACCTCAATACATTGTGTGTTTGGCAAGTGCAGGGGCCAGAATAAAGACAGACGGAGAGACAGAGAAAGGGAGGAGGATAGAAAGAGAGAAAGTTGGAGGGAAGAGGGAAAGGGAGAGTGGATGGAGTGAGAGAGAATGAGAATGAAAGAGGAATGAAAACAAATCAAGGACGCTGACAAATCAAGTGCCCTTTGCATTGCTTTAGAGGTGCCTGTGTGTTTGTCCCTTTCATCACTCAAGAAGCATTTTGCAATAAGCTCTCTCTCTCTCTCTCTCTCTCTCTCTCTCTCTCTCTCTCTCTCTCTCTCTCTCTCTCTCTCTCTCTCTCTCTCTGTCTCCATGTCTGTCTTTTTGAGGACCATATTCTTTCTCGTTATATATTTTAAGCCCTCCCAAACTTTGCGCATTAGCATGACTATTACGAGACAGTGTTTCCAACGTTTCCTCACTTTCAAAATAAGTTATTTTACAAGGTCGTTTACAAATCTCTCTCTCTCTCTCTCTCTCTCTCTCTCTCTCTCTCTCTCTCTCTCTCTCTCTCTCTCTCTCTCTCTCTCTCTCTCTCTCTCTCTCCCCCCATCCCCACCAGCCACACATTCGCAAGTGATGCTGCTGCACAGCCTGAAGAGAGCCAACTACCAGCTCCCCCTGGTGGTGGCCGACTCCGGCGTGCCGTCGCTCTCCAGCAACACGGAGGTCAAGGTCCAGGTGTGCACCTGCAAGAAGAACCGGATGGACTGCAACGCCGCGGGATCGCTGCGCTCCGGCCTTCTCCCGTTACTCGGCACCGCCGTCACCCTCCTCCTCTCCACCCTCTGTGAGTAGAACACACACACACACACACACACACACACACACACACACACACATCACTTATACACTTCACTCAACTGTTAGCTCCAGATATCCCCTACAGCAAGGCAATGTCTGTGTGTGTGTGTGTGTGTGTGTGTGTGTGTGTGTGTGTGTGTGTGTGGGGGGTGAGTGTGAGTGTGTGTGTGTGCTATGTCTTATGTAAACTCAATTAGGGCTACAGGACCATGCAGGTGAATTCAATCATTCTTACAAAACCAGTCACACATTACTGTAATAGCATGGATCTTTTTTTTTTTTTTTTTTAAACAACACTTTGTATAGATTGTGTTACCGCTTAATAAGCATTAGACTTATTAGATTTCAATATTCAATTAGATTTGGATTATAGTTGAAATGTCTTTGAGGCCTTAGACACTATAGCATGTATTACTGCAATCAAGCTGTATAGATGGATAGCATACATGTACATCCCTCCTCCTTTCCTTTATATCCTCTTTTGTCTCCTCTCCTCAGACACACACACACACACACACACACACACACACACACACACACACACACACACATAAGCACACACACACACAGTCTCTTGTAAATGCTACTATACTACCACTTTATTGGAATTCTCCAAAGGTGCTAAATAGCAGCATCTCTCTCTCTCTCACACACACACACACACACACACACACACACACACACACACACACACACGCACGCACCCTCCAATGTCTCTATTAAACGGGACTCAGGTGGTGGGATCATGGGATCTGGAGAACAGTGTGCTGATTGCGCACAGGGTTATTCCCGCCAATTGCTCCCGACTCCAGCTGATCCCCTCCTGAAAGCGAGCCGGATCAAAAGGGGATGAATGTGGGAGAGCTCCGTTCTCCGTTACCGTGGTTATGAAGTAGAGTCTAATAAAGGGACTAGCCTTTACTTGACCTGACCACCATTTTCTCATTGTCAGCTGGTGTAACTGACTTAGTACTGCTCCAAGCCAATTACCCACCCCACTCCCCTCCAACACACACACACACACACACACACACACACACACACACACACACACACGCACACACACACTCAGACATGCACCCACATACACTCACTCTTACAAACACACTCACGAACACACACATGCACACATACTCTCTCTCTCTCTCTCTCTCTCTCTCTCTCTCTCTCTCTCTCTCTCTCTCTCTCTCTCTCTCTCTCTCTGTCTCTCTCTCTCTCTCTCTCTCTCTCTCTCACACACACACACACACTCACACACACACACACACACACACACACATACACACACAGAGAGAGAGAGAGAGAGGGAGTCACAGGGAGGTTCCTGCACTCGGCCGTAACTTTCCATCACAGGGAGAAATATCACTTTGTCCATATTCTGTTCCCTTTTTTCCCCGTCCTTACGCCATCTCTTCTTCTCTGAGAGCAGCGTGTTTAACATTTCATCCCTTTGGAGCACTGTTAGCGGTTATGCTAATGTGGCCTAATGGGAGCCGGCTGGTTCTCCTGGATGGATGCTAATGCGTAGCATGAGAGGTTGAGCAGTCAGAGGTAAGCCAGGAGTCAGTCAGTCGCTTAAGAGGTGCGGCGTGTATAAGCCTCATTTGGGTCTTAAGTGGCCCGATCTGCATATGCCCCGTGTACATCGACGTGAGCTCTCTCGATCTCGCTCTCGACTGATCAGGTGGGGAATATGCATGACGGCGAGCTTCAAAGGGGCCTGAGGAGGCTGACGTGATGGTGCACTGTATCGCGTCAGCGTGCGCGCAAGGAGACTTAGGCACTTTGATGGGGCCGGGTTAATGCACGTCTCTTGATGCACCAAGGGAGGGGGGGGGGGTCTGTCATGCCATCACCATCTCTTTGTTTATGACGTGTGTTATCTGATTCATGTAAGAGAAGGTTACGTGCGCTAGCTACTTAGCACTGCAGCGCTAGATCTTTTAGACGTGTGCGTATGGCCCTTTTCTCTGTACTGCTGTCACTTTTGACCTTGCTTTGAGAAGTGCTTGTTTCTACCTGCCTAATGGGCAGGCCTCTAATGTATTTGGCTGTTAGGTAGCCTTGCGGTGGACACAGTTCAGTGAGGGGTCATTTAGCAATATTCCCATGAAGAGCTTTCCACATAAACAGCTAAAGCGCCCTGGCATAGCAGCCACATGCATTAAAGCCTGCTAAGAGAGCGCTAAAAAGGCCCATGTTTTTTTAAGCATTGATAAAGAACACAGGTTGCTTTTATCATGGCTGCCTCACAATTACTCAATGTGCACAAAAGGCTAATGGGCCCTGCCTGCCTCCTCCTTATCAGGCTCCTCAGCGGACGGCTATCTCACCGATGGGGCCCATGTGGATGGCCTTTATCACGGCTCAATGGGATAGCGATGCTCAGATGGGCTGGAGCTGGAGCTGGAGCTGGAGCATCAGCCGTGGGGCTGAGTGGGGTGTGGAGGACTCTAGGCTAGGCTGGTTAGTGGGGGATCTGTGGTGTCACCAAAGCAGATGCAGCCTGGAGGGTCCTTAGAGGATGGCAATGGCCCCCTCAGCCCAGCAAGGACTGATTTGGGGAGTGTAAAGCATCAGGTGGCTTTATGGCGCTGTATTTTAGGTTGGTCTCTGTTTGCTTTTGCACCGTGTGTGTGTGTGTGTGTGTGTGTGTGTGTGTGTGTGTGTGTGTGTGTGTGTGTGTGTCTTTGAATCTGCCTGCATCTATTTGCAAGTATATATTTGCATATATTTACCCACTTGTTTTTTTTCTAAGAAATATGCCCCTTCACACACACACACACACACACACACACACACACACACACACACACACACTAACACACAAACACACACTACCATTCGTTATATAACTCTTATCGCTGTGGAGCACCAGAACTCATGAGCAACGTTATGGATGGTGTGAATAAGTCAGACCTCCACTGAGTAGAAAAACAGACCGGGGCAGATTGTGATTGTGCTTGTGATCCATGGTGCGTCTGTGAGAGAGAGAGCGGAGGGAGGGAGGGAGACAGAGAGAGAGAGAGAGAGAGAGAGAGAGGGAAAGAGAGAGCAAGGGAGAGAGGTGGGGGAGAAGGCAGTGAGAGATTCCATTGCTTTTTCGGCCTGGATT
>JAODXP020000017.1:20168715-20171215 GCA_027497455.2 Sardinella longiceps
CTCTCTCTCTCTCTCTCTCTCTCTCTCTCTCTCTCTCTCTTTCTTTCACTTACCTTTCTCTTTGCTGCCATCATCCCTGGTGAAAAGCAGCACTGTGCCAAGATGACCACACTGCCCCCTGTTGGTGGCTCAGCTAGTGGCAGAAAATATGAGAGTAAAGAAGGAAAGGACATGAAGAGAAGAGAAGAGGAAAGAGGAGTGGAGGATTGAGGAGAGGAGGAGAAGTGATGTTGGGGTTGGGAGGAGAGGAGTGCAGGAGAGGAGTCAATTATCTACCAGCAGCAGGTGGGGAAAGGATTAGGCGAGAGGGATTTCTTCTTTTATGGCAACAGCAGATGAATGAAGCAGGATAGAAGACGAGTGGATGGAAGGATGAATGGATGGATGGATGGATGGGTGGATGGAAGGAAAGATGGACCATAAAATGTAGGTAGATAAGAGAGAAGGAGGGAAAAGAAAGAGCACATACTCTATGTTTGAGCATGCCTGTGCTATACTGAAGGAGAGGAAAGATGCTAACCGGCCAACAGACAGACAGACAGACAGACAGAGAGAGAGAGAGAATGTGGAGTGTGTATCTGTGTATGTGTAGTGGTGCCCTGGAGACAGGAGAGAGGCTCTGTCTGGCACAGATTAACACTGAGTTGATTTCATTCTCTTTTACCCCTCTTCCAAGCCCACCTTCCTCCACTCACATTCTCTTCCATTCCCTCTCTCCTCTCTTTCCTCTCGTTCTTTCCCTCTCTCTCCTTACACTCATCTCTTCCTCTCCTATTCCTCTCCCACTGTTACTCTATCTTTTGAAATTTCAATTTCACTTGCATGAATGTCTATACAGCCAGTGTAGCCAAAATCTACTCTCTCTCTCTCTCTCTCTCTCTCTCTCTCTCTCTCTCTCTCTCTCTCTCTCTCTCTCTTATTCCTTTCATTCTGTCTCTGTCTGTCTATGTCCTCACCAGCTGAGCTCACTGAGCTGTTTTGTGGGTGCTGCTAGTTACAGTAAGTGGGAGGGCGTGTGAGACTGAGTCTGCTTTGAGAGAAGCAGTCATTCATTACAGTGAGAGGCTCTAGAGCCAGCCCTCTCTGTTCTCCATAGCTTTGTACTGTAGCTAGTTCATGTTGCCTTCCCATGTATTGTAGCCTCTTTCTTACTGTTGCCTTCTCATGTAACCTTTTACCTGTAGCATTCTCATTAGTCTTTTCTTGTAACCTGTAGCTTCATTTTCACTGTGCCCTTCTCCTGTAACATATTATCATAGCCCACTCCTGTAGCCTTTTCATGTAACCTGTAGCCTTCTCACTGTAGCCTACTCATGTAGCATTTTACCATAGCCTGCTCTTGTAGCCTTCTCATTAGTCTTCTCCTGTAGCCTTCTTATTAGCCTTTTCATGTAACTGCCGATGTCCTTCTCCTCACTGTACAATAGCCATCTCCTCTAGCCTTTTAGCATAGCCCGCTCCTGTAGCCTTCTCATTAACCTTTTCATTAGCCTTCTCATTAGCTTTTTCATGTACAGTAACCTTTACTGTAGCCTTCTCCTGTAGCCAGCTCATTAGCCTTTTCATGTCATCTTTACTGTAGTCTTTTGCCATAGCCAGCCCTTCTCATGTCACTTTGTCCTCACTGTAGCCCTGTGGATTTTATTGTAGGCTAATATTCTATTGTAGCTCTCTCCTGTAGCTTTTCACTGTTGCCTTCTAATGTAGCTTTTCACCATAGTATTTTGTACTGTAACTTTTCACTCTAGCCTTGCTCAGTAGTTTTTCAGTGTAACTTTTTGTTCAGTAGCCTTTCACTGTAGCCTATAGTACCATTCTCAGTTTGGACAGGCGTTGTTTCTGCTCACATGTAGTCAACTGTAGTGTATAGTTTTGTTGTCGTTGTTGTTTTTGTTGCGTACTCTACTAACCTTCTCTTGTAGTGTACATCTGTGGATTATAATCCAATTGTCTGCTCCTAGTAGGGCTGCCCCTAGAAGTTGGCCGCCTCGTGCTGAGCCAGAGAGATAGGAGAGCTGTACTGTAGACTGTCAGGCGCTGTCTGACACCTCTGACATTGACTCTAATGCCGCTGCAGTGGCTACGCTAGGCTAACGCCAACCCGCTCCCCAATCAGGCATAATAAATCAACTGTCGAGTAGCCTGAGCTGTCAGCTTTTAGCCAGTAAATAGCTTGTTGTGGAGGCAATGGCTTGATTTGTTTTTGTGGAGGGTTTATGTGTGTGTGTGTGTGTGTGTGTGTGTGTGTGTGTGTGTGTGTGTGTGTGTGTGTGTACAGTACATGTTTGTTTGTGTGTGTGTGTGTGTGTGTGTGTGTGTGTGTGTGTGTGTGTGTGTGTGTGTGTGTGTGTGTGTGCATTTGTCTGTGTGTGTGTGTGTGTGTGAGGGACAGAGAGAGAGAGAGAGTAGATCTGATAGAGCCATAGCATTTGTTACATCTCTAGCGGGTGGGGAAGAAAACATAATTAATTCAGAAAAGGGGAAATAAGCCTGTAAGGTC
>JAODXP020000017.1:20185034-20192534 GCA_027497455.2 Sardinella longiceps
ATAGGAGATTGTCTGGAATCTGGTGATATAAGAAACATGATAAAGGTATTCTATAAGACTTTGTAATTTGCAACAATAAAGCCTACTGTATGTGCTGACAATATTTCATTAATTATTATTAATTAATGTTATGAATATTAATCGATTACTATTTTGGATCTTGAAACAACATTTCTAGCACCTGTCCTGACAAACAGTAAGTTAAATGTTAGTCCTGACGATCAGGGAGCTAAAAACGACTTTCACTATGAAAAGGATTCATCTATTTGGGGATGACAGCATTGAAGACAATGCAGAAATGTTATAGATTTCAACATAGAATTACTCGGGAACCGCTAATCACAAAGATGATTGCTATACATCAATGTAATCTGTAGGATCTGCTGTTTATTTTGATATGTGTTTTGCCATAGTTACACTCTAAAAAACACTGGGTTATTTTCACAGCCCAAACACTGGGCTGAAGCAGTTGGGTACTGTCATGGGGTTATATTAACTACAATTGGGTTGTTTTATCCCACCCAACTGTTGGGTACTAGTTGGGTCAGTGTCTGTGACCACACCAGACTACAGTAACCAAACCCTTGGGCAACTGTGACTTAACTTCTGAGTTATTAGTGATTTTAAAAGATAGTCTTGAGTGGCCATTTTCTTGACTGACAAAGGGGCAGGATCCAGAGGAAAAATGATCAAAGTTATCCCACACAGCAACATGATGTGTGGCCGCGGCTGGATCCGCCTTGCTATCGCCAAGTTTGCCTGAATCCTTTTTGCTGCGTTTAAAGTATCAGGCCCGTCTTCAGATTGCCCCCTCAAAATTGCTCCGCTGGCCGGACTCGCCTCGTGTGAAATGACGGTTGAAGACTCTTGTGATACTTTAGTTTGAGCTCTACTGCTGTATGGTGAAGCTGCCCAAAGGAGTACACAAACGGAGTAAGTATAAATGATGTTTTATTACCATTACTACTTTGTTAGTTACAGAGAAATAATTTGTATGTTGTTTGTATGGTTTTCTGTGCACCTGAGGTGCGTTCATATTCACTCAATGATACAGAAATTATTGATAGCTAACGTAGCTAGCTTGCCTTGCCTAACATAGAACCAACCTAAATCAGGCGTGGTACAGTATATATTACAAGCTCACAACGCTTAAAATTGAGTAGTTGTTGTCCCAAAAGACGCCAATTTGGTAATATTGTATTATTCTTTGAACAAATTATCTCGTTTGAGCTGCCGTTAGCTTGTTAGCAGACATCGTTAGCTGATAGCTGCCTGCTAGCATGGTTTGGCTTCCATGCTAGTTAGCTAACAGGGTTGGAAAACGATGATGTTAACATAGTTAACTAGGTAATAGCACAGGGTAATAGGACATAAATATGATCTCGTTGGTATCATTAACTTCTTTATTTAATCCCTGATCGTGAAAACTCGATTACTGTATTAAACTGAGTGAACAGGGATTGTACAGTTAGCTTGCTATGCTGAGATCAACCGTCTCCTTATCTTGACTGTGCTGTTAGGTTAGCCGTTGTGTTGCACAGTTATTTGTTCGTCCTCACAATGTTAAACTTGCTCATCTACCGCTACTTAAATGTATATTTCTCTATTGATAGTGGACTTTATTTTACATTGAAAGGCCTTATCATGACAAGTCTGATCATAGTCCTGCCATTGATGGAAAATAAAGCTGAAACCTGTTTGTAGCTTTTATAGCTCTGAATTCATTTGAGGTAAAGTTAGGGTTCATCTGCTTGTTTTCCTGAATTCTAAGAGATTTTCACCTGTGTGACCAGTGTGGTTGTATAATTTGTTGTTTAAACCCAGTTTTCTCTTCTTTGTATCTCTTAAGTAGGCCTACTGTATAAAATCTACTACTATGTATTTCCCATTTTGATAGGTTTGCGATTGATGATGGTAGATTCTCCAGGATTCTCCTTTCGTGGCCACAGACCACAATCTGAATAAGTTCAGGGTAAGTGTTTATTTGGTTGTACACATCTTAAAGTATATTTTTTGAGTGCTGGATGGCATTTTAATGTTAAGTTTGTTAAATATCTCATCTAAATCCCTGCAACCTGTGTCCTGTTCTGTGGTAGGCCTAAATTTGGTTTAGACATGATAAATACATTTTCTGTAGATAGTAAAATGTGCATATTCCATTGTTTCCTCACAGCCCAATCACCAGTGCCAGTCTGATTAGAGTGGTCAAGACTACTGCTTCATCCTGTCCTGTCACCTCACTAACCGGAGTAAGATATGCTGTTCTAAATTTGATTAAATAGATCTTTGGTAAAGAAATGGTCCACATATCAGTGTTTACAACAAAATAAAATGTGTTTTCTTTTTTTTTCCTCAGCGGCAACAGGCGGATCTACTTAGGCTACCATTGGAAGAAATAAAAGGTACATTTATAACACACTTATGTCATCTCTGCTTCCATAACTTCACGTTTAGTTGTATGCAAAGCTCACTTATCAGTATCCTCCAAGTGGATTATGTTGATAGGTGGGCAGAACATGCTTGCCTGAAGTAATTGAGGACAATAAATATCTGCATTATATTTATAGCAGATGAAAACCAGTGCAACACTTTGACCACTTGTCTGCTTTCATTGCCACTAATTTTATTGTAACTCTACTGATATGATTACAGATGGGGAAGAGCGTTGAACTGTACTTCCACTCTAATCTCAAGGCATGAGGCGCTAAGGGACATCAACAAGGTGCCTGTTGTTGGGGTTCCATATTTTGGGGAAAAAAGTCTGGTGTTAAGTGTTTGAACCATTAATATTCCCAAAATGGAAAAAAAAAACTGGTTGCTGTTTTCATTTTTCCCACAGTTATGCATAATCAAGGCATTTTGTTAGTTGTTGTCTAGGAAACTGCATAGTTGTCATTTAGATCTACAGTAAACTTTGCATGCCAATATCTTGCATGCATTTCTACTGCTGAACAACTTGGCAGCCTGATGATGGGTGTATAAGTCATTAATGGAATGTGTTATTTGAACATTGACTTTTACAGTGCAGTCTAGAATATGGTCATATTTGACGTTGTGTTCTTCTGTTCTGTTTTATTCTATTTTGCCATTCTATTTTGTATGTTTTAACATAAACCTCAATGACATTAATTATTGACATATAAATATTGTGACTGTAATGTGACCAGATTTGAAATAAAACAAATTAATTTAATTTTTTGCCCATTTTTTGGTTATCATAAGGACATTTTAACACACACAGGCCAGAACATAGATTTAAAGAAACAAAATGGATTTTGAAACATTATCATGTAACATTCATGTTTTGCAAACATGTATTGTAATTATTGTAAATTAATAGTGATTGGATAAAGAGGTAAAGAAGAAAGTAATAACACATAAGTTGGGTAAATATAACCTAATAATGATGGTGAAAATAACATAAATGCTGGGTTGAAAAACCACCCAACAATTGGGCAGGGTTAACCTCACAGTTTTGTTACATTAACCCAATGGTTGGGCTAGATTATCAACCCAACTCACTGGGTTGACCACACAACCCAATTTACAGGGTTAAAATAACACAGGGTTGGGCGGGACCACTATTGACCCAGTGACTGGGCTGGAATTGGGTTGTTTTTAACCCATTGTTTTTTAGAGTGTAAGTTAAGAACCCGCGAGATATCACACAGCAGAGAACAATGTATGACATAGACGCAGAACTGTATTGGTGACCATAATTTTGACATAAATTCATTGCTAATTATCTCGTAATGCGTTCATCGCAGAAACTTACTAGTAGCACTGTTGGAAAGGCCAGTTCATGTAGATTGCAATGATGCCCTTATAATTTCGGTACAATTAAAACTCAGCGAGTAGCATAGCAGAGAAGAACGGGTGTGCACGGACAGAGGATTGCATGCAGGGATGTGTGCTGACAATATTTCATTAATTATTAAATAGGCCTATGTTATGAATATTAAATATAATCTATTACTATTTTGGATCTTGAGACAACATTTCTAGCACCTGTCCTGACAAACAGTTACTTAAATGTTAGTCCTGACGAACAGGGAGCTAAAAACAACTTTCACTATGAAAAGGATTCATCTATTTTAGGATGACAGCATTGAAGACAATGCAGAAATGTTATAGATTTCAACATCGGATTACTCGGGAACCGCTAATCACAAAGACGATTGCTATGCATCATTGTAATCTGTAGGGTCTGCTGTTTCTTTTGATATGTGTTTTGCCATAGTTAAGTTAAGAACCCGTGAGATATCACACAAAGAACAATGTATGACATAGACGCAGAACTGTATTGGTGACCATAATTTTGACATAAATTCATCGCTAATTATCTCGTAATGCGTTCATCACAGAAACTAACTAGTAGCACTGTTGGAAAGGCCAGTTCGTGTAGATTGCAATGATGCCCTTATAATTTCGGTACAATTAGAAATCAGCGAGTGGCATGGTAGAGAAGAATGGGTGTGCCAGTCGGGAGAGGAATGGACAGAGGATTGCATGCAAGGAGGTGTTGTTGGAAATGCAAATCGCGAGTGGATTTTCAGCGCTTTGTTCTCTATTCGAGAAGTGGAATGGATTCGGGATAGATTAGAAACTCTGCTGGATAATTTTGTCATCAAATCTGGGTGGGTCCAAACGTAAAATTTTGAAATCTGGGTGGGTCCCGTCCCACTCACGTTCTATTACGGCGACGCCCTTGAACAGCATCACTCTACTGCAAGTTTCTTACCTTAACAAAAAGTAAATGTAACTTTAACAAACCCATAAGCACTAGTTTAACTTACAGCATCAGGAAATGTAAAAAATTTACCTGAGGCTTTCCAAAGATATCTGAAGATGAAGCATCTAGTCAGCTCAGTGTCGCTTAAGGCTGTTTGAGTCTGTGAAGTGCAAAAATAAAAGCTATCAGTCAGAATGTACACTTCTAGAAGTCCATGTCATTAGAAAAAATATACAGAGAAATGAATTGTATAGATTAGCGAAATTGTATAGTAAAGTTAGATATTATAGCCTACTGCAGCCTACCTAAACGCTGCACAGCCAGGTGTTCCAAAGAGGATGGGGGTGACCGCTGCAAGATGCAGAAATGGGGAGAGAGAAAAGGGTGACTAACTATGTAATCATATTTAGCATTGAAAACAAAAAGCCCATAACTTAATTACATGAATTAGTATGGACAGCTATTACGGTACAAAAGAAGAATTTGCTGCCATATAGCCCACAACTAGGCTACAACTGGGATAGACTATTGAAATATGGAAAATTAATTCCTAATAGTAAAATGGGTATTTCAATTCAGCAGTAGCATGATAAACCTCTCATACTGTTAGCCAGTCAAAACGTTAGCCACATGAATGCCACAAAACTTAGCCACATGGCAACAGATAAAAATATATGACACATTAATATAAACATTGCCTGTGTAATGTTATTATTTTAAGCATACATCTATTGTAATTTTGAAGAAATTTGGTCTGTAAGTTAGCACAAGCTCCTTTGAAAATAACAGAGTTGGCAATAGCAAGCATATCTGCAAAAGCATTAGCAATATTTTGCAAAACCCCTTGACATGTTCTTTTTTTTTAACAAAGTTCCTGTTTTGTGATTGAAGAGAAACAGGCATTTTTTTTACAATCACTCAGAGTTTTATGTTAATACTCACCATTCAAGCAGCCAGCATTATGATGAACACTTCTCTCCTAGGTGCAGTGCAGTCACTTCTGTTAACGGCTCCCTTTCAGTGTTCCCGGTAAAAACGTTTGAAATGCGCTAGCAAGTTGTAGCTAACCTCAGCTACAGACCTCACACTTCAACTAGCAGAGAGAGGCGCTTTGCAAATGACCTCTAACATAGCCTTACCTACAAAAAGTCATCGTTTTCAAACAACATACTATGTTTGTTACCAAATTTTAAAACATGGAGTTAAATTAACCCTATAATAATGAAGAAAAACACAAGTAAAAGACTGTTTGTGGAAAAATGTCCGCCATGTTGAATGATTTGAATGCAGTGATTTGATTGGCTGGTGCCTGTTTGTGATGCTTCAGTACTCAAAACAACCAAGTACGCAGCAAGAGGCTACTCAAAACAACTGAGTTTAACCACTTTTGAGTTCAACTGAATTATTTGATATGAGTCTAACCAACTTTTGACAAGTTTTAAGTAATCTCAGCTCATTTTACTCATTGAACAATACTGTCAGGTTTTACAGTGTAGGCAGTTGGGTTGGAGTTCTTTGCTCTGGCATCGACATTTGTGTGTGAAAAAGGCTCTCAGCATAAATGAGCTGAGCGCTGCAATTCATCACCGTAACACACACACACACACACATGCGCACGCGCACACACACACACACACACACACACACACACACACACACACACACAGTAAAACACTAACACACACACACACACACACACACACACACACTTACGAACATGTCTAATGGAGGCATTAACAACCTCTTTATGCATTTTAGATTGAATATTGAAAAATCCCTCTATTGATCTCTCTCTCTCTCTCTCTCTCTCTCTCTCTCTCTCTCTCTCTCTCTCTCTCTCTCTCTCTCTCTCTCTCTCTCTCATCTCTCCCCCTCTATCTATTTTTTACTCTTGTCTAAGACAGCAGTAGTTTCTGGTTAAGGCAGGCACCATGTATTGCTGACATCTTTATGGTTCTGGATGTTCCCTCATCTAAACAAGATAGAACATTGAGTGGTGGCGGTTCTCCGTACAGCTCTGGTTCAGGAGAGGTTTGTGTTCTTTTTTATTTTCATTTATTTTTTGGACATACAGTTTTTTATTTATAAAAACCAAGAACACACAACGGAAGAGGTTTGAGTTCTGAGGCCAGTTCAGTGTGATGAAGGCACGGTTCTACTTCTACCCCTCATTATACTGACCTGTCCAAACCATATATACTGAGACAGCGTGTGGAAAGGTTGGAATTTATAGGTGCAGGTGAGTTGCGCGCGCGCGTGTGTGTGTGTGTGTGTGTGTGTGTGTGTGTGTGTGTGTGTGTGTGTATGCTGAGATTAAGTGAGTGAATAAATGTATGTGAACAGTATAGACTATGCTAGCATTTGGGTGGTGTTGTTGAGGTCAGCAAGCACTCCAGATATTAACTATTGATATGACCCTCTGCAACCCTTGGATCCAACACATGCACACACACACACACACACACACACACACACACACACACACACACACACACACACACCTACACAGACAGACAGACACACACACATAGACCCGCTTTCTCTAATCTCTCTCTCTCTCTCTCTCTCTCTCTCTCTCTCTCTCTCTCTCTCTCTCTCTCTCTCTCTCTCTCTCTCATCTCTCATCATATGATCAATCTGCTCCCCTGCTGTGGGCTGGCAGGGCGTGCGGGTTGAGGCTTGCTGCATAATAGCGTGGCTGTTACAGCTAAACTTCTGAAATGATGTTATCCAGAACGCCGCGTCCAGAGCATACCAATGAGCACAGG
>JAODXP020000017.1:20205934-20213434 GCA_027497455.2 Sardinella longiceps
CTCAAGAGAAGCAGATTTACAGTAGATCACCAAATAACATGCAAATGATTAAACTTTATTGCATCCCTGTACCCAGTGTTTCATTCAAGTTTTATATATTCATTAATTTAGGTATTTTTCCCCATAGACTACTATAACTGGTCACCAATCAATCAACTAGCTAATCTGGAAAGATATTTCATCTTGTGATGAAATATCTGCTGCACGTTCCTGCCCCCCAAAACAACACACACACACACACACACACACACACACACACACACACACACACACACACACACAGACACACACACACACACACACACACACACACACACACACACACACACACACACACACACACACACACACACCTCCTCTCCCCCTGTCTTATTCATCCCACCTACTTCTTGCTGTTTCCCCCCACATCTCTATTTATCTCTGTATCCATTCATCTGTGTCGCCTGTGGGAGATGATTACTTATTCAGACCTGTCCGAACAGTGAGCTCTGAATGACATCCACGCTGATAAGAAGCGCCGGCATTTTCATGTCCAAGTAATTGCTTCAGCTTAAACAGCTCAGCGGGAGATTGAAAAGAAACGGATGTTATAATTTATTTTTTTATTCAAAATATTGACTTAGTTTGTGTTTCTCTCTCTCTCTCTCTCTCTCTCTCTCTCTCTCTCTCTCTCTCTCTCTCTCTCTCTCTCTCTCTCTCTCACTCTCTCACTCCATATCCCTTTAATCATGTTGATGCAGGGGGAGTTGAAAGAGAAAATGAAGTTATTTTTTTTTTCTTTTCAATTGTCACCTGCATGAATTTATTTGCAAAACCCAATTAATTATATCCATCAAGCATCTAGTGATCATTATGTACATATTATTCAGTGAGATTAACAATCACAGAATCATTACACAAACCATTAAAAGCCTATCATACTCCCAATGAATGTTTCTATAAAAGAAAGTGCCTGTATTTTGAATGGATGGCTCTGTTTGTGGGTGATGAATGGCACCCAGAAAGGGAGGAGGAATCTCCAATCAGGTGCAAATTGCTTCAAAAAGATTGGATTATACAACTGTATAAAAAAAAGATTGAGAAAAGAGCCCTAATGAAACTTTAATGATGAAAGCCAAACATCAGCAAATTGATTACTAACTTAAATGACATGTTCCCTGGAAAATATTTGTTTTTTTGTTCATTCTATCTGGCAAATATGGAGGGGGGCGGAGGGGTGTAAGACAACACAAAAGGAAAGTTTCTTGTTGAAGTAAATTTGTCTGGAAGCTGGGCAAGTAATCAGACTTAATTATGAGAGTGGCTGGCATGACAGAAGAATGAGGAGCTTGGCACAGATCAGGGAAATTGTGTATCTTTGTGAAACACACTGGTCTGATTTATCAAATGTGGCGTTTGGCAATCAACTCTTTTTGAACAGATAACCAACAATTCAAACCAATCATTGCCACATGCAAGAGGTGATGACTATTTGTATATTACAAAAATGTGATAGGCCTATTTTCTTTCTTTGTCTCGGACAGGTGAGAGCAGCAACCCCACCTGTTCTCAAAATTGGTCACGGGGGTGTAAAATGTATTCTTTCTTTCTTTCTTTCTTTCTTTCTTTCTTTTACTTTCTTTCTGTCTTTGTCTTTCTTCTTTCTGTCTTCCAGTCCAAATGTGGCATAGGACTACATACAGTAAAAATAGCAGAAGCAGTGGTGGCGACTGTGACCATCTTGGATGCATTCAGTGCACAAGGAGCCGTGAGATGATGTTAGCAATGGAGGGGCAGAAATAGCCACAGACCTAATTAGTGACCTGCTAAGAACAAGATTGCTTTTGTCCTTGCAGGGAGAAGGAGACTTCATTTACATGATTCCAGCTTAGCATTGCCCAATGGATTAAATTGCTGTCTTCTTCCCTCTCTGTTGTCAATGAATGAACAAGTAATTTGAGAAATGAATGTCAGAAAATCAAATTATCGACAGTGTTTCTCTCTGTCTTCTTTCTGTCCATTTTAAGGTCATTTAAAAGTTTGCTTTCTCGGACTCATGGAAAGCAGAAGGCATGGGCAAAGTTACATTTATAATGACTGTCACAGTGTGATTTTCCAGAAAAACAATGATAATTTAACTAGTGTTTAAAATGATACTGCATGCCCTTGTTGCAAGTGTCAAGGTGAATCCGTACACAACCAAATTGTTCTCATCGAAATTCATCCTCCAAGTCATAAATAGCAGAGATGCTAAATTCCTACATGCTGCTATAGCACAAAAAGTCATGCAAAAACAGTGGAGGCAATTACATACTCTACAACACAATTACATACATATACATACACACATAGGCTACACACACATACATAGTGTACATACATACATACATGCATACACACACACACACACACACACACACACACACATACAGTGAGTACATTGTATGTTTGATTGAGGCAATTGACCTGTATGACTGCCTCAGGAGTTGTGTGTGTGTGTGTGTGTGTGTGTGTGTGTGTGTGTGTGTGTATGTTAGAATGGATGAGGGTTTCTTCACAAGATTGCATCTCAGTGGGCATTCATGGTTTGTGCACACTATTGTTTGTGTGTGTGTATGTGTGTGTGTGTGTGTGTGTGTGTGTGTGTGTGTGTGCGTGCGTGCGTGCGTGCGTGCGTGCGTGCGTGCGTGCGTGCGTGCGCGCATGCAAGTGTGAGTGCATGTGTGCAAGTGTATGTGCATTCACCTACAATAAGCATGTGCATGCGTGTACCAGTGTGCAGGGGGCATTACCAAATAGAATTGAATCTCAAATTGACCAATGCTGGACTCAATTAAAGTCTGGAACAGGGGGCAAACATCATTTCATTGTGTTGTATGAGGTTTGGCAGTCCACTTAAAAAAACGATTTGACAATAAATTACTTCTCCCATGCTGTAAATTAGAAGGCCAAAATCCGACTGCAGCGTGCAGTGAGCTTCCGCCCAAGACGAGAGCACTGGAGTATTCGTTGAGAGACAACCACTCAAGGGATTTACCAAAAGGAAATCTCTCTCTCTCTCTCTCTCTCTCTCTCTCTCTCTCTCTCTCCTTCTCTCTCTGTCTCTCTCTATCGCTCTCTCTCACTCACACAGACACACACATATGCACACATACGCGCACACACACACACACACATACACACACACACACACACACACACACACACACACACACACACACACACACACACACACACACAAACTAACACACTCTAACACACGCGCACACACACACACACACTCAGTCTAATAGGCACTGGAGGAGATCCATTTCTGACACTAATCTACAGCAGGGAAGCGCATGTATAATTAGCCATACAAGGAAAGGATGTAGTATCAACCTTTATTCTGCTCTAATCCTGGGGGAAAGTAATGCTTCTTAGAGGAAAGCCCTTTTAGGGAGCGCCAGTTTAGGTGACATGAGACTCAACTGAGGACATCCTTGGCTTTGAGTGTAGAAAGTACAGCAGCAAGCAGCATGTCAGCTGTGGTATTGTCAGGGCCGTTTCAAGATACTTTGGGGGCCCCAAGCAAACAGGACATGGGGGCCCTTCACTCCCCGTAAATACTTACATGAACCACATTGTTATCATTTTCAAACATCATCAATATAATTATTTGTATTGTACAGTTGTCTAATTCCAGTTTAAAGTCATTTTTTGTTGAAAAACACCACCAACATAACTACTAAAATGATTAAACAGTCAATCTTGGGGGCCCCTTTCAGCCTGGGGCCCCAGGCAATTGCCTGGTTTGCCTGCCTTGTTGCGACGGCCCTGGGGATTGTGGTGCAGTGTGTCCTCCTCAAGCTCTCTTCCTCTTCCTCCCTCTTCCTCTGGCTGGGTTTACTGTATGGTGTCCTTTTGGGCCTGTCTGAAGCCGCAAGGACTTCTTCTTCAGACTGTTTGATTTCTATAGGCGTGTCTGAATGGATTTGCTCACCCGTCAATCACTGTTAGATTCTTGTGTAAATGGAAAAGTACAGAAAGCCGTGGTGGTGGTGATGCAACAGTTTATTGGCTATAGACAGATGACAAGTCAGTATAAATTACTGGATATGACAACTAAAGCAAATCAAATTTTTCTTTTAATTTTTTTTAACCTCATCTTGTTGTTGGGTACTATCAGCAAAAGGATGTTTTAAAAAAAATGTGTGTGTAAATGTGTAGTACTACATGTTTGCATGTGATGCTGAGTTAGATGGTGTGTGAATGTCTGATGCGAGACAGTGAGGGTAGCAAGAGTGTGTGTGTGTGTGTGTGTGTGTGTGTGTGTGTGTGTGTGTGTGTGTGTGTGTGTGTGTGTGTGTGTGTGTGAGAGAGAGAGAGAGAGAGAGAGAGAGAGACAGAGAGACAGAGAGAGAGAGAGATGGATGGAGTGTGCCTAGTGGCTGGGCTTCCTTTGTGTTGGTGAATAAAGGAGAGGGGAGAGAAAGTGGGATTTGCAGATCAGAGAGCGGTGAGTGGGAGGACAGGAGCTGAGATTTCACATACACACACAGACATATGCACACACACGCACACATGTACACGCATACACAAACACACAGGCACACACAGACATATGCACACACACACACACACACACACACACACACACACACACACACACACACACACACACACATTCAGTCTCACACTCTCCTCAACACTTCTCTTCTGCAGCCTCCTCTTTTTTTCTGTGTCACATGAATGGAAAATGGAACAGTAGAATAATAGAATCTTCTTTCTTTCATTTTAGACACATACACTCACAGATAATCACAGGCACACACACACACACACACACACACACACACACACACACACACACACACACACATGCGAGCGCAAACACACACATTCTCCATCCAGGTACGTGCATCTCCACCTTGCTTCCAGTCCTAAAGGGCGCACTCTTGGAGAAAGTGGATTAGCGATCGGAGCACGTTAGTGCGGAACAGAGTCATACGTTCAGCAAACAAAAGAGTGGGATTCAGAACATGCTAACCGTCTTAGCAAACAGAGGAAGACAGAGAGAGAAAGGGGAGGGGGATGGTGTGTGTGTGTGTGTGTGTGTGTGTGTGTGTGTGTGTGTGTGTGTGTGTGTGTGTGTGTGTGTGTGAAAGAGAGAGAGAGAGAGAGAGAAAGAGAGAGAGAGAGAGAAATGGGTTTGTTGCCCAGAAAGAACATTACAGCAGGATAAAGCGATCTCAGATTGTCCATTCCCAGGCTGGAACCTCAGCCA
Source organism: Sardinella longiceps (assembly GCA_027497455.2). Taxonomy (NCBI): domain Eukaryota; kingdom Metazoa; phylum Chordata; class Actinopteri; order Clupeiformes; family Clupeidae; genus Sardinella; species Sardinella longiceps. Next base: position 20,211,180 of record JAODXP020000017.1, read on the forward strand.
AGCTGTACGCTCCACTGGGAGAATACGCACTCATCCCCTTGTTGTGTGTGTGTGTGTGTGTGTGTGTGTGTGTGTGTGTGTGTGTGTGTGTGTCTCGACTCGTCAGCCAGCCAAACCCCAGCCTAGCCGGGCGAATTCAATATCAGCCATAATCTCACGCAACTCAGCTAACACACCCCAGATAAGCCTGGAGAAGAGGAGCAGTGTTGCCGTGATGCTGTGAAGCTGAGCATAAAAGTCTATTCAGTGAGATCTGTGAGCCCTGAGCAGAAATACCCCTGTAAAGCCGGACTTCCTTATGCTGAACTGGAAATCAAGTAACAAAGAGAAAAAAAGAAAAGCATATATACTGACTGTCATGTCTGGCCTGAGGCCAAGGACCTGGACAACAGAAAGCCATGAAAGACTCTTAAGAATCACTGAGTCAAGACTCTGAAAAGGATCAGAGCTCAGAGTTCTCTTTTTTCCTCCCATCTTTTCTCCTCTCTTTCTTGCTCCTCTGTCATAGAAACCCTTCAAGAGCATCAGATGTGATATCCTTTTTGGAGCTTACATGGAATGTAGTTTTTTTTCTTCTTTTGAGCAGGTTTCTTTTGAGCAATCACAGTAATGAAAGTACCTGCAAAATAGATGTTGAGGGTTTTACTGGGAAAGTTGTCAAACACACACACACACACACACACACACACACACACACACACACACACACACATACACATACACACACACACACACACACAGACACACACACTAACACTCATTCAACCACTGTGCTTTTAAACGGTCTTTGGTATTTTTTGCCCTCAACGGAGCCTTCCAGGCAGCGCTGCCTTCAAGGAACTACTCCACTCAGTTTAGGGTTAGGATGAGGGTTGAGGGGGTTAGGGTTAAGAATAGGGTAAGGGTACTGCCTTTTAGGCTGTGCTGCCTGGAAGGTGCCGTTAGGGGGCAAAAAACACCATTGAGCATTTTAAACATATGGTATCTGGACATAGTATTCTATGGCAACAGTGCCTCCCAATGTCTCCTATGGTAACAATGCCCTGAAAGAATTATTATTAAAGTCACATTTTCATCAAGATTAACTGTAATCATTATTTTTTTTTCTTTTACATCAGTATCATACATGTGGGGTTCATATTACTACAATAAGGCACAAAAATATCAAGAAAAAATGTCATGAGATCCTTTTATTAGCCTGTGCACTGTGTGGGCATTTCTCACGGTATATATTTCAGTAGCAAAGAATACAGGCTTTAATAAATTAAAGGTCTTCTTTGTAATGTAAGCATAAGAACACTGAATATGTGTGTGTGAGAGAGAGAAGTAGATCTATGAGTTTGGATAGCTGTGTGTGTGTGTGTGTGTGTGTGTGTGTGTGTGTGTGTGTGTGTGTGTGTGTGTGTGTGTGTGTGTGTGTGTGTGTGTGTGTGTGTGTGTGTGTGTGTGTGTGTGTGTGTACGTGCAAGCCTTAATATCAACAGGACATACTGGCCTCTTTTGGATCCCTTCCAGCAGCATCTTTCACTGCAACACAGGAATGAGTCCCTTTTCTTTCTTTCTCCTTCTTCTTCTTCTTCTTCTTCTTCCTTTTCTTCTTCTTCCCATCACCCTCTTTTTAGATGATTAGGCATGGATTACCTTTGAGCTGCTGCCAGAATGAAGCCTCAAATATGTTTTTGTTTCACAGCTTGTCATTTCTTAAACAATTTATTTCCACATCATGATGCATCAGATGGGAGTGAGTGGGCTCCAGAAGAATGAAGAACCCAGTGAAATGCTGAAAAAAACACAAGAAAGACAGAGAGAAAGAAAGAAACAAACAAAGAAACAAAAGCATGTATACTATATGCACTACAAAGGAGAAGCAAGACATTGGGAGTGAAAGGTGCATAGTTGAATTCTCATTTTTATTTTTTTTAAGGATTTTAAGGAGTTTTAGCATTTCTTAGTGAGCTACGTGCATGAGTAATTCTCATGCCATCATCTGTGGCCGTGTCGCCGGCACTAACATGGCATGATTGGTGTGAAAGTGGCCGATAAGTGGAAGCGGGACAGCTCACTCCGCTTCTCATTTCACGCCTCTTCCTGCCGAGTTATGGACTCGTGTAATCCGATCAAAACGTGCCCAACACCTAACAACTCCGATCAGAGCGCAGGGGCCCCACTGCTTTTGTCATGTTAGCATCAGAAACATCCCCCGCCCCACACACACACACACAATCACCTCCACACCTCTTTTTTTTACCGTGTGA
>JAODXP020000017.1:20218434-20235426 GCA_027497455.2 Sardinella longiceps
CACACACCGTTTATCTCCCCCTTCTCCTCTCCTCTGACTAATACAGTGTCTCCTGTGATGCTACAAGCTCTCAGCATTGTTGGAGGCGGCCGACAGGTCAGGCGCCTGGTCTCTGGGCGTCTGCCTAATAGTGCTCATGTCTCCCGTGGGCCTAAGCCACTCCGAGCCCCCGATAATCCACAGTTAATTAACTCTAAATGGAACTCTTTGGTCCTCCTCTCCATAAGAGAGGCGTAATCCAGCCATTCTCCTGGCCCCGGCTCCACAAGCAGATCAGTGCAGGAAGGAAGGAAGATGGCCCCTCTTCAAGTGAAAGGCTTGCTGAAAGCAGTTATTACTCTCTCTCTCTCTTTCACATTCTCTCTCTCTCTCTCTCTCTCTCTCTCTCTCTTGCATTCTCTCTCTATTGCTATTTCTCAAATTCAAATTCAAAGAGTGCTTTGTTTAGCATGACAAAATAGAGTTTGCATTTCCAAAGCAGTAATACAGGATAGTACATAGAAACCATTACAGTAATATACATTTACATGGTAAAGAAAATGATAGAAAAAAGATCAAGAAAATGTATAATAATATTGGTATTATGTATGTATAGATCTCTCTCTCTCTCTCTCGCTCTCTCTCTCTCTCTCTCTCTCTCTCTCTCCCACACACAAACACACACATACACACACACACACAACACACACTCTCTCCCTCTCTCTCTTTCTCTGTATGCCTCAGTTTTGCTGTTGTTTCCTCTTCTCACTCACTACATATTGATCTAGTATACAGTGGGCTATGTAAGGGATAACAGCAGATGAGGTGACCAATTCTATGGAAATAATGGCAATGTGGAGGTCTAGAGACATTACATTACGGAACCGGTCACCTCGAAGTCCGCTTTTCTCCCATTTGTATTTATCTCCTGTATATTTAAAGAAGTGTATAAAACATAAAAGAAACATGCAGCTCCAATTTAAAAGAAGTTATAGCGTGTTTGGTTGGGGTACTATTTTCAGTTTAAAGTAGATCTACAAGGCTGTTTACTGTTGAACCTTGACCCTGATGTTCTGGCTAATTACAGACCTATATCCAACCTTCCTTTTATATCCAAAATTCTAGAAAAAATTGTGTTCAAACAAATTTGTCGCTTCCTAGACGAAAACAAAATCCAGGAAGTCTTCCAATCAGGATTTAGAGCTAATCACAGCACTGAAACGGCCTTAGTTAAAGTCTTCAACGACCTCCTTCTTTCCATGGACAATGGTAATATATCCATATTAATTTTACTTGATCTTAGTGCAGCTTTTGACACCATTGACCACAATATCCTACTACACAGACTCGAACATACGATAGGCATTAGAAATTCAGCATTAGCTTGGTTCAAATCCTACCTCACTGATCGATACCAATTTGTACATGCCCACAACGTCTCATCTTGTCATGCTAAAGTTAAATATGGCGTTCCGCAAGGCTCAGTACTGGGCCCCCTACTATTCTCTCTCTATATGCTACCTCTGGGTGAAATCATTAGGAAACATGGCATTGCATTTCACTCATACGCAGATGATACACAGCTTTATCTCTCTATGAAGCCTAGCGACTGCACTGCAACAACCAAACTCAATGCCTGTCTTGAAGATATTAAAGTTTGGATGTCAAAAAATTTCTTATGCTTGAACTCAGATAAAACTGAAGTTATGATGATTGCCTCTAAACAACTGAAGGACACCTCGCTTCACCATCATAGCTCACTTAGCAGTCCTACACTCTCATTTAGCTCACAAGTGAAAAATCTGGGGGTAATTATTGATCAAGACCTGTCCTTGAATAGCCATGTAAAGCACATTTCTAAAACATCATTTTTTCACCTTAGAAACATTGCTAAGGTTAGGAAGTTCCTGTCCTTTGAGGATGCTGAAAAACTTATACATGCATTTGTTACCTCCAGACTCGACTACTGCAATGCTCTGTTCTCAGGGTGCAGTAACACCTGCATTAAAAGTCTACAGCTAATCCAAAATGCAGCAGCTAGAACACTCACTAGAACTAAGAAATATGAACATATTTCTCCCATTCTAGCATCTCTACACTGGCTTCCTGTCAAAAGTCGAATTGACTTCAAAATCCTTCTCATGACGTATAAGGCACTTAATGGCTTAGCTCCTGCGTATATTACAGATTTACTTGTTCCATACCATCCAGCAAGACCTCTGAGATCTCAAAATGCTGGCCTCCTTGAAAAAGTGACCATATCTAAAACTACAATTGGAGGAAGAGCTTTTGCCTATCGAGCACCTCTTCTATGGAATTCTATTCCTCCCTACATTCGCGCAGCGGACACTCTCAATACCTTTAAGTCTAGACTTAAAACCTTCCTTTTTGACATTTCCTATAATTAGGAGTGGGCCATGGCATATCACCACTCCTCTTGGGCTTTCCTGGGAGGGCTACCTCTGCTGGTTTTCCAAGGCGGCCACTGACCACCCCCTTCTGGGTTGGTGAGATGCCATGTACCATACCTTAGTTATGCTGCGATAGCCTAGTGCTGCCACCTTCTGCACACTTGCCATCCTGTACAACCCTCTTTCTCCTCTCTCTCTCTCTCTCTCTCTCATCACTCTAGCTAGATTATATGACACATATCATGAAGTGATATCCTCCTAGATTGGCCTAACCCTCTTGTTTCTGCTTCTTTTGTCTCTCTTGCCTCCTCTGCCCCGACGCACTGGCTGAGTGATGAACCTCCCTGCCACCAACCCTACCCCACTACGGATGCTGCCCCGACGCACTGGCTGAGTGATGAACCTCCCTGCCACCAACCCTACCCCACTACGGATGCTGATCAACCCCCCCCCCCCCCCCGGAGCCACACACCAGGACCATCCTCCCCTTTTCTCTGAGGCCCTGATGGAACTGGCCTGATGGCCCCCTGATGACCACTACTTAGATGGCGACCAACACCCAATGAACTCTGATCCCACTCCAATTACTGACTAATCCCACACTCCAACTACTGACTCCATCCCTTGGACTCCATCCCTTGGCCCACACTCCAACTACTGACTCCATCCCTTGGCCCTGACTGTCACACAAACTATGTGTATATCATCTCTGACTACATTCAGTACTCATACTGTTTTGTGTTAACCATGGTCAATCTATGCATCAGACTTTACGGATACTTTATTAGGCCCCAGGCAGGTAGGCTGAGTCCATGAGGCGTGGATCTGCCCAAGGTTTCTTCCTACATAACAAATTATTTACAAAGCGAGGGAGTTTTTCCTTGCCCCTGATTCTCATGGATGCTTCCCGTACTGTCTGTAAAGCGCCGTGAGACAATGTACTGTATTTGTGCGCTATACAAATAAAATTGAATTGAATTGAATTGAATTGAATACTGTTGTTATAGTTACCATTCTAAAAACATTGATATGAAACAGTGGTGAAACTTTTTAACAGAAAACGTAGCCAGTTATACGAGAATAATGGCCACCCCATCAGCCAATCAGAGATGAGAATCAAATGCTGAAGGGAAACGATCCCTTTCTAGTGCACCTGTGGCAGAGGAGTGGGTGCTCTGAGAACACACTCCTTTCAGAGACATCATGTGTTAGTCTCGGGCGTCATTCTCACACAACATTTGAGACTAATTCGATTCATATTGATCATTATTGAATCACCTGATTTCCCTCTCAGGCGTGCGTACACACACCTGCCGTGTGTTTCTGTCTCTGCACAGATGGCTGGGTTGTAGGCTACTCCAGATTCTATGCTACTGGCAAATCTGGCAATAGAACATGTTCCTGATGTTTCACTCACTATCAAATATTGTTGGAAGCTAAACTAATACAGTAGGCCTACAGTACAGTACAGCGTTTCAATGATAATATCTCATAGCATACTAGGGGTTGGAAAATCTTTCTCATCATTTTAGAAGCCTGACTACTGATTCAGGCTTGATGATATGTTCCCCTTACAAGTCTCTATGAGGATTGGGTCAAGAGTAGGCTACTGCCCATCAGGGTCATTACAGGCAATCAATCAATCCATCCATCTATCCACTCTAGAATCCCCTATTCTTCTCTAGTGCTGTATTCAATTTGATATCCTCTGTGTGGTTTTGATTGCTAGATTGAAAGATTCCATTCTGTATGGTTCTATAGGAGGAGTAAATATCAAAAATGTAAAATACTGTAAAGACTGTCCAATTGTACTAGAACCCAGCAGTTGGTTTCTGTGACGATGGAGGCGAGGGATTTTCTCATTTCTGATTGGACAACACCAATCCCTGCTCGGATTCTCCATTAGTAATTGCTCCTGAATTTGCAATCAGCATTCCACTCTGGAACATTCTGGTGACCACAATAGTGAATTGAGCCTATTGCTTTTAGGTGCACGTATTGTGCATAGACCAGCAAATACATGGTGTGTGTGTGTGTGTGTGTGTGTGTGTGTGTGTGTGTGTGTGTGTGTGTCCATTGCCCTAATATATGTACCCGTATGTATAAATGTACAGTACAGTATGTATATATTAGGCTGCATACAGGCTTATAGTTACAACTACAGTAAGAGGACATTAAATTGCGGTTTGATATTGCAGTTTGCTCTGTCACTCCTGTGCTGAAGACATTGTTTACATTTGGAGTGCTTATAAACAGGTCTCAAATTAGGTAGGTGAGGTAGACTGTGTGTGTGTGTGTGTGTGTGTGTGTGTGTGTGTGTGTGTGTGTGTGTGTGTGTGTGTGTGTGTGTGTGTGTGTTCAGAAAGGGATCGAAAGTGTCAGGAGATGAGGGCTTACTGTGTAATGAATGAGCACAGTATCACCCCACAGCGATGTGACTGTTTGAAGCAGACGGTTAGAGGAAGACGAGACCTGGGAAACCGAACGCGCACCACGTTCCACCCCTCGACTCCCCTCCCTCTCCCTCCTCCTCCACCAACACCCATCTAACCCCACCATCTCCACCTCCCCACGCTGCTGTGCCCCGTAGACCCGTAAATAATAACAAAGGCATAATTATCTCCCCGGCGATGATTTGTTAAATATTCAGAAGGGTTTGTTTTCCTTATCACAGCTGTGTCGGGGTAACAAATTCAAGATGTGCCATCCCCGGAGAAACAGATAGAGAGAGAGAGAGAGAGAGAGAGAGAGAGAGAGAGAGAGAGAGAGAGAGAGAGAGAGAGAGAGAGAGAGCTGGCAGAATAACAAGGAGTCAAGACAAAAGGGGTCGAGAATTCAGGTGGCCTCATCCCTCCAGTCATCACTCTATCTCTCTCTTTCTCTTTCATTCTGTATTTTATCCCTCCATCTCTCCTTCTGGTACTGGGACATTACTGTTCCCTAGAAATGACACACATACACACACACACACACACACACACACACACACACACACACACACACACACACACACAACAACAACAACAACAACAACAACAAGTGTGGATGGCCTACTGTGATACATTAACATGCAGTCATGCTTCTCTAACCCTCTCTCTCTCTCTCTCTTGTACACACACACACACACACACACACACACACACACACACACACACACACTTCTGTTCATCCCTGTCCTCTCTCATATTAATTGTTTTGTGCCCACTATGCAGAGTGATTGAGATGCATGTGTCATACTGTGTGCCATCTTTCCCACTTCCTGCCCTAATGGTGTGTGTGTGTGTGTGTGTGTGTGTGTGTGTGTGTGTGTGTGTGTGTGTGTGTGTGTGTGTGTGTGTGTGTTGACAGCACCAGTGCCAAGATGCCCATGGGGCTCAATGAGATGTCAGAGAGCCCAGGAGAATGCCATTTTTTTTTATTGTGCAGTGTGTGTGTGTGTGTGTGTGTGTGTGTGTGCAGTCGCTGACTTTCTCATAGAATTGCAAGTTGGAGAAGTTTGTAAAGATACAAGCATGTGTCATAGAAATATAATGAGTGTGTGTGTGTGTGTGTGTGTGTGTGTGTGTGTGGGAGTAGACCCACACTAACCAGTGAACACAAAGTGTCCATTTCCCTTCCCCATTCTCAGCTTCTGTTCTGATATATTGGGCTCAGGGAAGGAAAGGACAATAAAATGGAATGTTAGGAGTCAACACCAGTTGGTTGAGCTGGCTGGGAGTAAATGTCAAAGACAACCATGTGGGTCAGATTGACCTGGCAGAAAGGGTAAAACATTCAGTGGACTCAGTCGGGGCCAGAGGATTAGATCTGGAATAACCCAATGGAATAACCCAGCAATGGCATAATATTTCACATGACTTCATCTGTGACCCATCAGCATGGGCCCGGGGGAGTTCTACCCAACAGCTTGTGCATCAGTAGCGTTTGCAGGTGGTATCTTAGTCAAAATAACAGAAATAAATTTCGCTTTCACAATGGCTGAATTTGGCATGTCTTATTCAGTGTGAACGATGTGGACCTCTACATATGTGTGTGTGTGTGTGTGTGTGTGTGTGTGTGTGTGTGTGTGTGTGTGTGTGTGTGTGTGTGTGTGTGTGTGTTTGCATGTATGTCTGTGTGTCTATAATCCCCTTTCCCCACCAGAATATAAAAATAACACTACAATGAAATTGCAAAAAGTTTTTTTTTTTTTTTTTTCTCAAACTACTTTTGGTTAAGTTTTTTGCAAACAAACAAACAAACCAGTAGACACCAGACACACCACAACATACCAAGAAGCCCCTCAATCACTCACAGAAAAATCAGAGAGCGGCGGCACACTCTTAGAGCCTTGAAGGCAGCGTTGAAGGAAGCGTTAAGCCAGGCAGCAGAGGGTGGCAGAAGCAGGCGGTTAGTTGCCAGCAAGGCAGCCCAGCGAGATGGAAGTGGCAGACAGAAGTGGAACAGCAAAAGCCACGCAGCAAAGCAGCAGCCAACAAGATTCTGTAATTAAGAAACAGCAATCCATTGACCAGGCCCAACACTCTTCTTGCTTTTAAAAGGCAGCTGTGCTGATGGCTGAATTAGTGCCACGTCACCATTCTCACGCCTCAGTTTCACTTCATCCTACCGCACACACATTCTTTGGAAGCCATTTTTTTTTCTTTGCCTGTCTATTTCTATGACCAGTCTGTTGACTCTTCCCCATCAGACACCTCTGTACAATCAGTCTTTTTCTGTCTTTGATTCATCCTTTCTCGCTCTTTTTCTGTCTTTAATTCAGTCTTCATTTCTTTTCTTGTTTCAGTTCTTGTCCTCAGAAAAGGAGGAAACACACACACACACACACACACACACACACACACACACACACACACAAACACACACACACACACAAACACCATCTGATACGTATTCTTTCTCAGACAAAAAAGAGCCAAAAGTAACTAACTTTGACTGAAAATAATAGATGTTATTATCAGTTGGTAGACCATGTAAAACATTGCACTGGTTCTTTGGTATGCACATTCCATGCATTTTCACACATTTTGTTGTCGCACATAAACACTGTTGCCTCCATTTCCGTCACAAGAGCCACACCATGCTGTGTAAATGAGTTCGCCCGTAACGAGATTTGGAGCAGATTGGCCGTCCCTTTAGACGCCCTAACGCAGAGGTTACCATGGTGATGCGGCCATACTGTGAGTCTAATTGCCACCGTACTTTTGCGGGGTCATTTGAAATCCCAGCAGGCCGTTCTGCACAGCTGTAGCAATGGCCCTAAATGTGATTGGAAACACCCCTCCATATCTCGTAAAATAGCAGGCTAATCTCAGGGTGGATTTATTTAATCCAACAATAAATTGACCCAACTCCTATAGGATATTAGTCTAAATTGAGTGTAAATGGCCTTAATTCTGTGATAAATTGCCTCATCCAATTTCGGTATGAGTGCATAATATCAAACAAAATTGCTCTTCTTTTTAACACGCTATTATGCTAACAGGTGCAAACAAATAAGGTGCAGAGGTTTGTGTGTGAGTGAGTCTTCCAGCAAGCACCCCTGAACCAGATTGTGTGTGTGTGTGTGTGTGTGTGTGTGTGTGTGTGTGTGTGTGTGTGTGTGTGTGTGTGTGTGTGTGAGTGAGTGAGTAATTATTATCCGTGTATTTGTTAGATGAGTTGTATTTGTAAGTTTGTTTTTTTTTTCTATTGTGGCATTGTGGAGTAGAAATACCCATTATGTAAAATAAAAAATTTAAATCATACTGCATGTTACTAAAAAAATATAATGGGGACGAGTCACTTTGATATTGTTTTGGGAGTTAAATTGTATGTGTGTGTGTGTGTGTGTGTCTCTCTCTCTCTCTCTCTCTCTCTCTCTCTCTCTCTCTCTCTGTCTCTCTCTGTGTGTTTGTATCTGTTGATGTTTGTGTGTGTGTGTGTGTGTGTGTGTGTGTGTGTGTGTGTGTGTGTGTGTGTGTGTGTGTGTTTGCTTATTGTATACAGTACTATAAGTGTGCCTCTATTCAATCATAGCATTCAGTACAATAAAAGCCCCTGTTATATCTCCTCAGTAAAAGCTTAAGAACAATGACGTACTCCTCTCAATTACTCTTCTCTGTACCTCTGTATCACGCTAATCCACCAGGGCCACTTCTATTCCCATGGCAACCACTCTTTATTCCATGTGCTCCATGTGTTGGCCACAAAGCGAGGGTCAACCCCTTCACTCCTCCTTTAGACTGGCCAGCATGTGGACATGTTTCATACATGCTCTGTTTAATTACACTGGTTTGGATGAGTGGGTGTATGACGCTCAAAACATATAGAACAATGTACAGTACAATGACAATGAAATAAAAATGGTAGTCAAAATGGTAGTTAGCACACCCATTGTTATATTGTTGTTTTTTATTTGTCTTATGGAAAAGTGTGAATTCTCAAATCTACACTGTGCATGGAGGATCAACTACTTTACTAACTCTACGCACCTCAAGTTGGACTTTAGTGACTCTGTGCCATCCTACTGTCTGTCTCTGTCATAGACCATGATGTAATTTCTAGATGTTCATTTCTAGAGGTCAGAAGAGGAAGAGGAGGAGGAAGAATGAAGGAAGGCGGAGAGAGAGCCAGGAGGAATGAATGATGATGTTTTTTATTTTTCTTTAATTGAAAGAGGGAAAAGGCATGAAGAGGCCTGACATACCTGGAGGCTTTATGTCTGTATGTGTGTGTGTGTGTGTGTGTGTGTGTGTGTGTGTGTGTGTGTGTGTGTGTGTGTGTGTGTGTGTGTGAGTGTGAGTGTGTGTCTCTCTGTGTGTGTTTGAGCACACAGTGTGTAAACTCAACTTCAAGGCTGTGTCTGTGTATGTTTTTCTCTGTACCGTATTTGGACTGAAAATCTCCATACATAAAAAATGTATATAAGGCGAGGGGTAGCCATGATAGTAGTGGTGGTGGTACTCGGGGAAGAGTTAGTGAGACAACTGAAGGACGTCTGATTCCCGAGGACTTGCGTCGTCCAGCTCACTTTCTGCGTCACTGGCAAATGATTTCCTCTAATGATCATAACACTGCCTCGCATCTCACGAATCCTCAATGCACCCAGGCAATAAAAAAGCTGCATGTCCAACACCTCCCCATAGCACGCACACAATCATCAGTGCTCTAGTCCTCTGTTGCCTAAGAAGTATTACTCACCCCCCGGTAATCAATAAAGTATCAGGGCGAAGATCCTCAGGAGTAGTCAAAGGCCTTGCACTACTTTCAGTTGAGTGGTGGTTGCATGGCTGTGTGTTTGTTACAGCACTCGCTTGGATACATTTGTCAAAGTCGCTCTGCTCTTTTTCTTGTCTTCTTTTCTCTTCTCTGTGTGGTGCCGAATTTGGAATTCTGGTGCCCCCTGCAGCCTCTGCATGTCACATGTCTTGCAAAGACACAGAAAAGCTCAAAGACTCACTGCTGCGACATGACTGGGCTTTGATACTTCTTGAAGACGGAATTATGCAGGTTACGTTTTTGCGATGATCGCCTGTTTCATAATGCCGTGAAGATAGTGGATTTCACTTTTAAAATTTTGGGGGGTTTCAGACCCAGTTGCCACAGGCAAGTTTATAGTAAGCGTTGCTTGTTGAGGAATTCCTTTATTGTCACTGGGTGGTATTCTCCCAAGTGCTGAAACCCACAAAACTGCTTAGCGCAGGCTGAAATGCATCATTTATCATTATCTTCATCATTAGTCATTAATACTTTTTTGGACTTAAGCACCAAGGAGAATACCGGCCTCTGTGACGGTGTTTGAACATATTTAAATTATACTGTTTCGAACTCTAATGACTTCATAATGACACTTTCTTCAATCCAGTCGACACTTTGACTTTTTAGAGGTCAATCTGAATCTCTCTTTCTTGTCTCTGTCTCTATCTCTCTATCTGTCTGCTTCAGTCTAAATCTGCATTTATATGTGGCAGTAATTAATTATCGAGTACCTTGACCCAACACATAAGTGTCTGTAATATACCGCAGCGCAAAATCATAAAAGCTGGCCATTTAAACCCCAATTAAGAATAGGCCCTTGCCACGCCATATTGAGAGATAGCAATCATCTTGCTAATGAATGCCTATGTAATTATATACAAGAATTTGGACCCCTGGGTGGGGATGAAAGCTTTTATGATCATATATACTGACCAATAACATGCAAATAACACCCCATAGAGAGTCTCCTAAGCCCCCAGCCGCCTTAAATGACATTAATTAGCTTGGCTATCAGCGCATCAAATGGTCTCTCCCGGATTGGGAGTGTTACTTAACCTTGAAGGGAACAGGTAAGATGAGGAGGGAAATGTAAATCAAGAGCTCGTTATAGGTGAGTGCCATGCCACTTAATTGGGATCAGAGGTGCCATTTATGAACTCTTGAGAGTGAGTGACAGGATGTCAGAGGAATATGTGTATGTATGTATGTATGTATGTATGTTTATATATATGTGTGTGTGTGTGTGTAAAGGTGTGTGTGTGTGTGTGTGTGTATAAGGTGTGTGTGTGTGTGTGTGTGTGTGTGTGTGTGTGTGTGTGTATAGTGTGTGTGTAATGTGTGTGTGTGTGTGTGTGTGTGTGTGTGTGTGTGTGTGTGTGTGTGTGTTTGTGTCATCATATGCAGAATATGAGATCTGATACTTCCGACTAGTCTACTTCCAGTGTAACGAGCGTAAAAAAGATCATATACCCTGCACCCCAGCATGCATTCATGAGAAATAGACACATAAAAAAGACAAACCTTATGCATTGCATGTAGGGGGGAAAAATCAATTCCTTATTATAGGCCTCCATTTACTGTACAATTACCTCAATGGATAAGGGAGATATGTTGGCTTAGCCAGCGGCATCTAGCACACTAAACCCCAGGAGAGAGCTTCTTTAAAGCTTCAGGAGGTGGAACAGCTCTGGTAAATGGAGCCAGTACAAATGTGGACATTTAGGTGTGTAATGTCTACTCCTTTGTCTGCTACGATGACGAAAGACTTGCAGAATCTTCACTGTTGTATTCTGTGAGAGGAATGTAGGAAGATAACAATAACAAAAAAAAACAGAATGCAAAATAGGAAAATCATAGAATTAGGAATCATTGAAAGGAAAGAAAAGAATGAGTCAGTGAGGGAAAAAGATGAAAGGAAATGTTTCTGTAAGAGGTAAGAGGGAGGAACTTACAATAGCCTAAGTGCCGTTCAGAAACATTGCTACTAGCCCATCACTAGTAGCTATGACAGGCTACGGAATGTTAGTGATGAAGTGGCAGAGGCAGGTGAGTGACAACTAGCGATACAACGTGGGCGGGCACCAAGATAAAATCATTTTGACTTTCAGCTATGCCAGTGAAGTAGTTCCCAATGCAAATGGACGATACCGCTGATTGATAGATAACTGAAACGGCAAGTTCCCTAGAGTTTCCTCTCTTACCTGTTCCATTTTTTTTTTTTTTTTTTTTTTTTTTAGTTAGAGACATTTAAACAGCAAGTAAACTATGTGAGGGACCTGTAAGCAATTTAAACAACTCCATGCACAGGTGTATGATTATAGCTTGTCACGTGTTTGCCTCAACACTTAAACAGTGACAAGTAAGCACACGGAAAACCATGGTTACTAGTCGACAAGAGAAAGTATTTTTAAAGACAAAGCAATAGGCAAGTGGTACAGTATGTGTGAACGTCAGAAGTCATGAAGGCAGTCATAAAGCCACTCAAAAGTTATGCGTATAAAAACTAGCCATGCATGTGTTTTCTCAAACCATAGTGCCAACCAGTCAACCAGTTAGCAACTTGTAAATGCATTGTATTCAACAAAGTATTGACCCAGAGAGCAGTGACCGTAGTTAGCAATAATTGTTTTGGGAAAAGCACTCTTTGTTGAAACGGTCACTGATCTGCAAGCTCTATTTGATTTCACTTAAGCTCAGCATGATTGCAGCCTATTCCACTTAGTTTGATACGGAGGGTTCTTAGACACATAAACTCTACATAGGATGTCAAAGCAAAAAGACCAGTGGGTCTTTCAGAGCACAAAACACCCTCTCCGGGCTTTACCTCTTTTTTGGAAACCTTGTTGGTTGGAAGTTAATGAGGAAGTCTTCCACTCACTTTTTTGTGCTACACAGACTGTAATGGTCACAGTCAGAACTAGTCTTTCTCTCTCTCCTATACACACACAGGTTCAGAGTCAACACGAACATCAGTCTATATTAACACACATGCTGTCAACAGAAGTCTTCACACACACACACACACACACACACACAAACCCTCCATCTCTTTCTACCCTCTTTCTTTCTCTGATACCCCTCTACACACTACACACACACACACACACACACACACACACACACACACACACACACACACACATCTGCAACACACAAACACACGCACATCCGCAACACACACACTCAAACACATCAGGATCCACCCATCCTCCCCCATCCATCCACCTGCATCCCTGGTCCCCCCCCCCCCCCTCCGACCACCTCCACCCCCACTGCTGCCCCCTATGCTGCCTCTGTGCTATTAGGCTGGCTGGGCTTGTGGGTGATGCCAGCCTACTCTCCCTGTTGTAGTTAATTACTGCTATCTAAAGACCTGCAGCTCTGCCCCCCCCCTCCACCCTCCACCCCACCCCAGCCCCCACCTTAACCTTCAGCTTTGGTGAAAGGTCTAATTAAATCGCTTCATTCTGCCAGCCAAATGTGTGTGAGAATGATATATAATTTGAAAGAGCAAGGAAGTGGTCACGCCACTCAACGGGTGTGCTCGCACAAGGCCACACACACACACACACACACACACACACACACACACACACACACACACACACACACACACACACACACACAGACTTTCCCTGACACATACACACAGATATAAGCACAGACATGCACACAGTGTCAGACCCAACACCCTCTCACCCTCTCTGTGGATGAGGTAGATTAACTGTCTTAAGATGCGTTTCCTTTCCTGGGAAGGGCCATCATGCACACACCCAGCATTTAAGAGGAGATGAGCGTGAAAGAGTTGGTAATGGTGTCCGGCATGATTCCTATCATCCCTTTCCCACACACACACACACACACACACACACACACACACACACACACACACACACACATTGAACACTCTTCATTTAAGAGGACATGAGCGTGAAAGAGTTGGTAATGGCGAGCTGCTTATGCATGCAGTGCGGCTTGGAGACGCTACTCAAAATGAAATGTCGCCCAGTCCTTCATCTGACACCTCCGTCACCCCCACTCACTCACTCACTCACTCACTCACTCACCCACCCACTCACTCACTCACTCATTCACTCACTCAGGTGACCTCATGTTACTTTCATTTCATTTTTGGGGAAGTTGGACCCAACTCAATTGAAGAATATTAACTTCCTGTTCTCACTGTTTCCTATGACACCTGTGCAATGCTGTAGTTAGACTGGCGGATGTGGTGAGCTGAAGGAGATATATAAATTTCTTTATATATAAATGTCTCTCTCCCTGTCACTCAATGGCATTACTAATCTGTGATAGTACTACAGTGTAGTGCTTGTCAAACTTTGGTACAGGCACCCCTGAGGGAGTGCGCAAAATAAATCTGTGAATGCCCAAGATAAAGTTTGGGTAGGTCACAGACTAAATTTGGATAAAGAATTTATCCTCAAACTTTATAACCCAATTACATTGACAGTTATATTTTCATATTTTGTATATGCAGCTATAATTATGCAAAATTATTAATTTCATAGCAAGCTGTCCATGCCACAGGAGATACTCAAGGGGTATGTGGCAGTGAACAACTGGTCTAGTGCTATGTAGTGTGTTTTAGGTTTTACATGTAAGCGTTGTGTAGTGTATAGTGTATTTTAAGGTTCTAAGTGTTGTGATGTGTGGTGTGTGTTTTAAGATTCTAAGTAGAATACCAAATGAGTTGAGCTCCAGACTGTTTGAATTCAAAGGCATAAGTCTGAGACAATATGCTGGCGAGCCTCCAGCCTGTACAATTATTTAGAGAGATGCCATATGAGAACTCAGGAAAAGCACACTCTGTCCAACAAGCTGATGTACTGAACGTACTGCATGTCACTTTGTTTAAAGATGAATCCTGACTGGACTATACAGTTTGCGTCAAGCGAGATCTGATATCGTATGCAATATGTCAAACTGTAGGCTATCTTAAGTTCTATGAGAGATTGTATGACAAGGAATGTCTGCTGCTGAAGCAGAAACAAAAGTCACATGCAAATACAAAGTCTAGCTTGTTTCATGCATACAAATTCAACCATATATTTATGCCCACAAACGGAGACTCAAGGTCAGTTCAGTGAACTTGCCACTGGTGTACAGTAGGTGTATATTTTGGTTGTTGTTGCTGTTCATATATCACCGCTAAATGTTATTTGTATATGTATTTATTTATTTACGTGCATATTTAGGTATTAATTTATGCATTAATTTATCTATTTATTTATTTATTTATTCATTTGTACTGTATGTATGTATGTCTGTCTGTCTGTCTGTATGTATGTATGTATGTATGTATGTATGTATGTATGTACTGTATGTATGTATGTATGTATTTATGTATGTGCGTTCCTTGCTCACATACATAAGCACACTGTAGCCATAATAATAACAAAGACTCAGACACATGCTACATGCTACGTTGTTTAAAGTCCCTCCCATTGATCTCATTTTGGTGGGCTAATTACTGCAATGGCTGAGTATCACCTCCAGAGCCTAATACCTCCCTCTTTATCAGGGAGCCATTACAGCATGTTGATCCTGATGTGGGACTAACCACTGCTCCCTCTAATTCCCCCAGGATGGGCCAAGTCACTTACAGGGCATTACACAGCGGCACAGGGCAAATATTTACAGGTAATGATATTACCCAGGATGAAGCACCCCGACGCGACGGAGGATAAGCTGCCTGTTATTAGCTGGAGAGCTTCTCCTCTCCTCTCTGGGCCCGGGGAGGAGGGTGGAGGAGGGTGGATGCGGGGGTGGGGGCATGGTGATGGGGGGAAAGGTCAGAAGGAGAGCCAAATTGAATTAGAATGAGGGAATTAAAAGCTAGTTGTAGAAGAGGTCAAACGAGAGAAGAGAGGGGAGGGATGTGATGGGGTGGGGGGTGCGGGTGGGAAAGTGGGTGGGGTGGGGACCGTCTACTATAGCGACCAAATGTGCCCTCACAAAGTGAGCCTTGTGAAGGAACAAGAGAGTTACTTGCTCTTTGACATTGCATACTGTTTGATAGGGGGGATATTGCCTGCCATGTCTTCGCTTTGTCACTCGCTTTCTCTTGGGAGGGATCACTATGGGGCAGAAATGAGGACGCACGCCGCACACACACACACACACACACACACACACACACACACACACACACACTCAGAGTGGGCTGTTTCCCTTGTGATGTGCCCGCTGGTCAAGGTTGAGAAAAATTTAGGTTTAAAATGTTTTTCAGTCATGCTTATTTTCCATACTCCACAGAGACATCTCTCTCTCTCTCTCTCTCTCTCTCTCTCTCTCTCTCTCTCTCTCTCTCTCTCTCTCTCTCTCACTCACACACACACACACACACACACACACACACACACACACACACTCACACGCAGCCACATTCATTTTCTAAACTCCACAGAGACAGTTCCACGGTTGCTTAATTTTTGATATAAGCCTGTGGATTTCTACATGGTGGCTTAATAAAACTTTGTTTTCCCCCAGGAGCACATGTCCACCAACTTTTAACTCTCAGTTAAGATGAGAAACAGGACCATGACCTACAGTAAGTGACAAAAGAGAAACCTGCAGCTGTGCAACACTTTGGAGTCCACCGCCAGCTATGACTGGCTATAGGTGACATAGTTACAAGTTCAGTAGCTTACAAAAAGCATTTCCCAACGTATTGCTTTGTTTTGTTTTTGTTTATCAGTTACTACAAATACAAAAAGAAAAGAAATCTACGTGAACTTCAAAGTGCTTGAGTTGACTTCATGTAAGTTGGCCGGATCCATTTGGCCGCCTCTAGTGTGTGTGTGAGTGAGTGAGTGTGTGTGTGTGTGTGTGTGTGTGTGTGTGTGTGTGTGTGTGTGTGTGTGTGTGTGTGTGTGGTGTTATTCCTCCTTTTCTTTTTCTCTGACACTCTCCCCTTCTTCATTCTTTCTCCTCACCTCCATCTCCCTCCATCCACAGCTAGGAAAGGAGAGGCGGAGGTCTCCGGCCCTTTTTGACGTAGCAGTGCAATTAGGGAGTTTTCTGTAAAGGTACCTCCGCCTAGCGTGCTAAATCGCCCACGCTAGTAGACACAGAGTGGCAGCTTTATTGAAGGATCTGTGTTATGATCAGGCACTGCTGGGTAAGGTAATTGCAGCATACTCTCTCAGTCTTCAGAGCAAAGGAGATTAACATTGAATGGCTTTCTCCATTGTTGATTCAATGTGTTTTTCAATTTTTATTTATTTATTAGAGTGCATTGAAAATGCACTCTACTGTTCTTCGTTTTCTTCTTCTTATTATTAGAGTGCATTGAAAATGCACTCTACTGTTCTTCGTTTTCTTCTTCTTATTATTATTATTA
>JAODXP020000017.1:20240526-20255526 GCA_027497455.2 Sardinella longiceps
AATACCACAATTGCCCTGATTTTCTGATGCTGCTATGTGTTTCCAACACTCCTGTGTAATTTTTTTGAAAATATCTTCCAAAAACCCCCCCCTACCCCCAAAATTACTTTTTCCACCTAAAAAATGGGCATTTTTCGCCTATTATGACAGTTTTCCCCCTGTTGTCCCAGTACTACATATGAATATGTTCAATATGGTCCTTTTAATGATCTTACATGTGTCATGTTATATCACAGTAGTACTTTAAACTATATAACTACAATGTCAAGGTCATATTAAAGGTCAAAAGGTCACAAAAATGTGTTTTTCGCCATCTTTAAATGGTTGTTCTAGCACAATGCATGAATTATGTTCATGATGGGGTCATTCAATGGTTTTCTGTGTTATGGTGTATAGTAGGATGTTTTTTGTGCTATAAAAGGTCAAACATCAGGTCATATTTTGTAAAATCAAAGGTCACAAACGTGACGAATTCCAAATTAAAAAGAAAAAATATAATAATATAACAAAATATTCTCACACTTTTTCAAATAATAAA
This sequence comes from Sardinella longiceps, assembly GCA_027497455.2. Classification (NCBI taxonomy): domain Eukaryota; kingdom Metazoa; phylum Chordata; class Actinopteri; order Clupeiformes; family Clupeidae; genus Sardinella; species Sardinella longiceps. The sequence goes on from JAODXP020000017.1 coordinate 20,241,065, forward strand.
TGTTGTTATTGTGTTATAATACTGTGGTGTACAAAATGAAAGGGACCAAAGTGATCAAAGTTACTAGTTGAGGTTATGTCACTTAAAAGACGAGTTTTTAAGTCGCCAGATTCGGCAAAAAAAAATCACCGGAGTCGCTACATAGATGAAGTTTTGTCGTTAAATTGGCAAAGATGTTTGTGAATGGCAATGATTTTAAATCAGATCTTCATATTGATACTTTGCTTTTGGAAAACTGTGAAGTGATGGGGTTTATTATTCATTGACAAAACCCTCTTCCATCATAACTGAAGTTTCACATGTGCAGGAAAGACAATAGCTTAACAATGGCATCTGGTGTTTATGGAACGCGGTCAAGGACCAAAAAAGCTATTTGAAGGCTTCTGATCTTCCAAATGGTGTCTTGCCAAGGAAGAAGGACATCATTGAATCGATGATATGCCTTCTTCGCCCGGCAAGAGCTGGAAAGGTGCAGCGGGTCTATGGTCGGCCAAGATTCTTGCCTCTGCTCTAAAAGACCACTGGTTGTTCTGCAATGTATACACCATTAGAGAGCAATACATTGACTGCCTATAATTGTGAAGACAGATATTTGCATATATCTCCATCAATGAATTTGGTGAAAATTAACTATGTTATTCCAAATATAGCTACAGTATTCATTTCAACTTACAACTAGCTTAGTTCAAATCCTAGGGAAATCTGACAATAAGTCAAATATTTATGAAAGTTTCTCAAACATTTATTCGGCAAAATGAGCATGCAGGGGGTCAGCTCTATGTTCCCACAGCTCTTTGTTCCCACAGCTCTATGTTCCCACATTTCTTAGGAAATTTGGGAAATTGGACCCTATGTTCCCACAGCCCCATGCTCTCACATTACAATGATTAAAAAAAAACCTAGACCCTATTTTCCCACAGCAATATGCTCCGATAAGGGCATATTTACACCAACACAGGTAATATTTATCCAGTTAGCCCTTCCGTTCACATTAGAATGGAGAATTCTGAAACTGATTCCAAAAATGATTGCTGAGGACGATTTCAAAAATGATCACTGAGGTGGATGAATATAACATCGTTGTGGAATGTGGATGCAAAATCCCACTACCTGGAAGGCACCATTGAGAGCAAATAATACCAAAGATTGAATCTTGCTTGAACTTACGTAGGGGGTCTACCAGGCAGGGGTAGAAATGTGGGTCTATAGTACCTGACTTTGAAGAGAGAAAGAAAAATATATAGGGCTGTGGGAATATAGGGCTGTGGGAACATAGAGTTGTGGGAACATAGAGCTGTGGGAACATAGATACGCTCCTGCATGCCGCATACAATAGCTAAAATGTAGGCCTAGAAGCAAATAAATGTCCTTCTAAGTGTCTCTGTATGTCCATCAATGTAGGACAAATCAAATCTGGCATAGGCTAATTTATATTTCATAGTTCAGATCCCAAACTCTGTGAATTGTCTTACCCAGAAATTTGCTGAATCAGACTAGCCTACCTATACTTTCAGATAAATCTTTAATCCCTGTGGCCATAATGACACTTTGAAGTACCAACTTAAAGTCCATGATCAGTTCAAGTGGTGTAAAAAGATCATTTTACAAGTAGTAACCTTGACCTTGAAAATATTCACATGACATGGCCTACCACATACAGTAAGTAGACAAACTAATTAAACTTTCTACACTGAAACTGCAAAAATAGCCATTTAAACCATTTATGTGACCTTTGACCTTTAATAGCACTTACTCTACACATTTTGCTGTTCACTTACAGAATGGTAGGGCTCATAAAATACCATCATTAATATATCTCTACTCTGTACTTCAACACGAGCAGCCTTGGAAAATTGGCTGAAAATAGGCATTTCAGACCATATTGACGACCTTTGACCTTGAATATGACCTTGAAATTTGACCTTTTGTAGCACAAAATACAATTCCAGCACAGCATGCCCCATGGAATGCCATTAAATGATCCAGCATGAACATATTTTTACTTTGTACTTCATAAAACAAGTGGAACCATAGAAAATTAGCAAAAAACAGGCATTCCGAGGGTTGAAAAAGTAATTTCTGGGGTAGGGGGGTTTTCGGGGTGGATTTTAATTTTTTTCACATAAATGTATTCCTAAGACATGGTAGCATTGGAAAATCTGGGCAAAAGCTGAATCTGAACATTTTCATGAAATAACACCCCTCCCTAGGGAGGGGTGTAAATACCAAATACCACAATTGCCCTGATTTTCTGATGCTGCTATGTGTTTCCAACACTCCTGTGTAATTTTTTTGAAAATATCTTCCAAAAACCCCCCCCTACCCCCAAAATTACTTTTTCCACCTAAAAAATGGGCATTTTTCGCCTATTATGACAGTTTTCCCCCTGTTGTCCCAGTACTACATATGAATATGTTCAATATGGTCCTTTTAATGATCTTACATGTGTCATGTTATATCACAGTAGTACTTTAAACTATATAACTACAATGTCAAGGTCATATTAAAGGTCAAAAGGTCACAAAAATGTGTTTTTCGCCATCTTTAAATGGTTGTTCTAGCACAATGCATGAATTATGTTCATGATGGGGTCATTCAATGGTTTTCTGTGTTATGGTGTATAGTAGGATGTTTTTTGTGCTATAAAAGGTCAAACATCAGGTCATATTTTGTAAAATCAAAGGTCACAAACGTGACGAATTCCAAATTAAAAAGAAAAATATAATAATATAACAAAATATTCTCACACTTTTTCAAATAATAAATGTTGTTATTGTGTTATAATACTGTGGTGTACAAAATGAAAGGGACCAAAGTGATCAAAGTTACTAGTTGAGGTTATGTCACTTAAAAGACGAGTTTTTAAGTCGCCAGATTCGGCAAAAAAAATCACCGGAGTCGCTACATAGATGAAGTTTTGTCGTTAAATTGGCAAAGATGTTTGTGAATGGCAATGATTTTAAATCAGATCTTCATATTGATACTTTGCTTTTGGAAAACTGTGAAGTGATGGGGTTTATTATTCATTGACAAAACCCTCTTCCATCATAACTGAAGTTTCACATGTGCAGGAAAGACAATAGCTTAACAATGGCATCTGGTGTTTATGGAACGCGGTCAAGGACCAAAAAAGCTATTTGAAGGCTTCTGATCTTCCAAATGGTGTCTTGCCAAGGAAGAAGGACATCATTGAATCGATGATATGCCTTCTTCGCCCGGCAAGAGCTGGAAAGGTGCAGCGGGTCTATGGTCGGCCAAGATTCTTGCCTCTGCTCTAAAAGACCACTGGTTGTTCTGCAATGTATACACCATTAGAGAGCAATACATTGACTGCCTATAATTGTGAAGACAGATATTTGCATATATCTCCATCAATGAATTTGGTGAAAATTAACTATGTTATTCCAAATATAGCTACAGTATTCATTTCAACTTACAACTAGCTTAGTTCAAATCCTAGGGAAATCTGACAATAAGTCAAATATTTATGAAAGTTTCTCAAACATTTATTCGGCAAAATGAGCATGCAGGGGTCAGCTCTATGTTCCCACAGCTCTTTGTTCCCACAGCTCTATGTTCCCACATTTCTTAGGAAATTTGGGAAATTGGACTCTATGTTCCCACAGCCCCATGCTCTCACATTATAATGATTAAAAAAAACCTAGACCCTATTTTCCCACAGCAATATGCTCCGATAAGGGCATATTTACACCAACACAGGTAATATTTATCCAGTTAGCCCTTCCGTTCACATTAGAATGGAGAATTCTGAAACTGATTCCAAAAATGATTGCTGAGGACGATTTCAAAAATGATCACTGAGGTGGATGAATATAACATCGTTGTGGAATGTGGATGCAAAATCCCACTACCTGGAAGGCACCATTGAGAGCAAATAATACCAAAGATTGAATCTTGCTTGAACTTACGTAGGGGGTCTACCAGGCAGGGGTAGAAATGTGGGTCTATAGTACCTGACTTTGAAGAGAGAAAGAAAAATATATAGGGCTGTGGGAATATAGGGCTGTGGGAACATAGAGTTGTGGGAACATAGAGCTGTGGGAACATAGATACGCTCCTGCATGCCGCATACAATAGCTAAAATGTAGGCCTAGAAGCAAATAAATGTCCTTCTAAGTGTCTCTGTATGTCCATCAATGTAGGACAAATCAAATCTGGCATAGGCTAATTTATATTTCATAGTTCAGATCCCAAACTCTGTGAATTGTCTTACCCAGAAATTTGCTGAATCAGACTAGCCTACCTATACTTTCAGATAAATCTTTAATCCCTGTGGCCATAATGACACTTTGAAGTACCAACTTAAAGTCCATGATCAGTTCAAGTGGTGTAAAAAGATCATTTTACAAGTAGTAACCTTGACCTTGAAAATATTCACATGACATGGCCTACCACATACAGTAAGTAGACAAACTAATTAAACTTTCTACACTGAAACTGCAAAAATAGCCATTTAAACCATTTATGTGACCTTTGACCTTTAATAGCACTTACTCTACACATTTTGCTGTTCACTTACAGAATGGTAGGGCTCATAAAATACCATCATTAATATATCTCTACTCTGTACTTCAACACGAGCAGCCTTGGAAAATTGGCTGAAAATAGGCATTTCAGACCATATTGACGACCTTTGACCTTGAATATGACCTTGAAATTTGACCTTTTGTAGCACAAAATACAATTCCAGCACAGCATGCCCCATGGAATGCCATTAAATGATCCAGCATGAACATATTTTTACTTTGTACTTCATAAAACAAGTGGAACCATAGAAAATTAGCAAAAAACAGGCATTCCGAGGGTTGAAAAAGTAATTTCTGGGGTAGGGGGGTTTTCGGGGTGGATTTTAATTTTTTTCACATAAATGTATTCCTAAGACATGGTAGCATTGGAAAATCTGGGCAAAAGCTGAATCTGAACATTTTCATGAAATAACACCCCTCCCTAGGGAGGGGTGTAAATACCAAATACCACAATTGCCCTGATTTTCTGATGCTGCTATGTGTTTCCAACACTCCTGTGTAATTTTTTTGAAAATATCTTCCAAAAACCCCCCTACCCCCAAAATTACTTTTTCCACCTAAAAAATGGGCATTTTTCGCCTATTATGACAGTTTTCCCCCTGTTGTCCCAGTACTACATATGAATATGTTCAATATGGTCCTTTTAATGATCTTACATGTGTCATGTTATATCACAGTAGTACTTTAAACTATATAACTACAATGTCAAGGTCATATTAAAGGTCAAAAGGTCACAAAAATGTGTTTTTCGCCATCTTTAAATGGTTGTTCTAGCACAATGCATGAATTATGTTCATGATGGGGTCATTCAATGGTTTTCTGTGTTATGGTGTATAGTAGGATGTTTTTTGTGCTATAAAAGGTCAAACATCAGGTCATATTTTGTAAAATCAAAGGTCACAAACGTGACGAATTCCAAATTAAAAAGAAAAAAATATAATAATATAACAAAATATTCTCACACTTTTTCAAATAATAAATGTTGTTATTGTGTTATAATACTGTGGTGTACAAAATGAAAGGGACCAAAGTGATCAAAGTTACTAGTTGAGGTTATGTCACTTAAAAGACGAGTTTTTAAAGTCGCCAGATTCGGCAAAAAAAAATCACCGGAGTCGCTACATAGATGAAGTTTTGTCGTTAAATTGGCAAAGATGTTTGTGAATGGCAATGATTTTAAATCAGATCTTCATATTGATACTTTGCTTTTGGAAAACTGTGAAGTGATGGGGTTTATTATTCATTGACAAAACCCTCTTCCATCATAACTGAAGTTTCACATGTGCAGGAAAGACAATAGCTTAACAATGGCATCTGGTGTTTATGGAACGCGGTCAAGGACCAAAAAAGCTATTTGAAGGCTTCTGATCTTCCAAATGGTGTCTTGCCAAGGAAGAAGGACATCATTGAATCGATGATATGCCTTCTTCGCCCGGCAAGAGCTGGAAAGGTGCAGCGTCAGGTCTATGGTCGGCCAAGATTCTTGCCTCTGCTCTAAAAGACCACTGGTTGTTCTGCAATGTATACACCATTAGAGAGCAATACATTGACTGCCTATAATTGTGAAGACAGATATTTGCATATATCTCCATCAATGAATTTGGTGAAAATTAACTATGTTATTCCAAATATAGCTACAGTATTCATTTCAACTTACAACTAGCTTAGTTCAAATCCTAGGGAAATCTGACAATAAGTCAAATATTTATGAAAGTTTCTCAAACATTTATTCGGCAAAATGAGCATGCAGGGGGTCAGCTCTATGTTCCCACAGCTCTTTGTTCCCACAGCTCTATGTTCCCACATTTCTTAGGAAATTTGGGAAATTGGACCCTATGTTCCCACAGCCCCATGCTCTCACATTACAATGATTAAAAAAAAACCTAGACCCTATTTTCCCACAGCAATATGCTCCGATAAGGGCATATTTACACCAACACAGTTAATATTTATCCAGTTAGCCCTTCCGTTCACATTAGAATGGAGAATTCTGAAACTGATTCCAAAAATGATTGCTGAGGACGATTTCAAAAATGATCACTGAGGTGGATGAATATAAGATCGTTGTGGAATGTGGATGCAAAATCCCACTACCTGGAAGGCACCATTGAGAGCAAATAATACCAAAGATTGAATCTTGCTTGAACTTACGTAGGGGGTCTACCAGGCAGGGGTAGAAATGTGGGTCTATAGTACCTGACTTTGAAGAGAGAAAGAAAAATATATAGGGCTGTGGGAATATAGGGCTGTGGGAACATAGAGTTGTGGGAACATAGAGCTGTGGGAACATAGATACGCTCCTGCATGCCAGCATACAATAGCTAAAATGTAGGCCTAGAAGCAAATAAATGTCAAAGTCCTTCTAAGTGTCTCTGTATGTCCATCAATGTAGGACAAATCAAATCTGGCATAGGCTAATTTATATTTCATAGTTCAGATCCCAAACTCTGTGAATTGTCTTACCCAGAAATTTGCTGAATCAGACTAGCCTACCTATACTTTCAGATAAATGTTTAATCCCTGTGGCCATAATGACACTTTGAAGTACCAACTTAAAGTCCATGATCAGTTCAAGTGGTGTAAAAAGATCATTTTACAAGTAGTAACCTTGACCTTGAAAATATTCACATGACATGGCCTACCACATACAGTAAGTAGACAAACTAATTAACCTTTCTACACTGAAACTGCAAAAATAGCCATTTAAACCATTTATGTGACCTTTGACCTTTAATAGCACTTACTCTACACATTTTGCTGTTCACTTACAGAATGGTAGGGCTCATAAAATACCATCATTAATATATCTCTACTCTGTACTTCATACACGAGCAGCCTTGGAAAATTGGCTGAAAATAGGCATTTCAGACCATATTGACGACCTTTGACCTTGAATATGACCTTGAAATTTGACCTTTTGTAGCACAAAATACAATTCCAGCACAGCATGCCCCATGGAATGCCATTAAATGATCCAGCATGAACATATTTTTACTTTGTACTTCATAAAACAAGTGGAACCATAGAAAATTAGCAAAAAACAGGCATTCCGAGGGTTGAAAAAGTAATTTCTGGGGTAGGGGGGGTTTTCGGGGTGGATTTTAATTTTTTTCACATAAATGTATTCCTAAGACATGGTAGCATTGGAAAATCTGGGCAAAAGCTGAATCTGAACATTTTCATGAAATAACACCCCTCCCTAGGGAGGGGTGTAAATACCAAATACCACAATTGCCCTGATTTTCTGATGCTGCTATGTGTTTCCAACACTCCTGTGTAATTTTTTGAAAATATCTTCCAAAAACCCCCCCTACCCCCAAAATTACTTTTTCCACCTAAAAAATGGGCATTTTTCGCCTATTATGACAGTTTTCCCCCTGTTGTCCCAGTACTACATATGAATATGTTCAATATGGTCCTTTTAATGATCTTACATGTGTCATGTTATATCACAGTAGTACTTTAAACTATATAACTACAATGTCAAGGTCATATTAAAGGTCAAAAGGTCACAAAAATGTGTTTTTCGCCATCTTTAAATGGTTGTTCTAGCACAATGCATGAATTATGTTCATGATGGGGTCATTCAATGGTTTTCTGTGTTATGGTGTATAGTAGGATGTTTTTTGTGCTATAAAAGGTCAAACATCAAGGTCATATTTTGTAAAATCAAAGGTCACAAACGTGACGAATTCCAAATTAAAAAGAAAAAAATATATAATAATATAACAAAATATTCTCACACTTTTTCAAATAATAAATGTTGTTATTGTGTTATAATACTGTGGTGTACAAAATGAAAGGGACCAAAGTCATCAAAGTTACTAGTTGAGGTTATGTCACTTAAAAGACGAGTTTTTAAGTCGCCAGATTCGGCAAAAAAAATCACCGGAGTCGCTACATAGATGAAGTTTTGTCGTTAAATTGGCAAAGATGTTTGTGAATGGCAATGATTTTAAATCAGATCTTCATATTGATACTTTGCTTTTGGAAAACTGTGAAGTGATGGGGTTTATTATTCATTGACAAAACCCTCTTCCATCATAACTGAAGTTTCACATGTGCAGGAAAGACAATAGCTTAACAATGGCATCTGGTGTTTATGGAACGCGGTCAAGGACCAAAAAAGCTATTTGAAGGCTTCTGATCTTCCAAATGGTGTCTTGCCAAGGAAGAAGGACATCATTGAATCGATGATATGCCTTCTTCGCCCGGCAAGAGCTGGAAAGGTGCAGCGATCTAGGTCTATGGTCGGCCAAGATTCTTGCCTCTGCTCTAAAAGACCACTGGTTGTTCTGCAATGTATACACCATTAGAGAGCAATACATTGACTGCCTATAATTGTGAAGACAGATATTTGCATATATCTCCATCAATGAATTTGGTGAAAATTAACTATGTTATTCCAAATATAGCTACAGTATTCATTTCAACTTACAACTAGCTTAGTTCAAATCCTAGGGAAATCTGACAATAAGTCAAATATTTATGAAAGTTTCTCAAACATTTATTCGGCAAAATGAGCATGCAGGGGTCAGCTCTATGTTCCCACAGCTCTTTGTTCCCACAGCTCTATGTTCCCACATTTCTTAGGAAATTTGGGAAATTGGACCCTATGTTCCCACAGCCCCATGCTCTCACATTACAATGATTAAAAAAAAACCTAGACCCTATTTTCCCACAGCAATATGCTCCGATAAGGGCATATTTACACCAACACAGTTAATATTTATCCAGTTAGCCCTTCCGTTCACATTAGAATGGAGAATTCTGAAACTGATTCCAAAAATGATTGCTGAGGACGATTTCAAAAATGATCACTGAGGTGGATGAATATAACATCGTTGTGGAATGTGGATGCAAAAATCCCACTACCTGGAAGGCACCATTGAGAGCAAATAATACCAAAGATTGAATCTTGCTTGAACTTACGTAGGGGGTCTACCAGGCAGGGGTAGAAATGTGGGTCTATAGTACCTGACTTTGAAGAGAGAAAGAAAAAATATATAGGGCTGTGGGAATATAGGGCTGTGGGAACATAGAGTTGTGGGAACATAGAGCTGTGGGAACATAGATACGCTCCCGCATGCCACATACAATAGCTAAAATGTAGGCCTAGAAGCAAATAAATAGTCCTTCTAAGTGTCTCTGTATGTCCATCAATGTAGGACAAATCAAATCTGGCATAGGCTAATTTATATTTCATAGTTCAGATCCCAAACTCTGTGAATTGTCTTACCCAGAAATTTGCTGAATCAGACTAGCCTACCTATACTTTCAGATAAATCTTTAATCCCTGTGGCCATAATGACACTTTGAAGTACCAACTTAAAGTCCATGATCAGTTCAAGTGGTGTAAAAAGATCATTTTACAAGTAGTAACCTTGACCTTGAAAATATTCACATGACATGGCCTACCACATACAGTAAGTAGACAAACTAATTAAACTTTCTACACTGAAACTGCAAAAATAGCCATTTAAACCATTTATGTGACCTTTGACCTTTAATAGCACTTACTCTACACATTTTGCTGTTCACTTACAGAATGGTAGGGCTCATAAAATACCATCATTAATATATCTCTACTCTGTACTTCTAACACGAGCAGCCTTGGAAAATTGGCTGAAAATAGGCATTTCAGACCATATTGACGACCTTTGACCTTGAATATGACCTTGAAATTTGACCTTTTGTAGCACAAAATACAATTCCAGCACAGCATGCCCCATGGAATGCCATTAAATGATCCAGCATGAACATATTTTTACTTTGTACTTCATAAAACAAGTGGAACCATAGAAAATTAGCAAAAAACAGGCATTCCGAGGGTTGAAAAAGTAATTTCTGGGGTAGGGGGGGTTTTCGGGGTGGATTTTAATTTTTTTCACATAAATGTATTCCTAAGACATGGTAGCATTGGAAAATCTGGGCAAAAGCTGAATCTGAACATTTTCATGAAATAACACCCCTCCCTAGGGAGGGGTGTAAATACCAAATACCACAATTGCCCTGATTTTCTGATGCTGCTATGTGTTTCCAACACTCCTGTGTAATTTTTTTGAAAATATCTTCCAAAAACCCCCCCCTACCCCCAAAATTACTTTTTCCACCTAAAAAATGGGCATTTTTCGCCTATTATGACAGTTTTCCCCCTGTTGTCCCAGTACTACATATGAATATGTTCAATATGGTCCTTTTAATGATCTTACATGTGTCATGTTATATCACAGTAGTACTTTAAACTATATAACTACAATGTCAAGGTCATATTAAAGGTCAAAAGGTCACAAAAATGTGTTTTTCGCCATCTTTAAATGGTTGTTCTAGCACAATGCATGAATTATGTTCATGATGGGGTCATTCAATGGTTTTCTGTGTTATGGTGTATAGTAGGATGTTTTTTGTGCTATAAAAGGTCAAACATCAGGTCATATTTTGTAAAATCAAAGGTCACAAACGTGACGAATTCCAAATTAAAAAGAAAAAATATAATAATATAACAAAATATTCTCACACTTTTTCAAATAATAAATGTTGTTATTGTGTTATAATACTGTGGTGTACAAAATGAAAGGGACCAAAGTGATCAAAGTTACTAGTTGAGGTTATGTCACTTAAAAGACGAGTTTTTAAGTCGCCAGATTCGGCAAAAAAAATCACCGGAGTCGCTACATAGATGAAGTTTTGTCGTTAAATTGGCAAAGATGTTTGTGAATGGCAATGATTTTAAATCAGATCTTCATATTGATACTTTGCTTTTGGAAAACTGTGAAGTGATGGGGTTTATTATTCATTGACAAAACCCTCTTCCATCATAACTGAAGTTTCACATGTGCAGGAAAGACAATAGCTTAACAATGGCATCTGGTGTTTATGGAACGCGGTCAAGGACCAAAAAAGCTATTTGAAGGCTTCTGATCTTCCAAATGGTGTCTTGCCAAGGAAGAAGGACATCATTGAATCGATGATATGCCTTCTTCGCCCGGCAAGAGCTGGAAAGGTGCAGCGGGTCTATGGTCGGCCAAGATTCTTGCCTCTGCTCTAAAAGACCACTGGTTGTTCTGCAATGTATACACCATTAGAGAGCAATACATTGACTGCCTATAATTGTGAAGACAGATATTTGCATATATCTCCATCAATGAATTTGGTGAAAATTAACTATGTTATTCCAAATATAGCTACAGTATTCATTTCAACTTACAACTAGCTTAGTTCAAATCCTAGGGAAATCTGACAATAAGTCAAATATTTATGAAAGTTTCTCAAACATTTATTCGGCAAAATGAGCATGCAGGGGGTCAGCTCTATGTTCCCACAGCTCTTTGTTCCCACAGCTCTATGTTCCCACATTTCTTAGGAAATTTGGGAAATTGGACCCTATGTTCCCACAGCCCCATGCTCTCACATTACAATGATTAAAAAAAACCTAGACCCTATTTTCCCACAGCAATATGCTCCGATAAGGGCATATTTACACCAACACAGGTAATATTTATCCAGTTAGCCCTTCCGTTCACATTAGAATGGAGAATTCTGAAACTGATTCCAAAAATGATTGCTGAGGACGATTTCAAAAATGATCACTGAGGTGGATGAATATAACATCGTTGTGGAATGTGGATGCAAAATCCCACTACCTGGAAGGCACCATTGAGAGCAAATAATACCAAAGATTGAATCTTGCTTGAACTTACGTAGGGGGTCTACCAGGCAGGGGTAGAAATGTGGGTCTATAGTACCTGACTTTGAAGAGAGAAAGAAAAATATATAGGGCTGTGGGAATATAGGGCTGTGGGAACATAGAGTTGTGGGAACATAGAGCTGTGGGAACATAGATACGCTCCTGCATGCCGCATACAATAGCTAAAATGTAGGCCTAGAAGCAAATAAATGTCCTTCTAAGTGTCTCTGTATGTCCATCAATGTAGGACAAATCAAATCTGGCATAGGCTAATTTATATTTCATAGTTCAGATCCCAAACTCTGTGAATTGTCTTACCCAGAAATTTGCTGAATCAGACTAGCCTACCTATACTTTCAGATAAATCTTTAATCCCTGTGGCCATAATGACACTTTGAAGTACCAACTTAAAGTCCATGATCAGTTCAAGTGGTGTAAAAAGATCATTTTACAAGTAGTAACCTTGACCTTGAAAATATTCACATGACATGGCCTACCACATACAGTAAGTAGACAAACTAATTAAACTTTCTACACTGAAACTGCAAAAATAGCCATTTAAACCATTTATGTGACCTTTGACCTTTAATAGCACTTACTCTACACATTTTGCTGTTCACTTACAGAATGGTAGGGCTCATAAAATACCATCATTAATATATCTCTACTCTGTACTTCAACACGAGCAGCCTTGGAAAATTGGCTGAAAATAGGCATTTCAGACCATATTGACGACCTTTGACCTTGAATATGACCTTGAAATTTGACCTTTTGTAGCACAAAATACAATTCCAGCACAGCATGCCCCATGGAATGCCATTAAATGATCCAGCATGAACATATTTTTACTTTGTACTTCATAAAACAAGTGGAACCATAGAAAATTAGCAAAAAACAGGCATTCCGAGGGTTGAAAAAGTAATTTCTGGGGTAGGGGGGGTTTTCGGGGTGGATTTTAATTTTTTTCACATAAATGTATTCCTAAGACATGGTAGCATTGGAAAATCTGGGCAAAAGCTGAATCTGAACATTTTCATGAAATAACACCCCTCCCTAGGGAGGGGTGTAAATACCAAATACCACAATTGCCCTGATTTTCTGATGCTGCTATGTGTTTCCAACACTCCTGTGTAATTTTTTTGAAAATATCTTCCAAAAACCCCCCTACCCCCAAAATTACTTTTTCCACCTAAAAAATGGGCATTTTTCGCCTATTATGACAGTTTTCCCCCTGTTGTCCCAGTACTACATATGAATATGTTCAATATGGTCCTTTTAATGATCTTACATGTGTCATGTTATATCACAGTAGTACTTTAAACTATATAACTACAATGTCAAGGTCATATTAAAGGTCAAAAGGTCACAAAAATGTGTTTTTCGCCATCTTTAAATGGTTGTTCTAGCACAATGCATGAATTATGTTCATGATGGGGTCATTCAATGGTTTTCTGTGTTATGGTGTATAGTAGGATGTTTTTTGTGCTATAAAAGGTCAAACATCAGGTCATATTTTGTAAAATCAAAGGTCACAAACGTGACGAATTCCAAATTAAAAAGAAAAAATATAATAATATAACAAAATATTCTCACACTTTTTCAAATAATAAATGTTGTTATTGTGTTATAATACTGTGGTGTACAAAATGAAAGGGACCAAAGTGATCAAAGTTACTAGTTGAGGTTATGTCACTTAAAAGACGAGTTTTTAAGTCGCCAGATTCGGCAAAAAAAATCACCGGAGTCGCTACATAGATGAAGTTTTGTCGTTAAATTGGCAAAGATGTTTGTGAATGGCAATGATTTTAAATCAGATCTTCATATTGATACTTTGCTTTTGGAAAACTGTGAAGTGATGGGGTTTATTATTCATTGACAAAACCCTCTTCCATCATAACTGAAGTTTCACATGTGCAGGAAAGACAATAGCTTAACAATGGCATCTGGTGTTTATGGAACGCGGTCAAGGACCAAAAAAGCTATTTGAAGGCTTCTGATCTTCCAAATGGTGTCTTGCCAAGGAAGAAGGACATCATTGAATCGATGATATGCCTTCTTCGCCCGGCAAGAGCTGGAAAGGTGCAGCGGGTCTATGGTCGGCCAAGATTCTTGCCTCTGCTCTAAAAGACCACTGGTTGTTCTGCAATGTATACACCATTAGAGAGCAATACATTGACTGCCTATAATTGTGAAGACAGATATTTGCATATATCTCCATCAATGAATTT
>JAODXP020000017.1:20260526-20272569 GCA_027497455.2 Sardinella longiceps
AGAATCCCCTATTCTTCTCTAGTGCTGTATTCAATTTGATATCCTCTGTGTGGTTTTGATTGCTAGATTGAAAGATTCCATTCTGTATGGTTCTATAGGAGGAGTAAATATCAAAAATGTAAAATACTGTAAAGACTGTCCAATTGTACTAGAACCCAGCAGTTGGTTTCTGTGACGATGGAGGCGAGGGATTTTCTCATTTCTGATTGGACAACACCAATCCCTGCTCGGATTCTCCATTAGTAATTGCTCCTGAATTTGCAATCAGCATTCCACTCTGGAACATTCTGGTGACCACAATAGTGAATTGAGCCTATTGCTTTTAGGTGCACGTATTGTGCATAGACCAGCAAATACATGGTGTGTGTGTGTGTGTGTGTGTGTGTGTGTGTGTGTGTGTGTGTGTGTGTGTGTCCATTGCCCTAATATATGTACCCGTATGTATAAATGTACAGTACAGTATGTATATATTAGGCTGCATACAGGCTTATAGTTACAACTTGCTATCTACTATTTTTACAGTAAGAGGACGTTAAATTGCGGTTTGATATTGCAGTTTGCTCTGTCACTCCTGTGCTGAAGACATTGTTTACATTTGGAGTGCTTATAAACAGGTCTCAAATTAGGTAGGTGAGGTAGACTGTGTGTGTGTGTGTGTGTGTGTGTGTGTGTGTGTGTGTGTGTGTGTGTGTGTGTGTGTGTGTGTGTGTGTGTGTGTGTGTGTTCAGAAAGGGATCGAAAGTGTCAGGAGATGAGGGCTTACTGTGTAATGAATGAGCACAGTATCACCCCACAGCGATGTGACTGTGTTTGAAGCAGACGGTTAGAGGAAGACGAGACCTGGGAAACCGAACACGCACCACGTTCCACCCCTCGACTCCCCTCCCTCTCCCTCCTCCTCCACCAACACCCACCTAACCCCACCATCTCCACCTCCCCACGCTGCTGTGCCCCGTAGACCCGTAAATAATAACAAAGGCATAATTATCTCCCCGGCGATGATTTGTTAAATATTCAGAAGGGTTTGTTTTCCTTATCACAGCTGTGTCGGGGTAACAAATTCAAGATGTGCCATCCCCGGAGAAACAGATAGAGAGAGAGAGAGAGAGAGAGAGAGAGAGAGAGAGAGAGAGAGAGAGAGAGAGCTGGCAGAATAACAAGGAGTCAAGACAAAAGGGGTCGAGAATTCAGGTGGCCTCATCCCTCCAGTCATCACTCTATCTCTCTCTTTCTCTTTCATTCTGTATTTTATCCCTCCATCTCTCCTTCTGGTACTGGGACATTACTGTTCCCTAGAAATGACACACATACACACACACACACACACACACACACACACACACACACAACAACACACAACAACAACAACAACAACAACAACAACAACAACAAGTGTGGATGGCCTACTGTGATACATTAACATGCAGTCATGCTTCTCTAACCCTCTCTCTCTCTCTCTCTGTACACACACACACACACACACACACACACACACACACACACACACACACACACACACACACACACACACACACACACACACTTCTGTTCATCCCTGTCCTCTCTCATATTAATTGTTTTGTGCCCACTATGCAGAGTGATTGAGATGCATGTGTCATACTGTGTGCCATCTTTCCCACTTCCTGCCCTAATGGTGTGTGCGTGTGTGTGTGTGTGTGTGTGTGTGTGTGTTGACAGCACCAGTGCCAAGATGCCCATGGGGCTCAATGAGATGTCAGAGAGCCCAGGAGAATGCCATTTTTTTTATTGTGCAGTGTGTGTGTGTGTGCATGTGTGTGTGTGTGTGTGCAGTCGCTGACTTTCTCATAGAATTGCAAGTTGGAGAAGTTTGTAAAGATACAAGCATGTGTCATAGAAATATAATGAGTGTGTGTGTGTGTGTGTGTGTGTGTGTGTGTGTGTGTGTGTGTGTGTGTGTGTGTGCGTGTGGGAGTAGACCCACACTAACCAGTGAACACAAAGTGTCCATTTCCCTTCCCCATTCTCAGCTTCTGTTCTGATATATTGGGCTCAGGGAAGGAAAGGACAATAAAATGGAATGTTAGGAGTCAACACCAGTTGGTTGAGCTGGCTGGGAGTAAATGTCAAAGACAACCATGTGGGTCAGATTGACCTGGCAGAAAGGGTAAAACATTCAGTGGACTCAGTCGGGGCCAGAGGATTAGATCTGGAATAACCCAATGGAATAACCCAGCAATGGCATAATATTTCACATGACTTCATCTGTGACCCATCAGCATGGGCCCGGGGGAGTTCTACCCAACAGCTTGTGCATCAGTAGCGTTTGCAGGTGGTATCTTAGTCAAAATAACAGAAATAAATTTCGCTTTCACAATGGCTGAATTTGGCATGTCTTATTCAGTGTGAACGATGTGGACCTCTACATATGTCTCTCTCCCAAAGTACTTATGACACACTAAGATTACAATACTGTTTGTGACTGTGTGTGTGTGTGTGTGTGTGTGTGTGTGTGTGTGTGTGTGTGTGTGTGTGTGTGTGTGTGTTTGCATGTATGTCTGTGTGTCTATAATCCCCTTTCCCCACCAGCATATAAAAATAACACTACGAGAAGTAAAATGAAATTGCAAAAAGTTTTTTTTTTTTTTTTCTCAAACTACTTTTGGTTAAGTTTTTTGCAAACAAACAAACCAATAGACACCAGACACACCAAGAAGCTCCTCAATCACTCAGAGAAAAATCAGAGAGCGGCGGCACACTCTTAGAGCCTTGAAGGCAGCGTTGAAGAAAGCGTTAAGCCAGGCAGCAGAGGGTGGCAGAAGCAAGCGGTTAGTTGCCAGCAAGGCAGCCCAGCGAGATGTAAGTGGCAGCCAGAAGTGGAACAGCAAAAGCCACGCAGCAAAGCAGCAGCCAACAAGATTCTGTAATTAAGAAACAGCAATCCATTGACCAGGCCCAACACTCTTCTTGCTTTTAAAAGGCAGCTGTGCTGATGGCTGAATTAGTGCCACGTCACCATTCTCACGCCTCAGTTTCACTTCATCCTACCGCACACACATTCTTTGGACACATTCTTTCCATTTTTTTTTCTTTGCCTGTCTATTTCTATGACCAGTCTGTTGACTCTTCCCCATCAGACACCTCTGTACAATCAGTCTTTTTCTGTCTTTGATTCATCCTTTCTCGCTCTTTTTCTGTCTTTAATTCAGTCTTCATTTCTTTTCTTGTTTCAGTTCTTGTCCTCAGAAAAGGAGGAAACACACACACACACACACACACACACAAACACACACACACACACAAACACCATCTGATACGTATTCTTTCTCAGACAAAAAAGAGCCAAAAGTAACTAACTTTGACTGAAAATAATAGATGTTATTATCAGTTGGTAGACCATGTAAAACATTGCACTGGTTCTTTGGTGTGCACATTCCATGCATTTTCACACATTTTGTTGTCGCACATAAACACTGTTGCCTCCATTTCCGTCACAAGAGCCACACCATGCTGTGTAAATGAGTTCGCCCGTAACGAGATTTGGAGCAGATTGGCCGTCCCTTTAGACGCCCTAACGCAGAGGTTACCATGGTGATGCGGCCATACTGTGAGTCTAATTGCCACCGTACTTTTGCGGGGTCATTTGAAATCCCAGCAGGCCGTTCTGCACAGCTGTAGCAATGGCCCTAAATGTGATTGGAAACACCCCCTCCATATCTCGTAAAATAGCAGGCTAATCTCAGGGTGGATTTATTTAATCCAACAATAAATTGACCCAACTCCTATAGGATATTAGTCTAAATTGAGTGTAAATGGCCTTAATTCTGTGATAAATTGCCTCATCCAATTTCGGTATGAGTGCATAATATCAAACAAAATTGCTCTTCTTTTTAACACGCTATTATGCTAACAGGTGCAAACAAATAAGGTGCAGAGGTTTGTGTGTGAGTAAGTCTTCCAGCAAGCACCCCTGAACCAGATTGTGTGTGTGTGTGTGTGTGTGTGTGTGTGTGTGAGTGAGTGAGTAATTATTATCCGTGTATTTGTTAGATGAGTTGTATTTGTAAGTTTGTTTTTTTTTTCTATTGTGGCATTGTGGAGTAGAAATACCCATTATGTAAAATAAAAAATTTAAATCATACTGCATGTTACTAAAAAATATAATGGGGACGAGTCACTTTGATATTGTTTTGGGAGTTAAATTGTATATGTGTGTGTGTGTGTCTCTCTCTCTCTCTCTCTCTCTCTCTCTCTCCCTCTCTCTCTCTCTCTGTCTCTCTCTGTGTGTTTGTATCTGTTGATGTTTGTGTGTGTGTGTGTGTGTGTGTGTGTGTGTTTGCTTATTGTATACAGTACTATAAGTGTGCCTCTATTCAATCATAGCATTCAGTACAATAAAAGCCCCTGTTATATCTCCTCAGTAAAAGCTTAAGAACAATGACGTACTCCTCTCAATTACTCTTCTCTGTACCTCTGTATCACGCTAATCCACCAGGGCCACTTCTATTCCCATGGCAACCACTCTTTATTCCATGTGCTCCATGTGTTGGCCACAAAGCGAGGGTCAACCCCTTCACTCCTCCTTTAGACTGGCCAGCATGTGGACATGTTTCTAACATGCTCTGTTTAATTACACTGGTTTGGATGAGTGGGTGTATGACGCTCAAAACATATAGAACAATGTACAGTACAATGACAATGAAATAAAGAGAGAGCTTTTTTTTTTTTTTTTTTTTCAAAATGGTAGTTAGCACACCCATTGTTATATTGTTGCCAGGAGGAATGAATGATGATGTTTTTTATTTTTTTTTAATTGAAAGAGGGAAAAGGCATGAAGAGGCCTGACATACCTGGAGGCTTTATGTCTGTATGTGTGTGTGTGTGTGTGTGTGTGTGTGTGTGTGTGTGTGTGTGTGTGTGTGTGTGTGTGAGTGTGAGTGTGTGTCTCTCTGTGTGTGTTTGAGCACACAGTGTGTAAACTCAACTTCAAGGCTGTGTCTGTGTATGTTTTTCTCTGTACCGTATTTGGACTGAAAATCTCCATACATAAAAAATGTATGTAAGGCGAGGGGTTGCCATGATAGTAGTGGTGGTGGTACTCGGGGAAGAGTTAGTGAGACAACTGAAGGACGTCTGATTCCCGAGGACTTGCGTCGTCCAGCTCACTTTCTGCGTCACTGGCAAATGATTTCCTCTAATGATCATAACACTGCCTCGCATCTCACGAATCCTCAATGCACCCAGGCAATAAAAAAGCTGCATGTCCAACACCTCCCCATAGCACGCACACAATCATCAGTGCTCTAGTCCTCTGTTGCCTAAGAAGTATTACTCACCCCCCGGTAATCAATAAAGTATCAGGGCGAAGATCCTCAGGAGTAGTCAAAGGCCTTGCACTACTTTCAGTTGAGTGGTGGTTGCATGGCTGTGTGTTTGTTACAGCACTCGCTTGGATACATTTGTCAAAGTCGCTCTGCTCTTTTTCTTGTCTTCTTTTCTCTTCTCTGTGTGGTGCCGAATTTGGAATTCTGGTGCCCCCTGCAGCCTCTGCATGTCACATGTCTTGCAAAGACACAGAAAAGCTCAAAGACTCACTGCTGCGACATGACTGGGCTTTGATACTTCTTGAAGACGGAATTATGCAGGTTACGTTTTTGCGATGATCGCCTGTTTCATAATGCCGTGAAGATAGTGGATTTCACTTTTAAAATTTTGGGGGGTTTCAGACCCAGTTGCCACAGGCAAGTTTATAGTAAGCGTTGCTTGTTGAGGAATTCCTTTATTGTCACTGGGTGGTATTCTCCCAAGTGCTGAAACCCACAAAACTGCTTAGCGCAGGCTGAAATGCATCATTTATCATTACCTTCATCATTAGTCATTAATACTTTTTTGGACTTAAGCACCAAGGAGAATACCGGCCTCTGTGACGGTGTTTGAACATATTTAAATTATACTGTTTCGAATGACTTCATAATGACACTTTCTTCAATCCAGTCGACACTTTGACTTTTTAGAGGTCAATCTGAATCTCTCTTTCTTGTCTCTGTCTCTATCTCTCTATCTGTCTGCTTCAGTCTAAATCTGCATTTATATGTGGCAGTAATTAATTATCGAGCACCTTGACCCAACACATAAGTGTCTGTAATATACCGCAGCGCAAAATCATAAAAGCTGGCCATTTAAACCCCAATTAAGAATAGGCCCTTGCCACGCCATATTGAGAGATAGCAATCATCTTGCTAATGAATGCCTATGTAATTATATACAAGAATTTGGACCCCTGGGTGGGGATGAAAGCTTTTATGATCATATATACTGACCAATAACATGCAAATAACACCCCATAGAGAGTCTCCTAAGCCCCCAGCCGCCTTAAATGACATTAATTAGCTTGGCTATCAGCGCATCAAATGGTCTCTCCCGGACTGGGAGTGTTACTTAACCTTGAAGGGAACAGGTAAGATGAGGAGGGAAATGTAAATCAAGAGCTCGTTATAGGTGAGTGCCATGCCACTTAATTGGGATCAGAGGTGCCATTTATGAACTCTTGAGAGTGAGTGACAGGATGTCAGAGGAATATGTGTATGTATGTATGTATGTATGTTTATATATATGTGTGTGTGTGTGTGTGTGTGTGTGTGTGTGTGTGTGTATAAAGTGTGTGTGTGTGTGTGTGTGTGTGTGTGTGTGTGTGTGTGTGTGTGTGTGTGTGTGTGTGTTTGTGTCATCATATGCAGAATATGAGATCTGATACTTCCGACTAGTCTACTTCCAGTGTAACGAGCGTAAAAAAGATCGGTAACACTTTACTTGACGGGTGAGTACATAACACATTCATAGCAGCTTTCATAAAATGCTCACAAAGCATTCATGACTGTTTCATAAGACATGACTCCACCTTCATACCCAACCCTTCATAAATGTGGAAGATAGAATGTCGATAACTTATCAAAATAAAAGTCCAGTGGTCTCAAAGCAGCACTGCCATTTATGTTTGTCACCCGATCATGTCACACCTGAATATTTCATGAATATCTTATGAAGTCTACTTCAAATGTCACTTTACTATACAGGTTGCGAAGTATTCATAATCATTCATCTGAGTTTACCATTGAGAAGTAAACTAGAGCTGACCAGTATTTGTGGACCCTGATGTATCTGATATTACATATTCAGGTAACAGATTATGCTGGCTCCTGTCCAATGGTCTCAAAGAAGCATTGAAGTCCTTGATTTAAACCTGTACCTGATCAAGTCAAATCAGAGTAATGGACAAATGCAGTATCAGATCATGAGCAAGCATCTAATTTAAATGTTTCATAAAAAAATATCTCACCTTGGGGTAATTATAATATTTTTTTATACCTTGCCCACATTCAAAAGGGGAATGTCCAACTGTTCCGAGGTCATCTCAAAGTACTTTAAATCTCTCAGTGTTAAACTCAGATAAGTGATTATGAATACTTTGCAACCTGTATAGTAAAGTGACATTTAAAGTAGACTTCCTAAGATATTCATGAAAGATTCAGGTGCGACATGATCAGGTGACAAACATAAATGGCAGTGCTGCTTTGAGACCACTGGACTTTTATTTTGATAGGTTATCGGCATTCTAACTTTCACATTTATGAAGGGTTGGGTATGAAGGTGGAGTCATGTCTTATGAAACAGTCATGAATGCTTTGTAAGCATTTTATGAAAGCTGCTATGAATGTGTTATGTACTCACCCGTCAAGTAAAGTGTTACCAAAAGATCATATACCCTGCACCCCAGCATGCATTCATGAGAAATAGACACATAAAAAAGACAAACCTTATGCATTGCATGTAGGGGGAAAAATCAATTCCTTATTATAGGCCTCCATTTACTGTACAATTACCTCAATGGATAAGGGAGATATGTTGGCTTAGCCAGCGGCATCTAGCACACTAAACCCCAGGAGAGAGCTTCTTTAAAGCTTCAGGAGGTGGAACAGCTCTGGTAAATGGAGCCAGTACAAATGTGGACATTTTAGGTGTGTAATGTCTACTCATTTGTCTGCTATGATGACGAAAGACTTGCAGAATCTTCACTGTTGTATTCTGTGAGAGGAATGTAGGAAGATAATAATAACAAACAAAAAAAAAAACAGAATGCAAAATAGGAAAATCATAGAATTAGAAATCATTGAAAGGAAAGAAAAGAATGAGTCAGTGAGGGAAAAAGATGAAAGGAAATGTTTCTGTAAGAGGTAACAGGGAGGAACAATAGCCTAAGTGCCGTTCAGAAACATTGCTACTAGCCCATCACTAGCTATGACAGGCTACGGAATGTTAGTGATGAAGTGGCAGAGGCAGGTGAGTGACAACTAGCGATACAACGTGGGCGGGCACCAAGATAAAATCATTTTGACTTTCAGCTATGCCAGTGAAGTAGTTCCCAATGCAAATGGACGATACCGCTGATTGATAGATAACTGAAACGGCAAGTTCCCTAGAGTTTCCCTCTCTTACCTGTTCCGTTTTTTTTTTTCCCCAAATTGGTTAGAGACATTTAAACAGCAAGTAAACTATGTGAGGGACTATGTGAGCAATTAAAACAACTCCATGCACAGGTGTATGATTATAGCTTGTCACGTGTTTGCCTCAACACTTAAACAGTGACAAGTAAACACACGGAAAACCATGGTTACTAGTCAACAAAGAGTATTTTTAGAGACAAGGCAATAGGCAAGTGGGACAGTATGTGTGAACGTCCTTATAGCAACAGAAGTCATGAAGGCAGTCATAAAGCCACCCAAAAGTTACGCGTATAAAAACTAGCCATGCATATGTTTTCTCAAACCATAGTGCCAACCAGTCAACCAGTTAGCAACTTGTAAATGCATTGTATTCAACAAAGTATTGACCCAGAGAGCAGTGACCGTAGTTAGCAATAATTGTTTTGGGAAAAGCACTCTTTGTTGAAACAGTCACTGATCTGCAAGCTCTATTTGATTTCACTTAAGCTCAGCATGATTGCAGCCTATTCCACTTAGTTTGATACGGAGGGTTCTTAGACACATAAACTCTACATAGGATGTCAAAGCAAAAAGACCAGTGGGTCTTTCAGAGCACAAAACACCCTCTCCGGGCTTTACTTCTTTTTTGGAAACCTTATTGGTTGGAAGTTAATGAGGAAGTCTTCCACTCACCTTTTTGTGCTACACAGACTGTAATGGTCACAGTCAGAACTATTCTTTCTCTCTCTCTTACACACACACACACACACACACACGCACACATACACACACAGGTTCAGAGTCAAAATGAACATCAGTCTATATTAACACACATGCTGTCAACAAAAGTCTTCACACACACACACACACACACACACACACACACACACACACACACACACACACACACATCCGCAACACAGACACTCAAACACCACACATCACACGTCCTCCCCCATCCATCCACCTGCATCCCTGGTACCCCCCCTCCGACCACCTCCACCCCCACTGCTGCCCCCTATGCTGCCTCTGTGCTATTAGGCTGGCTGGGCTTGTGGGTGATGCCAGCCTACTCTCCCTGTTGTAGTTAATTACTGCTATCTAAAGACCTGCAGCTCTGCCCCCCTCCACCCTCCACCCTCCACCCCAGCCTCCACCCCAGCCCCCACCTTAACCTTCAGCTTTGGTGAAAGGTCTAATTAAATACGCTTCATTCTGCCAGCCAAATGTGTGTGAGAATGATATATAATTTGAAAGAGCAAGGAAGTGGTCACGCCACTCAACGGTTGTGCTCGCACAAGGCCACACACACACACACACACACACACACAGATATAAGCACAGACATGCCACACAGTGTCAGACCCAACACCCTCTCTCCCTCTCTGTGGATGAGGTAGATTAACTGTCTTAAGATGCGTTTCCTTTCCTGGGAAGGGCCATCATGCACACACCCAGCATTTAAGAGGAGATGAGCGTGAAAGAGTTGGTAATAGTGTCCGGCATGATTCCTATCATCCCTTTTCCACACACACACACACACACACACACACACACACACACACACACATTGAACACTCTTCATTTAAGAGGACATGAGCGTGAAAGAGTTGGTAATGGCGAGCTGCTTATGCATGCAGTGCGGCTTGGAGACGCTACTCAAAATGAAATGTCGCCCAGTCCTTCATCTGACACCTCCGTCACCCCCACTCACTCACTCACTCACTCACTCAGGTGACCTCATGTTACTTTCATTTCATTTTTGGGGAAGTTGGACCCAACTCAATTGAAGAATATTAACTTCCTGTTCTCACTGTTTCCTATGACACCTGTGCAATGCTGTAGTTAGACTGGCGGATGTGGTGAGCTGAAGGAGATGTTCTAGAAATGTCTCTCTCCCTGTCACTCAATGGCATTACTAATCTGTGATAGTACTACAGTGTAGTGCTTGTCAAACTTTGGTACAGGCACCCCTGAGGGAGTGCGCAAAATAAATCTGTGAATGCCAAAGAAAAAAGTTTGGGTAGGTCACAGACTAAATTTGGATAAAGAATTTATCCTCAAACTTTATAACCCAATTACATTGACAGTTATATTTTCATATTTTGTATATGCAGCTATAATTATGCAAAATTATTAATTTCATAGCAAGCTGTCCATGCCACAGGAGATACTCGATAGGACATACAGTAGTTTCTCAAGGAGTATGTCACAGTGAACAACTGGTCTAGTGCTATGTAGTGTGTTTTAGGTTTTACATGTAAGCGTTGTGTAGTGTATAGTGTATTTTAAGGTTCTAAGTGTTGTGATGTGTGGTGTGTGTTTTAAGATTCTAAGTAGAATACCAAATGAGTTGAGCTCCAGACTGTTTGAATTCAAAGGCATAAGTCTGAGACAATATGCTGGCGAGCCTCCAGCCTGTACAATTATTTAGAGAGATGCCATATGAGAACTCAGGAAAAGCACACTCTGTCCAACAAGCTGATGTATTGAACATACTGCATGTCACTTTGTTTAAAGATGAATCCTGACTGGACTATACAGTTTGCGTCAAGCGAGATCTGATATCGTATGCAATATGTCAAACTGTAGGCTATCTTAAGTTCTATGAGAGATTATATGACAAGGAATGTCTGCTGCTGAAGCAGAAACAAAAGTCACATGCAAATACAAAGTCTAGCTTGTTTCATGCATACAAATTCAACCATATATTTATGCCCACAAACGGAGACTCAAGGTCAGTTCAGTGAACTTGCCACTGGTGTACAGTAGGTGTATATTTTGGTTGTTGTTGCTGTTCATATATCACCGCTAAATGTTATTTGTATATGTATTTATTTATTTACGTGCATATTTAGGTATTAATTTATGCATTAATTTATCTATTTATTTATTTATTTATTTATTCATTTGTACTGTATGTATGTATGTCTGTCTGTCTGTATGTATGTATGTATGTATGTATGTATGTATGTATGTATGTACTGTATGTATGTATGTATGTATTTATGTATGTGCGTTCCTTGCTCACATACATAAGCACACTGTAGCCATAATAATAACAAAGACTCAGACACATGCTACATGCTACGTTGTTTAAAGTCCCTCCCATTGATCTCATTTTGGTGGGCTAATTACTGCAATGGCTGAGTATCACCTCCAGAGCCTAATACCTCCCTCTTTATCAGGGAGCCATTACAGCATGTTGATCCTGATGTGGGACTAACCACTGCTCCCTCTAATTCCCCCAGGATGGGCCAAGTCACTTACAGGGCATTACACAGCGGCACAGGGCAAATATTTACAGGTAATGATATTACCCAGGATGAAGCACCCCGACGCGACGGAGGATAAGCTGCCTGTTATTAGCTGGAGAGCTTCTCCTCTCCTCTCTGGGCCCGGGGAGGAGGGTGGATGCGGGGGTGGGGGGCATGGTGATGGGGGGAAAGGTCAGAAGGAGAGCCAAATTGAATTAGAATGAGGGAATTAAAAGCTAGTTGTAGAAGAGGTCAAACGAGAGAAGAGAGGGGAGGGATGTGATGGGGTGGGGGGTGCGGGTGGGAAAGTGGGTGGGGCGGGGAGTG
>JAODXP020000017.1:20272669-20275169 GCA_027497455.2 Sardinella longiceps
CAGTTAAGTGTTGTGATCATCATGCTAGTACTATTAGCATGCTAGCTAGACATGGCTAACATGCTCAATTAGCATTTTTAGTTTTTGATGCTATTCAACTCGGTTAAGTCTTGTGGTCATCATGCTAGCACTATTAGCATGCTAACTAGCATGGCTAACATGCTAATTAGCATTTTTAGTTTTTGATGTTATTCAACTCGGTTAAGTCTTGCGGTCATCATGCTAGCACTATTAGCATGCTAACTAGCATGGCTAGCATGCTAATTAGCATTTTTAGTTTTTGATGCTATTCAACTCAGCTAAGTCCTGTGATCATCATGCTAGCATTATTAGCATGTTAGCTAGCATGGTTAGCATGCTAGTTAGCATTTTTGTTTTTTGATGCTATTCAACTCAGCTATGTCTTCTGATTATCATGCTAGCATTATTAACATTCTAGCTAACATGATTAGCATGCTAATCAACATTTTGTTTTTTGATGCTATTCAACTAAGCTAAGTCTTATCATGCTAGTCAACTTAACTGTTATGTGGGTCAAACTTCTCATCTAATTAACTGTTCAACCATTTAAACTGTCAGTTATCCAATTATGCCTCCAGTCATCTAAAAAATCCACTAAAAACAGCAACTACATTTTCAATGCACTCGTAATTTCTCTGAAATTGCATTCTCTAGTTTATTTTGCTTTCTTTTTTCCCCCTCTACTGACTGAGAACATTAAATGGATATTTGAGATAATGGGAACTAGAGGTTGTGTTATTTCTCCCTGCGAAGTTAGAAAAGATTACATGATTGTAGAGTTGTGACTTGTTGATAGCAGCCAAAACAAAAAATAAATGGTTGAATGATTGAAATGGACCCTGACTGAGATTTTAAAGTATAACCATAAGGTGTAAGACACAGTTTCAACAAGTCCATAATGCAAATAGCCCACATACCTCTTAAGTTCCAAACTAACTGAGAGCTCAAAAGATTAATTCAATTCAATTCAATTTTATTTGTATAGCGCACAAATACAGTACATTGTCTCACGGCGCTTTACAGACAGTACGGGAAGCATCCATGAGAATCAGGGGCAAGGAAAAACTCCCTCGCTTTGTAAATAATTTGTTATGTAGGAAGAAACCTTGGGCAGATCCACGCCTCATGGACTCAGCCTACCTGCCTGGGGCCTAATAAAGTATCCGTAAAGTCTGATGCATAGATTGACCATGGTTAACACAAAACAGTATGAGTACTGAATGTAGTCAGAGATGATATACACATAGTTTGTGTGACAGTCAGGGCCAAGGGATGGAGTCAGTAGTTGGAGTGTGGGATTAGTCAGTAATTGGAGTGGGATCAGAGTTCATTGGGTGTTGGTCGCCATCTAAGTAGTGGTCATCAGGGGGCCATCAGGCCAGTTCCATCAGGGCCTCAGAGAAAAGGGGAGGATGGTCCTGGTGTGTGGCTCCGGGGGGGGGGGGGGGGTTGATCAGCATCCGTAGTGGGGTAGGGTTGGTGGCAGGGAGGTTCATCACTCAGCCAGTGCGTCGGGGCAGCATCCGTAGTGGGGTAGGGTTGGTGGCAGGGAGGTTCATCACTCAGCCAGTGCGTCGGGGCAGAGGAGGCAAGAGAGACAAAAGAAGCAGAAACAAGAGGGTTAGGCCAATCTAGGAGGATATCACTTCATGATATGTGTCATATAATCTAGCTAGAGTGATGAGAGAGAGAGAGAGAGAGGAGAAAGAGGGTTGTACAGGATGGCAAGTGTGCAGAAGGTGGCAGCACTAGGCTATCGCAGCATAACTAAGGTATGGTACATGGCATCTCACCAACCCAGAAGGGGGTGGTCAGTGGCCGCCTTGGAAAACCAGCAGAGGTAGCCCTCCCAGGAAAGCCCAAGAGGAGTGGTGATATGCCATGGCCCACTCCTAATTATAGGAAATGTCAAAAAGGAAGGTTTTAAGTCTAGACTTAAAGGTATTGAGAGTGTCCGCTGCGCGAATGTAGGGAGGAATAGAATTCCATAGAAGAGGTGCTCGATAGGCAAAAGCTCTTCCTCCAATTGTAGTTTTAGATATGGTCACTTTTTCAAGGAGGCCAGCATTTTGAGATCTCAGAGGTCTTGCTGGATGGTATGGAACAAGTAAATCTGTAATATACGCAGGAGCTAAGCCATTAAGTGCCTTATACGTCATGAGAAGGATTTTGAAGTCAATTCGACTTTTGACAGGAAGCCAGTGTAGAGATGTTAGAATGGGAGAAATATGTTCATATTTCTTAGTTCTAGTGAGTGTTCTAGCTGCTGCATTTTGGATTAGCTGTAGACTTTTAATGCAGGTGTTACTGCACCCTGAGAACAGAGCATTGCAGTAGTCGAGTCTGGAGGTAACAAATGCATGTATAAGTTTTTCAGCATCCTCAAAGGACAGGAACTTCCTAACCTTAGCAATGTTTCTAAGGTGAAAAAATGATGTTTTAGAAATGTGCTTTACATGGCTATTCAAGGACAGGTCTT
>JAODXP020000017.1:20280169-20327669 GCA_027497455.2 Sardinella longiceps
CTACGGACTGATTTTACATTATTTTCCGCACTGTAAGGCGCATTTAAAAGCCTTTAATTTTCTTTAAAAAAAAAAAACTTTGAACAATTGCAGAGAGCCTGGTGGATTGCACATGTGACATGAAGCATGTTTGAACCACATTGTAGTGGCTGTAAGGGAGTTGGTGGAACTGTTACAGCTGGCAAGGATGAAAAATAATAAAAAGGAGACGACAGTAGTAATTTTGCCATTGATCAGAACCAAATAAGATCCAAGATAAACCAGGAAGTATGGAGGATCGATTGCCAGCCATTACTGAGGCTGTATGGAGGTCAATCCATGATGTAATGATATGCAAATTGCAGGGGACGTTCTAGTTTGGGATCTGTTACAACTGGTGTTCCAGTCAAAAATGAAGTTGAGTTAATACATATTAAAGGAATTATCTAGAGTAAATCAATATGTTTCACATTGCAATCACACAGCCCTTTTGTGCAGTAATCATGACATATAGACCTTTCTGAAAGAAGCCTATGTATTTTATTGGGGGAGAATATTTACTGCAACAGGAGGGTTAACAGAAAAACAACATCAAAATAGCAACGTCAAATATCAAAGTGCCCTGTTGGAGAGAAGGCACTTGACCTGCTGTGTAATTGGGCCAGTATACAATTAACCTAATAATTCACCTACAATTCATGTGATTTTACATTCAGTTTTGTAATAGGGGCTATTTCCCCAAAATAAACCAGTTTGTTCCAGTAAGGAGTCTGTTCTCGACATGGTTCTGTTCGCTCTGTTCATGCCATGTGTCTGTC
Source organism: Sardinella longiceps (assembly GCA_027497455.2). Taxonomy (NCBI): domain Eukaryota; kingdom Metazoa; phylum Chordata; class Actinopteri; order Clupeiformes; family Clupeidae; genus Sardinella; species Sardinella longiceps. Next base: position 20,280,967 of record JAODXP020000017.1, read on the forward strand.
GATGGAAATTTACTGACTTCTCCCCCAGCGAGCTCCCATCCTGTCCTAAAAGGCCTGCCCTCTTTCCTCCCAGTTACCACAGGCAGGTGAATTAAGGCTGACATTTTTCATAATGGCATGATTAGCAGCTTGAGCAAAAAAAAAAAAAAAACAGAATAAGTGCATGGGCAGGGTTGCCACTGGGAACTGATTGGTGTCTTAGGCAGCAGCGTTTTCCTGTGTGTGTGTGTGTGTGTCCCATTCAGACCCCCACATACATTTCAATCTGCCACACAATGCAGCGGGAGAGAAAGAAAAAAAATCACTTCCTCTTTTCTTCTCTGTGCATGCTTGATGTGAACAATTCTGCAACCTTACAGGAAATTTGAATTCATTTTCAACTATCTTTTTTTTTCTTTCTTCGTTAAACCACTTCTCTTCCATTTTGTCCCTGCTACAATGACATATTGTCAAAATTCATGAGGATATGAAAATTCTATTTTCTCAGCTTTGTGTGCAGGTGTGACATGTCACTATGATGAGTTCAATGTAAGTGCAAGTCCTACTTAAAAATGCTGGGCAAATCTATGTGGGTGAAGGATCCTAAGTGTAATTATTTTGTTCAAATGCTTGTTCAAATGCTTGTTCAAATGCTTGTTCAACTGAACTTTTAGACAAATGCATTTATTGATTCAAATGCTGCACTGCACTTTGATGGAGATCATTTTTCTGGAACCAAATTAATAAAGAATAGTATTTTGAAATGTCTTGAAAATGGTTTAACTAATTGTTTCAGCCTCTTTCATTAATCTAAAAAAAATCATATAATGTGATATTTAATAGCATATTTATTTATATTCGGCCAATATGTCAATGTCCAATTACTTGCATTCATTTATACATTTTGTTTTATAAAAGTTACTTCATGAGCACAGAAGGGTTGACTTTATGGAGCTAAATCATGATTGGGGAAAAAAAAGACTCCACTTTGTATCAGTCATTGTCAGCAGATTTGGCTTGCTGTTTAAAAACAAAATTTGCAAAATTTTGAAGCAGTATAATAACAAATGAATCAATTAGTAGTTAATCAATCATTTGTAGCAATCTTGCCACACACAGACACACAAACACTCACACACTTTTTCTGAACACTCTCCCCACACCCACTCTCTATGCTGTGTATGTCAGTGCGTCTGTGAATGTCCCTACATTTCTCTGTGATTCATACAGTTCTAGGAATGTGTATTTCCACACTAATTATGCCACTAATTATGAGCGAATAATTCTCACTGGGAAATCCATCAGCAGCACTTCATTTCCTTATGTGCAAACTCATTTTGGTGTGTGCATGGGTTGATTCCATTCTATTTGCCTTGTGTCTGCCAATTGCCAGCTCTCGTGTGTTTACACACTCACAAGTCCTGGAGTTTACTGCTATATGAGCACACCCAGTATCCACCACAGATGAAAAATCCAGCCATCCACAACAAACACTTTTACAGCAACTCCACACTTCTTCTTGAAATTAACAAGTCTTCCCATTGCAGCCCTTCCAACATGGCATATTAAATACCATGAGTCTCTACCTCTACATGTAATCTACCTAACATTACATATACTGTACCTATACACCCAGATGGCCTCAGAACCTGTGCCACCTGTGTTGTAAGTGGAGGGTTAAGGCCACACCAAAGTTCTCTGGGTTCTCTGAATCGTTGTTCGAAAAAAATGCAAGATTAAATAAAAATTAAATCGAATTCAAACTCCCACGAACATAAAAAAAAAAGAAAACATTGTGGCTGATGGCTATAATACTGTAGACTGCATGTTGCGTTCACTTAATGTCGAAAACCAATCAAATTGCCCCTTTCACTTGAGCAAGAGACATGAAGAAACATGCCTGTGGAGGGGGATCCTGCTAGGCCAGTGTTCGCAATTATTAGCCCTCCATTTCATTTTTTTTTTATTTCATTTTTTTCACATATTTTTCCTGAAAAAAAAAACAACTAATAAGATTTTGAAAAGCTCCAAATATGACACCAATGAGCCTGGTGAGTGAGATGGCTCCACTTAAAGCGGGCCAGTCATTACAGAACATAACATTTTATCCTCCATCTTGTTGCTCACAGCAGGTTTTTAACTTAATTTTAATGATAGTTCCACCACCTTTAATGAGGATATAAGGCAAGCTTCCCAGTCATTCCCTGCGGTCATCTGCTCACTCACAAAAAGGACTTTTAATAGCACTCGTGCCTTTGGTGAGAAGTTGATAACTAGATCATGTGAATTTGCAAAAGTGATGTTTAAGTAAAATAAAATAGAATAGAATAATTGTGCTTGTGCTTTTATATATTTTTTATATTCAGATTTATTTACAGTGAATATCATCATGAAATGATGTGGTTTTACATTCAGCAAAGTTTTTTTTGTTTCTTATTGTTTGGCAATATATGAGGAATGTACAATGTGTAAGTGTCAGTCTTGCTTTTTCCTAAGACCTCTCACTTTATCTAAGTGAATGTCAGAGATATCCAAAGCAGGTGTGGGTGTTTATTTGTTTATATCTGCAAAAAAGCAATAACCACCTTCACAAACATAATTTCACCCTGCAATATAAGTCCCATAATTGCCACAAGGTTTTGACGTCAAGCAGCCAGGAAAGCTTGATGGGCATATATCCAATAGTAACCTTTTCAGGTGCTCCCGAATAATGTAGTTAGTCAGACACAGGTTGGGTGTATGTGTATGTTGTGTGTGTGTGTGTGTGTGTGTGTGTGTATGTCACTATGAGTATCTCTCTGCCAGCAGACGTGTTTGGAGATTTAAAAAGGGAAATGGCATGGGCATGACTGGCAGTCTTATAATCCATGCACAGAGTAGATGAGAGAACAGCGAGTTTTCTACTCTCTGCAGGACTCCACATTTGGTCCACGGCAAGTATTTACTCAGAAGGGTTTTTTTTCATTTCGCTAAATAAGACCAGAAGTTGGGTGGAAGTTAAAATACCTCTCCAAACACCTTTCCAAATGTGTGGAAGACCACAAAAAAGCCAAAGCAAGGTACAAGTGTAGATAGCATTGGTATTATTATTATAATTTTTTATATAATAGATTTGGGCATGTTTTTTTATTGTAATTTTCTCTGCTTATTGATATGATGACAATAATGTGTGTATGTTTGGTTACATTTGGCTTAACAGGCCAAACAGAAAAAAATATATGCAGTAGTCCTGATAGTCAGTATCAGTAGTCACTGATATGAGCCTTTACCACAGGGTGTGACATGGTCTAACAGAGCACCAGGTGAAATCCCATTTCCCCAACAATATCCTCCTCATTCTCTCTCAGCTGGGGACAGATCTCCTCTCAAGGGCGCGCAGCACTTCACTTCTCTCACCGTCTCTCTCTCTCTCTCTCTCTCTCTCTCTCTCTCTCTCTCTCTCTCTCTCTGCCACTTCTTTGGTTATCGGCCTGCCTGCCTCCTGCACAGTACAGCTCAGGTGAACATCATAAATATATCACTTCATCTTAACTTTATTTCCCACCTCATTAGTTTCTGGGACACTAGGCGGCTGGGGAATAACCAAAATAAAAAAAAATTAAAAAAGAGGAAATAAACCCCCCTCAAAAAAAAAAAAAAAAAAAAAAAGACTTAGGGAGGAAGAGGGTGTCCTTTGAGACTCAAAACACAATTTCACAGTCAACTTGAACTGATATATTTTACACAACAATAGAGTGAAAACACTTCCCCCATTCCCATTTGGAAGCTGCTCTCTTTCATAGTGCTCTGGGGACGGACCCTTAAGAGAAGCTGGCGTTTTTGGCAGGGGGTGAAAATGGATCTTTTTGAAACTCAATTGCAAATGCCATGTACCTCTTTGGGTCCCGACCCCAATAAAATCACTTACCTCGATTCACTTGACTTTTCCCCAATGTTATTACTGCACTTTAAGGCTGGGCTGCCGATATCCATCAAGCAGCAAGCAGAGCTCCGTTCTGCTGAGCGGCAGTTCTTAACTTGTTGAGCTGTGGAAAAAAGGCATGGGCTGCTGCGCCAGGTAAAGGCCACTCTGTTTTATATGCTGCCCACACCATTGGTTAAGATACACACACAGAAAAGTAGACAAACTTTCTCGCTCTCATACACACACACACACACACACACACACACACACACACACACACACACACACACATGCACGTTTTCACTTTGTACATTTTTTAACTGTAAATTCAATCAAGGCACAAATGTGATATAAATATTTATCACATTTATTGAAATAAAGCATTTGCATAACTTATCATTATTTATATTATTATCATTATGATTAATGTCCATTTATGTCCACAGGAGCCCAGATATCCACATGGGACTGGTATACTGTATATCATAGGTGGCTTGATCCTATGCATTGTGTGAATGTGAATCTTACTTTCAGAAGAGGCTGCCAGCCTTGGGCACAAACCAAAGAAAAACTCAAAACAAAAACAAAACAAAAGAAGAAAAAAAATACAGCAGCCTCATTTCAGTGGTTTTTAGGCAAAATCAGCCTTCACATCACAGAACACAAACACCCAGGAGAGACGGGCGCATTCCTAACATCAGTCAAATTTCTCCCATGAGGGAGGCAGTGTATGGCACAACTCAGAGAGGCGTACGTGATCTATACACCGACAGTGCAATTAGAGTAATTATATGATAATATGTCTGACAGGCTGTGTGTGTGTGTGTGTGTGTGTGTGTGTGTGTGTGTTTGTAACCATCTACGGACAGGTATTAGGATCTGTCCGTTTTGTGTAGTATCTGTGTGCGTCTGTACATACATGTACATATGTCCATATGTCATATGTATATGTGTGTGTATGTATACTAGTGTGTGTGTGTGTGTGTGTGTGTGCGCGTGTGCGTGTGCGTGTGTCCATGTATTTTGCAGTGCTGCTCAGAGTTTGCTGTTCTGCTGGAACTGTGCCACCAGTCCAAGAATCTGCTCTGAGGCCTGCACCACCTTGCCCTGCAGGTAGCCAGCGCTGTTGGTCGTCGTCTCCGACAGGAAGTAGCGGTAGTTGACCATGATGCCGCAGGAGTTGGCCGAGCCCCGCGGGCTGGTGTCAGCCTGCCAGTTGAGCCGCCACATGGTGGCGCCGTTCTGCAGGTGGAAGTTAGCCACGGGGTTGAGCGCATAGCCGCGGCGTTTCTCGCCGTACAGATACCAGGCGCAGAGTCGCATCAGCGCCGGTTCCAGAGCACGGCTCAGACGCTCCGAGCGTTGCCAATCACCTGAAGTCAGAAGACGGCGAAGAGCATCCACCGCCGGGGGCCCGGGGCCTACTCCTGCCGCCTCCTCCACCTCGCGCCACTCACACTCCGACAGCAGCTCGCCGAGACCACCACTCCGGCCCTCGGGCTTGCGACTGGAGCCCAGCATGCCCTGCAGCCACGCCGCAAAGCCAGGGATGGGGGACAGGCTGGAGAACTGGGACATGTGAGGAAACTCACTCTGGAGAGGGAGAGAGAGAGGGAGAGAGAGGGAGAGAGAGAGAGAGAGAGAGAGAGAGAGAGAGAGAGAGAGAGAGAGAATGAGGGAAGGAGAGATGGAAAAAGTTAGAGGGATGAAGAGAAAGAGAGAAAGGGGTGAAAGAAATGGAGAGGATCAGAATAACTTATTTGTTTTATTGGCCAAGTATACTTAAATACACAAGAAAATTTGACTTGAACTCAGCTCAGCAAACTCGTTCCTGGCAATGGACTCTATAGAAACGGGGTTTGGTTTACACCTTGCAAAGTGGGAGAGACAGAAAGAGAAAACCAGAGAGAGAGAGAGAGAGAGAGAGAGAGAGAGAGAGAGAGAGAGAGAGAGAGAGAAAGAAAGTGACAGATAGCAAGGAAGAGAGGAATACGAGGGAGAGAAGGAGAGCATTAGTTGTGGCTTTCAGCGTGAATCCACTAGTACACTAGTGTGAAATGTAAAAAGGTATCCTCCAGACTCTTGAGTGGTTGAGCTTCGCCGGGAACCTGGAGGAAGGCAGAAATAGGCTCTTTGAGATGAATGACAGAAGGGGAAGGAGAGGAGGATGGAGCAGAGAGAGAAATAGAAGAGGGGAAGGAGAGGAGGATGGAGCAGAGAGAGAAATAGAAGAGGGGAAGGAGAGGAGGATGGAGCAGAGAGAGAAATAGAAAACCAGAGGACTAGAGGACCAGACTGAAAAGGAATCAGAGAGGAGGGAGAGCAGGTGTTCATGCACATCACACACACACACACACACACACACACACACACACACACATACACACACACACACACACACACACACACACACATACATACACACACACACATACACACACACACACACACACACACTTTCTCAGACACACACAGAGTAAACAAGGCTAAGCTCTCATTAGAGCCCTCAGGGTCTATGTGTTTTTCCACTTCTGCAGTAACCCAGAGAAACAGCATAACAAAAAATCCACAAAATCCTCCTGCAGCCACGAAACCTTACAGATACAGTTCTGTGTGCATCATTCACTGCTTCACAGAAATAGAAAATCTTCTCCCTCCATTCTGCTTCCCCATTCTTTACCCAGCTTTCTTTCTTTCTTTCTTTCTTTCTTTCTTCTTCTTCCACTTTTCATTCACTTCATCCCTTTTTTGAGTTCCTTGTTTGTGTACATTTTTGAGTACGTTCCCCCACCTCCCCAATCCCATCTCTTTGCGCATGTCCTTCTGTATGCTTTCTACTCCTCCTCTCTACTTTCTTCAGTCCTTCATCAGTTTGTTTTTCTACACAACCCCTTGTCTTCCTTCTAGTTCACTTTCTTTTTTTGCTTCACCCAACACGAGTCCCGACAAACTCCCCCCCACCTCACACACGCACGCACGCACGCACGCACGCACGCACGCACGCACGCACGCACGCACGCACGCACGCACACACACACACACACACACACACACACACACGGCTCTCATCGACTCCGCCTGTCAGCTCAAGTCCACTGGTATTCCCCTCATCAGCGCTGGTTAATGGTGGACATGAGGCCGTCCGTCTGCGCTGCTTTGTTCTGAGCGAGGCGAGTGCCGGATGCTTCTGGACAGGCATCAGAGCAAAGCCTTCTCTACGGAGCACCGCGAAACAAACCAGACGTGTCAGGGCCGCTCGGCCTCAGCCCCTCAAAGGCCTGCAGGGCTTAGTCCGACTTTCATACCCCAACCCTCCATCATTCTCTCTCTCTCTCTCTCTGTCTCTCTCTCTCTCTCTCTCTCTCTACTTTGCTCTCAGAGAGGCTGAGAGGGGGAATCTAAGGATAGCCGTGTCAGAAGGACACTTCTCATTCATCAGTTCAATTTACTGTAAGGCCTTGGTCAGCAGGCTTAGTGCAAGTTGTGAGAGAGAAATGGAGAGAAAGAGAGAGGGAGGGAGAGGGAGGAAGAGAAGGTGAAAAGCCCCCTTGAGCTTAATGCTGAAAGACAAGCGGACCCTCCTCCTTCCCTCTTAAATCACAGCATGACCTTTTTTTTCCCCTCGCTTCCTCCCTCGTTCTTGCCTCTCATCCGTCCATCCATCACTGCCATGGTCCCCCAGTGGCAGAGTGAGTCACCTTCACCCTTTCTTTCTTTCTTTCTCTGACTTCACCCGTCTCTCTCTCCCTCCCTTCCTCCCTCCCTCCCTTTTCACACTCTTCTGACTCCACTTGCACTCTGTGACCTGAAACATCACACTCTCTCAGGCATCTGTCCGCTGAGGGACGATGCTGAACTACTGGACAGGGAAGGGGGGGGGGGGGGGGGTCTCACCGCTCATAATCCATCCATCTCCACAACTAAACACTTGGGACGGGTTACACTCGGCTTTATCTGACCAATCCAAAACATAGCACATACCGTACACAGTTCTGTGGACCCCCTCGAAAACAAGATTTTTAATCTCAAGGGGCTATCCTCAATACAATAAACTTCTCATCAAATTCCAGTAGAGGAGATACTGTAGGGTCCAAGTAGGCCTGGGATGTTTACTTGATAGAACCAACAAGCTCAAATATCTGTCAGATATTAGATTGCTTCTTCTCACAAGATCTTACATCCCCTGATGATGATGATGATGATGGTAGCTAGCTAGAACTACTTTTCCAACATCAAATGTTAGACATTATTTATAAGGCATCGGTTAGACTCTGCACCAAAAGGGAAATTTTGGAGTAAGATATCTTGTGTGTGAAACATCACAGAACTGATACAGGAAATTAGATACAGCATTTGCAGGAACTTCACATTAGCAAAACCTTAGTCTTCATCTATTCCACACATATGTCTTGATGGCAGGCTCTCACTCCAGTGGGACCCCCACACAACACCACACCACCCTAAAACCCCAGCCTTAAACCCCTCGCCCCTATTCCACAGGTGAATTGAATATCAAGGGGTGACATGGAACACTACTAGATCAATCCAACAAAGTGCTACTCTTGAATGAGTGAGTGAGAGAGAGAGAGAGAGAGAGAGAGAGAGAGAGAGAGAGAGAGAGAGAGAGAGAGAGAGAGAGAGAGAGAGAGACTCTTGTTGACGGTTTGCGTCCATTAAAGATTTGGAGTCTCTGTATGGGTCGGGTCCCCTCCAGCCCTGAGGATGAGGATGGATATGAAGATGAAGATGAAGATGAGTGGCTCTTGTTGTTGGGTGGCTTTTTTCTTTTCCTCTCATTCCTTTATTGCATCTCATGAATGAAAGCACAGCTCTCCAACACACAGCAGCTATGAGTCTTCATTCCACTTTGCGAGCCCCCTCCCTCCCCCCGCCCCCCTCTCTCTCTCTCTCTCTCTCTCTCTCTCTCTCACACACACACACACACACACACACACACACACACACACACACACACACACAGTTTTAAGCTCTTCTGTTTCATCATTTGTTTTCTCACTTTTTCCACATTCTCTCCCTCTCCATTTTCTGTCCTGTTTGTTATCGATGTCCTCTTGACAAAATCTCACTGGCATTGCAGTATTCTTATACGGAAAAAAATGCCCTTGCAAAAACATGCCTCTCAAATAACCGAAATGTAGGCTGCAAGAGGGGCACCACACACACACACACACACACACACACACACACACACACACACACACACACAAACAAACAGGTGTGACAACAGGTGCTGACAGAGCAGCCATAATTAAGAGTAAACACTGGGCTTACATCCTAATCAACAGGAACACACTCACTCATTGATGTACAACAAAAAGAAAGAAAGAAAGAAAAAAAGGAAAGACAGAAAAAAATGAAGGAAGCGAAAAAGGTGTTTAAATAATGGCAGTCACACAGCCCATCCATTCGATCTGTCCCACATTAGCTCAAGATGCCCCCCCTTTCCCTGAGTTCAGCACCACAGTCGTATTTGCACACCGCTCGGATGAAGGGCTGTGTGCACATAAGGAAATGCTACCGTGGGAGTTTGAGAAGGTCAGATAAAAAAGCAAGTGGACCAAGCAGACCCTCGCTTGGCTGTCGAGGTATAAAGCAAACAGAACAGCAGATAAAAAAAGAGAAGGAAAAAAACATTAGACAGCTGCTGATCGACAAGGCCTTTCAGCTAACAGAGAATTCCCATCACTGCACATTGACAAACAAAACTAGCATTTGCAAACTAACTTAACAAAATCCAGGAAAAAAGGCCTCTGGAAATCTCCTGGGAAAAAGAAGAAAAAGTAAGTCAAGAAGACTTTACACTTACAGCCTCTCCTCTGGCTGTTGAGAAGAAAATCAGCACAGAGAGGGGTTGGATTTAAAAGCTAGCCTTGATGCTCTCTCTGTAAATACAGAGAAACGAAGAGAGACAGAGAGGAAGAGAAGAGATAGAGGAGAAGAAAGAGAGGAAAGAAGGAACCACTGGTGCGCGGGCGCCCTCCTGGCCTGAGTGGGTGAGTGAGCGTGCACCCTGGTCCTCTTACCCGATGGCTAGCTAGCTGGCTAACGCAGAGGAGCGCCAGAACAGTTCTTGCGTTGGCTGAGTGCAAGGCAAGCTGACACTTACAAGGGCACACACACACACACACACACACACACACACACACACACACACACACACACAAAAGTACACAACACAGACACACACACACACAAACACACACACACAAGCAGCCAGAGGGCCTCTGCTCAAGTTTTTCCAGGGGGCCGGGTGGGAGGGGTTGAGGGTTACTGCTTACAAAAAGTGGTGATGGTGAGGGGTGTAGGGGGGTAAGGGATTGTTCACGGACAGTGAGCACTGTTCTTTTCCTTTGTCTACAGTAGTTTCCCATCAGTTTTCCACACACACACACACACACACACACACACACACACACACACACACACACACAGACACACACGCCTGCTCAAGGTTTCTAAGCATCACCTCCATCACCTTCGAGCACTCTCTCGGCATGCTGGAGAGGATGTTCCTGTGTCTATGCGGATTTGTGTGGGTGGCTGTGAGCCTGAGAGGGTGAGTCAAAGACAGACAGCGAGCCAGAGACAGCGAGAGAGGGAGGAAAAAAAAGAAGAAAAAAAAAAAGACAGAAAAAGGACACCGAAGAAAGTACACAGATAAAGAGAGAGAGAAAATAAAGCATAAACTTAAACGTTTGGGGGAGTGGGAGGGAGGATGTTGTTTATATTAAGATATAAATTGAAGTGACTCGGACTAAACAGACCATTTTAACCAATACGACAGAGATCTACAACAGAGATATGTCTGGATATCTCTGGGTATGTCATGCTCATATTTGTTTCGCACATGCCATCGCTACCTCCATACCACCACTGCCTCCAGTGTCTGAGCTAGTGCACTGCATGAACAGTGCCACATATGTATCTGTGAGGTGCTGTGCTGCATGGACTGTGTGTGTATTTGTGAGTTGGTGGACGGCAGCGTCTCGGACACTGTGGGGGTGGACACATGACAGGTGGGATGCATTTGCAAGACGTCTCCTTGCGAACGACCGATGACCACACCGTGCCCCCCTGATTTCACACCTATTCTTCTCTGAACTTTTCAGTCAATTAGGGAATATCGTATGTCAAAATTAACAGAGGAACCCACCAATTTCACTTGGGGTCGGGAATTCTATGCATTACAAAGTTGGGAATGACAGCAAAAGTTTGAGAACCACTAGCGTATGGCAATGACTATATAGTCAGTCATGGGTATGTGGCATATGTGTGTGTGAGTGTGTGTGTGTGTGTGTGTGTGTGTGTGTGTGTCCGTGCGTGCGCATCTGTGTTTCCTCACCTGTAGTTCCCGCACCACCCTTTTGATAAGGACGTTGCCCAGCTCCACGCCCTGCAGGCCAGCCTGGGTGGAGGAGATGGAGTAAAAGATGGCGGCGTGGATCTTACTGGCATCCTCCTCCTCCTCCGCTGTAGCAAACTCTCGCACTATAGACTGAGGAAGAGGAGGGGACGGAGAAGAGAAAGAAGGAGGGAGGGAGGGGAGGAAAAGTAGAAAGAAAAAGTGAATGACGGAAGGAAGGAAATCAAAAAGAGGAGGGTGAGGAGGTAAAAGAAGTGGTGAGGAGAGGAAGATGAAGAAGGAGGGAGAAAGGGGGAGGAGAAGGGGGCGTAGGGGCAGGTGAGAAACAAAAACTTTCTCCATCTGGGCTGCATTTCCCAAAATCATAGTTGCTGACCAGCCATCATCTTGGGTAGCAATATAATAGGTAATTGCACTGCAAACAACAAAGCTATAGCTATAGGCCTATACTGTAACTTAGTTGGGAACTATGGTTTTATGGAAAGGGACCCCTGCTTAGCATGACTACTGCAAATGGAAATCAGCTAAACTTTAGTGTTAGGACACAGCAATGTACTATGAGTTTGAGCCTGACTCAGAAACTAAAGTGCCTTCCTTCTCAGGCTACCAAGCACAGCACACCCTCAACGGACAATAACAAAAGAGGCTCTTAATGGGGATTGCTTTTCATGGGCTTACATGTCTTGGCAATGCTTAGCGTGGTACAGTACAGCTGAAGTAGAGTTGTGTGTGTGTGTGTGTGTGTGTGTGTGTATAAAGCAGCTAGCATTGTGTATTCAGTGCATACCCCATTTGCACTCAAAAGTAAGTAGCCTAACATACCGCAATAGAGTTCACTCTACTCCAACTACACTAAAAGCACCAATAACACTCACACTCATTTCTGGGAGAGTTCTATGAGTACAGACACTTCACTCACTCACTCACTCACTCACGCACTCACGCACTCACACACTCAGTCACTAACTCACTCACTCATGGTGAATGGACTGAGAGGGAACAGAAACATTCAAGGGGTTTAGAAACAAACAAACACAACAAAGCCAAAAGTCTGCTGAGATAGACAAAGGGAAAATGGATAGGGATAGGAATAATCTAATGTGCCTTTCATCTTTAAATTTTATAAATAAAGACTCACAGGCAAACTCTCTAACTCTCAAGTATGATGTAGTTCTAGTCTAACAGCTGTTGACCATGAACATGTACTCAGGTGGCTGGAAAGCAGAAAAAGGAAATAAATAAATAAATAAATACATAGAATAGCTGAATAGCCTCCACAATTGCCTTGAATGCACCATCCACCTGGGTGCTTAGAGTAGTGAGCTCAGCTCAGCAACAAACTCAACAACTCACCAAATGAATTAACTCAAAGTACAGCCTATATTATACACAACCAACACAGCCAACCAGGTAAAATCAATGGCATCAATATCAATATTCATGCAATCCTGTTTATCAGTCTGATTCTTTATCAATTCCCTTACCAATCTCTTACAGTAGAGAATATAGTCTACACCGATTTTCAGTATCAACACATACAGTAATGTAGCTAATACCATGCAGCCATAACAACTTAAAAAAATAATAAGGTAGTAAGGTAGAACTGTGTTACCTATTTCAATTCTAATTTCAGAAAGATCAATTGTCTATAATCTCAAAAACATATTGCCACTGATAAGAGCAATTAAGAGAGTCAGACGCATATGACTCCAGTAGGCTGACACAGTAGATTCTCCGTTCTACAGTACTTGGTTCCTAGTTCTCGATTTCCATTCCTGGGTGGAACATACCTCAATCCCCTGACACATCTGCGTTATGGACTCCCCCTACTTACTGTAACTAATGGCTATAGCACATGTCTGGCAACATTTACAGGACTTGTAGCTGGAAGAACGTAATGGTATGTTATGATACCTGGATGTTATTGGAGATCTCCTCAGTGAGGGCCACGTGCAGGACCACCAGAGGTTCTCCAGGCATGGAGGCGTGGGTGAAGGCATAGCAGCGACGGTATGGCCCCACCCTCCGCTTGATGTCCGTCCAGTTACGAATAGGGTGCACCGCCTCATACCTTCAGGAAACACACACACACACACACACACACACACACATACACACACACACACACAGTTAGACATTGCTTTTTTATACATGGAAGTAGTAGATGAGCTGTAGAAGAGTTGGGTCCTCTAAACTGAGATTGTGGTGCTGCAAGCACATGTTTGCAATTAGCCTCATTCATTTTTCAGCTTTTGAAATAGTTTGTATCACTTCCAAGGTTCCCTTATACTTCATAAAAGTCTGTCTTACCACTTTTCCTCACGCTGCGTGCCTAGTACAGGTATGAGGAGCCTGAAGGTGTGTGCGTGTGTGTGTGGGTGTGTGCGTGTTTTTATTAAAGAGACCACTCACTGGCTGATCTTCTGCAGGATCGCGCACGGAGACTGCCACGTGATCCTCTCGAGCCTCAGGAGTCCGACAGAGAACCACTCGGAAAGCAGCCCCTTCAGTGTGCTATTTAACTCCTGCAGGGGGCGACACCCACACAAAGCACGTCAGGAAAAACAAACAGAACAGAGAAAACAAAACAACCACGCACACCATGTTACTTCCTGGCGGCAGCAACAACAGCGGCAGCAGCGGTGGCGGCAAAACCAAAAAGAATGACAGAAAACCGAATAAAACATCACAGGATGAACGCTTCAATTTGTGGCCAGCCTACGAGCATCAGCTTTTATCTTATTAGAGAACACGGCACTTCATTTAATCATTTCAGTCCTAAAGCAGGACTAAGGGAAGGCAAACAGTCCTCTTAAGGAGGATGGATTATTCATAGGCGAGTGTTTGTGCGGGGCTTTATTTGTCGCTTTATTTATTTATTTACACTCTCGCCAAATATTGTGTTCTCAACAGCTATCTGTGAGTGGCATTCTAATGCCTTCTAAGCTTCTTATTGCTTTCGAGTTCCTTGCTGTGTAGGTGTTTTATCGGCATTGCTGGATGCAGGTGTGTGTGTGTGTGTGTGTGTCTGTGTGTGTGTGCATGCTCTTTCTGATGTGAAGCGTTTGCAATTATGGCGGGCCCCTGTACTACAGGTCTCATAGGTGAGTGTGTATGTTTTGTGTGCCTACTTCTATATTTGTGTGTGTGTGTGTGTGTGTGTGTGTGTGTGTGTGTATTTGTGTGTGTATTTATTTGCTGTCTGACCACCTAAAGGCTTTAGGCCACAGCAATAAATGCGCTGCCATTTCAAAAGCATACCACACCGGTCTGCCAAACACAGCCCTCATGAACAGAGTGCCCAGACAACACAAACAAGACAGGTATAGGCATGTGCTCTTAACAGAGGACTAATCATATGACTTACAACATACAAATACCTAATAAACACACACAGACACATACACACGCACCCACACACAAAGACACACTCACACAGTCTTTGTCCCTTTGCTCCATTCTCGCTTTTCGTGGAGCTTCCCTGACCCAATCAGACACATCAACCTGTCCTGTCGTCAAGGGCCCAAACGCGGCCCAAACGCGGCCCAAACGCAGCCCAACCTCCAGTCAAGTCTCCCAAACAGCTGGCTCCCAGCCCAGCCCTGGTTCTTCGGTTTCCCCTGTTCCCCTTGACAGGCAGGCAGGCAGCACCAGCGTCCAGCAGCCCCACTCTCCTGACAGGCCCCCCTCTCACTAACACCGTGTACCTGTGAGCCTGGGCCATAAATCATTTCCCCACCGCTGGAACCGATTAATCCCCTGTAATTCACCTAATGTAATGCTGATGCATTGCTGCGACTGGATCTCACACCTCGTGTTAAACTTCAGGGCAACTGACAGCACTTAAAAATTCTGTACCCGTGCACATTTTTTTCCCTTCTCTCTCTCTCTCTCTCTCTCTCTCTCTCTCTCTCTCTCTCTCTCTCTCCCCCCTGCTGTTTGCTTATACGGCTGAATTTCTTGCCGGGATGGTACAGCTGTAAAGTGCCATCACCTCAGGGTGGTGGGGGAGAAAAAAAAAGGTATATATATATATACACCCACACACACACAGAAAAACTGCTCTGCTTTCAAATTTGTTTTAAAACGTTGAATTTGTGAGAGGGTATGTGAGTGTGAGATGTGGGCAAATGAATGTATGTGTGTGTGTATTTTTGTGAGTCTTAGGCGAAATGTGTGAGTCCTTGTATGCGTACTGTATATGCATACTGTATAAGGTATCTACATGTGTAAATCAAATGTGTATGTGTGTCTGTGTCTCTGTATAATGACATAGCCAGGAGCAGGAGAACAGAAGAATATGTGTCTGCACGTGTGTGTGTGTGTGTGTGTGTGTGTGTGTGTGTGTGTGTGTGTGTTCTTATGAGCCGAGGAGAAGGTGAATAATGACTCTCAGCAGATAAATCAACACCAAGGCCTGCCAGTGTGGGCAAACACCAAAGCCCTGGCCAATATAGTGCGAGCAGAGCCGCTTTACAGATAATTCCCCGTGTCTGCACACAAAAGGCCAGCTAGCTAGCCGCCGCTTCGCTCTGCTTCGCTTTTCCTCTGGGCAGAAACACCTCGCTCAGTGGCATTCACAAATTCAAGGATGGAGGGCAGCCCGTGGCGTCTCACCTCGCAAGGTGGATCAAAAGCTTCGAGATGACGCCGACGTTGGGGTTGTCTCCAAGCTGAGAGGTGGGGGGCTGGGGTCGCTGATCAACATGTGACAGAATCAAAGGGCTTCTAGATTAAAGTGTAACACGGCACCCCCCTTTGAGCCTCAAGAAGCAGTAGGAGGAAGGGGTGGGGGGATTTAAAAAATTAAATAAAATGGAATATTTTATTTATTTTTTTCTGGTAAATGTGTCTCAGGGGAGGACGTTTCATTACCTGAAAAGACTTCTAGGAATCTGATATGCTAAAGTATCTTACACAACACTTCCCCCGTTGAGAAGAGGCCCATTTACCTCTAGGCTAATTAAAAACTAACTAAAACTCTCTCACAAACAAGCATCAAGCCCACAATGCCGAACTTCATGCTGATTCCAATGCTCCGCCTACAGCTTAAACTTTGCTAAAACACGGAGTGTATGCGGAAAGAGTCTAAACTGTCAGGATTCGCCGGAGTGCACACTTCAGACACACAAGGATTTTTAAGCCAAAATCTCTGTGAACAGGTGATGTGTTAAAGAGCTTAAGCATCCTCTCAGATCCACCACAAGAGGAAGAAATCATGGGGAAAAAAATGCAGTGGAGTGAAGAAAAGCTAAACGGGGGGAAAAAAAAGCACAAATCAATGCTCAAACGGAGGGATCAATATCATGGTAGGATGGGGACTGACAGCACTCTCCAACTTGCATTTATTTCACAGCCTTGACCAAAGCAGATCTACTTTAACCTTCACTCTTATGAACCCACTCCACACTTATATTGCCCTCTTCCCATCACGATATGTGTGTGTGTCAGTTCACATCATATCATTCACATTTTTATCTTCCCATACTGAACAGCACCTTTCTGCCTTTTGAATTAGACTTTTCACACTGATTCACTCTTTTGCTGACTACAAGAAAAAGATATGTAGCCTATACCGTATGCGGTTTGCAACACGGAGCCCCACCATCTCAAGTCATTTCCCAGATATACAATACAGTTCACCTATTTAGAATATGCCATCGCTCCCGATTCCAAAAAATGTCCTTGTCTTACCATTTTGCTATCCATATGTCTGCTTGAAAAGATTTGTTGTCTTTTTTTTGTGAAATCTTCAAATTCATTTAGCTTTGATGTAAATTTATTTTAGATCAGATTGTTCAATGGTACAATCTCTTTGCCTTCTCTCTCCTAAACTGGATATTCAAGGTACATTTGAAGTTCTTATCACCTCTAATACTCTGAGTCTGGATACTATCATCAACCCAATTGAAACATGTTTGGAGGCAAAGGCATATCACTTTAAAAGATGGATTGGTTGGATTAAAATCACAGCATTAATGTATTTGTGATTTATGTGTGTATTTATATAATTACAGAGGTCTGACAGTAAAGATGCAATTTATCTCACAACATCTAAGGACCGCTCTTATAATATTATACTGTCACATTAGCATATAGAGATATCATTACAATAATTTTGATCTCATAAACTGTGTGATCTGTAAACAGAGATCTGCAGCAGCCAAAAATAATTCCTACCCTCCATTCCTACCCATCCTTCCCAGGTGCTTAAGTCTAAAAAAGTGCTTAGTTCCATGCATTTCAGCCTGCACTACACCTGCACTTTTTGGACTTGAACCTGGGAGAATACCACCCTAAATGCACAGCCATCTTCATCACACAAAAAAAGGAAAATGCACAGACACAGCTTATAATGAAACATGTCTTGCAAAGGACATGGCTGCATCAGGCTGCTAATAGAAGGGTAGCTGGAGGTAACGGCTTACTTTGTTCTGAATGTCTTAAGACATATTGACCTAGTCTATCTAGGGTTTCAAAGTCACTATCGGGAGTCATTCTGTGTGCTGCAAAACACCCAGCCTCATTGCATAGCCTGACACCTATTTCAAACCATATCCAATTATGAGAGAATTGAATATGGAAAATGTAATCTATCTACTCATACCAAACCCAATAAAGCAAATAGAAATGCAATGCCCCTGGCACTCTGCACTGACGAGATGTAAGGTCTACAGGGGCAGAGGGACGACAGGTGCCCAAATAAATGCACTCCGAGGGGGATGAGAGAAGATATTATACAGAGGAAAAGAGCTGGGCCAGCAGGATATAAACTAATAGATTCCTCCACCATGTCGCTACTAATCCATAAAGAGGCCAAATAATAACTGCAGGGAGAGAGCCTGGGGGAAATACGGTACGTGACGCTGAGCAAGCGCTTCCTAATTGATGACCAATTAGATTTTCGGACTAAAGCAATATCTACACCTGCATAACGTTACCTCTCTGCCACTCTATCACTAAAGTATTCTAAACTGGTGCAACCAGAGTGCAACTACAGCAACAGACAAGTCATACTAAATAATCTAAATACATACATTCTTTATGACACAAAATGTCAGCACATCACACATGAAGCCCACAATGATATGGCACATGGTAACACAGAATTAAAGAAACTCAGCAATGGATTGCATTTTCAGACAGAAAATGCTCAGTGAATGTGATATTATGTAGCCTAACTTTAATTACACACAAGGAAAATTATTGCCAAATAGCATAGATTATTGATGACACACATCAGTATGCAAACCTATTGTGTATGAAGTGAAACTATAAATAGTGATACACTTGTGTCTGATTTGTGAGGTCACACAGTGAAAAGTGGGTCAAAGGTTGTTGTCTATTTTAAACAGGGCTGTATGACTGTGAATGTATGCGATAAAAATACACCTATAGCTTTCCATGTTTGCAACAACCTCATTCATGTGGGCTTAACCTTACTGGAAACAAGTGAAATGCTGTAGGATATTATAATAATTTATTGAGGTGAACTACCCTACATAGTGTTGCTTGGTTTACATTCTTATATCAAAAACGCGAAAGCCATCAAATATGACTATTGAGGGCCACCGTAGAACAATGAACATAACACTATTTACCCTCAAATGTGGACTGTCGCTAGCTTTGGATGAGGTTATTTCGATCACATCTGCTCGGAGGTCGACTAAAAACTTCACCCCACCCCCGACCCTACTTAAGTGACTTAGTAACTGTCGGTACCGTGGAGTCAGACTGTAACGTAACCGGTCTTCCACTTGTAGGATAGTTGCTACGTCCCTTAGCTGCGTTTCGAGCAGTTTCCCTGCCATCTCTGAAACGCCTTTGTGGTCCACTCCATAGTCTTCTGACAGTCTTTCCAAAAACTCTACTCTCTGTTCCTTCTCTAAACTTCGGTAGAAATTCATAAATTCCACAGAATGTGATTCCGGGGGCGGTGGGGACTTGTCTCTGGTCTCATATGAGGGCAAAGGTGCAACAGTCTTTCGCAGTATTTCGTCCATGTTTCTTACTGGGCCGTGGGTTAAGGTGGAAAACCATAGACGCGATTTTTGACAGTTCCAAATTGCAAATTTACAAGCTGATTTTGATTGTAAGGCTGGATGTCGCCAGACCCTGCAGCAGCTTCGAAGTGGTCTCACTAAATACAGGGCTATCATCTCACACTTCGAAAGTCTACTTCTCACAAAAATAAACCTGTCACTTGCGTGTGCGCGTCCACTAGCAGTAACACGAGTGTTGTGTTCGTTTCCGGTATATCCTTAAAGTGACAGCAGCTTAATATTTTGCCGAGTAAATTGCAATACAAAAAAGACGATTAGTTCATTGACCATCCACTATTGACTATTCTATTGCTTGTCACAGAGTTTCTGATAATGTACATCATACATGTGTGACATTGAATGTAACGTTACCAGTTTCATATCCCTTCAGTAACAAAATATTGATATTGACCTTTGACATACTGCCGATAGATTTAACGTGATCCTAGATACTTCAACATTTTGCTGAAGATCGCGCTATATGTGCAAAAATAATTTTGATCATTATATATATAAAAAAATCTTTCTCACTTGACTTATGACATGCAACACATTTTTTCGTCATTAACAATCACTAAACACAAGTCACTTTGGCTTTGAAACCCTAAAGCAGGGTATCAACTCAAACTGAAAAGGCCACTCTGCGAAATTGTCCAGATGTTTCCAGGATCCAAGACTCATTTTTTGTGCAATGTCATCTTTAAACGGGATCCCGCAAACCAGAGCAGATCGTGATTCCGTTCATACATTCCTTCACAACTTAGGCGTCAGTAAAAGACTGTTAGTGCACGCATTGGCGCTTCAGTCGTGTGCTCTTGCAGGGGCTTACCTATCACAGTTTGCGACGCTTGAATGATTCTTGCATTTGATTTATTTTTCCGGTTCTCACCTCACTAGTTTCTTTTCGAAGTGGCCGTACTTTGTTTCATAGTGCCGCTTCACTATTTCACTTTTGATGACTGCCATTGTCTCATTGCAGATTAGACTAGATTGGTTTAGTGCAGGCAGGTAACATAGGCTCATTTTGTCTGTCCACTACGCTTGAACTCTCAGTTTTCGAATCCACCTTTTGTTTCACTAGTTGCGATAGTGATGTTAAACAACCTTGTTGTTGAGATTGTGGAAAATAGTAGGCTACAACTAGAAATAGCATGATCAAATGGACAAATACGCTGAAATATTTGAGAGAATACATTATTAATACTGCTACTTCTACGACATACTACTACTACTAATAATAATATAATAATGCTCTATGTAAGACACCTTTGGTCATCTGTCTCGGATGACATTTGCGCTTGAGTCCGCATCCGGATCTTTCAGATCTGTGAGTTGAGTACCCCTGCCCTAAAGATATCAATCCTCAGATGCTGTTTCCAAAAATGCCTACTACATAGTCGAATAAATCTCTGCATAAAGCATTGTGTGGCGCAGTGCATGTAAAATAGCACAAGATATGGGGCTCAATTAACTTTCAGTCAACCAGTCAAATAACACCTGCAGCTAATTAAGAGAGCCAGTAGTGTAGCGTGCTTTGCTGTGAGTACTGTATGCAGTATGTTGCACTGCAGTAGGCCATTTCAGAAACTGCAAGGCCAACCTGCATCCACCTTCCACTTCCGGCATTATCCTCTGAAGTCCCTGCCTAGAATGAGCATGACGTTAAATAATTTCTAAGCAAATTCTAAGTTATACATCGATGTTGCACTGCAGATTCTGTATCAAACAGGGTGTTCTTTTTTGACATAACATTACAAAGTCATTTGTCATTAAATACTGATTAAATTAGATATATTAACTTAGCTTGGTTAAATTAAAAGTACTTGAACTAACGTTAGGCCAGGGTATCATTTGTGTGCACGTGGAATCTCTGGACAAGAAAGGTGGGTGATGGCATTTTCAGATTTTGAAAACAGACAGGTGTGAATTGAAATCTTTGAATAATGTACATTTTTGGGGAGAAAAAAACGGAAGAAGTCCGTTTTACCTAAGCTTACAAGGAAAAACATAACTGTAACTGCTTTTCATATAAGGGCAATGTTAGCTAATTTGATTGATGTCTGCCTAATGTTAGCTAACCATAGAACATGCCACCCATTGCTATTTCGATTGTTTTTACGTAGAAGCATCGCCATTACTTGACACAAACCCTCTGTAAAGTCAATATTACAACATGTATCTAACGTTAACATCATTTGAATACTGACGTGCATCAGTAACACCCTTATACTTATATAGGAGCCTTAGAAGTAACCACCCAGTAGGTCTAAGCAACTTGAGGCTAGCCAAAAGGTCTTTATCACAGGGCTCTACTCTGCTAACGTTAAAGTGAGCTAATGTTACTCAATTTAACGTCAATTTTCAAACCAGACCCACTAAATTCACCTGTTGCCTTGGTTAGGTGTAACTTATTGTCTGAAATGTCTGTGCAACCCTGTTTTTCAGCTTACCTGCCTTTACATCACAAATGACACAGTTGACTTCTGAGGACAAAAAAGTGATGGTGAAAAATGAGAAGGTAGAAGGAAGGAGTACCACTGAGTAAGAAACAATACAGATGTTTTTTTTTCCCTTAAAAGGCTCATCACTGTTCATTCATAATGTGACTGTAGGGCACCTTACTAAGGCATGTTGTGATGGGGTCAAGGATTTTTTTTTAGAAAAGAGTGGCCTACAAGAATCTGAATGGGAAGGCGGGCCTTCTTGATCTGCATCAAGTTGATTGGTTGTTATTTATTAACTCAGCCAAAGAGGTTATGTTTTCGCTGGCGTCTGTCTCACCATTTTGGTGGTGATCGGTGATCCAGAACACGATCTGGAATTTATATGGTGTCTTGTGCCTTGGCGGAGGCTCGCAGAGTGCTTTTCGAGTTGTACAAGAAACTGTGGGGCTTTCCTTTTGCTCCGTAGGAACTGCCAGTGTACACTTCTAAGGGAGGTTTTAAAGGAAGCATTGAAGCATCACTTCTAACTATTCAAATATTTTCAGGTCATTTCATTAGGAAAGGAAGCGACATTGGAAGCTGCACTGATCGCTGATTATGAAGGCTATAGACATACAGTAACTACAAATTTCTCACTGTTGATGAAGCTAGATTCGTATTCATCAAAAACATATTTCACCTATTACCACTGTTTGCGTCTAATCTACTAATTCACCAAAAGGAAACAGGTTGTCTTAACCGAACTAACACTGTGATCCGGTGCTGTGTAGATTTTCTGTCTAGCAATGGCCACAAATGCCTAGGTTATATGTAAGAAATAAATATACCCCCCCAATCTCACACACACACACACCTTTCCAAAGAGAGCAAGAAACCCTCAATAACAGGCAACAGCTGCACATGATCATACACCATACTCCAGCTGTGTTTTGTTTTCCCCACCCCCATCTCCCCCTTGGAAAACGCGTCCAAACAAGCGGTCCGCACCAGCAATCATAAATCAGCCTGTGGAGTGGGTGGGCTCGGCTGGCGTATCCATCACCCACAGTAGCATACTTCATCCTCTGGGTGAATATATTAATTTGCAGTGATGTGGGAAGCATGTCTGGGGTGTGTGTGTGTGTGTGTGACTGTGTGCGTGCACGCAGTTTGTCCCCAGTCTTGTTAATTAATCAGACGAGAGCAAGCAAGCAGAGGAAGAGACACCTGTGTGGTGGGTGGTTCTGACGGCAGCCTCCTGTGACGAGGCCTGATGCTGCTCTGTCATACACCACGCTCTCCTGAACTAAGCTGGGAAAGGGGATGGATGGGTGGCTGAGGTGGGATGTGTGGTGCAGTGGGCTGAGGTGTGTGTGTGTGTGTGTGTGTGTGTGTGTGTGTCTGTTTGAGAGACATGGAAGATGAGACATGCCTAACAGCTTATCCCTGGGGCTGACTAATAATTTTTTTTTTTTGGTCATATTTTTCCTTTGTCGTCTATCTTCCGTGTGGTTGTGTGTGTGTGTGTGTGTGTGTGTGTGTGTGTGTGTGTGTGTGTGTGTGTCTTCTGTGCTCCCCCTCTCCCTCCACCCACCCCTACTTTTTCACTCCCCACCTCCACCAACCTTCAATGTCTGGAACAGTGTGAAGCCAAAAAAGGGCCGCGACAAAACTGCAGGGAAAACCCCAAATGGAGGCAAGGCCAAGGCCCGGAAGAAGGTAAAATAGACCAGTGATGTGCTAACCATTGTCTCCTTTCCTTCAGCAGCCCTCCAGCGATATTGTCCTGGTATTCTCTGCAGGTTTGGCTGGGAGATCTATTATATCTATCAAAACACATCCAGAGCTGAGAACCTATAGGGCATACGTGACATTTTGTCCAAAATATCAACACACAGCAATTAGAGCCAGAAGGGTGTAACTGCTTTTGACTAAAAGATACAGTACATTATTATTATTCAATAATTTAAGTATTGTATAATCCATCTATGTCAATATGTGCTTTAGGTGCCGTCTGTCCAAAAAGAAGCATAAGAGTTAACTGTAGTAATTTTTGTTTTGGCTCTCTGCAAACTTTGTAAAATGTCATGCACGCCCTTTAGGCTCTCAGATCTCGCCTTTGCCTATAGATTAACACGGCGAAATGTGGAAGCAAATGCTTATTTCACATTTCCACCATTACTGCGGTATAATCGGCTACTAAGAATGTGTGCACGTAAATAAAGGTTGACTATGGAATTTATCATTCATTTTGTTGATATATCTAGGGTATGACTTGAACTTTCAGTGCAACTTTCAGTGGATGTTCTGGTCTTCCCAAAAAGATCAGAAAAGTTCAAGAGTCATACCTAGACATATCAGACAAATTCTTGCCACCAAAGAGCACCTGTTTGTTTGACACAGCAGTGAAGCAGCACTCCTTCCTTTGTTGGCATTTTCTTCTACATATTATCCTTTTTATTGTTTTGCTTTTAAGCTCTGAATCACATATCGTTCCATACTATTTCTCAAAGAGCCTGCACTCTGTGCGATTGCTCTAGTTGTGTTGGGAAAGATTCTTTGGAATGAAAGTTTTTTTTTTTTTTTTTTAACTCTGAGAGACTACCAAATTTTGTTAACAACCTCTAGCACAGTGGCTAAGACCGTAGTAATGGCAGTGCCCACACATTTCGTGGTGGATTAGTCTATGTCCTATGGTCCTCCCTGGCCCTAAGCCATAAAACTTCAAATACCCAATGGACATGAAGCAGCCAATTACTGTATGCCAGTCCAGCCAGCACATGCCAGTGAAGTCCTTGAGCCCTATGTCCTTGGTTTAGGGCTTAGAGTGGACATTGAGAACCAGCCATTAAGTTCAGCTCTCTGTTGTTGATCCAAGCCTACACAACCTGCCCTAGAACATTTATTCAATACTCCACTACAGCGTAACAGCAACTCATGTTGCATTAGTTAGCCCATTACGTAAGTCTGCACTTGCTGTAAGAGAACTCCGGCCAGGGAGATATTTCTGCCTGGAATGTGGCTGCGTATTGGCAGGCATGTCGGGAGGCACGTCCTCGTACAGCCTCAGCAGTGGCATTTCCAACAGTGACATTGGGTCCCTTGAAAAACGACCCTGAGAGGGGGTGGGGAGGGTGGTCGGGAGGGGTGTCCCTCTTAAGTGCGTAAGGTTCTCCGTTGATCCTCTCTCTCTGAAATGGGTTCCTTATTCCCAGTAGGCCTCACTGCTAACCACAAGACCCAAGACTCTCCAGGGACTGAAATGTGGTTTTATAAGTCCCCCCCCCCCCCACCAACAACTTTCTTTTTCTTTTTCAAATCTCTTCCGTTGTCCATTTTGTGTAGATGTGGCCTTCTTTTGACTGCTGTATGAAGGAGTTAGAAAACAAACAAAGATAAACAAATAAACTTGTGTGTGTTTGTCTGCTACTGGAGTTTCTTTTGCTATTGTGGGCAGTGGTGTCTTTAGCCACACACAGCAGATAATAATAGAATGCTGTCAAATGCAAGCAATCTATCTGAACTCAAAGAATGGAATCAAAGGGAATTTCATGCCTGGGCTTGCTTCAGTCTATGCATTATGCAGATCAGATTTGTGTATATATATGTATGTATGCCTTTGAAGTCGTGTCCTTGTCAAATGTTGAAATTTGAAAGCGTTGTATTTTTGTACTTTATACTCTTGTCAGGTCAAGGGCCAGAAGAGTGAAGATCCTGGCTCTGAAGTAGATTGCACTTTGCGGTGAGTTGTCCGTTTATTGTGTGCTAGTGCTGGAGTGGGGAAATACGAGGGTAATGCCAAGGGCAAGACCAAGGCCAGCTAATTACAATGACTCCGCCAGCGTGTTGGTGTCATATGAGCGCCGCAATGTGGGTCTTAAAGTATTAGATCAGCACCTAGCTGCCGCCGCACGGAAATGAGTTTTAATCCATTTGCGTCTCAAATGGAATCCAATTTTTTTTTTCTCTCTCTCTCTCTCTCTCTCTCTCTCTCTCTCTCTCTCTCTCTCTCTCTCTCTCTCTCTCTCTCTCTCATATTCTGTCCCCCATCCTCTTCGTTTTCCCCCCCTCTCTTCATCCCCACCTCCATCCCTCCGGCTTGGCTTTTTCTCACTATTGGAGTTGATGGAAATTATTCCTGATTCTGATATCCAGAATCATGGGTAGTACCTATTCTGATTTTCCTCTGAACATTGGTTCCCTTTCAGGAAATTAATATCTTGCATTATTAAGTGTGAGGGGGGGAAACTGTCTTGTAAGAAAGGTAATAAATGAAAATCTGTGCCATGAGAAGATGGGCAGCAGTGGGGTGGCTTACAGTTTTTTTTTTTTTTTTCTTTCACACTCACACACACACAAAAGGCCTTTATGAGGTCTTAGTAAGCCTGCTATTTATTTATTTATTTATTTATTGAGATTATGTCCTGTGTGAAAATGACATGAAAATTTGGGAGGAAAATGATCCCTTTTCACGTGAGCGCAAGGTTTTGGAAATGATAATGCACTATAATATAATGCAACATGTTATTGTGGTTGTGTCTAATGAGTTAATTGATCTAATTTGTCTCTCTGCTTGTGCTACACTGCAGAGAAAAGGATGCTCACAGTTCTGCAATTAGTATTGTGTGATTGCACTAATTATTTAATTTTCATCATCCTCCATTATAAAATATTGTGAAATCACTGCAATTATGACAATTATTGTGGCCGCTGAGGACCTTGTCTTTCAGTCAAGCTCAAAAAGAGGGCTTCACACTCTGTAGAGGGGCTTTTGTATGTCAGTGGTTCCTGTGCTGTCCGTTAAAAAATGTCCCTCTGTGCTGTTTTACGCTTCCCAGACTGACTGTAAAAGAGGAGCCCGTTGATGCCGACTTTGTTACCGAGAAGAGAGGGAAGAAGAGGAAGAGGCCTAAAGAGGAAGAGGAGGATCCTGTCGAAGGGAACTCTGCATCTGCCAAGCCAGATAAGAAGTCGTAAGTAGCCTATTGGCATGTCTGTGCATCTACAGATCATTTTCATGAGGGTTCAGTTCAGTTCAGTTCAGAAGCTCTGGAATGCCAGTGCACTGTGACATCAGAGGGTGGATGAAGGTCCAACTGTCAGAGAATGTCCTCAGGAATGAGAGCAGGGAGCTCCACTTAAAAGTCAACACTCTCTCAACATGGCAAGGACTAACCACTACATCCATTGGGATGTGGAGCCAATGTTGCCCTGCCCTTCTGTGTGCGTAGAGGACTGAAGTTTCCTAGTCCTGCTCTAAAAGATTTTTTTTTTTAGTTCCTTTTCATTCAGGCTAGAACTAGGCTTTCTCTACACATAGGAATTTGGTCCTAACATTTTGTCATTTGTTATTTGATGTGCTCTTTAGGGCAAAGAAGAAGAAGAGAAAGGAGGAAGATGGAGAGGCCTCGGTGAAGAAGAAAAGGAAGAGTGAAGGGAATCTAAAGGTAAAGTCTCTCTGCTACCTCTCCAGTTGTTTGTTTGCCATGGAACTATCAGAGGGGGAAAGTAGCATTCTGATTCCTCATCATCCACACACACACACACACACACACACACACACACACACACACACACACTTGAAAATCCATCTCACGCTTTTTCCATTCCACAGAGATGATCTCCATTCGTTTTAAATGAAACAAATAGACCTACATTTTCTCAAGCCACTCTCAGGCCTCTTGGTATCTGCTTGGAACTTGGAAGCAGGGTATCAGGAAAGATATATCTGAGTAACAGTAATTTGTTTCAAAATGTCTTGAACCAACACTGTTTAGTGTACTCCATTCAGATAGCAACCTGGAAATCCAATAAAAATCAGTTGTCCGTGCTGGATTGCAAGCATGGCTGTCTCCTTCTGGAAATGAGTTTCTAGTTGTTGATGTTGTTCGCATATTTGAACATGGAGGCGGATGCATTGCTTGTAGGATTAGACCCCGAGATGTTGAAAGAGAGAGAGATAGCGAACCAGAGATGTAGAAATAAATAAATAAATGATTGAGTGTTGGGAAATGAGCATGTAAAAGATGGTCTTCTCATGCCGATCTCCCAGAAGCCAAAGAAGGAGCCGAAGGAGCCGGGCGAGAAAGACAAAGTGAAGAAGAGCAAGGAGGAGCGTGAGGCTGCCAGAGCCCTGAAGCTTAAACTCAAAGAGGAGGAAGAGCTGCAGCGCTGGAGATGGTACAGTGTGTGTGTGTGTGTGTGTGTGTGTGTGTGTGTGTGTGTGTGTGTGTGTGTGTGTGTGTGTGTGTGCATGCAAGTGCATTTCATGTGTTGATGGATTGTCCTATGTGCATTTCTTGCTGCGAGGCAGAGCCCTGAAGCTCTAACTCAAAGAGAGAAAAAGCAGTTACGCTGGAAAAAGTGAAAAAGAGATTTGTGTGTCTGTGTGTGCGTGTATGTTTGTGTGTGCGAGAGAGGGAAAGAATTACAGAGAGGTTGTATATTTTCAGTGTTGGAGGATTGTGTTGTGTGCATTTCTCACTGTGTTGTTTGGGCGAGTGTTTGTCTTGCAGCCCACCCTCCTCTCCTGTCCTCTCCTCTCCAATACTCCCTGTGTGTTTCAGGTGGGAGGAGGAGCGCTATGAGGACGGAATCAAGTGGAGGTCTCTGGAACATAAAGGCCCTTACTTCCCACCTGTATACCAGTCACTGCCGCCTGATGTCCGCTTCTACTATGATGGTGAGATAACAAGCCACGGAGAAGCAACAGGCTGGAAAGTGTCTGGGCTGGGAGGATTAACAAATGCAGTAAAATTGTTTGGTTTCTTATTAACACCCCAAGAATTAGTATCATGAAAAATAAGACACAACTATTTTTCATACAGAATATGATCGTCTTCAACAATGCCATATCTCCAAATTTAAGTCGTTCAGACAATTGTCGATTGTTGTAGAATTTTTTGGCATGTATGCAAATTTACCATGACATTCCATGTTTCTTTAACAAAATTGACAATGTTATCTATATTTGACCATTTTGTATCAAAAAAAGCTGTCATGATGATTCATAAACTTACACTGTCAGGGACAAGAATATGCCACAAATGCATGTGCACTGGCTTGCGCTAGATGGTGAGGAGGAAACTGGTGAAGGGGTTAAGTGTGTTTCAAGTGTCCCCGTCTCCGCAATCTCTTTGAACGCTCTTCCCTCTCCGTCCTCCTCTTCGTCATCATCGTTGTTGTTGTTGTTGTTGTCGTCTTCGTCACTGTGCCTTGGAGAGGTTCTAAGGGCCTTAGTCTCCTCTTCCATAGCAGTGAAAGCCCTCTGCTGGTGCTCAGTCAGCCGCCTAAGAAAGCTGCGACGCTCCCCGCCGATCACTCCAGATGGAATAGAGTCCTTTTACTGTGCCATTGATCCCATTCCATTTTTGATCGCAGTCTCACAGGGAGCTTCGGTTTGAAGTCGATGTTTTTTTTTAAAAGGCTGCATCCAGAGGTGTTTAATCACAGGAAGTCCTTTTCCTTCCACTCCTACGCCTATTATATTTATTTATTTATTTATTTATTTTTCTCTTTTCTCTTTTCCCCCTCTCATCCTCCTTTTTTCTTGCTTTCTATGCATGGGCAGGAAGGCACTGTGGTGCGTCTGCCGCTCTCTAAGAGCTTAGTCATGAAGATTGCACGGGGAGCGATCCATCGATTGCCAGAATGAATTAGTAGTCGGGAAAAGTAGTAGCAGGGAAAGCAGGGCGAAAGTGAGGGGGGCCAAGAGGGCCTCTTGTGTAGTGCCCTGGGTTTAAAGTGGTTTTATCTAGATCAAAGTGATCCAGAGAAGGTAAAAGCCGGGCGAGAGATCCAAATGTTCCTTAATTTCTGTGTTCTATTTTTGCAAGGAGTAAATAACCAATGGCCTGCAGAAAGGATGATCTCGCTAAATCATTGTGCTTGTTGGCTGAAAACGTATTTTACTGAATGGCACTGACCATGGTGTAGATGCATTTTCTGGTGGGCAGAAGAAACCTTTGCCAGTGAGGCTGTGGAATTGAGTGGGCAACATAATGGCTATGATGTATGATATTTTTTAGACTTTAATTTAACACCTTGGCGAATTCCAGTAGCAATATTAATTTGACCAATCAAACGGGGATGGAGTGAAAGTTTTAATAACTGTGCTAACTATATTCTTGTGTGCGTGAAGGCATGCATTGGAACTCTGGTTCAACGTGTTGCTTTTATGTCAGAATGTGTGTATGTTATGCATGTGCTTGTTTAATGATCCATGCTTCTCTGTGGGTGGGTGGGTGTGCGTGTATGCGTACACACATGTGTGCGTGTGGTCTGTCTGTGTCTGTCTCAGGTAAAGCAGTCAAGTTGAGCCCTCCAGCAGAGGAGGTGGCCCTGTTCTTTGCACAGATGCTGGACCATGAGTACACAACAAAAGAAGTTTTTCGAAACAACTTCTTCAAAGACTGGCGGAAGGTAAGTCTCAGACGGGAGCCAATCTTGCTCCACTCCTGGCTGTGTTCCGTGGTTGCCATGGGAATAGAGAATGAAGAGAACAAATAAAAACATCTCCTCTCAGCAGCCATACTTTTCTCCAATAGGTAGGTAACTTCTATGTCATGACTAAGAATGAATCCTTCTCAGTGCTCTGAGTCAGAGCCCAGATGCGGACGAGCAAATCTTGTATCAATGATCCGTAAATGAATTCCCTATGGATGGATGCATTGTTCCTGTTTAGCCAGATCGTCCTCTGAACTGAATGCCCTCTTAGGTACTTGGTTGCTAATGTATAGCTTGTGTTATAGGAGATGACGCACTCACACATACGCACACCGTGCACACACACACCAATCTGTTTCTGCAGTGGTGATGTTTAGAGCTTTGCAGTCTGCACTTTGTCAGGTTAATTAGACAATTTTTGCCTGTTCAGGTTCCTCCGCCACTCTCAAGTTGACTTTCAGTGTCTTGACACTGGCAGCCAAAAAACAGTCACCCCTAAGGGTGGGTGGGTGGTTGAAGAGAGAGGGAGAGAGAGAGAGGGAGAGAAGGAAAGGGAGAGAGGGAAAGGGAGAGAGAGAGAGAGCAGTGTGGGAGGTGTGTGTCTAAAGCTCAGAGGACGGGTCCTCTTTATCAGTCTTCGTTCCCACTTCCCCCCTAAAGGATGACTTTTGTGTGCAGCTGCCAGCTTTTTTTTTTGTGCTCTGCCACTTTTTTTCCTCCCGTGGTATGGTAATCTGCCTTCTTAAACTGTAGACTGAGATGACTGAGGATTTGCTCAGGGAGAGATATAGGGATGGAGGGGAGGGTGGGGTGGGGGGGTTGATGCACTTTTTTCTCCGTAAGGGAGGGGTAGAAGGGGTGGGGTGGGGTTGAGGGGGTGTGGTGGCGGTGGTGGTGGGGGTCCTCCCTCTCTTACCCACTGTGCACCCCACCAAGCCCAGAGGCGTATCATGCAGAATTAATTTCGTGCTGGTTAATGCTCAATGCTCTTGAAAATACGATTTGTGTAAAGGCATTGATATGCTAATCCAGACAACTCGCTCCCCGCATGCGAACAAATCCAATTAAACTGCTTTATTATAACAAGGCAGGCTTGCCTCGCATGGCTGCCTCAGTCCCCGCCCACCGGCTGCCTTGTCAATCACTCACAAGGAGATGACGACAACGCTTCCATGGCCACCGAGAGAGAGACAGAGAGATTGGAAGGGGAATAATCTCTTGACATCTTTGTAGATCGAGCTTGGCCGAGTTGAAATAGTGAAAAACATTGCAAAATGTTCAATTCAAATGTTTAATTTGCTATTTGTGTGGTGTTTTTTTTTTTTTTTTTTATCCACACATGATTAAATCCTTATAAATATGGATTTTTTACTCTCTTTAAGACTGATATAGTGCATCAGTGCATCGGTGCTGAATTCTGACTTCTCTGACTCAACAACCAAATCAAACTAACCTAACAAGCCTGTTGCACAAAGTTGTGATCAAACACATTGTTCAAAGTCAAATGGTGTGTGGCTGAAATCGCCCCAGGTGTCACAAGACACTCAGTCTCTCTCTGAGTGCTCAACTTTCAATTGGCATGATTGAGACCCCGTCTGTGACAAGTCACTCACTAACTTGACTGTTGTAAATTGAATGATTTATGTTTTAGTTTCATGGCAGGTCTGGCTTACCCCGTGTTTCTTGTTACTACAATACAATACAAAGTATGTGCAATTCCTTTTAGCAAAGAGCACGTAGTCAGAAGCACATTTTCCTCCAAAACCAAGTGCTCAAAAGCGCCTATTTGAGGCACCTCTCCACGATTTGCCTGACTGCAGTCCTCTCACATTCTTAAGTGGAAACCTTTTATTGAAAACCTAGAGAGATGTACATTGTAGGATCTCTTTCCCTCTCTCTAATGCCAAATGAGACCACATAAAGGCCCCTTGGAGTCCCCTGTCCCGCAGTAGAGTGGCGACTAATGGTGCCGAAAGGAAGGCAGCGTTTCTCCACGGCACGAGGCGCTTAGTAACACACCGAGGAAAATGGCCGTCATTTTCCAACACTTTCAAAACATCCCACCGCTTGCATGCTTCACTAAAACCTTTAAAGGGCACCCTGACTGGTTTGGCTCACGGGTGGAAATGGAGGAAGTAACTGCTCGGATAGAATGGGCTTTATTTCCTTGTGCCTCAATCACACAGTGGGCCGCCATTTTATATTATTTCTTCATGGTAGGTAATGGCAGCTGCCCAGCTAGTTACTCAGTTACCTGGCAACAACAGAAAATTGAGGCTGTCAAGAACGGGAAAATGTGTTTGTAAAAGTCACTTATCAGCAAACATGGGGTGGACCGCACTTAGAATGGCAAATGGCAAAGTCACATTATCACGCCTTACCTGGTTTACATTAAAGGAGCTGTGTGTAGGATTGTGGCCAAAATTGGTACAGCATAAAATATTTTGTTGCTTTCAGCCATCTCCTTCTTTCAAAAGCATCTCCTACTGTATATATATCCTTGTTTTATATTTGACCTTGTCATGACTTTTTTCGGAAGCATAATGAGGCTTTGACAATGACAACACGAATACCACTTGAAATGACAACATAAACACTACTTGTGGGCTGCAACCTAGCTTTTCAAATGCTAATATTCTGGCTGGACTACAGCTGTCAGTTATATCAGTGTTTAAAATGAACACGATTCCTTCATGTCTGGTGACATATCAGGGCTGTTTACTTGGAGTAAATTTCTTACACACAGCTCCTTTAAGTCTTCTTATGGATCAATTTCATATAAAAATACAGTCATGACTAAAGAAAGAAAGAAAGACTGATAAGACGGCACTGATGGGTGCTGTGTTTTCTTTTTTCTTTTTTTCCCCAATAGATCTCTGATAACATGCATGTCGGTGTGTGTGTGTGTGTGTGTGTGTTTCTGTGTCTGTCTGTTTAGGAGATGAACTTGGAGGAGAGGACCTTGATTGTTGATCTCAACAGATGTGACTTTGGAGAGCTTCATGCCATGCACAAGAGTAAAGTAGAAGCTCGGAAGAACATGTCCAAAGAGGAAAAACAGGTTTGTGAGCGAGAAAGAGTGTGAGACGTGAAGCGAAAAGAACTATCGATAGAGGTACTATTCAGACGGCACAAACGCTCTTAGAGGACGGGGCTTAAATGGGACATAATTAGCCCTACAGACAGCTAATGTAGCACACAGGTATTAGACCTTGCTTGCCTTTTTCAGCATAATTATCTGTCTGTGTATATATCAAAACATATCACTCACTATGACTAGGTGAAATTAGAAATTTGTTACAGTAAAAGTCAAGTCATATTTTATGACAATCATCAAGTTAACATTGCATATGTTGTCATATCTGCAATCTTGGGCCTACTCTTCTGTGGCCAGTTTAGTTTGACCACCCCTTGTATAACTTTAGTCTAAGAAATTCTTAGTGTTAAGGTTTTGGTGTTGTTACCATCAAAATCCCTTGATGTCGGCATATTTACACCCACGCTAGGTAATTAAGGATGCCAACCAGAAAATTGTGGACGAGTTCGGCTTCTGCCTCCTGGACCATCATAAGGAGCGCATCGGCAACTTCAAGATTGAGCCGCCGGGTCTGTTTCGTGGTCGTGGTGAACACCCCAAGATGGGCATGCTCAAGAAGAGGATCCAGCCAGAGGATGTCATCATCAACTGCAGCAAGTAAGCGTGCGTGCGTATACACACACACACACACACACACACACACACACACACACACACACACACACACACACACACACACACTGTACATACATCCCTTCACCTAAATGTACAGTATTTTTGGCCTTCTTATTCAGACAGGACAGTGCCATTTGTATTATTATTATTTTCAGGTAACATCAGGGGAATTTCATTGATGTCATTGATATTAGCTGAAAAGCACAATGATAAATATTTGTGTCCAACTGACCTCCAAGCTGTGTCCACAGGGACTCCAGTATCCCACAACCACCTGCGGGACATAAGTGGAAGGAGGTTCGCCATGACAACACGGTGACCTGGCTGGCCAGCTGGACAGAGAATGTCCAGGGATCGGTCAAGTACATCATGCTCAACGCCAACTCCAAGCTCAAGGTGAGGCCAAAGAGAGAAGTTTAGGAAAAGGCAGTTAAGACAGTTCAGCCAGAGAGGGTTGAAGTGGAGCAAGAGGTCTCAATGTTTAAGTTCCTGGTTCTATTTTTGCAAGGGGGGGGGGATCCACAGAAATTATAAAGGACCTGTTCAGTAGATTTTTTTTATATTCAATTAGTCGAAGCACACAGTCATTGGAGTCAGTGGACAAGCTTTCATACAGATGCACTATGATTTATTTGATGTGACTAAGGCTAATTGACCTGAGATTTGATTTGACCTGATATATGGGAAAATCCCCCTTTATGCAGACTCGGTGATCTCTCATTGGCTGAAAGAATCTTTCCTTATTGGGATGTAATGCATTTATGCATACAGGAAGTATTCCAGTTTGCTCCCATTGAAATGTACCCTGATGCTTTATCTTGGTCAGTATTCCATGATTTTGGTGAAGCAGACAGACAGATGGGCAAGTTAGCAATCTAAGCATAGTTTAGGACAGAAAAGCAGCAAGCGGGGATATCACACATTGTTAAGGCTTCTGCACATTTGTTCCAACAGCATCGCTGAGCCATTTTGAATTCAAACCGTTTGTTTGCAGTCTACCCACACCGACAGTGCACTACCAGCAACAAACATAGTACACTAGACTCTGGAATCACCAGTGGATGTTAATGAATGGATAAAATAGACTATCAACTATCAACAGACAGTCAACAGGTGGCGGCAGCAGAGTTTGTGGCTTGTGTGCGCAATTGTATTGAAAACAATGCAGTAGAATGATGGAAGCACAGTTCTCTCTCTCACTTTGACGGAGCCGGCGTGTGGATGCCCTTAGACAGACAAGAAAGGTGGGCAGAGGGTGAGCCATGCGGATAGACAGACAGAAAGATGGGCAGAGAGTGAGACAGTAGTTAGACTAACAGACAAACGGGGAGAGAGGTGGGCAGACTTGTTGGTTAATCTGATGCTTTACTGTATGTGGAGGTAATTGGCATGTCATGTGTTGCATTGTTCTCTGCTGTATGTGTGAGATGCAGATAGCAAATTTATGGTTGTTATTTTATCCCTTTTATGTTTTGCCGCCTCTCTGCTTGTACCCATGTGAACCGCAATTTTTCCACTGATGTTTAGTGCCACTTTGCAATTGCCACACCGAGTCGAACTCCGTTTGTGGAATGATCAACTTGCTTTGCTTTATTTCTCTGTTCCGCCGCCTTCTCCAAGATCCTTTTCATCCTTCCTCTCCTCTCCGGCCTGCTGCTTCCTATGCACTACTGGCCACAACAGATCAGAAGCTTTGAGGCGTTTGGCTTTATCTTTGCAAAGCTTTAAGAAGCTCCCTGATTAAATCCCAGTCACTTTGAAGGCGTGAATACTTTTGATGCTATTGACAAAAGTTGAGTAAGTTTAGTTTACGCAGACAAAGTTGCTCACTGCACCAGAAAAGTATTCATTTGGTAGCGGGGTTGTCATCTGTTTTTTTGTTTTTTTTCCTTCTTCTTCTTCATCTGTTCCACCCCTCTTTTCAATGTCTCTTTGCCTCCAATCCATCGCCCTTGAGCTCAACCTCTCTGAAAATTCACACTTTTCCTCTCCTACTCTCTCCATCTCTATGGATTTTGCACTCCTTGCCTCTCCAAAACTCCCAGCTTCTCGCTCTCACTCGCGTGTGCGCGCACACACACACACACACACACACACACACACACACACACACACACACACTGGAAGAGATTAAAACTGATGACATTTAACTTTTAGAGCTGTTCCTATATTTAATCAAGCAAAATCAGGGTAGAATGATGCAAGAGTGTATGTGTGTGTGTGTGTGACTGGAAGAGGAGGAGGGGGGTGGGGTTGAAAAAGGAGGTGGTGGTGGTGGGGGGGTGTAAGAGAGGAAAAGGTGGAGGGCTCGTACTTCATCTTGTGGGCCATTGGCGGTGTGCAGATGGTCTGGCCTTATTTGTCTTTCTGCGCTCCCCACCTCCTCAACTCTAATTCCAATCAGGAAGCTACACTGTCGGAGAGCATGCCTGTCGCTCCAATGCATGGACCCCAGCAAATCCAGTATGATGCGTGCTCTCTCTTTCTTTCTCTCTTTCTCTCTTTCTCTCTTTCTCTCTTTCTCTCTCTCTCTCTCTCTCTCTCTCTCTCTCTCTCTCTCTCTCTCTCTCTCTCTCTCTCTCTCTCTCTCTCTCTCTCTCTCTCTCTCTCTCTCTCTCTCTCTCTCTCTATTTCACTGTTGTTTTCTTGTGTGCTTGAACCATGGATATAGGTGTGTGTGTCTGAGAGGGGGAGGGAGGTGAATACAGAGAGAGGAGACCGAGAGAAGGACAGGAAACTGGAGCTTTTAAAAAACTCTATACAGTAGAAGTAATGGAGTGGGGGGAGTCAGACAAACACTAAAGGAGGACAGGAGGAAGAAGACAAACTCACTACCAAATGAATACTTTTCTGTCACACTGTGTTTGTGTTGTGTAAGTGACGTGTGTTGCTGTGTCCATCAGGGGGAGAAGGACTGGGAGAAGTATGAGGTGGCCCGGAAGCTGAAGAGTCGTGTGGACCAAATCCGATCTCAGTACCTGGAGGACCTCAAGTCCAAACAGATGGTGACTCGCCAGAGAGCCGTGGCCCTCTACTTCATTGACAAGGTGATATACAATCACACTCACGATAGAGCCATGACTCGCTTCTTCATTCACAAGGTCACATACACTCGCCAAAGTGTTGCTGTGCATTCTTTTCTTATTGCTCTCTGCTTTTCTCTCTTTATTTTTTCTCCCTTTCCTTCTCCTGTCTGTATCTTTCTATATGCCTCCTCCTCTTCCTTTCTCAGTTTCTATCCCTTGCACTCTCTTTTTCAGGCTCACTCTTGTCTTCTCTCTCTCTCTCTCTCGGTCTCTCTCTCTCTCTCTCTCTCTCTCTCTCTCTCTCTCTCTCTCTCTCTCTCTCTCTCTCTCTCTCTCTCTCTCTCTCTCTCTCTCTCTTCTTTCTTTCTTTCTTTCTTTCTTCTCTCTCTCTCTCTCTCTCTCTCTTGCAAAGTTCTTGCCCTCTGGTGAGATAGATGGCACTGAGAGAGCCAAAAGCCCAGAGCATGCCTGCATGCTTTAGAGGTTTTAGGGGACACTTGGCCTGTTCAGTAGATTGTGTATTGATGAAGTGACCTTTTCAGCAGCCAAGAGCATCCTCAGTGCAGCGCAATTGGTCTGTCTGTGTCCAGCCCCTGTACTCCTCAGCAGTATGGAGCCCGAGGCACTGATGGCTGTAGATTACACTGACCGCATTGCACTGGGAAGTAGCAGCATGTTCGTTTTAGTTGTGTTTACTTATTTATCTATCCACGACTCTTAATATTAAAAGAATAAACAATACATAAAAAATGGATAATTTTAATTAGCACTCTATTGTATGTCTGCCGTCTGCAGTCCAATTAAGGACTGGACAAAAGAAAGGACTGGACCGTAGATTTTTTTTTAAATTTAATTTAATTTTATTTTTTTAAACGACAAACTGATCTAGTTAGCTATAATTTGGTATATTCTGAGGATGAAGAAAAACACTGGTGAAAATTGACCTCTATATCCAAAGAATATACCAGTGGTGGTTGATCACATGTTGATTTCCATGGTGCTGAAAAAAACACTTCACAACATGCAGCCAAGC
Organism: Sardinella longiceps; assembly: GCA_027497455.2. Lineage (NCBI taxonomy): Eukaryota > Metazoa > Chordata > Actinopteri > Clupeiformes > Clupeidae > Sardinella > Sardinella longiceps. The sequence continues at coordinate 20,318,915 of JAODXP020000017.1, forward strand.
ATCCACTCTCCATGAGGTAGTCCTATCAATATCCAAGTCTACCATAAACAGAAGACTGAAGGCACAAACCACTCATAATTCTCAAGAATAGAAAGGCCTGACTAGACTTGGACTTGAACTAAAAACAACTGTGAAAGCCAGCACAGTTTTGGAACAAACATTTTTGGACAGATTAAACCAAGATCAAACTCTATGTGAATGATGACAAAATAAAAGTACGGAGAAGGCATAGGGCAGCTCATAAAGCAGACATCATCATCTGTAAAACACGATGGGGCCAGTGTGATTGGCCGGGCATGTCCTAAGCCTGCCAGTAGCACTAGAACACTAGTGTTTTTTGATTAATTGACACAGGACAGAACTGGTTGAATTTTGAATTATACAGAGACATACTGAGTGCTCAAATCCAGCCAAATGCAGCCAGGTTGATTGGGCAGTGCTTCACAATACAGGTGGACAATAACCCAAAGCATACAAAGAAAACAATCCTGGAGTTTATTACAGCAAAGAAGCGGAATATTGTTAAATGGCCTGATCTCAACCCAATAGAGTACTGTATGCAATTCACTTGCTGAAGCCTGCACTTTGGACAAAATGACTCGCAAACACACAGCAACTGAAAACCATTGCAGTTTTGGGTTGTTTGTAAGCTAATAGCTTGAAGTTATTTTAGTTAATGCTTTACAATAGCTTCCTAAGGTAAGACCTCAATCTGTTCCAACACTCAGTATTTAGCCTAGCTTTTGGACCTGGTGCCAATGTTGGCAGGCGCGGGATCCACGTTAGCCCAATCAGATTTATAATCATTGGCCAACGCACCCACAGCGCCTGTGTCAGGACCGAGCCTGTGAAGAACTACTACAGAACGTCCTGCCAAGTTTTTCCCCGAGTCTATCGAGGAGTGCTTTATGATGGGCCTTGTCAAAGCAGTGCAGGTATCCAGCTGAGCAGTATCTGGGTTGAAATATAAAGTAGCAGCTTCGAGTCGAGCGGCCTCCCAGTGCATCGATATGGCCAGAATAGAAGCCCATATTTTATCCTCCAGGTGTTTAAGGTTAAAAAAGAAATCCTTAGGAAGAAAGACTTTGCAGGTGATTCTTCTAAGGGGCTTTGTGCTAGAGGTGTGTATTGCAATGGTGATGAGCAGATAGGTGATCCATTTAAGCAGGAACGTTAAAGCAGCCATCCATCAACAAGGCCTGGAGAAATAGCAGATTTTCTTGTATAAGGTAAAAGCATGAAGCGAGGAACATGATGAATGGATGCCATGACTGGATCTTGTTGTTAAGACATAGTAGCAGCAGATGTGGTTGGTTACAATAGGCCCATATGACATAGAGCGTGTGTGTGCGTGTGTGTGTGTGTGTGTGTGTGTGTTCCACACAGCTGACTCTTAAGATAAACCGATTAGACATTAATTCTGGTGAGAGTCAAGAGCTCTACAACAGCTGTGTTGCGCCAAGCATGCACTAAACACACCTTTAGATTCTTGTGTGTCTGTGTGTGTGCGTGTGCGCGCTCATTGTTCATGAAGGTTTGTTTGTGCTCATGTGTTTTCTTATGATTGTGTGTGTGTGTGTGTGTGTGTGTGTGTGTGTGTGTGTGTGTGTGTCTGTATGCAGTGTTTTTACTGTTATTTCAACCATAAACACTATAAAGTGAGCCCAATACCATTTGCCATGGATCCAGTGTTGTAACATTTAAGCTTTATAAAAATTCCATATTTAAGCACCATATTTAGTGCACGCAAGAGGTGAACATAAATATGTGAATCTCTGAATGTTATTACTCAAGGTTTTTTTTTCATACTGTGTGTGTGTGTGTGTGTGTGTGTGTGTGTGTGTGTGTGTGTGTTCCATGCAGCTGGCTCTGAGAGCGGGTAACGAAAAGGAAGAGGGGGAGACGGCAGACACGGTGGGCTGCTGCTCGCTCCGTGTGGAGCACATCACCCTCCATGAAACACTGGACGGGGAGAAGTGTGTGGTGGAGTTTGACTTCCTGGGTAAAGACAGCATCCGCTACTACAACAAGGTCCCCGTCAGCAAGAAGGTGAGGCCCAGTAGACACACACACACACACACACATTCTCTCACTCACTCACTTACACCTACTCAAATTACACACACACACACACACGCGCACACCTTATTTGAATGCCACACACACCTATGAGGATGAGGCCCAAAACTTTAACATTTACACTCACTCACTCACTCAATCGAATGGCACTCACACACACACCTACTTGAATGCCACACTCACACACCCATTCAAAAGCCACACATACCCCTACACCGTTACTTGAATGCCACTCAGACCTGCTCAAGCTGACACAAAAGTGCATGCATGCACACTCTCACGATTGTAGGCTCAAATATAGCAACTTTCACACACTCACACTCACACACACACACACACACTCTCTTGCCTCTTTAATTCCCATCGGAAAGCATAATCCAAGCTGTCAGTCAACTGCGTGGCCACCACCCTCCCAAGGGGATGTGAAGAAAAGGGGAGAAATGACTTATGGCCAATCTGTGGCTCCGCTCTCTTTTCTGCTGCGCTCATGGAAACGGACACCCTCAGGGCCTGTACAGGTTGGGACTGTCAAGGCCAGCGTGGGTCCCTGCTCCCAGCTTTCAGACACACACGCACGCATACGCACACATATACACTCTCTTATTCACTTGCTCACTCACTCATTCACCCACACACCTCGAAGAATGCCACTTACTCTCACACACCACCTCTCTCTCTGACACAGACACAGACACAGACACACACACACACACACGCAGATGTAGAAGGATAATGCTTCACTCCCACTGGTGGAACGAGGGATGACTTACTCTGTTATATCGCCAGAGGAGAAGAATGTACCCAGTTAACAAAACAAGAGAGGGACAGAGAAGAGGGTGGGAGAGGGAGAGAGAGAGAAGGAGGACAACGACAGGAGAGTGTTTTCTCTTGCCAGTTGAGGTGTTTTTGCTTGGCAGAGGTTGTTATTATTTAAATGGGGGGCATTTAAAAAGCAACTCATCAGTTGATAGTAATTAGTTGGCTGATTATTTGAGCAGGCGAGGCGGGTTGGGGTGATGGGGGGTGGGGAGGGGGCTTTATCAAGCGTCGCCGGGGCTTCTTGAAAATGTCACACCTAATTGAAGAAAGGTGTAATTTTCTCCTTGCCTCGTGCAAGGCGAGAGCAGTGGAATTGCGTATGTAGAGTGGGTCATCTCGTCGCGCGGCCTCCAATGGCATCGTTTTCAGCTCCCCCGCTTTCTAGTGCAAACATGCAGTCGTGCCCCCATACTCAGAATAATGTAACAAACACTTGGCCCCATGTAGAGTTGATTGACACAATGACATGACAGCGAGGTGCAAGTGTGTGTGTGCCGGTGTGTGTGTGTGTGTGTGTGTGTATTTGCAGGTGTGGAAAGAATGACAGCAGCTTGTCTGTAGAGGTGTTGGATCATCCGGTTTGAGTTTGAAAGTAAAACAGAAGTTGGAATAATTCCCATGTTTAACACCACCGACCCCCACCCCCCTTTCTCTCTGTGTCTGTGCGTCTTTACCTTTCTTTATTGCTCCCTGCTTTTCTCTTTGTATCTGCATTTTTCTCTCTCTCTCTCTCTCTCTCTCTCTCTCTCTCTCTCTCTCTCTCTCTCTCTCTCTCTCTCTCTCTCTCTCTCTCTCTCTCTCTCTCTCTCTCTCTCTCTCTCTCTCTCTCTCTCTCTCTCTCTCTCCCTCCCTCCGCTGCCATAAGCAGTTGTGCACGCTAGCAATTTCCTAGTAGCACATCAATGTTACTGCAATCAGTTGCAGTCTCTCGCTCTCTCTCAAATTCATGCTCCCACTGTCCCTGACTCTCTCCCCTGACTACAGGACCACTAGTTTGCTCTCTTTCTGCTTTCTCCACCTCTTCCTCCTCCTCCTCCTCCTCCTCATCTTGGAGCTGTTGGTGTTCCTCCTCTGTTGTCTCTGTTTTGGCTGAAGGATAAATTGTTATTCAAATGAGGCGGCCTTAAAAGCAGCACATCTGCTGCGATTAATTAGTTCCATGCATATTTTAGCCACCTTGTTTGGAGCCAGAGCGAGGGAAACAGGACTTCTTGGAAATGTCAGATATAATTGAGAGCCCCCCACACACACACACACACACCCAACCCACCCTACTTCTCTCTTTATCTCTCTTTCTTTCTTTCTTTCTTTCTCACCCTCTCCGTCCCACCCTCCCTCCACCTCGCTGGTGAGACGAGCAGAAAGGTACAGACTCTTCTGTTCTCATCATCATGATCACATTTTGATTGTTCCGGAACGATGGTGGACATTTTCCAAATGCTCCGCCGGTCTCTGTGTTCCTTCCTGCGTCTCGATTAAAGCTGGCAGGAGGTTTTTGTGAAGGCCCGCCAGTGAGAAAAATACTGCCTCAGGTCACGGGGGCCTGGAGTTACAATCAGACACGTGCCGTCTCAAACCAGCAAAGTAGAGAGACTGTGCTCTCTTTCTTCTTCTTGTTGGACGAGACGGTTGTCTGGCATGTCTGAGGATCCGGCTTGAAAAGTTTGAGGAGTATCCCCCCTCCCCCCCTGCAAAGGTTTTTGCACGTTGTGCCGTGGGTAGAAGTGGCTGTACCCTTTCTGGAACAAATGAGATGGGATCAGGGACCAAGGGATCAAGCGATCAAAGAGTTTTATTTGTCATATGGGTACTGGTGTGAAAAAGTGAAATTATGCCTGTTTGTGCAAAGTACAGAAATGCAGTAGGAATGGGGCTACATGGGCAGTTTGGGGGGCAACAAGAAGCACCCAAGAGCAACAGGGGCAAGGAAAAACTTCATTACCTTAGGAAGAAACCTTGGGAGATCCACGTCTCAGGGGGGCTAACCCAACTGCCAGGGGCCACAGTGGGGTAGTGGGGGATGATGGGGGAGATGGTCCAGTGTCCAGTGTTGTGGGGAAAAGGGCAGGAATCCTCATGGATCATACCACAGAAAAAGTTGTGAGGGAAAGCAAATGGTACAGTCTCTACTGCTAACGATTGATCGATGTCATTTATTTAGATTGTGCATGTCTATGATTCCACAGAACAGGCTAGTGGGGGGCGGTTGGTTGGTTGGTTCAGTTTAGGCCATGGGATTTTTTTAGGGAATGGAAATTGAATTATGCTTGTTATGAATCAGTTAATGATGCCATGACATTTTCTAGTGCCTGGGGGATGGACATGTTGCTGCTTGAAGTAGGGATGACGGACAGACAAGTGTTTTTTTTTTTTTTTATGAGGCAGAGGCTTGAGTATTTTCTTATCTTCTTGTTAATGAAATGTGTCTCCACTCCAGCTCTCTTCCTCCCTCTCTTCCTCATCCTCCTCCTCCTCCTCCTCAAGACTGTTCATTGATCTGTTTTTTTTTTTCTTAAACATATGCCCAGCTACAACAGTATCACCATATCACAACTCTCCATCCCCACCATGCCCATGCCCTACATACGCAAAGCACGCTGTCCCATCTCCCCTCTCACCTCCACCATGACCCCTGGCAGTTGGGTTTGCCCCTTGAGCCGTAGATCTGCCCAAGGGTTCTTCCTTAGCCCTGTTGCTCCTTGTTGGTACACGCAGGCACACACACGTGCAGGCGCACACACACACACACACACACACACACATGCAGCCCCTGGCCACTTCCCCAACCACCTCCTCACCTACTGCACTTCTGCACTTTATATCTGCTCTTTTTACCCATGGCCCCACCCCACCCCTCTACTGCCCCATTTGTGCACAACTAGGCTGAGGGCAGACATCATTTCACTGTATTTCTTACACCCAGTAACCATATTCCTTGTATCCTTGCAAGAGATTGAGTTAATGCAAGAGTTTGAGTCCTATGTACTGGTAAAGCATTGGAAACAAGCTTGATGCAACATAATGTGATGTGCCATGATGGTGTAATATTTTAGTGGCTAGCTCATTAGTCCACTTTTTGTCCTCTCCTTTTGTGCAGGTCTTCAAAAACCTCAAGCTCTTCATGGAGAGCAAGCAGCCTGGAGACGACCTGTTTGACCGCCTGAGTGTGAGTCTGCAGCACACGCAAGCGCGCACACACACACACACACACACACACACACACACACACACACACACACACACACACACACACACACACCATTCACAATGACATAATAGAGCAACCACCAACCCTCTAATCCCGTCTCATCTTCCTCCTCCCTTCCAGGGCTGTTTGTCAGAACCTTAGACTTATGAGTAAATAACCTTATCTGTGTACATACATCTGTGGGGCCGTAACACCCTAAGGATTTATTTCAGGTGTTGGTGTAGTGGAATGAAGTTGACGCAATCTTGGCTAAATGCTAGTCACGGTAACAATAAATGGGTTTTAGAAAAGTTAGGGTGCAAACTCTCTGCGTTCTAAGACTTGAGAAAGGGCACAGGCTTGTAAATCAAATCACAAGCAGCAAGAGTGTAAGGTCCCCCTTTCCTTCAAGCAGGGTTGTGGCGTAGACATTATCTAAAAATAAAATACATTATTAGAGTTTCACATTACAGTACATTTACAGTACTTCCTGCTCATTGTTTGAGATGAGACTTGGCTTTGGTACGAGTTGGACTGGTGCATCCTGCTGTTTCCACCGGGATGCTATGAGGGAGTGTTTGAGGAGAGGAGCACACAGCACGAGAGGAGTTGGCATCAGGTAGCAGCGGGCAGAGAGAGAGAGAGAGTGAAGGTGGCGCTGGGCCCATTTACTTTTGGCAGGCCAAGTTTGAGTTGAGGTTTGAGCTTTCAGCGTCGACCCCCCTGGAGCGATTTGCAGCATACGCCAAAACCACCTAGAATACATGAAATGCTCTGCGGTGAAGTTTTTCCTTTTTTTTTTTTTTTTTTTTTTTTTTGTACAGCAGCAGAAGGTTAATATGATGTTTGGAATGCGGGGAAGAGAAAAAAATAGCATAATCTCCCAGTGCCAAGCCTAACATATTATTTTGGGGATGCCCAGGGGCTAGGAAGCCGAGTTGGCCAGTGGTGGAGAGCGATAGAGAGGGGCTAGGCTCAGATAGCTTGGTAGGTGTTGGAGGAGAGAGAGATGGAGAGGCTTCAGAGAGCTTAGCCAGTCTTGGCTCAGGAAGCCTGCAGGGCTGGCTCAAGGTTAGGCACGGAGGCAAGGATGGAGTTATACTTGAGTGATGAGACCAACCGCGTGTGTGTGTGTGTGTGTGTGTGTGTGTGTGTGTGTGTGTGTGTGTGTGTGTGTGAGGGGAAACGAGTTTGGTTCACATATGTGGAGAGTCGAGGTAAAAAATCTGTGGTGTGTGTGAGAACTAAAGCGCGGGGCAAGAGGCCTTGGTACAGAACAGCAATGAAAGCCTCTGGGTTAGAAGCGGGTTGAGAGAAAGAGGGAGAGAGCGAGAGAGACCCAGGTGAGGGTTGTTGGCCTGAACAAGTGTGTCTGTGTGTGTGTCTAACTGGCAGGACGTGTGTGTGTGTGTGTGTGTGTGTGTGAGTGTACATGGGTGTTTGGCTAGCCTGTAGTGCTGGCTGTCCAGCCCAGGCATTGAGGAGCAGTGGCCGTGGTGCTTAGGAGCTCAGGAGAGGGAGAGGGAGTGAGGGCTCTTTTGATTGACAGTTTGAAAAGGCCAGCCGGAGGAGGGGCTGCCAGAACTGCTAATCTGCCTCAACGCTAATAACAGCCCACCGCAGCCTGGCCATGCCAGATTATTACCTACCCCTGGGGTAACTGTCTGTCTGTCTGTCTGTCTGTGTGTTGTTGTGTGTGTGTGTGTGTGTGTGTGTGTGTGTGTGTGTGTGTGTGTGTGTGTGTGTGTGTTGGGCATAGGTGGATAGTTGCAGTGAAACCTACTGGGCTCTTTGTTCGGATGAAAGTGCGTCCTCTTTGTTGAAGGGCACATTTTCTATATAAATATCGATAAATGCATGGTCGATGGAAGCTGCTCAATGACTATGAATAGAAAGGTTAATATAAATGTGGGTGTTAGCCCTGCGATGTTGAGGATGGTGACATCATCTGAGCAGTGGGCAAGAGACTAAAGAAAGCCCTCAAGGAAAAGTCTGAGTGTTTCTCATCAAGGGATCAGGTGGATGCAGCTCAGGTGTTAATGAAAGGTGATGATGAATGTGTATGCAGTTGTACACATATAGTAATGAATGGTGTGTGTGTGTGTGTGTGTGTGTGTGTGTGTGTGTGTGTGTGTGTGTGTGTGTGTGTGTGTGTGTGTGTGTGTGTGTGTGTGTGTGTGTGTGTCCAGCTGCAGTATCTCTTGGATGCTGCAGATGTTTCCAGCCCTCATTCCATCTGTCTCATTGAAAGTTGCTGGCAGGGTCAACAACTCCAAAGTTGTGTGAGCAAACGTGTTTGACACACACACACACACACACACCATCAATTATACCACACCATCCAAATGCATTCACACCCATACACACCACACACATAGTATGCAACTCACTTCATCTAGAAATTGTTGCATTGAGTCTCATTGTGCTCAGAAAACCTTTTGATATTTGTTAGATTGGCCAGACTGATTCTCAAGTCTTGTCTGTGATTGACAATGAGTCTGCTGACCTTCCATTCCCCAGTAATTTCCAAGGGGTACGGGTGAGCAGTGAAATTAATTTGAAATGGGTTCTTTTCTGGTTCTTTTTTTTTTTGAGGTACTGCATATCTGATGTATCTTTGTTGTCCACAAATACTTAAAAAGCCACTGTTTGTGTTCCCTAGTAAGAACA
>JAODXP020000017.1:20330169-20340169 GCA_027497455.2 Sardinella longiceps
ACAAGTATTTGTGTTTGTGTGTGGTGGTGGTGCTAATGTGAATTAGCTGAGAGAGTCAGTGACCCAGTGTTGTGCAATCAATGTGTGAGTGTATGCATGGTGTGTATGCAAGGTGATGGTCAAAGAAAGGCAAGGTGTGTGTGTGTGTGTGTGTGTGTGTGTCTGTGTGTACCGAAATTTGTGTTAATTATGAGAAATATCTATGATGATGTGTGTCTGTTGTGGTTCTTTTAGTTTATCTGTGTGTGTGTGTGTGTGTGTGTGTGTGTGTGTGTGTGTGTGTGTGTGTGTCTGATCCAGATTGATACTAGGAAGGAACAGCTGGCCCAGGCCAAGCGTGAACTGAAGCAGGCTAAGAAGGATGCCAAAGAAAGCAAAGACCCCAAGCTCGAGACGTGAGTGCTACCTCTCCTGAATGACACCACAGACTGTGCCATCTCAGCTCTGTAGATTCTGTTTACATTGGAGAAAAGTTACTTGGTCACAGATGGTGGATATGCCATAAATAATGGAATCATTTGATAATGTATTACCATCATGCATCTGAGAAGGAATAGGTTTATAACTACATTACTTTCAGTGGCATGCCTGTTTTTTCTTTGTGAATGTCTGTCTGTCTCTGTGTGTGTGTGTGTGTGTGTGTGTTTGTTTGGGTGTGTTTCAGTGTGTTGGAGAAGAAAAAGAAGGCTGTGTCCCGTTGCAAGGAGCAGCTTCTGAGGATGGAGGTGCAGGCCACTGACAAGGAGGAGAACAAGCAGATTGCCCTTGGCACCTCCAAACTGAACTATTTAGACCCACGCATCAGTGTGGCCTGGTGAGGGTGACACACACACACACACACACACACACACACACACACACACACACACACACACACACACACACACACACACACACACACACACAGAGAGAGAGAGAGAGAGAGATGCCCTCTTGAGGACCCTTTCTTTTTTTTTGAACACTTTTCTCCACTTTACAGCATGCACTTCACCCAACCCACCCACACACACTCAGGATAACCAAGGCAGACTAGATAGTCTGAAGTACATGGAAATAAAGCATTCACAGCAAAGTAGTCCTCTGAAGCACTCTCCACAGGCTATGGAAATGTGTTTGGTTTTGTAATATCCCTTTAAACACAATGACAGTGCAGGTCATCATTTGGCATCATCTCTTATTTTGTGTAGTTTACGACTTCATTGCCACTGATGTGTTACATCCTTGTGCTTTGTGTTGTCTTGTACTGTTCAGGTGCAAGAACATGGAGGTGCCACTGGACAAGGTGTATAACAAGTCCCAGAGAGATAAGTTTGCCTGGGCTGTCCACATGACCGAGAAGGACTTTGATTTCTGAAGGATAAAGCACTTTCTGGGATAAAGCACTTGAATCAAATGTTGTCTGGTTGTTCAGCCATTTTACTTTTTTTAAACGTTCATGTTATTTTATTATCTTTTAAGGGTATTCACATAGTTGACGCTTCAAAGACAGTTGATTTTACTTGTTTTTACTATGGATGTTTTACTCCCAAGTTTTTGAATAAAGCCGTCTGTTCAAAGACACTCTTAAGCCTTGTGGTGTTTCAGTGGAGCTCAAATACCCTCCGTCTGCTACATTGTTAGTAAAGAAAAGAGGAAAAAAATAAATAAAAAGCTGCAAATGTTTCCTTTGTTTGATAGGCAAATGCTGCTGATTTTTCTCTCCCAATTTCAGTGTTATTTTATTTCCTGTGGTAAAGGTTTACTTTAAACTGCTGCAGGGCGAAATGGTTTTCAGAATGTTCAAACCCACACAAAACAAATCCTTCAGCCCACCTGTCAGCTTTTATGAAGTAGGTAGTGTACTTGCAACTGAGTTCTGTAATATATTGTCTGAAGTGCTACAGTGTGCCTGGCATTTTGTATAGTCTATTGGACGAAGGTACTGTACTTTTGAGCACTATAAATAATTTAAACTCCCCTTTTCACAGCTCCACTTTTACAGTGTTTTGACTCGACCTCTGTTAAAAGGATGTCATTTTTAGAAGCCTCAACATAAAAGACCATTACCCTTGGTGTGGGCTGCCATCTAAGCGGGCAATTGCAAGAAAGTGTAATGATTTGTGTATAGCAAGTAGAACTTGAAGACTTAACCAGCAGCACCCTCTAAATCTTTCAATAGTGAAATGCCCATTCATACACTCACACAAGCCATTCAGACAAGGCATTGAAGCATTGATTCCACTCACAGAAATGGCTTGAATCCTTTTGTACAAAACTATTTTAATACCACACAATCTACAGAAAGTGGAATGACTTGTTCTTGGCACACAAGGTGGTTTAAGGAACTAGAGTTTCTATGGATCAGCATTTTTGCTTGCAGAGGGGTTTACAAAAGTTTGTCAGGAAGACTATTGATCAACTCACGCTCACACAAGAAAGTTAATTCAGTGTCACTCACACACACAGAAAAACATTATCACAAGGTAATATAAAAAAGCACTTCACAAAACACTTCAAAAAATCAATATGTTCTGTACTAAAAAAAAAAAAAAAGTTGACTGCTCTTGAAGTGTGCTGCCGGTGTTTTCTGAAGTTTCTGTGTTCTTGGCATCCTGTTACAAAAGAGAAGAATGGGAGAATGAAGTATTGGTTTTCAGTCCATGTTAGATATCGTTAGCCTCATAGGATAATGAGGCCCAAGTAATGTTGTGGCCCAATTGAGCTATTTGCATAAATGTACTCTCCTACAAATTCTAGAAAAACACTTGGAGAAAAAACAGAAACACTATCTGCCATAGACATACATTCATTTGACTAGAGCTAACAACCTCAGCAGAAGCAGTCAGGATACCACCCTTATCAATATTGTGAGGAACATAACTAGTTTCAACCTTAACCAAAAATTGCCATCTACAGGAAGCACTGTCGTACAAGGGTGCAGGGATGCACCCTCAAACTCCACTTGGTGTGTGTGTGTGTGGGGTGAAGTGAGTAAGCCAGTCTGCTTCCTGCAGATGCCAACACCTGGGCAAGGCTGAAGCCACACCATGGTCACGTTTTTTCTCGTTTCCCAAAAACACTGAAAGATGACTTGGCAACTATCCTATGAGGCTGATGACATCGTTCATCGCAAGTTTACAATCCCATTCATCTTAAACAGAAGCCTTACCTGACACAAACAACCAAATGTGTGTATGCATTTGTATGAAATATGCATTTGTATGAAATATACAAATGCATTTGTACATTACAAAAGGTTAAGCAGAGATCAATGAGAGGACTAAAGATTTTACAAAAAGCTTCCAACACAACATGTAAAAAAAGTGGCATAGAAGTTTTACATAAATATCAATATCTGGGCTAACATCTTAGTTGCAGCTGACTGATCTGCTGTACTCAAGTTATTCATATTCAGTGATACATGGGAAAGTTTGAAACTTTGCAGCCCATTCAAATTTAAATCCTTCCTTGTGGTGGTAAACCCAAAATTCATGACCCTACAGAAAACTGACACATTTTATGTCTACAGTTGATGCTAAGGATTTTCCTCTTTTCCCTCAACATAATTGTCAAAGCAAACTTGCTCTTACCCTCCTCAGAGGAATTTTTTTAAACATTTGAGGAGTATTTATTTAGCAAAATCAGTTCTGAATTTCCCCCCACACCTTGTTAACATACGGTTCTCCACACCATCAAAAAGGGTTGTGGCTCAGATGCCTTAGGTGCCATACTGTAAATCTGGAGAGCTGGCTTCAAATCTGACCAATTGATTATTGATCGTAATCATTTCCCAGTTCCTCCCCTTCCCCTCTCCCCCACTTATTTCCTGTCTCTCTACACTATCCTAATAAAAATATCAATATCAAAATAAAGGTGAAAAAAGCATTAAAATATTCAGTCAAATAACCAAACACATTTACGCTGACCGTACTTTAGGATGCCGCTGCCTCCTCTTCTTTCGGTTTGCCTTCTCCCTCCTCCTCCTCAACGCCAGCCTGGGTCATGAGATCGGCGATGTTTTTTTCAAGGTCATCGATACGTGTGCTCATCTCATCAAGTAGGACATGTTAAGGACGATCAATCACCAGAGTGTGTATGTGACTTTCAGGCAGATGACCATCTCATTGGGTATGGGTATCAAGAACTGGCCAATTGCATCATTTCATGTGGCCAAATTCAAAAGGCTTGAAAACAAGATGCAGTACTGGAAGCTGTGCTTGCACACAACATGTCATGATTGAACTTAACTTTAAAGTGCATTGCAGGACTGCTTACCGACAGGAACCAAATTATACTTCTTTTTTTTTCACACTTGACAGTTTGCGGTCAAGCATAATGCTCATGTGGCCTGTAATAAAAATTAGTTTGACAGCCCTGGTCTACCCCTGGTTCACTGAAATCAGATCATCAATTCCTATTGGTTCCTAGTATATTAGGTCTAATGGTCAGATTACATTGCTTGGGAAAACCCATCACACCAACACCGTTTTTCATAATATTTAGGCTAATTCCATGAGAAAGCTTCAGCCCCTTTCACATAAGGCATCATTTGATGGTAGAAAGTAAAACATAATGGCTTTAACACTCAAGCCTTTTTGGCCATGGGACTGAAGAGACCAAAGGCTGTAGCCTACATGAAAAGACAACCCTGAAAGTTTACATCTACCAATTCATTTTCATGTGACATTATCATTCTCACATGACATTCCATATTGAATAGGCTAATCAGTTATTCTGCTGAAATTAGTTTTCTTCAATCATTGACCCTTGTTTTGTTATGTTTTCCAAAACTAACGTTACAAAAGGTGTATGGTTTGCATTAGTCTCTAAGACAACCAAACGTTGACGCCTGTAGCCTATCATATCTCCCAGTAGTCAGAGGCATGTTGCCAAGGAAGTCCAAGAGCCAGATAAAAAGGATATTTCTGCCAATAATTTGGTCTGACATAGTCTGGAACTTGTCTTGCATCTGCTGAAGCAACGTTTGAACCTGCGAAGAGACAGTGGAGGAAAGAGGGTTTAACGTTAACATTACTTGCGAAAGGGCAAGACAGAGCATCCATGCGAGGAAGACATGTAACCTAGCCACAAAGGCTACCTGCATTTACCAAAACAAGTGAGTTTACCAAACTGTGACAAAAGTGGTAACGTTAAGACAATCACTGGTGCAGCTCGTTTGACAATGACATTTCACGCCAAATAGTGGCGTACGTTAACAAGCGATGTGTGGCTTATGAGATAAACCGCTAAGCTAATTAACTGTAGCCCAATCGTGCAGAGGAGGTTTAAAAGGATATTACAGGGATTTACCGTTGAGCTTCACACAAGTGCCTGCAATCAAAATGTAGCTAACGTGGTCAATGATTCAATGATACAATAATACAACTATGAATCTGAATTGTGGCTAAGGTGCGGAGCTATTTATATAGCTCACCAGAGCTACACATTTCCAACCATCGATAGCTAGCTAAACGAGCTAACGTTATCGATAGCTAGCTAGGTATATCTAGACATACCACTGCTGTAAGATCCTGGGCAGACTTCGGATCTGTATCGCCCCCTGATTTTTCCATCTTCGATTCAACAAGTTATGAAGCCGACAGTTAGGAGATTTCGATGAAAGTGTCACCAACGTCCCAATGTTTTAGCAGCTATCACCAACGCTGAAGCCAAGTCCACAGCAACCACAACAGCTGATGAGGAAAACTCGTTTTCGTGACATCTCGCGAGAGTTCATACTTGCAACTATGTATCTGTGAATGAGTTACTTTGCCACAACAATGTAGCCAGATGAAGAGCCTTTATCAGAGAGGATTCAAGAATAAAACTAGGCCTACCGATAATGTTGCCAACCGTTATATTTTTGTGCTTGCGTCTGGAATAACCTATTAAGTTGTGAAATACTTCGCACATTTTGAAAATACGAAATAAGATGTAATATAAAAAGAAACATTAGTTGTAAAAAAAAACAAAAACAAATAATAAAAAAAAAAACTTTCTATTTTACTTGCTATTTAAAGGTATCGGCTATCACATACTACATGCAGCCTATTATTCTCCCAAAGGAGACCAGTACAAGTTGTTTATTTTCAAAGTATCAGGCTTTATTACATTAGACCCGGTCACACGTGTGAACATTTTACTAATTTTTAGGCTACAATTGTCTACTTTGTCTGTATGGACTCGGGCTCCACGTTAAATGTAGCCTAGTCTCTATCATCATTCATCGTCCAGAAAGAAAGTAGCTCTTCTTACATGCTGGTGGTGTGGTTGCTTGTCAGGTCAAGCCCAATACAACTTTGACGTAGTGCTAGTTGTCAAAAGAAACTGTGCCCGCAAGAAGGTAAGTCTCACATGAAGTCTGACTAGCGATCCAACCAATAGCTACTGTAGTCTAGAAATTATAACTTCTAGGCTACTTTGTGGGAGTTTTCTCCCGTCTTGTGCTAAAAAGGTTTTAGTCTAGCTGTAGCCATTTACTTTTACTTGGAGGCGTTGCACGCGGTGGTGTTTTTGGAGCTGGTTCATAGTATCTTAAACCTGTGTCGTGCATACAGAACTATCGATGCATGTTAATGTAGCTTAGTTACCAAATGACACGATTTGCTTCATGATGATCAATTCTTTGGAATAGATAAACCTTATCTTTAGCCAATTGTGCGCCACGTGAACCCAGTGTCGTTTATAGCCTACCCATACGTTCTTCATCAATAACATATAAATCATAACCTTCCTCCACTTGGTCGTGTACGGAATATTCAGTTTGTTGGATAGGTATTAGACAAGTTTCCCCAAGGACAACCTTATGTCGCCAGGTGCAGCCCCCCTGCCAAGGAATTTCAATGAGAGTTACTATTCTTAGAGAAGGATCGATTACTCTTGGGATTAACATTATACTTCACAAATAGCTCCAGTGTCTTATTTTTCATATGGCATTCGCTGTTGTCCTTCCCAGTTCCCACCGATATAGCCTGTCACAGTGCAGAAATAAGCACGCATAGTTTTATTGACGAGACTCGAAATGCAAACTCCCCAGCAACAGTTTTATGGAATTTGGTTTGTTTAGATGTGGATGTAGCCCTCACATCTTGGAAACAAAGGGAGGACTGAGGCGTGTAGCCTACGTCGACGGGACAGCCCAACCCCCCTGCGGAATTCGCGAGTTATGTAAGATCAGGATATCCCTTTGGGCTACTGTATACACACCTTCTGCCAAATCATACTGCATAAAGTTTGGTAGGCTATCGCGCATAGCCCGTTCCAAGGGGCAATACGCAGGAGTACAGGGCAACAACGTGCGCATAAGACTGCTGCTTGACTGCTGCTTAAAACGCCAAAAATAAATGCTCCCTGCTTGTGCCTGTGCCATGTAAAGATATAAGTTTATTACAACTAATTACTAAAGGTCTGTTGCAAATATCAGGCAGGGGAGTCATTCATCTGATGTAGTAGTCAAGCCTAATGTCAAAAGCCTTTACACAGGTAACAAGCTCTTTAAAATGAAAGTAGTTCATTGACTTTAAAATGTGATTTACTTTCTAAATTAGTTTAAGTTGAGATATTATCTATGGGCTTCACCAAGACATGGTTTTGGGTTTTAAAATGTGCAATCCTAACCAGTTAAGTCTAATCAGTATCCTTAGAAATTGTATTGGTTTATTCTGTTGGGGGTAAAACAAGCAATGCAAGGAATGGTTTAAGAAGAACAGCATGGGTCAACTTTGACCTGTATTATCCATTTAGACCATAAAGAATGTTGATTGGAAAGAGTTAAGTGAACAAAATGGCCTTGTAGGGAAACATTCCCAGTTGTTGGTAACAGTTACCAGTTGTCACTTCATCATCTTCTAGAACATCAGGGCCACATTAGGTCACTCTGATTTTTGTGTGTGTTCTGCACATATTTATGCTACCACATATATATTTTAGTTTGTACCAGATGAAGTTCTAACACTGAAACATATTTTCTTAATAAATGATTACTTGTGAAATGGCCAGTGTGTGAGTGTGTCCCTCTGAGCTGTTGATCTGTGACCTTTTGCCTTTTCCAACACACCTGCCCCCATAAAAAAGGTGTGCAAATTGCATCTCTCAACAAGAAGAAAATACAATGCATGCTTGGGCTTATTTATCTGCTGTTGTTTATCTCTCATATGTACAGTGCTTCTTGCCATGAAGTCTGAGCACTGAGACGGAGTGAGCATTTCAAGGCTACAGTATGGACGGGGGGTTAGATATGCACGAGGAAGATGCGGAGGCATCGTGGGGGCTACTTTCATGGGTGGCCTCCAGCGTGATGGTGTTTGGAGGGGCCGTGCCCTACGTGCCCCAGTACCAGGAGATCCAGCGTACTGGCAACACCGAGGGCTTCTCCACGCGGGTCTGCCTGGTGCTGCTCATTGCCAACATCCTGCGCATCTTCTTCTGGTGAGACTCAAAAAAGGACTGGTCAGCTGATTTTTTAAAGCATACAATGTTTTGCCACTAACGAGGATTGTCAGATACAAGGAGTTTTTATACAAGGAGTTTTGAATTGTCACATGCATATGTTTACTAGTGTAAAAAATGCAGTGAAATTTTCGTTAGGTTAGATCATCAGGTCATTAGACTTTCTTGTGTAATAGGTACATAGTAAAGTCATAACTACAGTTATAAATCATGTCATAACATTAATGAAGTGTGTTTGTGTGATTGTGATTGACTGATTTAGTGACTGATTGTGTGTGTGTGTGTGTGTGTGTGTGTGTGTGTGTGTGTGTGTGTGTATGTTTGTGTAAGTGTGTTTGTGTGCGCTAACTGGTGATATAGCTGACCGGTGTGTGCAACTGTGCATATGGCTGATCACTGTGTCTCTGCACAGGATAGGGAAGCAGTTTGAGCTGACTCTGCTTCTCCAGAGTCTGGTCATGATCCTGACCATGCTGGCCATGCTCTACCTCTGCTGCAGCATACAGGGCAGCAACCGGGTCACCACCAAACAACACCACATCTCAGGTAAGACCTTATGTCATACTGGGTCACTACCAAACAGCACCACATCTCAGGTAAGACCTTATCTCATACTGGGTCACTACCAAACAACACCACATCTCAGGTGTTTTGTCATCAGAAAACATCAGCACATCACACTAGCAGTGGACAGCATTGCTTTATCAGAGTTGTACAAAGTACTGGAGTAGAGGAGTGGAGTAGAAGTAAAAGTACCATATCAAAAAAAAAAAGTAAGTAGAAGTGTTCTTTAAACACCATACTTAAGTGGAAGTACGAAAGTATTCGAAATGTTTTGTACTTAAGTATTGCAAGTAAAAGTATTTCAAAAATTGCTACTCAAGTACTGAAAGTAAAAGTAGAAGTACTGTGTATATTAAAGAAAGCAGTCAAAAGTTTGAATATCATATTGAGTTACATTTATTTGGCTGAAATAGTCTGTTTGGCCATGGACTCTAAGTAGGGCCGGGCATGGTCACCACCATTCCTCTCACAACAATCATTCGAAGTTAAAGAATTTGGTGTTCTTCTTCCATCTCGAAATGGAGCAGCAGACTGACCCTTGCTAATTGTTCCCAATTGACTGCATTCAGTACTGCAAGAGGTTGAAGGTGATGGTCTGGTCTGGCATTGATAGGCTATCATAGGATGTGGTATTATTTGTAACATTTAATATAAAAGTAACGAGTAACTAATCATCACATCAAAAATGTAACGAAGTAGAAGTATTAAATTCATCCAAAAAATATAGTGAAGTAAAAGTGGAAGTAGGAGAAAAAAGAATACTCCAGTAAAGTACAGACACTGCATTTTAGTACTTAAGTAGGCTACTTAAGTAGTTCTACTTCGTTACTATACATCTTTGTGCATTATTGTTATGACTGAGCCACTTCTATCAAACTAGTCAACCAGTATGACCATCCTGTAGTCTGCATACCAACCACCAGCCTGATATTGTGAAATGTATATTGCTGTGGTTTCAGACGCAAAGTGAAGCAGTGTCAAAGTGTTTGATGCGTCAGACGAATATCAC
>JAODXP020000017.1:20342669-20347869 GCA_027497455.2 Sardinella longiceps
TGTGTGTGTGTGTGTGTGTGTGTGTGTGTGTGTGTGTGTGTGTGTGTGTGTGTGTGTGTGTGTGTGTGTGTGTGTGTGTGTGTGTGTGTGTGTGTGTGTGTGTGTGTGTGTGTGTGTGTGTGTGTGTGTGTGTTGGGAATGGAGGAGTGGAGTGTCTGGTTACAGCTGTGACGTTTGGCTGACCCCAGAATAGACCCAGTGAATAGGCCAATCCCAATGGCCATCTGAGGCTCCAGAGATGTGGCAGAGTAAACTTGTGTTCAGTACCACTGCAGCTGCCCTTGAATGCCTTCATCCAAACACACTCAAGTACACGCGCATGCATACACACAAACCCAGGTGCACACTTACTGTAAGCATGCTCACACACATTCACATACACACACAAAGCATGTACTGTATACACACACACGCTCGCTCACATAGACCACCTATTCTCATCCACACATACACAGCACAATTCCTTATGACAAATGTGTTCATTCATGTCGCTGATGCATTGTAGTAATGAATGGCTGTATATCACATTCACAGAATGTTTGAATGTCTCTATGTGTGTGTGTGTGTGTGTGTGTGTGTGTGTGTGTGTGTGTGTATCCACTCCCCTTTACAGACACATGATTTCCAGCACGACAACAGCTCATACCCGCTAGATTAAATTGCCGGCCTCACTTCTCTGTGTGTCTTTGTGTGTCTCTAGACACTGTGTGTGTGTGTGTGTGTGTGTGTGTGTGTGTGTGTGTGTGTGTGTGTGTGTGTGTGTGTGTGTGAGAGTGTGTGAGTGTGTGTGTGTGAGAGTGTGAGTGTGTGTGTGTGTGTGTGTGTGTGTGTGTGTGTGTGTGTGTGTGTGTGTGTGTGTGTGTGTGTGTGTGTGTGTGTGTGTGTGTGTGTGTGTGTGTGGTGTACAGTAGATTAATGAGCCTCTCCCCCTGCTCAGACTCCATACATCATCGAGTCGATTCGCATCACAGCCTCAGCGCTGTTTACTTCCAGTGCCACTCACACAAGGGTGCCCTGTGCTCTGCTCACCTGAGTCACACACACACACACACACACACACACACACACACACACACACACACACTCACACGCACGCACACGCACCCACGCATGCACACACACACGCACGCACGCACGCACGCACACACACACACACACACACACACACAGTGGATTGAAACCCCTTGGGATTGTTCATTAGAAGGGCATTTTTTCATCCTGTGCTGCTTGTTTGGAGAATGGACAGTGGAACGTGGAAAAACACACGCACACACATACACACGCACGCACGCACGCACTCACACACAAACATAACAAAAAAGCAACAGCTAGATTCAACCTACCAAGCACACTAGGGAATAGGGGACTCAGTGGGTTGACTGGAAATGGAAAAAAAAAAACCTAGGCAACTTTGTGAGTTCCACTAATTACCAGTTACAAGAACAAGTCCTATTCCCTTTTATAGTCTCTGTCAGTGATGAGAGTGCTGTGACCCCTGTGTCATGTGTCAGCATGCATTAACAGTCTAGAACACAACAAAGCCTCCCTTAATGTGTGTGTGTGTGTGTGTGTGTGTGTGTGTGTGTGTGTGTGTGTGTGTGTGTGTGTGTGTGTGTGTGTGTGTGTGTGTGTGGTGTGTGTGTGATCACAATAGTGGATTGCTTAATTGTATTGCACGGCTTGTTCTTAATTGGCCCGGTGTGAAGGCATTGATTAGCGGACGAGTATAGTGCTTCTTCCTGTGCTATCCAGGGGCCTCATTACTGTTCCGATGGCTTTGGTGCCCCACAGCGTCTCTCTCTCTCTCTCTCTCTCTCTCTCTCTCTCTCTCTCTCTCTCTCTCTCTCTCTCTCCTCTTCCACTGTCGCCTGACTCTGCCTCAGCCTGACTCTGCCTCAGCCTGACTCCAAGGCTCTATGGTTCACTAAGTAGACATGGCACTGGCAGAGGTTTTTTTTTTTCTTTTTTGGTTCCGTTTTAGTCAGAATGAATCAGCAGCATTGTGAATGCCCAACTGATTGCAATAACATTGCTGTGCTACTAGGAAATTGGTAGCTCGTACAACAGCTTATGGTAACAGCAGGGAGGAGAGAGAGAGAGAGAGAGAGAGAGAGAGCGAAAGAGAGATCTCAGTGCAATGAGCATTCTTACTCGAGGAAAGAGTTGCTCAGATCTAACTGGAATGTAAACAGGAAACGACAGGCCTTATCAGAGCTCCTCAAGCCCAAGAGTGTGTCAGAGAGCGAGAGAGAGAAAGAGAGAGACAGAAGAGAGAGAGAAAGAGAGAGAGGGATGACAGGAGAGTGGAGAGGAGGCAAGAAGTGCCAAACTGCCCAGAGACTCGCCCTGAGCCTCCTGGTTAATGAACAAAAGCACATTGAGTTTTGATTGTTGTTGTGTTTTCCCACAAGAGTGTTCTACAGTCACGCTCCAGTGGCTACACTCCCTCCACAGGCTGCGTCGAGCAGTGTGTGAACAGGTGCCTTATGGGAAAGGAGGAAGACGATGCGTGTGCAGTCACGCGGCAGCAGCAGTGGTGTTCAGTGGTCTCTCAAGGCCTTTTGCTCCAGGTTTACCGACCCTCCCTATCTCACCCCCCACCCCCCTGTCAGCGCTTCTAAAGCCCAGTCATGCGTAGCTCGGTTGGGGAATGAATGACTGCGTGTGTCCTGCAGTATCTAAAGGTTATTTAATGCTTCATCCTGCCTCTCAAGGGAAGATGGCTCAGAGGCTTGCAGGTGTATGGGACAAATGTGGCTACGTGAGGTTAGGAAGTTGACTTCGAGTGAGGACAAGATGGCAGTTTACAGTGTCACATGACACCATCAGATGTGATTGAAGGAGTGAGATCACTGACCAAAATGACCGCCATGTCTCCGACCCCTCAGTTGATGAGGCGGATAGATAGGCAGACACTTGAGTAGGAGTGCCCTCTTGTGGACAATGCTGGTAGTGTAAAGCTGTATGCTCCATGTCAAGATGCGTTAGTCTCTCAAGTGAGAAAGTTCCTGTTTATGTCACACTTACTCTCCACGGATATTTCAGAGGTCATTGTAAGGTTTTTTACGCTTTTCAGGACAGCCCAGGGAATTGGAACAGGGTGGCATCTGTGTGTGTGTGTGTGTGTGTGTGTGTGTGTGTGTGTGTGTGTGTGGGTGCGGGTGGTTGGGTGATTTCTGAGCATGCTCTGACTGTTACAACTCCAGTCCATGCTGCTGTTGCATGCTGGGAGAAAAGTGTCAGTCAGTGTTATCTCAGCCAAGCAGCTCTGCAGCATGGCGAATCAGGTGTGACCGGCGTGCGTGTGTGTGTGTGTGTGTGTGTGTGGCTTTGGCAGAAGCATGGTGTGTGGCTGCATTTTCATATATGAGCTGAGATGTAATTAAAATCCTGAGAGTCGTTTAATTAGTGTGTAGTATTAGGATGCCTGATTATTGGCAGCGTAAATGCATCACGCATGCCTCAAATCATTAAGTGTGTCAAATCTTTGGGAAAGGGGGATGGTTGAGTGTGTAAATTCATGAAAGAGACAGAGAAGGAAAAAAAAATTGATGGGGTTTGTAACTGTCTCCGTTCTCATCAGTGGGGATTCAGTGTTCAGTGGTGTGTGTGTGTACGTGTCTCTGTGTGTGTGTGCGTGTGTGTGTGTGTGTGTGTGGTTTCCTTGTAACTCTGTAATCTAGTGTGCGTCAGCTCTGCCCTTCTGTCAGTCAGAATTGAAGGAGCTTGTGACATGGGGCTTAAAGCAGGATGTTGTTTTTAGGCTGGCCTCATCATCACATAGACACACACACACACACACACACACACACACACACACACACACACACACACACACACACACATTTCTGTCTGCTGCTGCTTTCCTCCCTACTGAAATATTTAGAGCACCCAATACATAACTGACCCTGTAGTATGTGCATTTGTGTTTGTCTGTGTGTGTGTGTGTGTGTGTGTGTGTGTGTGTGTGTGTGTGTGTGTGTGTGTGTGTGTGTGTGTGTATGAGAGAGAGAGAGAGAGAGAAAGAGAGAGAGCATGTTGATTTCCCCCCACCCTCCCAAAAAAAGAAAAACAAAATAAAACTTTTGAGACAGCTTTATTTTTAAGCCTATTTGTGTGTTGTTGAAGTAGCCTGGCTGACTGTGTGTGCGTGAGTGTGTGTGTGTGTGTGTGTGTGTGTGTGTGTGTGTGTGTGTGTGTGTGTGTGTGCGTGTGTGTGCATGCTTTGTGTCCTTTCATCAGTAGGGGCTGCTGTCCCAGCGCGGCACCTCTTAAAAGAGAAAGAAACACAGCGGGGCCCGCGGTTCCTGCCGCCGCCGCCGCCGCCGGTTATTTGTGGGTTTGTTTATTTATTCATGGCTTCCTCTTTGACCCACGCGCCCCGGTTCTGTCAGCTCACTGCTGTACTCAGGCCCAGCTCAGCAATGAGTTTGTGACAAGCCAGATGACCCGTTTGTCGGTCCCGTCTATGGTGTGGGCTGTTGTTTGCGACAGGTTTGATAGTGGCCCCTTTTAACGATTCACCTGCAGAGAATGAGTGTGAATGAATGTGTGTGTGTGTGTGTGTGTGTGTGTGTGTGTGTGTGTGTGTGTGTGTGTGTGTGTGTGTGTGTGTGTGTGTGTGTGTGTGTGTGTGTGTGTGAGTGGCTTTTTTGTTATTCCTCTTCCTCATGTGGCTTTTCCTCCTCGGGTGATGTGCGCTTCTGGCTTCCATTGTCCCTTCCTTACACTCTGAAACTTTTTTAATCTCTCTCTCTCTCTCTCTCTCTCTCTCTCTCTCTCTCTCTCTCTCTCTCTCTCTCTCTCTCTCTCTCTCTCTCCCTTCACTTCAACATTATTTAATTTCTCTTGCTACTTTTCTCCCGTGTTGATCTTTTTTACTCTCCATACTCTATGTCCCGTTTCTTCCTCTGTTCTCTCTGAGCTTCTCTCTTTCCCTCTCTCTCTCTCTACCCCATCCTCACTCTATCCCTCTCTCCTTCCACCTCATCCTCTCTTATGTCCTCTTCCTCACCAGCCTGTCCTCTATGCTGTGGGAGAAGATGGAGGCAGTGTAGGGGATGGACCTTTGGGGATGAATGATGAATGACAGGGCTGGTTAGGGCTCACAGCAGTGTCCCATGAGACTTCCTTGTGACTGCTATAGTGTATCTCTGTGTGTGTCTCGCTCTCTGTCTCTCTCTGGGTCTTTCTGTCTGTC
>JAODXP020000017.1:20365469-20367969 GCA_027497455.2 Sardinella longiceps
GTGTGTGTGTGTGTGTGTGTGTGTGTGTGTGTGTGTGTGTGTGTGTGTGTGTGTGTGTGTGTGTGTGTGTGTGTGTGTGTGTGTGTTGGGGAGGGGGTTATTGCAAGAGAAAAGAGATGAGGAGTCACCTGTAGGGGATGCTGTGATGAGTCAGACTGCAGAGAGAGAGAGAGAGAGAGAGAGAGAGAGACTGATAGACAGAGAGAGAAAGAGAGAGTTGGAGGGTAGAGGGAGGGAGAGAGAGATAAGGAGGGCAGAGGGAGAGAGAGAGATATGGGGGATGAAGGGAGAGAGATAGATAGGGGGAGGTATAGAGATAGACAGGGGGAGGTAGAGAGATAAAAAGTGAATAGGATGTGACAGTGGGATGGAGGAGAGGGGAGAGGCAGAGGGATATGAAACCAGCAAGAGTTTGAGACATGGCGTGAGATGTAGAGTGGAAAAGGGACATTTCTGAAGAAGAGAGACACTATTTTTTGGCAACTTTCTTTAATGTCCTGAGTGGAGCCACAGCCAAATCTGTGATTATGGGGATGTGAATTGGTTTCTAGCAGACACTTTTATCTAGTATAAAAAGAAAACTTACAAAGGATTTCTTTTTAATAGGAACACGGTTTGAGGTATCCTTTTTTATCAGAGAATTTGTTTTAGTACCATCTCCAAATTAATTTGGAAGACTTTTAGTCATATCAAGGGTGGATAAAGCAAATTGTGTTCCCGCCAGCCATCCAGGATGCGCACTGTGTAGTTCTGGGTGGGGGGTAGGAAAAGGAAACCATCTCAAAGTAAAAGAAAACCTAGTTACAGGATGACATTGCTATTTCTTGCTATCAGACATCATTAGCATGTTTTAGTGGTGCCAGAAAGACTCTGAAAAGTGTCTAACCTTTTATACTGATAGTTCACTAGTTTTACAGCAGTCAACTTCTGCACTGTGTCCCTTATGTGTTTTTTTTCATATTTTCATATTATACAAGCATGCTAGTGGAATTGCCTGGACTGATACCTGTTCAAGAACACAACAGAGATACCATTGGAACCTATGTGTAGAGTCATTCTGCAGGCATGTTGCAGGTGGAGTGAATGGTGGGCTGAGGGTTAAACTGCACTATGCATGAATGGCATCAGCACTCATTCACACTGAACTGGAGTAACAGAGGTGTGTGTGTGTGTGTGTGTGTGTGTGTGTGTGTGTGTGTGTGTGTGTGTGTGTGTGTGTGTGTGTCATTGTATGCAGGAGTGGGGGGAGCAGTATGCAGTGAGTTTGAGGGGGAGCTATTGATCAAACAGAGGCAGGGAATTGAATTAGGGACCAAACGGCACCACACAGCAGTGCTCCGGCACTGCAGCCACCATCACCACCATCACCACCACTAGCACCACTACCCTTGCCACAGCATCTCCCATCTCCCAGCTGGGGAGATGTAGAAATCAGAGGAATTATTCATGGAGTCTACAGGCCTTTGGGGGAGAGGAGAGAAGTGAAGAGGAGAGGAGAGGAGAGAGGTGGAGGAAAGGCTAAGGAAATGGAAAAACTAAGATAAAAGAGTTTTGGTGAAATAAGTTTTGGTGAAAAATGGAGAGAAAGAGAGAGAAATTAGAAGTTGTAGAGAGAAAGTTGGACAAAGTTAACATTAACTCAGTATTATCTCAGTTCCAGTGTTCAATGTGATCTGTGTGGTCTAGCCCTGCACGTGTCCCCGGGCTCAAACCTGTGACTCCGCAGTGGCACAAACTGGGACTTTAGCATGCTAGCAATGGAGCTAAAACCCCAGGAAGCCAGCGTCACTCACTAACACTTCTGTTGGGCTTTCAGAAGGGAGTTTTACCAACATTCTACTTGCACGGCTAAGCTAGCTAGCATGCGCTACACTCAACCCCCAAACCTTACTCCCACCCAGACCACGGCAACTTGTGACTTAATTAGCACCGTGGACAGGGAGTTTAGCAAGCTAGCAACCGAATTAAAACCCTAGGGTGCCCGCGTCACTCACTAGCGCGTCTGTTAGGCTTTTAAGAGGGAGGTTTACCAACGTTCTACTCGCACAGCTAAACTAGCTAGCATGCATTACACTTCACCCCAGATCACGGCAACTTGTGACTTATTAGTACCATTATAGCAATCAAGCTAAAACTCTGGGATGCCAGCATCACCCACTAGCATGTCTGAAAGCATGGCTTTTGGAAGTGCCAGGCTAGGCCCATGTGTCATGTAACGGCATCCTTGGGGTCTGATTAGGCCCATGACTCAGTCTGAACTCACTTATCAGGGTCTCATGTTTCCATTTGTCTGTTATGGATGCAGCCACTGTACACTAACTGTCTCGCAACCTAATATAAGGCAGACTGATGGTGTGCAGAAAATTAAATCCTTTCATCTTGTGTGTGTGTGCCTGTGTGTGTGTCTGTATGTGTTTGTGTGTGTGTGTGTGTGTGTGTGTGTGCGCCTGCTTTGTACATCATGTGGGAGTACATGTGTATGGGTGTGCATGTGGCACAT
>JAODXP020000017.1:20372969-20377969 GCA_027497455.2 Sardinella longiceps
GCAAACAATAAGATTATTACCCTGCATAGTGGCTCATCGCTAGACCCTGACAAACATCAAAGAGGCCTTTGACACACACGCACACACACACACACACACACACACACACACACACACATCACACACACACACCACACACACACACACACACACACACACACACACACACACCCTCATTGACTCACTATCTCACACACACATACACACACAAGTATGCATGCACACACACACACACACACACACACACACACACACACACACACACACACACACACACACACACACACACAGGGCTGAGAGCAAGACCTTGACCCCATGAGCAATAGATGATAATGTTCTCCCCATCAGTCCTCAGTCAATGCTACTCAGCCCAATTACACAGCGAGATACCCACTCTCAATCTCTTATTCTCCATCTAGTAATCTCTCTCTCTCTCTCTCTCTCTCTCTCTCTCTCTCTCTCTCTCTCTCTCTCTCTCTCTCTCTCTCTCTCTCCATAACCACCACTGCTATCAAAAAGTCCTCTTCCCTCTGTTTTCCATTTTCTTTCTCATTCTAGTTGCCTTTGCCCCCTAATAAACAGAGAGCAGAGATCTCTCAGACTCATTCACTGCTCCATCTCTCTTCATTTTCACATTCAACTTCAGCCTGCCATTCCTGATCACTTTCATGGCCTTTTTAGACTACTGATTTTGACTCTCGGTGGAGCGATCTCTCTCTCTCTCTCTCTCTCTCTCTCTCTCTCTCTCTCTCTCTCTCTCTCTCTCTCTCTCACCCTCTCTCTCCCACACACACACACACACACACACACACACACACACACACACACACACACACACACACACACACACACACACACACACACACACAGACATACACACTCAAAAGAGTTTACAATAGGTTATCAGCAGTCTTTCAAACAGACCCCCATTACTACATAATTTTACGCCTATCTATCTGGTCAGACAGCATCACTGTCCTCCACAATGGCCTTCACATTCCTTTATCTTCCCTGTCTCTCTCTTCCCTCTCTCTTATCCTCCCTCTCTTCCCTCTCTCTGTTCTTTTGTTCTCTCATTCCATAGGTCACTCTCTTATTCACTCTTAGCTCCTTATTACTCTCAGTGTTGTAGAGATTCTTCCATCTTCTCTCTTTTATCTCTCTATCACCAATTTTCTTTGTCCCCTCTCTCCTCCTCTTCCTCCTCATCTCTCTCTCCCTCTCTTCTACTCTCTCTCTCTCTCTCTCTCTCTCTCTCTCTCTCTCTCTCTCTCTCTCTCTCTCTCTGACTCTGACTCTTTCTCTCTTGTTTCTGCTGTTAGCGAGATGAAGGTGTCAGGTTGAGAGGGGATCAATGGGCGAGGCTGTCTGTTAGCAGTGGGAGTGGATAGGCACAGGATAGAGGGAAAGAGAGCAAGTGAACGAGTGGGTGAGTGAGTCTTGGACGCGGGAGTGGAGGCCGCCATCATCAGCATTCACTGATCAATACAATAATCACTTCTCCACAACTCCCCCACCCAACACACACACACACACACACACACACACACACACACACACACACACACACACACACACACACACACACACACACACACACAGGCCCTAGGGCATAGCTCAAGTGGCTTGTGAGAGTGATGCTTTCATCTGCTGTCAATCCACACTGGGCTTTGGAGGCCTGGATGAGAGAGCTGGATGAGTGTGAGACAAAAGGGAGTGTGTGTGTGTGTGTGTGTGTGTGTGTGTGTGTGTGTGTGTGTGTGTGTGTGTGTGTGTGTGTGTGTGTGTGTTTTTCGGGGAGGGTGCAGTAAAAAGGAATGAGAGAGTGTGTGTTAGAGAGGTGGGTAAGAGTAGGAGCAAAAGAGGAGAGTGCTTGTTTTAGTGAGTGCAAGAGATTGGAGGTTTGAGAGTGTATGCTTGTACTGTCTGCTTGTGAGTGCATAGAGTGTGTTTGTGTGCACTAGTCACGAGGAGAGCCGGGAGAGTGAGCGCGTTTGTACAAATTTGTGATGGATTGGTTGACTTTGCTCCCAAAGGGCCATAAGCCTGTTTGGTGTGTTCATGTGTTTGTGCTTCATGTGTGTGTGTGTGTGTGTGTGTGTGTGTGTGTGTGTGTGTGTGTGTGTGTGGTAGGGAGGAAGAGAGGCAAAGACAGTAAGAAAGTGGAAGATGAATGACCTCTACGGAACACTTTGTCTCCATTGGCGTGTTGCATCGTTGCCACTGTTCTTGTACGGATGACCTGGCCTTGTTAATTACCTCGTTAATGTTTGATCTGCGTTAATGATGTTTGTTATCCCCAGAGCACTGACGTCTTTTTCAGGCAGGCTGCACAAGCCCCCGCTAGAACAGAAAAGACTGCAGAGAAGAGAGAGGACAGGAGCTTATCTGTGTGAAGCGAGCTTGGTGTGGAGAAAACACACACACACATACACACACTAAATTTGTTACTGGTTACTGGTTACCTCAGACAATGTTTAGTTGTAGTCCTTTAAATACTGAACATTAAAGTCACTTTGTAGTACAATAGGCACATATTGTTAGGGGAAAAAAAACATAAAGACGACTGCCTTTGTATCTCCTTTTTCGGATATCAGCATTCATGAAAAGGTATTGTATGTAAGAAAGTTTTGGTTTTGCCAATTAAATCATTTCCTAGATTATTACATTGAGTACTTGCAAGGTAAAGAAGTTAGAAAAGATGTTATTTAGTGCCTAATATCTTTGGAAAGCTCAGGATATCAAAATATGCTGACTACAGGCCAGAATTTGCAACCTCCCTCAACCCTCTCTCTCTCTTTCAAACTCTCTCTCACTCTCACTCACACACACGCACACACACGCGCACGCACACACACACACACACACACACACACACACACACACACACACACACACACACACACACACACTATCTGTGTCTTTATGTGCATATGTCTGTGTCTCCTCTCCTATCTTCCTCTCTGCCATGTGGCTCTAAGCTGTTTAATTCATGCTTTTGCTGATGGAGGTTGGGAGGTGGTGACTGACTGCCTTTAGAGCGAGACAGAAACATCCATTCTGCTGCTCCTGCTGCGCTTGCTTAACTCCAGGGCCACCACACGCAATGTGCAGCGTAAACTTGTTCTTACTTTACCCTTCATATTATGCACATATTCATTGTCTCCTCCCATCTCTCTCTCTCTCTCTCTCTCTCTCTCTCTCTCTCTCTCTCTCTCTCTCTCTCTCTCTCTGTCTCTCTGTCTCCCTCTTTCCCTCATACAGTGTATCAGACATAGTGTAAGTACAGCTCTATAGCATAGCATAACATTACATTACATGACAAAAACAAACGACAAAAACAGCAGCTCACCAATCTATCAAGAAAGAATGAAAGAAAAGAAGGAAGATAAGTTGGTGCCATCCACTGCATCATCGGATATGTACAGGGTACTTCAGGCCAGGAGAAAGTGTGTGTGTGTGTGTGTGTGTGTGTGTGTGTGTGTGTGTGTGTGTGTGTGTGTGTGTGTGTGTGTGTGTGTGTGTGTGTGTGTGTGTGCGGCTGAGGTAATAAGAGTTTATGGCAGCGAGGACCACGGACAGGTCATTTAGTATAGGTGGACCAATCACGGCGGTGGTTTGTGTTGTGGCTGTCACTAAGTGGACGGTGTGGAGAGTGAGTGTCAGTGGTGACTCCCTCTGCACCAAACCTGTACACATGACAGCTGATAAATGAGCTCTTCCCGCCCTCCACCTTCAACTCGCTCTCCTCTCCTCCTCCTGACGTTCCTCCTCTCTCTCTCTCTCTCTCTCTCTCTCTCTCTCTCTCTCTCTCTCTCTCTCTCTCTCTCTCTCTCTCTCTCTCTCTCTCTCTTCTTTCAACCCCTCTTTCTATCTCTGCCACACTCTCACACTCCCCTCTGAATCACACTCGGTCTTCTCTCGTTTCAACCCCCTCTTCTCTCTCCCTCTTTCTTCTCTATTCACTCTCTTTTCCTCTCTCAAACATACACTCACTCATTTCATCCCTCTGTTTGCCCTTCCACCCTCCTCTCTCTCCCCGTCTCTGTCTTTCTCTTTCTCTCAGATGAATGGGTAGCATAAACACCACAGGGAGGCCAGGGACTAGAGGAAGAGAAAAAGAAAAGGAAACAGAGAGAGAGAGAGTGACATTGTGGAGAGGGAAAGGGAGAGGATCAGTTTTAACACTTGTTTATTGAACCTCTATTAATTATCATTACATCAGTGTACCACTGAGAGACAGAGGCGGAGAGGCAAAAAGAGAGGGTGTGTGTGTGAGAGAGAGAGAGAGAGAGAGAGAGAGAGAGACTGATAGACAGGCAAGAAGAGCGAGAGAGTGTGGTGAAAAGGGGAAGCTAGAAGTCTGTCTCTTTCTTAAACAAGGGCATGCTCCCTTTCCCTCTCTCTGTCTACCCACCCCTCCCTCCCTCCCTCCCTCTCTCTCTCTCTCTCTCTCTCTCTCTCTCTCTCTCTCTCTCTCTCTCTCTCTCTCTCTCTCTCTCTCTGCCTCTGTCTGATGGAGTAAAAGAGTAAAAGTTTTCATCTCTACAACACTGAAGTGTGGCTCTCAAGGTCCTTGTGAGTGTGTAGGGATGCTGAGAGAATACTGACAAGGTCTTCTGCAGGCTCATGGTTCTGCAGGGTCTCTCCCGGAGTCAAGAACTCCTCTGATCTGATGCGAGGGCCGGGTGACTGGCTCTCAAAACTTCTTGGAGAAGTGTGGAGTGGCCTTTAGCAGTGGATCACACAAGAGTGCACTAATCTCAAACTCAAGAGCTGCATAGATCTAACACTGTAGGCCTACTTATAAAGTGGCTACTTAAATTTCTTCACATAACTTGTGAACTCTCACACTTATAAATTCCTCAAATGTTCCTCATACTGTTCATACTATGAATATAGGCTACAATTAGCCTGGCGAATGCCAAACTAAAAATCACAAGTGATATTTAGTCTGGAGACCTACCTATTGCATCTCTCGTAGCGGAAGCATCGTTTAC
>JAODXP020000017.1:20382969-20385469 GCA_027497455.2 Sardinella longiceps
CTCCCAACTTCATAAGCTGTTTGCTTTGTTTATAGTTAGAAATATATAATTGATGACTCCTGGAACTTCTATTATCAGGCTAACTATTACCTCTTACCCCCTAAGTTTGCCCCCTAATCACCATATTGAATACCCCTTTATTCTTTGAACATTTGGGGTATAAAGTAGTGGCCAAGCCTATCTCTGCCTGTTTTGACCACAACCAGAACCATCTATATAGGATGTTGAAGTGTGTACACACATATAGGCCTAGTATAATAAAGCATATGGTTTAACAAAACTGTAGAATGAAGACCCTTTGGTCTCTTAAACATCTGAACCCAAAAAGAGCCCATTTTTTGTGGAATAATCCCTGAAAAACCACTTCCTTGCAGACATGACCGTCCTGCTTGTCCACATGTGTTTCCTTCTAGAAGCCTCCATCTTCCACTGCAGGCCAAACTGCCTCCATTAGACAGTGCCATGATGGAAAAGTACCAGTAAAGGAAAGGCTGAGTGACCCTACACCCTAGTGTGTCATGCACGTGTGGTGTGATGTGTGTGTGTGTGTGTGTGTGTGCGTGTGTGTGCGTGCGTGTGTGAGGGACAGAGAGCAAGAGAAAGAGAGAGTGTCTAGCCTACATGTATGTGCTCAGAGATAAAGGTCTGGAAGATGCCTGGATATCCAGAGAGATATCCTGACACAGCCTGCTGGCTGCCTGTCGGCCGGCCGTGAGGGATTGAGGGGTGTCGGGCCTGGGCGCACACCCTGGATTATAGATGAGCGTCACAGGGGCCTGCTCGGATACCTGCACCGCCCACATTAATCCAGCAGCCATCCATTAGAGACGGAATGTCATGACGGCTACGGGCCGCAGGAAGTGGAGGAAGGGGGTGGGGGCTGGCTGCGGTGGTTGCCATCATCCAGGGGCTCAGGGGGTAACAGCTGGAGCGGATAGGATGAAGTGGAGTGGGCTTGGACAGGGGGCATCAGTAAAGCCCAGGGCAGGAGGGGGGGGGGGTCATTCATCCAAGCCTTGATGGATGATCTTGCCCACACCCCAGTGCCCTGCCGACCTCTATGACTTATCAGCTATCAGAAACATGAATGCCAGTCTGTCCAAGACCCAGCAGTGCATGAATTCCAGGTAGCAAGAATCCATGTTGATTAACGAGGGGACATAACCCCACACTCATGCAGAAGCTTGTCGGGGGTTTTAGGGAAAGCTGAGCAGGGATCTCTGGCATGGACTTTGGCTGAAACACGCCCCCCCACCCCTGTCTCTCTCTCTCTCTCTCTCTCTCTCTCTCTCTCTCTCTCTCTCTCTCTCTCTCTCTCTCTCTCTCTCTCTCTCTCTCTGTGTCTGTGGAATGGACCGTCTGCATTGTGTGCTGACATTAGTCCAATCCTGATGCTTAATGTCTTTCATGGAGGTCTGCCCAGAGCTGTGTTAAAGCCAGGGGGGAAGCCAGGGCAGTGGATCAGGTGGCTCCCTCAGACTCCCAGGCTCCTACATCTCCCTCATAATACAGCCGTTTCCACAGAGATGGACTTTTGGGAACTCATCTGTAGAATCTTCCATAACAGAGAGGAAAGTTTGAAAAAAATAAATAAAACATCCATCAAATGTCTTTTAAAGTCATAGAGATAGGCCCTAATGGCCTTGGACCATAGCCAGCGTTTATAATGGGCGAGGATATCAAAGACTCTTCTTCCTTGCGATTAGATGATTGCTCTGTACAGTAAGTAGCAGGATGCCATTAAAGGTATCAGCACTTAAAGAAATGGGTTTCCAAAGCATCGTCGAGAACCATCACAGAGACAGAGGAACTTATTTCACAAGACTAATATCCTGTTAAGATGCTCTTAGACAGACATGTAGCTCTGAAACAGAAAAGGAACCACCATAGGGGGTGGATTTATATGAAAGACGTCCTTGGAAGGTATTTGATTTGTATGGTATAGTGACAAACATCCATGACCAAGCAAGTAGAGCAAAGTACAATAAAGCCAAGTAGGTACTAATTCAATCCAGTATAAAGTCACCTAAAGCTAACCCAAAGGAAGTGGTTAACAGGATACAGGTCGATTAAGCCTTTTGCGTTTAGGCAAGAGTCGATTAGACCACCCTGCCGTCGTTTAGGTCAACAGACAAGTTGTTTAGGTCACAGGGAGCAGTTGTTTAGGCCACAGGGCTTTATAAGACATAAATCAGCTCTACTGGTCTGTCTGAGTAGCCTACATATCTATGGTAAATTATTTAATAACCAACTTAAGTGTGGAAACGTTTCTTTATTTAATAAAGATTAATAAATTAATAAGATTTATAAATTCATAAAATTGTGGAAATAATCATCTGCATTGCGTTAGATTTGCACGGTTTGTGAGAATTTAAATACCGTAAAACTTCAAATAATCGCAGAGTCCCAAATAGACGCCTGTCTCTTTTACACGCCCAGTGTGGCTACAGGTTTGGGTTAAAGGCCGGTCTCAAATAGAGGCCGGATCTGTTTTTTAGGT
>JAODXP020000017.1:20390469-20407969 GCA_027497455.2 Sardinella longiceps
ACACACGAGCCGTCTTGGTCCCTCTCTGCTATCCTCGACGTATGTGTGTGCAGCATGTATGGCCTCCACACGCACACACACACTCACTCACACACACACACACACACACACACACACACACACACACACACAGTCTGCTTACGTCAGCCCTCACTTATGACAGCCATTTGAGTGCTACTCAAGAGTTATGAGAGACTCCACTCCTCTTTTTCTCTCCTCTCATCCCCTGCTTTTCATTACGCTCCTCCCCATGCTCTTTTCTTCCCTCTGCTCCTCATCCTTATCCTTTCCTGTCCTCTCCTCTCCGCTCCTTTTGCACTCATTCCCTTCCCTGTTTTGTTTTCCTCCCATCACCTTTCCCCTCTCCTATCATTTTGTTTACTTTCCCTGCCTATTTTTTCTCTTTCATTCCTTACTTGCCCTCTCCTCTCCACTCCTTCCCTTATCCTCTCTTTCCATCCATTCCTTTCCTATCCTATGTCCTATTCCTATCTAGGGCTCACTTGAAAAAGAGACTACTGTCTCAATGTGACTACCCTGGTGAAATAAAGGATAAATAAAAAAAGAAAAAAAAATCCTCTCCTCCCTTTCCTTTATCCTCTCCTTCCATCTTCACTCATTTCCCCTCCTCCCCTTCACTCTCCATACCTGCCGTGTCTTCTCCTTTATTCTCCTCTCTGCTCCTTTCTATCTTCTTCTTTCCCTGACTTTCCTATCCCTCTCCTTTTGTTTCCTTTCTTTTCCTGTATTTCCCTTTTTCTCTCCTCTGCTCCCCCTTCTTTCCTGTCCTCCATTTCCCTCTTTTCTCTTTTGCTGTCCTCTCTCCTATCCTCCTTCCCATTCCTTTTCATCACTTTTCCTTTCCCTCTCATCTCCTCTCCTTTCCTTATCTTTCCTTTTCTCTCCTTTCTTCTCCTTTCTTTTTTTCCCTTTCCTTTCTTCTCCTCCCATCCCATTCCTCTCATCTCTTTTTCCTTCCCCTCTCATCCTCTTTCCTTTCTCATCCTTTCCCATCCTCTCCTTTCCTTTCCTCTCCTTCTTTTCCCTTCCTCTCCTTTCCCCTCTCCTCCCCTCCTCCCATTCATCTCATATATTTTCCTTTGCCTCTAACCTCCCTTCCTTTCCTCTGCTTTCCTCTCCTCTCCTTCTTTTTCCTTTCCTTTCCTTTCCTCTCCCCTCCCCTCCTTCCCATTCCTGTCCTCTCCTCCGGTTCTCCCCTGCTCCCTCTCTCTCATGGAGTGATGAATGAAGGGGTTGCTGGGGTCCTTTAAAGGACTCACAGAGTCTCCATATC
Organism: Sardinella longiceps; assembly: GCA_027497455.2. Classification (NCBI taxonomy): domain Eukaryota; kingdom Metazoa; phylum Chordata; class Actinopteri; order Clupeiformes; family Clupeidae; genus Sardinella; species Sardinella longiceps. The sequence goes on from JAODXP020000017.1 coordinate 20,391,764, forward strand.
CCAGGAGACCCCAGTGCTGCTGTACTGTGTGTGTGTGTGTGTGTGTGTGTGTGTGTGTGTGTGTGTGTGTGTGTGTGTGTGTGTGTGTGTGTGTGTGTGTGTGTGTGGGTGTGTGTGTGTGTGTGTGTGTGTGTGTGTGTGTGTGTGTGTGTGTGTGTGTGTGTGTGTGTGTGCACGCCTCTGATTGGAAGCTCAGTGCCTACCCCAAGCTCAAAGGCGAGCGAAAACTCAGTGCTACTCGCTACTCCTGTTTTCTCTTTATCAGTTCAAGCAATAAATCCCCCCAGGAAGTGAGGCTTCATTCCAGGGGGCTGCTGGGTATTTTGGCGCTATCGGCCGAGGTGCTGGAAACGGGATTAGGGGCTATTTGCGCCTCGCAGATTGCAATCTGTTCATTCTGCCGTTCTATCTACTGCATCTCTCTTTCCATTGCATCTGTTCTCATTTCTCTACTTCCACTGCCACTAATTCCATTCCACCACTCCATTCCTCTCTCTCTTTCTTTCCCTCCCTCTCTCTCTCTCTCTCGCTGTCTCTTTTTTGTGCGCTCCCTGGTTGCACCTTTTTCCGTCTTTGGTGTGTGTCCTAATGTTTTGCTCTCCCCCTGGGTTTTGAATGTCCTTGCTTGCCCAACACATACATACACACACACACACACACACACACACACACACACACACACACACACACACACACACACACACACACACAGCCCTCCTGCTGTTGTTGTTGTCCAGTGCACAGCGGACATCCGATGGCTCCCCAGGGCTTCACCTCTGCGGTCGTGCTGGGTGTCATGGGAACGTGAAGGGCGCTGCGGCCCATTCCCCCAGCCCCACCCCCCACCACCACCACCTCCCCCACCACATCACCGCCCTTCTGTCCCGCTTCAGTCCACCCCTCTGCTTTCTCCTCTCTTTGGGATAATAGCTGGACAATAATCTCTCTCTGGCTGATTAACTGGGTGCCCCTAATAAAATGATTAAGGAGTTCTGCCCCAAAGTCCACTCGCCAGCACCACCTCACCCCATAACCGCTGCAACACACACACACACACACACACACACACACACACACACACACACACACACACACACACACACACTCAAGCTGAAACTCTGTGTCAAACACACTTTGGGTCTGAAGGTGACCATGACTCCTCTCTCCCTCCCTGCTGTGGGGGCTCATGATCATGTAGTGTGGTCATTGGGGAGGAGAGCAGGAAGGGACGGCGACGGGGGGCGGGGTGGTGGGGGGCGGACGGAGGTTGAGTGGGGGGGTTTCACATATATTCTAAATATATCCCCTCGCCAACCCCTAGGCACTCATTACAGCAGACAGAGACAGAGAGAGCATCCGAGGGAGGATTTTAATCAGATGAAATGATCCCAGCGGATGACAGTCACGTTGCACAGTCATGCATTTTTCTCCTTCGTCTCCTTTCTCGCTTTTTCTTCTTCCTCCTCCTCCTCCTCCTCCTCATTCATTCATTCATATCTTTTTCTTCTACTACTTCTAGTCTTCATCATATAGGAGCTTGCCATTGCTAGGGCTCCATATTATCTCTGTCTCTCTCCCTTTGACTTTTGAGATTATTCTAGCCACTTACCCACCTCTCTCTCTCTCTCTCTCTCTCTCTCTCTCTCTCTCTCCTTCCTCTCTCCCTCCCTCTCTCTTTCTCCTGCTCTTCCTCCACTCGGTCACGAATAGAAACACAGATTACATGCCTATTTTCACGCGACAATCTGCCTTTAGGAGATTAAACGCTAAAACAACAAACCAAACTCAACAATAGCGTTGTTCTTTTCTTTTTCACAAATAAATTGCATAAAAGCACAAAAGAAGATCAGCAGAAAATTGAGTTTCAGGAAGCACAAAAACACTTAGTCACTTTGCTGCTCCGAAACTCGACTAGGCCTATAACACACACAAGAGCCTGGAGGCTTAAGAACAGAAACTCAATCAAAAGAGCATGCCATTAATTGCCATGCTACTCACTCTTTATACTAATGGGGCAAAAGTCAATCAAAGAGCACTTAAAGATGCTATTGAATCCTCAGGGTGAGAATTGCTCTGTCATGAGTTTGGCAGAACTTTTTGACTTTTCTAATCAACAAAAAACAATCATTACTGGAACAAAGCGCTGAATATGTTTTCCCTTGGTGTGTGTTGTTAGTGGGATTTGTCACAGAACGGAGCAAACACCCAAACAGACATTGATAGCTTAGAAGAGTTCTGTCAATTGACCGATCTCTCTCTCTCTCTCTCTCTCTCTCTCTCTCTCTCTCTCTCTCTCTCTCTCTCTCTCTCACACACACACACACACACACACACACACACACACACACACACACACACACACACAGAATAAACACATAACTTCTAAAGTGGAGCAAAAACTGTTAAATCCATTTTAACATACACGGTCATGAATACACACCTTGCTGGTCCTATTAAACAGGTATCCCCATATTGCATTCACACACACTATGCAGATTCACAGTGGTTTGATCAATTGGATCCCAAGCATTACAACAGCATGATGGAGCATCTAGAGCCTTTCTGCTGAGGTGGGGTATGTGTCAGCTTTTTTTCTTTCTTTCTTTATATTTTTTTCCCGTTCTTTTTTGTTGTTGTTGTTGTTGTTGTTTTGGTTTCCCAGCAAGCTCCAGAGTTTTCCAGACTCCAGAGTTCAGAGAAACATACTTGTGTTTCTTGAGTGGAGGAAATACCTTCCGGATCGATAAATGTTATTCGTCCAGGAAATCCGTTCCGTTTTTATTTCTTCATGAAAGGTTTTGACAAGTGGACCATCTCCTTACCTGAGTGAGTGTGAGTGAGTGAGTGTGTGTGTGTGTGTGTGTGTGTGTGTGTGTGTGTGTGTGTGTGTGTGTGTGTGTTCGACTGCCTGCCTGCCTGCCTGCCTTAGAAAGACATCAAGGTTTGTGTATGTGTACATGTGCAGATGTGTACTTGTGCGTATGTGGATATGTACTTGTGTGTGTTTACCATGTGTGTATGTTTGTGTGCGTGTGTGTGTGTGTGTGTGTGTGTGCGTGCGTGTGTGCGCACGTGTGTGTATGTTTGTGTCTGTGTAAGTGTGTGTGTTTGTGTGTGTGTGTCTGCGTGTGCACAAGTACGTCTTTGTTTTCCAGCCTTTCTTTGTGTTGTCTGTGCATCTCTACATAATGCATGTCTCACAGGACTGAACCTGATGCCAGGAAAGACTGAGATCAATGAAAGTGATCCTATGTGCGTGTCAGGTGCTCTGACCATGGAGGATACATTGTGTGTGTGTGTGTGTGTGTGTGTGTGTGTGTGTGTGTGTGTGTGTGTGTGTGTGTGTGTGTGTTGGGGGGTTGGTTAATGTATAGTCTATTATTGAGAGAAAAGAAGTGGAGAGCAGGGGAGAACAATGGAGCAGAAAGGAAGGAAGAACATACTTTCCTCACTGAGAATTCCACCTTCATACACACACACACACACACACACACACACACACACACACACACACACACACACACACACACACACACACTTTCTTCACAGAGAACTCCATAATACATAACATCCTCTCCTGTCTTTGCTATGCTGCCTACACCTCTTTTCGCAGAGATTAAAGATAACAGACCCGAGTGGTCATATATTCACACACCTATGGTATAGGAAAAGTGTGAAGAAGTATTAAGAGCAGATTTTATTTGAAAGTCATTGTGGCATGCACTGCAGGAATACCCAATCAAACTTAAAGGATAAACATGAAAAGATATTTCCATTGTGCATTTTACTGTATTGCAGAGAAAGAAAGGCTGTAGGGTTAACGAAAGAATTTGTGTTTCTGTGCTTGTGTGTGTGTGTGTGTGTGTGTGTGTGTGTGTGTGTGTGTGTGTGTGTGCATAATCCAATTGTGAGTCTGTTGATGCATGCATAATACATGTTTTCGTTGGTGCACTCATTGTATGCACAAATGGTGTGCACAAATTATAGTGAGGTCAGTATGAACTGCATATGAGTGAAATCACCCTTACTATAGAGTCCAGTGATGGGTTATAATTGATCTTTGAGTGAAGGGATGGAACTCCATAACCTATCCTGACTACATAAACACACACACACACACACACACACACACACACACACACACACACACACACACACACACACACACACACACACACGAGACACACACACACACACACACACACACACACACACACACACACAGAGAGAGAGAGAGAGAGAGAGAGAGAAACACACACACACACAGAGACACACACACACACACACACACACACACACACACACACACACACACACACACGCTTTTCTCAGCCAAATTCTCCCCTTCCACCATCAGTCCTTGCTCTGGAGGGGAACAGTGAAAGTCCATTAGGGGAGCTGAAAACAGAACCAGAGCCAGAGGAGAGTCCCAGCCCCTGCCCCAGCTCAGCCCCATCTCATCTCTGGGTCAATCCATCTCCCCCTCCCAAAGATAGCAGCACAGAGCAGGTGGCCAGGCGGGCAAGACCAGAGTGGGAAAGGGAGGAAGAAGAGGAGGAAAAGGAGAAATGGAAGAGGAGGATGAGGAAGATGAAGATGAGGAAGAGGGAGATGGATAAAGGAGGAGGAGGAAAACCCAGCATCATTTTTTGCTGCCCACATGACCAAGGGGTTACTGTACATTTCTCCTATTCTTTGTATTGGGGTTCTTTGCATTGGGGTTAATCCCACGATAACTACATCCTTGAAGAATGTTATTTCTTAATTTATATTGCAATAACTTACTATGGCAACTAAGCTGAAGTTTAGAGGTCAGTGAGTTGAAGCTGAAGCCCAATTTTTTTTTTGCAACACAAAGCTACCCAGCACAGAAGCTTTATGGGCTCTGCACCAATCAGACAAGATCCCAATCACTCAGATAATATTTGCATTTTCCATTGACATAGACGGTGGTAATTGGCAGACACGTCTCCCAAAGTGAATTACGACAGTAATTCAAGTCCATAATGGAGGCTACGTCGATTTAAGTGCTCCAAATGAAGTTTCCATTAACCAACAATATAGATGTGGACGGTAGAGAGAGGCTAGCCAGCAGATATTAGCCACAAGGAGTCCAAACACCTGTCGATTGAAAAATGAAAGCCCTCACTTTCAGACATTCTGCAGATCACTGAAGCTGATGTAAAGTCTCTCCTGTGTGGTATGACTTTGAATAGAAATCAGCAGAAGCAGATGCGTTGCAGCTGGCCGACATTAGCAAATCAATGTGGACCGTGACAATGTGGGATAAGTGTATCAAAGCTCATTTGTCGGCTGCTGCTTTAGGCTCTGGAGATAAATTATTCCACATATGCTGGTACTGTATATGTGAAGGGCTTATGAATATAAATACTGAACATGATAGGACTACAGATAGTCTGCATGTGAATGTGAGGGTGTTGATTAGTCAGTGTGCCCCATGGATGATTACCATTAAAGTCTGTCAGTCTATCTGTCAGACCCATGTGTACTGTATGTCTACCTGTATATTAAATCAAGCTGTCATTTTGTCTGTGTATGAGAGAGAGAGAGAGAGAGAGAGAGAGAGAGAGAGAGAGAGAGAGAGAGAGAGAGAGAGAGAGCTTTGCTTCCATGATGTACTGTGTGTGAAGGGATGTCTTATATATGTATCTCATATGACCTTCTGTATCTTTTCACTGAAGTACTGGCAAACATCAGTATCCTGAACGACAGCAGGAGTGAATGATGAATATGCTTCCAGACACAGGGCTCAAAATTAGTAGGAGCCAAATACTGGTAAATGTTGGTAGATATCAAAAAGATCAAAAATGCTGATTTCCAGTACTATTGAATGGCTGGTGACTTTCACAGTCTATGGCTGGTTGATAAGCACATTTCCCCTTCAGGGAAAATCATATCCAGCCCACCAGTACTGTTTCCTTCAGAGTTTGTTTTTAAAATGGTTAAATGTTGAACTGAGGTTCTATTAGAGTAAGCTCTTCGCTGGGTGTCTTGTGGGTGTCTGGGTTAGTTCTAATGGGCCTGTGCATGTACAGTGAATGGAAGATTCCGGATTTTTTACTGCTCTGTGCTTGTCTTCCTCTCACTCTTGTGTTCATGATGTGGAAAATCTCTCTCTCTCTCTCTCTCTCTCTCTCTCTCTCTCTCTCTCACTCACTCACACACACACACACACACACACACACACACACACACACACACACACACATGCTCGCACACACTGTCATAAATTTGCAAGCCACCCCCTAGCTTTGTTTCCTAATTTGGACATTTCCGTGTCAATAAGTCGAAGCAGTTGGTCCAGCCTTGATGAGATTTGCCCAGCCATATGTGTGTAATTTGTCGTGTTTCAGGGGTTAGAGTGTGCACAAATTTGTTTGTGTGTGTGTGTGTGTGTGTGTGTGTGTGAGAGAGAGTGTGTGTGTGTGTGTGTGTGAGAGTGTGTGTGTGTGTGTGTGTGTGTGTGTGTGTGTGTGTGTGTGTGTGTGTGTGTGAGAGCCTGTGTGTGTGTGTGTGTGAGAGAGAGAGAGAGAAAGAGACATAGAACATGCTCAGTGAGTGTGTGTGTGAAAGAGAGAGAGAGAGAGAGAGAGTAATGTTCTGTGAGTGTGTGTGTGTGTGTGTGTGTGTGTGTGTGTGTGTGTGTGTGTGTGTGTGTGTGTGTGTGTGTTTGCTGATGCACCATCTGTGCAGCATTTTGTTTTTCTTTCAGTGTGCAACACTGTTGAATGAGAGCGCATTCAAATAACAAGTTTACGGCAGATTGTCTGATACCTGGAGCTTAATTTACGCTCCATTGCCTGAGCTCTGTCGTGCCTCACCAAACAGCCTCCGCCAGCTGGCCTGGTGGCTCTCTATTTCATAAGCAAGGGATCAGAAAGCCCCCCACCCCCACCCCCAGCACACACACACACACACACACACACACACACACACACACACACACACACACATTTTCACTATCTACACCTAGACAAAGTGACAAGCACACCAACAAATGCTAACTACAGTCAGATTCAATCCTTTTTGGGAGAGGCTATGAAATGAAGCTCAGAGAGGTAGCTTGTTAACTTGGTACAGTATAATTGAAAGTGAAATTGATTTCAATTAAGGAGTCCTTAACTCGTTTTTGTTGCACACGTTGAGAATGATTTGAAGACACAAATACTGAGATTTGTCATGGCTGTCACAGCTTCTGGAGCTGTAATTGAGATGGCGAGTGAGGGAGCAGAGGTCATTGTGAGAAGCAAGTGGGACAGAGCTGCTCAGAGGGAAGGATGGAGGAAGGGAAGGAGGGAGAGATGGAGGGATGAAGAGAGGAATGGAGAGAGGGAGGGATAGAGGGATGAAGAGAGGAAGGGAGAGATGAAGGGAAAGAGGGAGGGATGAAGAGAGGAAGGGAGAGATGGAGGGAGGGAGGGATGGAGGGATAGAGGGAGGGATGAAGAGAGGAAGGGAGAGATGGAGGGAAAGAGGGAGGATAGAGGGATGAAGAGAGAAAGGGGGAGATGGAGGGGGGAGATGGAGGGAGGGAGGAAAGCAGGGATGGAGGGAGAGATCCCATAGTTTGTGTGCTGCCCCTGCGTGCTGCACTGACTCTCAGTCATGCCTCATTTGATCTGTTTGGCCAGTGTAGCACAGCACAGTGCTCTAGAAGACTCTCTCTCTCTCTCTCTCTCTCTCTCTCTCTCTCTCTCTCTCTCTCTCTCTCTCTCTCCCTCTGACTTGCTTTCTCTTCCTCTCTTTTTCTCCCTTCCTCTCTTGCCCTCTGTCCATCTCTCTCACACGCTCCTCCCTTCACCCTTTCTCCTCCTCTCTCCCTTAATCTCTCTCCCTCCATCTTTCTCTCTCCCTGCCTCCCTCTCTATCTCCCTCTTTCTCTCTCAGTGGACATGCAAGCCAGCAGCCAAAAGGACACAACTCTGGGAATGTGTGTGGGGAAGAAGACATCCCTCCAGTCAGCGTTTATTACGCAAATCCATGTACTTTTCTGTGAGGTTACGCAATAGTTTACAGGATTTGGAGAAGCAGGTTACATGAGTATAGGGACGGCTTGTTTTGAAGGTTAGGGCCCCGTCATCAGGGTCTTGTCACTGGCTGCAATAGAAACTAATTCGATCAGGGAGTCTCAAACACTCAAACACTTTCACACATACACATACACAGGCATACACAAATTTTCATGCATGTACTGTACACCCACACACACATACAAACACACACACACGCACACACACACACACACACACACACACACACACACACACACACACACACACACCTTACATTCATATACACAGACACACATAGACACGAGGAGGGACTCATGATAATACGCCCCCACACACACACACCCTCCATCCACTGCACCCCCTGTCCTCTCTGCTTGCTTGCATTCACCCATAATTACTGTAAACACTTTTGCCACCATTGCATCTGACCAGAACAATGGCCACCAGCAGTTCCTATGCAGAACTCTGTTATGCTCAAATGCTATGCTATAGATGAAATGCTATAAATGCCATGCTATAAATGCTAGGCTATGAAAGAGCAATCAGAGTTGAATGGGAGGAGGCAGTGGATGGCATGTTGGCGTGTTGGTGCAGCAGTGTTGGCTTTGAGTGGCTGGCTGACTGGCCTTGGTCCCTGTGGCTGTTCTGGGGCTGCCTGCCTACCCGGCTGCCTGCCTGCCTGTCTGTCTGTGTGTGCCAGGGGGGATGTGCTGCTCCTCTGGGAACACAACAAGGGGACTGCCTGGGGGTCCAGAGCCACTGTTTGCCATTGTCTGTGTGCTCTGGTCCAGTGTGCTGCAGAGCAAGGTCTCTTTCACTTGTTCTCTCTCTCTCTCTCTCTCTCTCTCTCTCTCTCTCTCTCTCTCTCTCTCTCTCTCTCTCTCTCTCTCTCTCTGCCAACCCCTGTCTGGTTAACCACTGGTCCTCTGTCTATTTCCTACACTCCTCCTGTCTATCTCTTTTCCCTTCTATTTTCTAAATGGAATTCAGTGTTGCTTTATTCACAATTGCTTGCACAGTGTTGCCAAAAGCTTACACTTATTTTCACACATACCTGCCAGCCCTAGCCCTTCCATTACCACTTTAGCCCCCCCCCCTCCCTCCTCTCCTCATTATCACTGTACATCTCTCACCAACATTGCCTCTCTCTCTCTCTCTCTCTCTCTCTCTCTCTCTCTCTCTCTCTCTCTTGTCTCATACACCTACACAAACACACACTGTCACGTTCCCTCTCTCTTCCTTAACTTCCACATGGTCTCTCTCCTCCTCATCACTCTGTCTTTCTCCTCTTCCAGCACCCTTGCCCATAAGTCTAGACATACCCTAGCGGTAGCAAATGGTTCTGCTAAGCTGCTACATATAGCCATATTTGCTCTTCCAAAGTTTGGTCTGACCAATCATTCTGTCCTTATACAGAGTCGCCTACTCGTACAGCAGCGGTAGCTTATCATCTGGTTAGCTTGCAGAGGGAGTTTTAAAAACCACCGCTTCTTCCGCCCCTTGGATTAAGCCAATCCTTTGTGGGCCATGGCCAGACTATAGGCCTACATTTTCAGGTTATATAGTCAAGATTTTCAGGCTACCAGCACCCACCACCACTCCATCCATTTCTCTCTTCTATCCATCCTTCCCTCATTGAACTTTTCCACTTCCTGTAATCTCAGCTTTTTTTTGACAATTTTCATGTTCCATGTTCTGTGTCTGTCTGTCTGTCTCTCTCTCTCTCACTGACTGTACCGAATCTCTTTTTCCTTGCCTCTTTGTGCTATCACACAGGAATTAATTAGCTAGTTATAGCAGCTATTATTCTGCTGAGCTAGTGAGGGAGGGATTTACTGTAGTGTGTGTGTGTGTGTGTGTGTGTGTGTGTGTGTGTGTGTGTGTGTGTGTGTGTGTGTGTGTGTGTGTGTGTAATCCAAAGGTGGTGTAAAAAGCGGTCGAAGAGGGCACGGTGATGAGTACATGCTGCATCGGGCCTACAGTGACCCATGTGTGATTAGGAGCAACACCATGTGTGTGTGTGTGTGTGTGTGTGTGTGTGTGTGTGTGTGTGTGTGTGTGTGTGTGTGTGTGTGTGTGTGTGTGTGTTTGTACAGGTCTCTTTGTGGACAATTTATTGCTGGTGTTTTCATCGGATTCCATCTCTGAACCAATCCTGTTTGCCACAAACAAACATCAAGAGAGCCTGCAGCTTGATTTGACACAAAGGCCTGGCTGTGATCTGAACACCAATCAGGACAGTCCTGGTAAAGCTGTACTTTACTAGCAGCATATCATACTACGCTAGGTCAAAGTCCTGTCCCCACAACTACTTTATACATCTCATTTGTGCTCAGTCTTATAAATGTAACCAGTATGGCTCCAAAATGTATTTTCCTTTTTCATCCATCCTCTTTTGCAGACAAACATTTAGATTTTATTTTGCACTGGCACTTCACTCACATACCAGCATGGGATTTTCTCCCTGTGGACACTTTTTTTTCTGTGATTTGGTATTTATCATTTTGGATCAATAATTATATGTTGTCCGTGTCCCTTTATTTCGGTCTGGAAATGAGCTGGCTGTAATAATATAAAGTAGTTGGACCCTGTCTGTCCTCTTCATAAAAAATAGACATAATGGAATAATGTCATCCATCCATCCATCCATCCATCCATCCATCCATCCATCTATCTCTCCATCCCTGTCTCTATTACTTTTCTCTCCAGCCTCTTTATCTCTCGTTCTGTGACCACTGGTGCCCTTTATCTTGCCCATACTTTGCAGACCTTGGCTCTTTTTCAAGCATTTCTTTTTTTCTTTATTTGTCTCCATTCCTGCCTGTGCTTCTAAGTACACCCTCTATTCTCTCTCCTCAGCTCTCTGTTCAAAACCCCTCAAATATTCTTCTTCCTCCATGTCTGTCATATCTCTCTATTCTCAGCCCCTTGGGTTGGTATTTTCCATTTTCTCCATACTTCTCTCACTGCACTTTGTTTTTTTTTCTACTTTCCTTTGTACTCCATAACTCTCTATGCCTTTATTTAAGCATCCAACTTTTTTTATTTTCACCAGATCTCACTATCCCTCTCTCTTTTCCGGAGTTCATCATCAAATCAAATCTAATTTTCCTCCCATGCTTGTAGAAACACCCTTTTTCACCATGGCAGCTCATGTAAACTGGCTCAATAACATCCTCAAATGCAAATAAATTGAGCAAATTTGTTCCTCCAGATACTCTCTAATCTTAGCTTCTACATCATCCCAGCCCCCCTGTCCCACTATTCATTCAGTCGCTCCCTCTCTTTTGGAGCGTTTTCGATTTCCCTTATGACCTCCTCATGGTCCCACACACGCATTTGTAATGTGATTCTTCCATTGAAAAAGACAACAACAACAACTAGGTCTATAGCTGAAATCTGTCCCCATGTACTAGCAATCAATTGATGATTTAGCTATTAGCATAAACAAGGACTGTGACTGTACTGCCTTTCTGTATTGCAGGTCAGCACCATGTAATGCCATGCAATCCAATATCAAATGGACTCAGGCCAAAAGAGCTAATGTTGTGTGTACTAAGCTAACCACACTGGAATTCGGTAATTGTATTGAAGTTCAAAACAGGAAAAGCAATTTGGTCCGGCTGCATCCCTGCACATTTGTAGTCATGTGTGGTCTAGCCGAGCTGCTGCACACTCAATCGCTTGTGTGATTTAGCTTTTGCTGAGGCAGCGCTAGTGCTAGGCTACTTGCTTGATCTCTTACTGCTACGGTTGCTTATGCACTGTATGGCTATGAAGTAGCAGTTTAATAAAGACATAGGTGTGTGTATTTCTCATAGGAAAGGGACTACAGGCACGGCTGACTAGTGATGAGGATGATTAGTGTGATCTCAAAAGATGTAGTGATGCCCTTCTTTCTTTCTTTCTTTCTTTCTTTCTTTCTTTCTTTCTTTCTTTCTTTCTTTCACCTCCCTGAAGCTGTGTGGACGACCATTGCTAACATAAACAAATGTGTTAAATAAGTCAGAATTCTCACATTTATTTAGAATAAACTGCTAGAGGTATTGCAACTGTAACACAGTGACTCTGCACCTCTGTCTGTGTGCATACTGTATATCTATGCTTTTATTGGACTCAATGTAACTATTCTTGTCTTGGGCTGAATTCTGGTCACATTAGCTTAACAACAAACTGTGCAGTCTTCTTGGATTTATGGATCCATTTTAAGAAAGGTTAAGAGAGAATGCGTAATGTAATGGCAGATTATGATGTCAGGAGCTTGCGTTTGTGAGGCTGAGTCGTTGGCTACAAGGATGGAGTCGCATTTTAAAAGCCTCCTGCCTCCTGACCCCAAATCGCACGCGGCGAGAAATTACAAAACAGACTTTCATTAACTCCACTGAGATGGGAGAAAACATTCCCCGACAGGAACGTTAGACAGCAGCAGCTAGGCTGAATAATTAATTGAACAAGGCAATGTAACACCCTGCACATGTTTACTTGCAATAGGTGTATTGTGTGTGTGTGTGTGTGTGTGTGTGTGTGTGTGTGTGTGTGTGTGTGTGTGTGTGTGTGTGTGTGTGTGTGTGTGTGTGTGTGAGGGAGGGTAATGGTGCTGTGGAGAGACAGGTTGATCTGAAATGCAAATCGATAATTTCAGGCATGTTTTAATTAATGGAGGGACTTATTCAACATGCCCTGCAGCAACAGTTGCGTTGAAAGGGGGTGGGGGGAAGGGAGGTGGGGTAGCAAGCAATCTTAGCAGCTTGTTGACTTCTGGGAAATGGTTGGGTGCTGAGTGTAAACAGCAGAAGAACAGTAAACAGCCTGACTGGGGAGAGCTGATCACAGTGTTAGCTATTAGCACACAGTAGGCTATAGTAACACTGTGTTAATGCATTTTAGCCATGGTGGCTCAGTGCTAAAGACAGGCTTACAGAGCCTAAAGGTTAGGACTGCTAGAGTGATGAGTGATGTGACATTTGTAAATCCTGTAACATACACACACACACACAGACACACACACACACACACATCACACACACACACACACACACACACACACACACATAAACAAACACACACAACTTCCCTCTCCCCACTGTTTTCTTCCTCTCTCTCACACACACACACACACACACACACACACACACACACACACACACACTCTCTTTCTCTCTCTCTCTCTCTCTCTCTCTCTCTCTCTCTCTCACACACACACACACACACACACACACACACTCACATATAGTCTCTGTAGGCTGTTTGGGTCACCTCCCTCTGCCTTCTCTCTGTTTGCGGTGTCTTGGCTGGGCTACTGTGGTGCTGACAGGTGGGGGATGAGCCTGGGCTGAGGGGGTGGCATGGGGTCTGGGTCTGGGGATATATGCTGAGCTGAGCTGGGGTAGACACAGATGGATAAATATGGATCGGCATCCTGCTGCTGGCTGGGTGTCACAGGTGAGAGACGTGCTGTGTCATGACACACTGGCTTTGTTTGAGGCCATGCTCTGCTTAGCATCTAGGCCTCTTGGCACATACACAAACACACACACACACACAAACACACAGCCTTGTGTCCATACATAGGCGCGCGCACACACACACACACACACACACACACACACACACACACACACACACACACACACATATGCGTACACAAACACAGCCTTGTGTACACACATAGGCGCGCGCACACACACACACACACACACACACACACAAAACCTCTCTTTCACACACATAAATGCACTGACACAGATTTGGTTTCTCTCAAAAAGAGATTTACACCCACACGGAAATTAAGAGCAAGCCAGTACGTACATGTGTGTGTGTGTATGTGTGTGTGTGTTTGTGTGTGTAATGTGATCTGAAAACTATAAGGTTCACCTGCAGTTCTCCTGTTCTCTACAGAGTGTGAGATTACATGGCACCAGACACAGCATCAGGTCATCAGGTAATCAGGACAGCGGAAAACAGAAACAACCAAAAACCGAATAAAACACAAAGAACGTAAACAAACACATCACATAGGTTAACATGTTAAAATTTCTTCAAGGGGGAAGCAACACACACTCAAAAAAATTGGAAAATTTAATTGAAAAAGAGAATATAATTTGCTTCCTTTGCTTTATTCTCTTCGGGAAACTGCCGTTTGAGAGAGCTTATGTAGTAGATATTGTGAATTAAGTGAGTAGTATTCTGTATATCTGTGCGTCTGCTCATGCAAGCAGAGCAAGTGGATTGATCATCAAAGATTCTCCCAGAGCAGAGCCGAGAAGAGCATTACAGCGACAAGAGCCCAGAGTGATTCATTTACCCAGATGCTTCATTAGGCCCGCAGTTTCAACTTCATGGAACACATCCTCTCTCTCTTTCCCTCACAGGGTGAAAGCTTTAATTGAAGGCAGAGCAGGATTCAGGCATCTTTATGGTTACGTTTGGTAGCAATTTTATTGGTGTGTGTGTGTGTGTGTTTGTGTGTGTGTGTGTGTGTGTGTGTGTGTGTGTGTGTGCGTGTGTGTGTATTCCTTTAGACCATATTTTAATTTAATTTTTTTTTTCAGTTCACTGCTCTTCCCCTTCTTTTTCTACTTCTTTTACATTATTCTCTCTCTCTTTCCTACTCTATTCACTACTACCACTTCTTTTTCTTTTTTCTCTTTCTTTTCTATCACCCTCCTTCCTCTCTTTCAGTGTCAGCATTATATTAAAGTCAAATTCCACACGGCAGCGCAAAAAGTGGAGTGATCTTTCACCGAGCACGCCTGTCTCTCATTCATAAGCTGCAACGCTCTCTTTCCTGCCTCCAAGTGCAAGGGGGCAAAAGAAAGAAAGAAAGAAAGAAAGAAAGAAAGAAAGAAAGAATATCCTCTGCAGTGACGTCAGAATACATATTACACACAGAAGTCATGCTGCTGAAATTCACCACCTTTTACTGTACACGTTTTGGTTTGATGTTCAATGACAAGTATTGAGTGTATGTGTGTGTGTGTGGGGGGGGGGTTCATAAAACTGGAGTGTGTGTGTGTTTGTGTGTGTGTGTGTGTGTGTGTATGTGCACTGTGTATGTGTGTGTATGTGTGTGTGTGTATGTGTGTGTGTGTGGGGGGGGTGCATAAAACTGGAGTGTGTGTGTGTGTGTGCGTGTGTATGTGCATGTTTATGTGTGTGTGTGTGTGTGTGTGTGTGTATGTGCACATGCACATGTGTTGCTTGTGTGTGTGAGTGTGAGTGTGTGTGTGGGTAGGTGGGGGGGGGGTAGAAAATGGCTGACTTGGCTGGTATGGTATAGAATAGAAGAAGCCTTCACCAGACAGCTCACCCCTGGCCCGTACCGTATCACATTCCCTTTTATGCTCAAAGGGGGTTTGATGTTCACGGGGATTCACATGGATCAGTGCAATCTCTGTCTCCGGTATTAATATTTCACAAAGTAGCTCACACACACACACACACACACACACACACACACACACACACACACACACACACACACACATAGATACACACACACACAGCGCACACACATGCACAACATATACATACACACACTGACACACAAGCACACATCAACCTCAGGCATTCAACAAGCCTTGCACACAGAAGAAAGGAAATCCCTCCAACTTTGGGCTGGCTGGGTGTCCCATGGAATCACATTAAAAATAGAACTTTATCCTTCTAGCGCTTCCCAGCAGTGTTCAGTGGTAAAGGACTTTATGGTTATGAAATGCATCAATTATACATATTTTTATGAAACTGCTATCTAGATGGTGGTGAAATACTGCATGACATAACTATAACCTTGCTACTCAGATTTGCTTTAGACAGAGATTCTTCTAGATGGTGTGTGTGTGTGTGTGTGTGTGTCGTATCGAGGGACACCCAACCTCCAGACACAGCATGAGCCCTGAGGATCACATTAGTGTGTTATTAGCCAATCCATCACTTAGCGCCGTCATGTGACCACTAAGCTCGCTCTGTGCCACCACACCCACATTTATGCCCAGTGTGTTACGAGTCCAATCCAAGCACTTGGATCTTCACACCCCTCCCTCCACTCTCTTCTATCATCCTTCCTTCTCTTTCTTATTCCTCTTCTCCTCCCTCTCTCTCTTCTTTCCTACTCTATCATCCACTCTTTCTCATCTCCCATCCTCTAACTTCATTCTTGCTCTCCTCTCCCTCT
>JAODXP020000017.1:20410469-20412969 GCA_027497455.2 Sardinella longiceps
CCACACCACCCAGAGTGTCGCAAAGCTACGGGTTGTTTGCGCATTTCCCCTCAAGATATTCGTCTCCAGACTTAATGAGTTTTCCCAAGGACGAGTGCTGTGTGCTGTCAGATAATGCCGCGCTCAGTCGGCTTTTTAGTGTAGGCTACCTCCTCTCTCCGCCGCATCGCACACACAGACAAACAGACGGACACACACACACACACACACACACACTCTCGCTCATCACACACTCTCTCTCTCGCTCTCTCTCTCTCTCTCTCTCTCTCTCTCTCTCTCTCTCTCTCTCTCTCTCTCTCTCTCACACACACACACACACACACACACACACACACACACACACACACACACACACACACATATAAGGGGGGTGAGCGGACACTCTCACACATACTTACAGGTGGATGGTTTCTGTGACATAGGAGGATGTTCTTATGACACCTCTGAATTAGCGGTATCAATCCTGTGCGTTTGGCGGTCTTTTATGAGGTCCCTCCATATAACTCGACTATGTATGTCCTCTCCGCATGTGTGTGCGTTCCTTCGCAAATAAGAAAACACTCGCACACATCACAAGTTTTTTCTTTGATCTGAGTCAAAGTAATAATGTATGTTAATTTAGAAACAAAATTAATACGTGAATTAACGGTGAAGTGAAACCTGAATTGGTAGGCTACTGTAGTAGCCTAAGTTTCTGGACAGACTGACAACTGGTCAATTGTGACTGTGAGGAGTCCTTATCAGACAAAAATATAATTAGGCTGCTGTCATTTATACGCTGCACAATGCTCATGCTGATTGCCATTGCATGTTGTTGGAGAATGAAAGAATGCTATTTGCTCCACTCGAAGTGAAGTCACTCCCCTGTCCACTGCCCCGCATCAGAAGAGAGCTGGGTGAGTGACGAGACCAGTTCTCATCCGTCCGAAGGCGTACAATAGACTGACCTGAAAGTCTCGCTTCTCAGCTCCTTTTCCTTTCTGGAATTGAATGTAATTTCTGGACTACAAAGAGACCATCTGTGCCTGTGTGACATCGGTGCTCCTGTATGACTGGAGGTAAATAATGTTGTGAAATACGCAAGCACTTCGTAAACTTCAACGGGAGCACACACACACACACACACACACACACACACACACACACACACACACACACACACACACACACACACAGTTTCTGCAGCAACCAGCGCGCAGCCAACGGGACGCCAGCCTCTTCCGCGCAGCGTAGACTGTTTTACGCGGTTTGAGAGGGGTGAAGGAATAGTCGGTGCGAATGGTCAACTGCCTGAAGTGGACTGCCTCGGATATTCCAAATATTCTGTTGTCTATATTCTGGAAGACACGATCCACGGCGGGGTAGCCTACACGACGGAGACCGTTTATCAGAAAGTCGTTGCCGAAAGCTGGGATGCCTTGTTTCTCCAAAGAATGGTAAGAGACCATAGCATTTCGTTTCCTATAACGTGCCGTCTTCAGAACCTCTTTCACTTGATGAGGATTTGTTTTACTGTAAATTGCGCAAAGTACTTGATTCATATGCTCACACCCTCACTTGATCAAATGCAATGTAGTTAATGTTTTGGTGAAACATGAAAGTGAAAACGGAGTAGTTAAATGTGAAAGGCAACATTTCTTCGTTCTAATGGAGCTGTTACTGGAGAAAGTTTGAAGTAATTGAGTTCTGACTGTGCGACTAATTACTTGTCGTAGTCTATTTGTTTTCTTGTATACCTGTTATCTGTCTCGTTTAAACAGATCAAGAGGGAATTTAACATGTTCTGTTGGCGATGAATGTGTCCATAATGTGATTATCTGTGGTGTTTCATTACCGTCAAGATAATTTCGTATCAGGGGGATCCCTTTTGATATATTGTTTTAACTTAAACGTTTCGAGCAAAGGTCGTCTCATCAGGACAAAAGTGACCATTTCATTCATTTTGGTCACTATGAAGACAGCATCACATCAAATGAGTAGTTATGCTTATGCGGTCCTCTACCACACATGTGTGCCGAGTAGACAATATTCTTGTGACACTGCAGTCCGTATCTGTAACAAAACTCACTGCACCGTTCGTCTTCTAAGATGTTGAATCAATTAGTTACGATTAACAGTTATCACAGGATCATCCCCGTCACTCACCTGGCCCAAGTGACTAAGTTAGCCTACAGTTAGAAATTCAGAAATTCTTCAGAAAGTCAGCTACTCTGACTCAGAGATTAGAATCGATGTTGGCATAAAAGTAATGACACGTAGGAATCTTTATTCAACTCACACAAGATGCGAGGCTATCGTTGTGTATTCCACCCTTGTCACAGAACACCTCAAGTGTTTCAAACAGTCTTGGCATATGAAATTACTTCTGAGAATACCAGACCTCAATTAGGCCTACTTGAGTTTTGATTCTAACATCGTAGACTTGCACAGCAGCAGCCAACCATGAGTCTAATATTTTGGTTTAATAACCACAGCCATTCATCATCCTGAACTAATCTAA
>JAODXP020000017.1:20422969-20444954 GCA_027497455.2 Sardinella longiceps
AGGAGAGCAAGTGTAAGAGTTGGGAAGTACTAGATCAGTGCATTCCAGGTAGTTGAAGGGACTTGGACAAGAGGTACAGTACTCTTGGAAGAACTGGGTCTTCAAGAGTTTTATATGTGTGTGTGTACTGTTTTAGTTATAAGGTCAGAGATTTCAGAACACATATGCCATTTCTTCAGTGTTATATCTTACGGTATTACGAATGACTACAAGTACGGGATAACAATTTTTTTACAAATACATTATTGTACTTGGCGATTTACAAACAAAATTGAAT
Source organism: Sardinella longiceps (assembly GCA_027497455.2). Classification (NCBI taxonomy): domain Eukaryota; kingdom Metazoa; phylum Chordata; class Actinopteri; order Clupeiformes; family Clupeidae; genus Sardinella; species Sardinella longiceps. Next base: position 20,423,247 of record JAODXP020000017.1, read on the forward strand.
TGAATTGAATTATATGTTGCAGACCCCACCCAGGCCACAGGGAAACAGAAATGAATATCAAGAGAACGAACCTCCACATAACCGTCTTAAATAAATAAAAAAAATGAATAATACATGATAATTCTGAAGGGCTGCACTCTTAAGGGTTTTCTGTTGTTAATTTCCGCTCTTTTGATGGTTAGTTTTTTTTCAGGAAGTGGAACAGAGTGAGGTGAAGGCCTTGATGGAAAATTATTTGAAGCTATAAAGACCCCCGAAGAGCAGTCATTTCTGACTGATTTTTTTTGCTCATTTGTATTGAAATGCAATAGTGAAATGGCTGCCAGTGATTGAAGTGGTTGTGGATTAAATTACTTAGGAGACCTTTGGTATTAGAGACGTTTGTATTCAAAAAGTAGACACTTGGGTATATTAATGTCAGTCATAATGTTATATGAGAGAGGTTGGTTTCAAAGTCTGTTAGTACTTACCCTGATGTAATGCGTATGCATGGGCCCTAGCTTGAAATAGGGTTTTCTCTTATCACTCTTTCTCTTTTCTTTCTCTTTTCTTTCTTTTAAGTTTCCAAACAGGATTTTACAGGACTTGTGTTATGGATGTTATGGATACTACAATAAATCCCTCCCAGAAAAAAGTAGCCTTGATGTATTTCCAGGAGATGGTGTTGAATAAGCAGCACTATGCACACTATTCTCCCAGGTGCTTAAGTCTAAAAAAGTGCTTAGCTCTGTGCATTTCACCCTGCACTAAGCACTTTTTTGGACTTAATCACCTGGGTGAATTCCACCCTATATGAGTGGGATGGGAGAAGTTAGATGGCACTATAATCAAATATACAAGGTTTGACTTACGTAATTTTGATTTGATTGATAATTGTACCGAGCACGGTTATCATACCTTTGTGAACATAAACTGTCCCATTAATACATTTTGGTCTTGTGTTTACTTCTTAATTGTTTTTTAGCACTGGATGTTTTAATTTAAAATGGTAATAGCTTCAGTTAATGCTTTATAGATAGAAGCCAGGGTTTTTAATTAATATTAATTGCTGTAATGTGCTCCCTCTCTTGGGCTAAACCGTGAGGTTGTGGTGGGGAAATTAAGAGACCGTATTAGGGGCCCAGTGATGCAGTAATCAAGTAGTGTGTGTGTGTGTGTGTGTGTGTGTGTGTGTGTGTGTGTGTGTGTGTGTGTGTGTGTGTGTGTGTGTGTGTGTGTGTGTGTGTGTGCCCTAACCGGCCCTGACCAAAGCTACCCTTTGGTTCAGCCAGACTGTAATTCTCTCATGACTCTAGCAAACAAAGAACAACATCTGGAGTGAGCGTGTGTGTGTGTGTGTGTGTGTGTGTGTGTGTGTGTGTGTGTGTGTGTGTGTGTGTAGAGAGAGAGAGAGAGAGAGAGAGAGAGAGAGAGAGTGTGTGTGTGTGTGTGTGTGTGTGTGTGTGTTAAAGTTAGGTCAGCTCAGGCATCTGCTGAGGTGATGCAAACAGACGTTGTGATGCCTGATGTCTCTGGTAACCTCTTGTTCCCCTCCGCCATGCATCTTCATTAGCTCCCTCATCCCTCTCTCCTGTCTTCTCCTCTCCTATCCACTCTTCCCTCATCCCATCCCTCTATCCTATCCTCCCTTCCCTCATCCTTCTCTCCTGTCTTCTCCTCTCCTCCCTCATCCCATCCCTCTCTCCTGTGTCCTCTCCTATCTTCTCTTCCCTGATCCCTCTCACCCATCTTCTCCTTTCCTCTCCACTACTGGCTTCATCTCTCTCCTGCCCTGCCCTGCCCCTCTGTCTTTCTCGCTCCTCTTTTCTCATGTCTCCTCCCATCTCTCTTGGTCTCTTTCACTATGTCCTCTACTATTGTCTCTGTATCTCTCTCCTTTCTGCAGCTTTTGTCTCTCTGTTCTTTTCTTCCCATCTTCCTCTCTCCTGTTTCCTCCTTTTCTTTCTTTTCTGTATTCTCTCCATTTTCTCCCCAGACTTCCCCCACTGTCTTTCCCTCACTGCCTCCTATTGTAGTATGTTCTCTCTCTCTCTCTCTCTCTCTCTCTCTCTCTCTCTCTCTCTCTCTCTCTCTCTCTCTCTCTCTCTCTCTCTCTCTCTTTGTCTGCTTCTCCTCTCCAGGCTCTTTCTTGCTCTGAGTGTACCTGTATAGGAGATGTTCATATTCATTTAGTGGTTGAATGATGTGCTTAGAGAGCAAGGCTGCCACTTCACAAGCAAATCCGTCTCTCTGGCCCCAATCTCTCAGGTGTGCTGGAAGAAAGAATGAATGGCTAAGTGGATTCCAGAATGAAAGATGGAATGAATTGTAATGTCCCAATCAACAACGACAGTCAGAGAGGATTTGAGACACACAGTATATGAAAAGCAAACTGCACTAGTGAAATTTAAAGTATTAATTTTTTTACAAAAGGAATGAAAAGAAAAAGAAAGACAAATTCTGCCTCAGCGACTTCTGGCCTGTCAGGTCCTGTCATGGCAGTAGAGATGGTGGAAAGAGATCGCTGGCTTTTGGGCTGACGGTGGTGCATAGCATGACAGTGACGGCAACAGAACGTGTGTGTGTGTGTGTGTGTGTGTGTGTGTGTGTGTGTGTGCATATATATGTTTGTTATGGATGTTTTTTTGTATGTGAATGAATGAGTTAATGCATTACATAATGAATTAATGATTGAATATCTACACAAGTGATGCTAGTGTGTGTGTGTGTGTGTGTGTGTGTGTGTGTGTGTGTGTGTGTGTGTGTGTGTGTGTGTGTGTGTGTGTGTGTGTGTGTGAGGAGAATGCACTCCCAAGTAAAGGCCTGGTGCGAATGCAGAGCCACAACTGTTGGATGTCCTGACGGTGACACTCTCAGAGGCTCTCCGTGGGTCTGCAAATGTCATCCGGTTTTGGCAATCTGGACCTGCGAGTTGTGCAGGATTACACAGATTAAAACCTCTCTCTCTCTCTCTCTCTCTCTCTCTCTCTCTCTCTCTCTCTCTCTCTCTCTCTCTCTCTCTCTCTCTCTGTGTTGTGTGTGTGTGTGTGTGTGTGTGTGTGTGTGTGTGTGTGAGACACTGTGTGAGTGTCTGTATGAATGAGAGTGCTTCTGTGTGTGTGCCTGCATTGAAGGGAGTTGATTGAAGTCAGTTGAGTTAGTATCATGTGCTTGTTGTAATGTATGTGTGTGTGCAAGTGTACATGTGTGAATGTGTGTGAGTGTGTGTCCTGTATGTTAGTGTCCAACACTACATGCTTTCTGTCTTTATTGTCCTGATCGTATTTTCACTAGAGATCATCCAGCCGTGGTCAATGCTGTCTGTGTCGCTACATCGCTCTCCTTGTGCGACGCTACACAGGCAACTACAAGGTCTCATACACGCACACACACACACACACACACACACACACACACACACACACACACACACACACACACACACACACACACACACACACACACACACACACACACACACACACACACACACACACACACACACACACACACACACACACACACACACACACACACACACACACACCTTTTACACATCGTACACCAGGGGACCTGCTGAAGGTTAACCCAGTGATTGATGCTTCTAAATTTTAGGTCTTTTTGTTTTGCTCCTGTCCTCCTGCCACCCACTCCTCATGGCTTTTAGATTGCCCTTTAAAAGTGTCAGAGGCTGTGGAGAGAGCATGAGAGAGAGAGAGAGAGAGAGAGAGAGAGAGAGAGAGAGAGAGAGAGAGAGAGAGAGAGAGAGAGCAGGAGAGGAAGAGAGAGATAAGGGAAGAGAGAGAGGGAGAGAGAGGGAGGAAGGCAATGAAGAAAGTGCAGACGTGAGACAGAGAGAGGATGAGAGAGAGAGAGACAGAGAGAGTGAGAGATGAAGAGAGAGAGAGAGGGATGAAGGCAATGAAGAAAGTGCACATGGCTGAAAGGCAGACTGCTGACCTCAACACGTTTCTCTCCTGGTGAGATGGAATAGTGTGTGTGTGTGTGTGTGTGTGTGTGTGTGTGTGTGTGTGTGTGTGTGTGTGTGTGTGTGTGTGTGTGTGTGTGGTACGTGTGTGGGGGGGGGGGGGGTGACAGCTTCTATGTGTCAAACCCTGTGACACAACACACACTTAACGACAGGCCTGGATGTGACAGAGAAACCCAGAGGGCTCTGGAGAGAGAAAAGGAGAACAGAGAGATCACAGAGACGTTAGAGAGGGAGAGATAGAGAGAGGGACCTACGGAGTGGAAAAAAGAGATGACAAGAGAGGAAGAGTAGGGAGAGAGAAAAAAAAAACAGTTTTGCGAAAGCAGAGCAACAGTCACAGAATGAGCAGGTATGGAATAAAGAGGTTGAGAGAAGGAAGACCAGATCAAAGGAAGAGAGAGAGAGAGAGAGAGAGAGAGAGAGAGAGCAGAGAGAAAGAGAAAAAAGATGGAGGGAGAGATGGAGAGAGACAGAGAAAATAAGTTTGAAGACATGCAGACAGCACTTTAAGATATGTGTAAGGTGGAGTTAGAAAAAGTCAGAGAGAGAGAAAGCGAGAACGGAAGGAGAAAAACTAGAGATGAAAGACTTGTAGAAAAAAAGCAAGGAAAAGAGTAGAGGAACAGGAGGAGCTGAAGAGAAAAGGCCCTAATAAGAGGAGAGGTGCCTGGAAAGCGCCAGAGTCAGTCAGTGCAGTGTGTGCAATCCTCACGCAATTTACAATTTATAACTTGACTGGAGCTCCCCTGCAGCATAGCATATCAACGCGCTATTAGCCCACATCTCTGTCAAGAGCATCATTAGTACTCAACATCGCTCACTCTTTCTTTTCGCTCACTCACTCTCCCTCCCTTTATTCCCTCTCTTTCTCGTTTTTCGTTATCTATCTCACTCATACACACACACACACTCTCACCAACTAGCTCTCATTTCTGTCTCATTCCTCTTAGTCACACACACACATGTACACACACACACACACACACACATTTTCTTCCATCTCTCTCTCCTCCTTTTGCTCTGTGGGTCAGAGAGAGAGAGAGAGACAGAGAGAGAGAGAGAGAGAGAGAGAGAGAGAGAGAGAGTGAGAGACTGCAGGCAGTGGTGTGTGTCACATTGAGCTCTGAGACGTCGGAGCGTGGTGTGTGTGTGTGTGTGTGTGTGTGTGTGTGACGTGTTGTTCGGTAGGCCTGTCTGCGTTTATCCCCATTAAAGCAGAACTTCAATGAGGCGCCGTTCCCTCTGGTTCCGTTTCCAGCCTCCAGAGAGAGGACAAGGAGAAGCAGAAGGAGAGAGGAGAGAGAGGCCCTTTGAAATGCAGTCTGCCCAGCCCTGTGAATGCCACTAATGAATACACCCACCCACAGATAGGACCCATCAACTCACTGGATCTGTCACACACACACACACACACACACACACACACACACACATACTTGCACACACACACACACACACACACACACACACACACACACCCACACACACACATACAGCTCTCCCGCACGTACACACACACACACACACACATGCTCTTGCACACACACACACACACACACACACACACACACACACACACACACACACACACACACACACACACACACACACACACACACAAAGAATCACTTCTAGACAGCCACTCACAGACGTACTGACATAATACCTTACACACACATACACAATTCTCTTCTATCCAATACAGCATCCCAAATAAGATAAGTGTAAATCGTGATCAGGAGACAGCAATCTAAGTGCTGCAGAGGCAATTTTCACCTTATAAAAGTGGCAGGCACTGAAACTGTGAAGGTAGAAAGACGCTGCCAATCCACACCTATGTGTTGTTATCCAGGGCTCTGCCCCAATGAGCACAGCACAGCACACCCAGTATTACTGTGAAGAAGAAGAGACAGACTTCGTGAAGGTGTGTGAATACAGATGTAACGAAGCCTCCTACAGAGAGAGACGAGATTGAGTTGTATTCTCACCTGGTCTCGGAACAGAAGCCCAACAGAACCGAACAGAACACGTCTCTGAGCATCTTGTTAACGCTGCAAAGCAAAGATGGGGCTTGTCCTTGCCTCCCCATCCATCTTAAGCATGCTCCCACAACGCACGCACGCACGCACACACACACACACACACATGCACAAACACACACACATGCACAAACACACACACACAAACACACACACATACACACACTCACACACATATATACACAGACACACACACACACGCACACATAGACACACACATGTACAAACACACACACATATACACACACACACACACACACACACACACACACACACACATACACACACACACACACACACACACACAGTCCTCTTTAACACACCAGATTGAAGGAGGAAGCAGGCTCATGAGGATCCATGTCTATGCACAGCCTTATTACTGCTCAACCTCATTACTGCGGCCTCTGGAGTGTGATCTCACTTGATCTCAATTCATTTCCATGTTCATTAGATGTGGCCAGGAGAGCAGCAGACGTGAGATTAAAAGGAAAGCATTTGAAGATTTCAGTCCATGTCATGAGCTGAAAATAGCGTAATAGTTTCCAGATGACTAATATGTTACATGGGAAACAAATGTGTCCTGTCATGTAAAAGGGAATCATGTGCTAATGAGAAGAGTATGTGAACCAATGAGATTAGTGTTAAGCTGATGGAAAGTTCAAAAAGGGTTCTGTCTCAGTTCCAGAACATTCCAAAAGTCTAGAGAATGAGAATGAGTTCCAGTGCAAAGGATTTAAAGGATGAATATGAGATTTTTTTTCTTCAACCATTTTTTTTTTTTTTTTTTTTTGCCTGAATCACTTTTAATTTTGTTCACACCCTCATCATAGTCAATTAATTAAATGATCAAATAATAATTTAAAAAAAAAAACAGTATATCTGATCTGTTGAACGGAAAAGGCTATAAAAACCCCATCCAATCAATCTGAACTCTGATGGGTCTATCAAAGTTAACAAACTGTGATATGATGTCTAAAAACATGTTAACAAGCACTGAATTTTTGTGAGTTGGGAATGTGGCTTTGGATAGAGTAATAAAATATATTTTTGGACGTGTATTTTTTTTTTCAAAAGCTCTTATCCAATGTTGGTCTTATTCAACTATCTCTGTATAGGTTCTCTCAGAGTTCTCACACATCTCGTATAGATTCCGGTGGTGGGATTCTACCAACACCCCCTGCATGATAAGTGCCTGCCTGTCACCGTGGGAATAGACAGGTCACATGAGCCAGGAGTGAACTGCTATCACTGAGACTTATTAGTGGTGGATGGGTGGATCAGAGAGTGACCTCACATGAAAGACAGTGTAATTACTTAGTGTGTGACCAGGGGAGCTGTACATATATTATGCATTAGGCCAACGCACACAGTAATTACAATTTGTATAGTCCTGTGTGTGTGTGTGTGTGTGTGTGTGTGTGTGTGTGTGTGTGTGTGTGTGTGTGTGTGTGTGTGTGTGTGTGTGTGTGTGTGTGAAATGTGATGTGTAGGCCCAGTAAAGGAATGAATTCGGCTTTCCGGAAATATCACTGAAAATGCCACGTGTCAAGGGAGTGTATAAGCGATGTTTGGAAGAAGAAGAAAGAGAAGGACGTGTGTGTGTGTGTGTGTTTGCTCGTTGTACTGTGTGTTTGCGTGTGAGAGAAAAGTGCAGTGAAATATGTGTCCACATATGGTTAGTCAGTGGTGAGGGCTTATATCATTTCTCGCACCACAATATGAATGAATGCAACAAGATGACCAATCCTAAAGTTGCCCTTGGTGTTGCTACCCTTAACTCTCATTCCTTCTCATTAGTTTAGCAAATCAGCTAGAAACCACCAGAGCTGCACTGCTAAATCAATTGCACTTGAGAATCCCCAGACGCCTGAAAATCCATGAAAAATTCAGAACAGGCCAAAGCTCGCTGCACCCACCCACCCTCCTGCCCTCCCTCCCTCCCCTCCACACCCTCCGCTCTCCTTCCTCCCTCTCTCCTCCACCTTTTCCTCCTCCTCCTCCTCCTCACCACCTCCACCTCCATCTCCATCGTCCACCTCCAACCATCTTAGTTGCTCACCACTGCTTCTCAGATGCCTGTTCAGACCACAGAGCCATTACCCTTAATAATTCAACCCCTGCCTCTCGTCAGCTGCTGACATTTAAAACAGCACTCACACACACTCTCTCTCTCTCTCTCTCTCTCTCTCTCTCTCTCTCTCTCTCTCTCTCTCTCTCTCTCTCTCTCTCACACACACACACACACACACACTCACACACACTCACACTCACACTCACACACACACACACACACACACACACTCACACATACGTATACACAGACTCGTCCTGCCAAATCTGATCACCGGTGCCTGTGCGGTCCATCTGCGGGATTATCCCCCGTGATATTATCAGGGATGGAATTATGAGCTTGACATTAAGCCTGTGTGTGTGTGTGTGTGTATGTGTGTGTGTGTGTGTGCCCCCATCAGTGGCTGACAGGTTCCTGCAGTGCAGTGTTGGTGTGTTTGGTGTGATATGTCTCTGTGGGGCAGGTGGCGATGCATCAAAGCAAAGGGGATAAATAGTTGCAAAGCCAAGATGTGGTGTAATTATACAGACTGCCCTTACCTTCCCTGTCTAATTGATCAATTAGCAATTGAAAGCAGCCATGGTGGTGTGTTTGTTGTTTTTATGAAAATAATGTCTATTACAGAAAGTACCGCTTACTTTTTCAACAACACACACAAATGTTTAGCGGCATTGAAAGAGTCATGTGGCCAGCAAAAAATCCTTGCATAGATTTTAGTTTTGTTTTGTTTTGTTTTGCATATATTTATTCTACATTGGTTAAGGTCCCACAAGAACACAGATGACTGATGTATGGGGTGTACTTTCTGCCCCCCCACCCCCACCCTTCCCTGACTACTGATAGCATTGTGGGTACTGCTTCTCTCAACCGCGGGAATGAGCTGTCATTGACATTTGCAGCAGTGCAGTGCAGTGTGGGGTGATGGCAGGATAAGGTCACCCCAAGTACATTAGATCTGAGAAATGGGCAATCAAGGCAGACAGGGGAGAGGAACATGACACCTCCTCCTTAATGCACCCTGTTGGCCTCTGTGCAAATGAGACCCCCCCCCCCCCCCCCCCCCAAACAACCCCTCTGCCAGCACCCTTCACCCTTCTCCTCCGACCAACTAGTATCATCTCCGGCGTCTCCCTACTACTCCCGGGAGGAGTTCCAAGCCCACGTGGTGGTGGTGATGGCAGTAAGGGCCGTCCACATTGCACATTACAGCAATTCATCAGAGGCATGGCTGCAGGATCCGGCTATACGCAGGGAGCTAAATGGAATATGGAATGTGATGAGTTTGGCTAAATGGAACGTGGCTGGCATGGGAATGTGGCGGAAATGAAGGGGAATTTTCGACGAGATGCAGCAGGTATTAGTTGTGTTAACCAGTGCAGGGGCTGTGAATGTATGTGCGCTGTCGACTTTTGTTAGGCTATGTGGAAGTGAAGAGCTTAGAAGAGGGGAGAGAGACTGCATGGATAGATAGGTGAGAGAGAGAGAGAGAGAGAGAGAGAGAACAAAAGAGAGAGAAGTGGAGAGGTGTTTGAGCTCAGAAGAGAGAGAGGACAGAGAGACTGTGTGGATGGATAGGTGAGAGAGAGAGGGAGATGGAGAGAGAGAGAGAGAGGTGTTTGTATGAGAGAGAGCATGGGAGGGTGGAAAGAGTGAGACAGAGAATGAAAGGATGGATGGATGAAGTGAGATAGCCAAACTCTCTCCAGAGACGATGGGAAAGATGAGCGAAGAGGAGGAAGTTAAACAGAGTTGGAACGCGGACAGAAAGCAGATGCCTCACTACTGAGCCTGCTGCTGCTCTTACTGATATTGCCTCATCCCAACTCTCACGGCAAGCACAAGCACTGTTACATACAAGCCAAGGTATATACAGTGATAAATCACACAAGGCATAGGCTATACAGTGGAAGTAGCCAAAATAGGTGCAGTATTCAACACCATTCAAAATACACTCTCTCCACATCACCCAGGTAAGGAAGGTAGGTAGGCTACTGTAATGTGTCTCCATGCTGGATAGAGCAGACGCAGTCACAGCTCCCAAAGTGCTCTAGAGTCTAGTATTCACAGAGGGGAGTTTCCATAATCATTAGCCAAAGGAATAAGTTATATCTACTCTGATGGCTGTGAGGAAACTCATTTGCCACTCCATAAGCGCAGCCTGGTGCTTGGCTCTCATCTACTGCTGCTTCTGCTTAGAAAGGAAAAGCACCATCCACTTAAGTGTCCATTTGGGTAACTACCGGGGAACTGTCCATCCATACCCACCGCAACACACACACACACACACACACACACACATACACATACTCATACAGAAACACACACACACACAGTGTGTGTCCTACGCTCAACGGCGTACCGCTGGGGAATATTCACTCAAGTCGGCACTCCACAGAATATTGAGTCATCAATCCAGCATCGCTGAGTCATCTCTCATGCTGTTCCATGACTGCATTCATTTACATTCTTATACGGCCATTCAGTAAGACTGAATACACTTACTATCCTATGCATAGAGGCCGCATAGTGGCACTGGGTAATCAGCCTGGAAGTGCTGAGTCATCTCTCATGCTGTGTTATGCCTGCATTCATTTTCTCTCTCATTTGACCACTCAGAAAGGATTGGCTGATTCTATATTGTACAGTATGTTAGAGGGATGGTAGCATGGGGTACGGACATGTCAGTTTAATATGAGGAACAAAAGATGGATGTGTGTGTGTGTGGCCAGGAGAAAGAAAGGGACTTGCTGGTCTGTATCTGTGTGTGTGTGTGTGTGTGTGTGTGTGTGTGTGTGTGTGTGTGTGTGTGTGTGTGTGTGTGTATGTGTGTGTGTGTGTGTTTGGTGCAAGTCTAAGTGTTTTGGTGCATTTCATTTCACAAGTATGTTTTTATTTGCACCCTGCTGGAGTTTGTTGTAGGTGTCTCTGTGTGTGTGTGTGTGTGTGTGTGTGTGTGTGTGTGTGTGTGTGTGTGTGTGTGTGTGTGTGTGTGTGTGTGTGTGTACGTGTGAGAGGGGTGCTAAGTGAAACTGAGTGAAAGCAGAAAGAGTGTGACAGATAAGTGAGTGTGTGTGTATGAGAGAGAGAGAGAGAGAGAAAGCGTGCACGAGAGAGCGAGAGTAAATCTCTCTTGGCTCTCACGTGTCTCGTGTGTTTGAGTGTTTAATTGCCTCTCTCCATAGAGGTCACGGAAAGGTCACTCTGGCCTGTTTGTCTAGCCTGCTCTCTGCCCCACTAAGCCACCCCACTGTCTGAACCCCGCAAATTAATTCCCTCCGCTCAATTTATCTGCTAATGTGGCATGGCAAATTAAAGTAAACAACTAGGCATTATTAATGACCCAATGACACCCTTTTTCTTCCTAGATTAATGACCTCCTCCATCCATCCTTTCTCTTTATCTTTCACTCTGTCCTCTCATCCTCCCTGTCCTCATTTTCCCCTTTTGTTCAGCTCTTTTTCCGTCTGAATACACTGTAATTCATCCTGTCGGAATGTTGCTCTTTTCTCTCTTTTTTTTGTCCACGAAATTCCTGGGCAGACTGTGTGTTTATGGTGTTACCATGTTAGAAATATTGACTTTATTTGGTATTAAAATGATACTCATGATTGTATCTCTCTCTATTCTCTCTCTCTCTCTCTCTCTCTCTCTCTCTCTCTCTCTCTCTCTCTCTCTCTCTCTCTCTCTGTCTCTCTGTAATTCCACCCATCTCCAGGGCGAGTGCTCTCAGAAGTGCAAGCACATGTTCATCATAGAGACGGTGTGTGTGGCCTGGTTCTCTCTGGAGTTCATCTTGCGCTTCATCCAGGCGCGCAGCAAGCTGGAGTTTGTGCGCGGGCCGCTCAACATCATCGACGCCATGGCAATCCTTCCCTACTACGTGTCCCTGATAGTAGACGAGGACGACCCCTCCTCGGATCACGAGCGTCCGGCGGGCAGCCGAGGCTACCTGGACAAGCTGGGTCTGGTGCTGCGAATCCTTCGGGCGTTGCGGATCCTCTACGTGATGCGTCTGGCCCGCCACTCGCTGGGCCTGCAGACGCTGGGTTTGACGGTGCGGCGGAGCACGAGGGAGTTTGGTCTGCTGCTTCTCTTCCTGTGCGTGGCCGTCACGCTCTTCTCGCCGCTGGTGCACCTGGCCGAGAGCGAGCTGACCACCACAGGTGCGCAGGATTTCAGCAGCATCCCCGCTTCCTATTGGTGGGCCATCATCTCCATGACGACGGTGGGCTACGGCGACATGGTGCCGCGTTCCATCCCCGGCCAGGTGGTGGCGCTCAGCAGCATCCTGAGCGGAATCCTCATCATGGCTTTTCCGGCGACTTCCATCTTCCACATGTTCTCGCGCTCCTACCAGGAGCTCAAGGCCGAGCATGACCGCATGTTGAAGGAGGAGTGCGCCGCCGCCAATGCCGCCGCTGCCGAAGCCGATGGGGAGGGTGGGGGAGTGGGAGACGGGCGTCCCGATTACCCCCCGCCAGGGTTATCCGCCACCCCAGAGACAGACACCCCCGGGTCCTTGGAAAACGTCTCGCTGCTGGGTAACGGGGCGGAGCGATCGGGGAACAACCGACACAGTCTTCCAGCCAGCGCCTTCTGAGGCGGTCTGGCTGGGAGGTCAGGTGGCGGTTGAAAGACTCAAGACTTTAAAGAGACTGGCCGATCCCCCAGGCAGCTCCCCTTTTATGCCTGACACACAGTGACACACACACACACACACTCAAAGTGACACACACACACACACACACACACACACACACACACACACACACACCTGATCCCCAGAGGATTTGGGACAGATGGACCCCCCTTCCCCTCTTCCACCTCCACTTCACCTGCACTGTCCAAGTCTTCCACACTCATCCTCTGAGATCAAAGGGCCCAAATCAAAGAGTTTCCCGCCTGCCCACTTACTCAAGGACACACCACAGAAAGGCAAAGAAATAAGCAATAATTTAAAGCTCGACTGGGTTGTTTCTTTTTCTTTCATTTCATTTTCTTTTTTGGTGAGACTTTAAAGAGAAGAGATTGTCTTTTGACCAAGAATGCACTCTCCCCTTTAAGGAGTTGTGAAACAACTTCCAATTATGACCTTTGCATTGAACTTGGAGAATCTATCTCCGGATATAGCAGACACACACACACACACACACACACACATACACATACACACACACACACACACATACACATGCTCTTCACTCCACCTGCTTGTTAACAGTGTCAGCAGGTTATGAAAAAATCTGACCTGACCTGATTTGACCTGACATGATTTCCTTGATTGCTCTTCCTAAACCCCCTGCTCCCTTACGTCATGGCCCAGACAGAGAGGTCACGTCACGGCATGACTGCAGCCTTCTTTTTCATCTTGTCTTGCTAGGATGGGAATACATTTAATTGAGTGAACTCTGTGAGACTCCGGAGAAGAGTCAAAATAAAAGCACTCATAATCTCTGTCAAGGTCTCTGTCATTCTTATGAACTCATCTTCCATGTAGGACTGTAATCCCGCCGCTCTCTCTCACACACACACACGCACAGACACACACTCAAACAAAGGCTCACGCAGACATTCACACACGCACACATCATTGGTTTCTTTTGTCTGTTTTTAATGGAATTCTTTTTACTGATATTTTTACAGTTTTTTCCTCTAGCTTTAAATCTATAACCCACACTCCCCAGCCCCAAGGATTATGTTTCTCTCTCTCTCTCTCTCTCTCTCTCTCTCTCTCTCTCTCTCTCTCTCTCTCTCTCTCTCTCTCTCTCTCTCTCTCTCTCTCTCTCTCTCACACACACACACACACACATGCATCTTGTTGGTAAATGATGACCATGTGAAGTATTTGAAGAGAAAAATCTATACACCTCTTGCGTACAGGATACATTCATCATCAGATACCTTTCCCACATGTCCTCCCCATAATGCCTCTGTGCACATCTCTCTAGATTTCCCTGTTCTGGCTTCATGACTCACAGAAATAGACATAAAGTATTGCACAGCTTATCGTATAGAACACTGTATCTCATTCCATTTACTGTATGTCCACTGTAGTATTTATCTTTCACCTTATTACATCTCACTCCTCTATTTCCTTGTCTTTCATCCTTCATCCTTTTCTCTCTCTTTCCCTCTCTCTCTCTGTCTCTTTTGCTTTCTCTCTATCTCTCTATCTTTTTGTACCTTCGCCCTCTCTTGTTCCCTCTCCTCAAGCTTATCTTACCCTCTTCTCACATGGGTCCCTTTGTCAGTATTCATCCCTGGTTTTGTCTCTTTTCACAACCCACAGAAGCTGCTTAATATTTGGCCCCTGTGCTCAGAGAGGAGGAGGAGGAGACAGAGAGGGGGGGAACAGGAGGGGAAGAGAGAGGAAGATGGTGAGGGGGTTGATAGGGGGGGGGTTGAAAGAGAAAGATTGAGGGGGAATAGGGAAAGATAAGGAGAGATGAAGAGTGGGGAGAGATAGAACACGAGAGAGAGAGAGAAAGAAAGAGAAAGATGAAGGGAGGGGGGGGCAGGAGCTAAGGAGAGAGGTGGGGCAAGGAAAAAGGTGGAGAGAGAGAAAGAGGTTGTGCGTGACTGAGTCAGAGGGCGAAAGATAGAAGAGGAACGATGTCACAGAGCCTGGCAGGCTAGCCCCCGATGAGGGCCCAGATGTTCCTCTAATCGCCAGAGACGGGAGACGGGATTTAGATGGCGCTCATGAGAAAAGAACAGCCCTGCTGCTGGCCAAACATCTTACATTATTTTCCAAGGATTGTAAATCCCATCACCTAAGCCCAGTTACATCAGATGGGCCAGAATGCTCTCTCTCTCTCTCTCTCTCTCTCTCTCTCTCTCTCTCTCTCTCTCTCTCTCTCTCTCTCTCTCTCTCTCTCTGTCTCTAATCTAATGCAAAATAATTCTTATAAACAGACACAACGAGACAGAGAGGGTCATTACTTCAGTGCACTGCTGTAAACATCTGACCAGATCATTACAGTGGAAAATGGCCTCTCCTCGAGCTCACCCTTGACTTGACCTTGCTTAATTTAAGACGTCGCTGCTGCTGTGGCAATAAAAGGAGAAGCACTTTAATATGCACATGTGTTAGTGATGGTAATTTCATCATGGGTTGGCTACCTTTACATAGCTGGTAGGGCACAGAATCCATCCATACAACCCCACTCTCTTCAAAGCTAGTGTGTAATATTTCACACCAGACCATAACTGTTCAACCTCTCTTAATGGCTTTATGGGTCATTTAACTTGTACTGGGTTGGTGACTACTCCTCCGCATTGCAATCATCTCAGCCATAAAGATGCTTTTAGCAGTGACACTCGATGAGGAATCACTCGATAGGCCCGCTGGACTTGGGCTAACACTGTGCATCAGTGGCCATAATTTACACAGTTGGAGAGAGGCTGAGAGGGGGATGGACTCGACGGCCCAACCGATGATGACAGCCCCAGGTGGGGAGAGGAAGAGAGGCAAGAGCCCCTCTTATCAGCCTATAGATCCACCAAGGTAGGTCAAGTAGTATGTGAGTGTGTGTGTGTGTGTATGTATGTGTGTGTGTGTGTGTGTTCGTGCGATTGTGTGTAGGTATAAGCCAAGACATGTGGTATGTGAGTGTGGTTTTGTATATTATGTGTGTGTGTGTGTGTGTATAGGTATAAGCCGAGACATAGGGTGAATTACCACAGGGCGAGTGAGGAAGAGAAAGGCAGAGGTGAAACATGGTGGAAATTTGTAAGCTTAGTCTTGGCTGTCGGCCAGCGTTACTGACACCGATAAGCCAATTAGGTTTGTGTTTGTTGAGGCTGAACACATCGGCTGAGTGGCTGTTCATGCACAAAAATAACCGATTCTGTCACTGGAGGCAAGAAAAGGTAAGTCATTCACAAGGATGAGAGTGATCAATACTCAAGGACATGTTAGGAAGAGTGAGACGGGCATGGTCCTGTCTCATGTTACCTCCTAGGAACATGTGGAGCATGCATACATGCAATCTCTCTCTCTCTCTCTCTCTCTCTCTCTCTCTCTCTCTCTCTCTCTCTCTCTCTCTCTCTCTCTCTCTCTCTCTCTCTCTCTCTCTCTCTCTCACACACACACACACAGAAACAAACACACACATACGCACACACACCATGCCAAGAGTAGCCATAATGGGGATGCACATACAAAAAACCTAACCCTAACTGTGTAAATATAGACACATGCACAAACACGCACAAACGCACACTCACAAACACACACACATGCACACACACACCAAACCCTGGCCCTGTCCCCAGTATTTGTTTGGGATTTGCCAGGCTGCTCATCTCACTGGTGCAGTGCTGTGGCCCCCTCTGGTCACTGTCACTCAGAGGCAAGGCAAGGCAAGGCAAGTTTATTTATATAGCGCATTTCATACATAGGAGCAGTTCAATGTGCTTTACAGAAAATAGAAAATGAAATTACAAAGGGTAAAGGAGATAAAATTTTAAAAAGAAGATATAAAAATGAATAGAAATAAACAAAAAAGAAATAAACAGAAATAATTAGAAATAAACAGTGCTTTTAAATCAAGTATCAATTCATCACACTACATATCACTTTGGATTGGCCTTTCACCTTTCCTCCTGATGGACACTCTTATCGTCTGCCTAGAGACCTTCAGCTCTTGCTCCTTAGATAAAGTGTGCACCGCATGTAGGTTGATGGACAATAGTAATTTTTTGGCATAAACAAACAAACAAACAACAAAAAAAAATAATAATAACAGTGCTTTTAAAATCAAGTATCATTTCATCACACTACATATCACTTTGGATTGGCCTTTCACCTTTCCTCCTGATGGACACTCTTATCGTCTGCCTAGAGACCTTAAACTCTTGCTCCTTAGATAAAGTGTGCACCGCATGTAGGTTGACGGACAATAGTAATTTTGGCACAAACAGACAAAAAAGAAATAATGCTAAACAGTGCTTTTAAATCAAGTATCAATTCATCACACTACATATCACTTTGGATTGGCCTTCACCTTTCCTCCTGATGGACACTCTTATCGTCTGCCTAGAGACCTTCAACTCTTGCTCCTTAGATAAAGTGTGCACCGCATGTAGGTTGATGGACAATAGTAATTTTTTGGCACAGAAAAACAAAAAAAAAGAAATAATAACAGAAAAATAAAACAGTGCTTTTAAATCTAGTATCATTTCACCACACTACATATCACTTTGGATTGGCCTTTCACCTTTCCTCCTGATGGACACTCTTATCGTCTGCCTAGAGACCTTCAACTCTTGCTCCTTAGATAAAGTGTGCACCGCATGTAGGTTGATGGACAATAGTAATTTTTTGGCACAAAGAACAAAAAGAAATAGTAAATAAAACCGTGCTTTTAAATCCAGTATCATTTCATCACACTACATATCACTTTGGATTGGCCTTTCACCTTTCCTCCTGATGGACACTTTTATCGTCTGCTTAGAGACCTTAAACTCTTGCTCCTTAGATAAAGTGTGCACCGCATGTAAGTTGATGGACAATAGTATTTTTTGGCGCAAAACAAAAGAAATAATCACACAAAAGCATAAACAAACAAACAAACAAACAAACAAAAAAAAATAAATAAATAAAGTAAAAGGGGAATGAGAGATAAGAAGCAGAGTAATAAAAAAGTGAAGTTAAATTAAAACAGTTAAGAGGATTTAAAGAAATAAGTTAAGTAAGGACAATTGTCAGTTAACAAAAAGCATCTGAGAACAGCTTGGTCTTTAGTCTAGATTTGAAGCTGCCAACAGCAGGGGCATTTTTGATCTCCTCTGGGAGTTGGTTCCATAGCTTTACTGCATAGTAGCTAAAGGCTGCCTCCCCACCCTTTGATTTAACAGTAGGTTTTACCAGCAAATTGTTCTGCTGTGATCTGGTAGATCTGATCTGGTTAGGCCGCTGTAACATATCAGAGAGGTAATTGGGCCCTGTACCATTTAAAGATTTGTACACAAGCAGCAGTGCTTTAAAGTCGATTCTGTAGGTTACTGGAAGCCAGTGAAGAGACCTTAGAATTGGAGTAATGTGTTCTGTTCTTTTTGTTCGTGTGAGGACCCTAGCTGCTGCATTTTGAATCATCTGAAGTCGTTTGGTGGTCTTTTTTGGAAGGCCTGTAAAAAGGCCATTGCAGTAGTCAACTCTACTAGAGATAAACGCATGGATAAGTTTTTCTAAATCATCTTTTGACATAAGTCCTCTTAGTTTGGCAATATTTTTTAGGTGGTAAAATGCTGACTTAGTGATTGCTTTTATGTGACTGTCAAAGTTTAACTCGCTGTCAATGATAACACCAAGATTTTTAACTGTATCTTTTGTGTTAATCCCCTTTGTATGAAGTATAGTGGTAACCTTCAGTCTTTCCTCTTTTTTCCCAAATAGGATTACATCTGTTTTGTCTGAGTTCAGTTGAAGAAAATTTTGTGACATCCAGTTGTTGATTTGGTCAATACACTGGTATAGACATTCAAGGGGGGCATAATCGTTTGGTGATAGAGCTAAGTAAATTTGTGTATCATCCGCATAGCAGTGATAGGACATTGAGTTGTTCTTGATAATTTGTCCAAGTGGGAGCATATAGAGGTTGAATAATAATGGACCAAGGATGGACCCCTGGGGTACACCACAGGTCAGGGACATAGAAGTTGAGGTACAATTTCCCATGGTAACAAAAAAGCTTCTATCTTTTAAGTATGATTTTAACCAATTGATAACTCTACCAGTCAACCCAACCCAGTGTTCAAGTCGATATAGCAGTATGTTGTGATCAACTGTATCAAAAGCTGCACTGAGGTCCAGTAACACCAGGACCGATGTTTTGCCTGCATCGGTATTAAGACGTATGTCATTTATAACTTTAATCAGAGCTGTTTCGGTGCTATGATTGGCACGGAATCCTGACTGAAATTTATCAAAGCAGCTGTTTGATATCAAGAAGGCAGTTAATTGATTGAAAACAATTTTTTCAAGGATTTTCCCAATGAAAGGTAGATTGGATATCGGCCTGTAATTGTTCAGTACAGAAGGATCCAGGTTATTCTTTTTAAGTAGGGGCTTAACAACAGCCTTTTTCAGGGACACAGGGAAAATGCCAGTCTCTAGGGATGTATTTATAATTTGCAGCACATCTGCGATTATGAGGTGAAGAACAGACTTAAAAAAGTTTGTGGGCAGAATATCCAACTCAGATGTTGAGGAACCAAGACTTTGTACAGTTTTTACAAGAATCTCAAAATCAATCAAGCAGAATTCTGACATTGTGTTGAGATTTTCTGTGTGTGTCGGTGATAGTTGCAGCTTTTGACTTATTTGCAGCTGTGATGTTATATTCTGCCGAATTTTCTCTATTTTACCTTTGAAGAAAGATGCAAACTCATTGCATTTACTAACTGACAGAAGTTCAGGTGCTAATTGTGGAGGGGGATTAGTTAGCTTCTCTACAGTTGTAAATAGCACACGGGCATTGTTCATATTCCTGTTAATGATGTTGGAGAAGAAAGACTGTCTTGCTTTGCCAATTTCATAGTTATATTTGCAGAGCATCTCTTTATGGATTTGATAATGAATGTGAAGTTTAGATTTGCGCCATTTTCTCTCTGACTTCCTACATTCTCTCTTTAACAGTTTAACAGCTGGGTATTGCTTCCATGGTGCTTTCTGCTTGTTATTGACTTTTTTGAATCTGAGCGGAGCAATATCATCCATAATTTGGGTCAAATTTGAATTGAAAATGTCCAGTAAGCCATCTACAGAGTCTGACATTCGAGTTGAGATCTGTGAGAGAGCCTGCTCAAAGAGAACACATGTGTTGTCCTTTATGACTCTCCTACGCACTGTCACAGAGCTGTTCTGAAAGTGAGGGGACATAGAAACATCAAAGAAAACACAAAAATGATCAGATATGGCCACGTCAATAACAGTTGTAGAGACAGTAAGACCCTTTGTAATAACAAGGTCAAGGGTATGACCATGAGAATGTGTTGGACCCTGTACATGTTGTATTAGGTTGAAGTTGTCAATAAGGCTAAGCAGTTCTCTAGCATAAGTGTTTTCAGGATTATCAACATGCAAGTTAAAGTCCCCAGATATGATAAGACAGTCAAATTCTAAGCAAATGGTTGACAACAGTTCACCAAACTCCTCTAAAAAAACTTTGGGTGAATGTCTCGGAGGCCTATAGATAGTCAATAACAATATATTAGGAGAGCATGTAACAAGAGCAGAAACGTGTTCAAAGGATGTAAAATCGCCAAGTGAGGACTGTTTACACTGAAAGGAGGCTTTGAATATATTTGCAATCCCTCCGCCCAATCCATGTCGAGTAGCACTCATGAAATTAAAGTTTGGGGGGCAGCTTCATTAAGGGTGGTAGCACTCTTTGCTTGATCGAGCCATGTTTCTGTTAGAAGCAAGAAGTCAAGATTGTGTTTGCAAATAAGATCATTAATTAAAAATGACTTGTTTGAGAGTGATCTTACATTCAGAAGAGCTAGTTTTACAGATAGACTAGAATTAATATCTACTTGGGTACTCTGAGGTTGTTTTGGGATAGGAAGGAGATTACACTGGTTTACCCCCTGGGTTAAGTATGCTCTATGTTTTCTATTTCTTATCAACACAGGAATAGATTGTGGCATAGGCATACTGGGTCCCAGCTTGTTTTCTAAACACCCAGGGCAGGGACCCTCAGCATATCAAACCCGACTCACTGTTAATAGAGATGTCATGTATTTTTTGGATGGTGAAAAAGACTGGTGACCTGCTGGAAGTCCTGAGCGAACACAGTTCAGCCTGTCGGTTGGTTTTGGATGAACTGGGAATACTTGTTGTGAACAATTAGGGGTGGAAAAGGAGAGTGCGGCCATTGGCAAAAATCTCAGGATACTTTGAGGGAAATCCATGCGGGGGGGAGATGGGGATGGCAGAATGAGGTCAGAGGAGTGGGGCTGAGAGGTAGTTGTGTGGGGTCGGGGTGTGGAGGGTGCCGTGGTATGATCATCTTTGATTGGGTCCTCAATCTGGATAGGTGATGTAGATCCATTGTTAACAGCATGCTCACATTCTTCACGTGATTGTTGATGTCCTTGGCAGTTTGGCCTAGATGGTCCTTGGCAGTCTGCCCCAGATGGCCGTGTGTCCTTGTTGACGCATCTCTGCTGTGATTGCAGAGGTAGTTGTTTAGGCTTTGCAGAGGTTTTGTTGATATCTATGACTGAGTCAGTCTGTGAGGACTTATCAGCAGCTCTGCTTGGTGAAGGCTGTGAAAAGATTGCATGCTGGAGAGAGAGGCTGTAGTGATCAGCTAAAACTTTGGTCCCAATTTGGCTAAGTTCAGTGCTATTTGGCCTGAAGAATTCTCTGCGATTCCAGAAAAGGTTGAAATTGTCTATAAAGTTCATACCAGATGAGAAACAAGTTTTTCCAAGCCAGTTGTTAAGACTGAAGAGTCTAGTAAATGCAAAACTCCCCCTTGCAGGGAGTGGGCCACTGATAAATGCTTGTAATCCAGTCTTATGGAGGTCGGAGAGAAGTTTCCTGAAATCCTCTTGAACAAATAGCTGTTCTTTGAAAATGTCATTTGCTCCCATATGCACAACAACACGTTTGACGG
>JAODXP020000017.1:20485054-20490054 GCA_027497455.2 Sardinella longiceps
ATCGGAGACACCCAAATCTTTGGTTTAAAAAAGATTTACGAATCCCGGACAACATGCTGAATTCCTGGCCGATCTCGTCCTTTAGATGAGCCGCAATTAGAATTCCACTCACTGTTTTAAACCACAAATGAAACCAATGAAACTGTTTGGGAGAGTTAATTCACACTGAGAAACAAGAGGAACAGTTAGACTCGTCCAGCCTTCGGAAAAGAGGGTCAGCCGTAGTCTGATGAGCTTACAGACTCAGCCGTGATTTTCTAAACTCTGCTCCTCGACTCTTTCCCTACTGTGTGTGGACTCCGGCCGGGCATGAGCCGCTGAATGTGATCACAAATTGGGTCTTTTGCATCTCCACCAGGGTTAGCTTGTCTGCTCACTAATGATCCTCGCCCTTAATTTAATTACATCCACCAAAGGCCTATCCTACCTTCGGCATAATTATGTTTTCAACCGAAAGGTTTCACATATCCGCAACCCAGCCTACAGCCAGCCGAGCCTTAACTCGATTGCACAGATTTACAAGAGCTTTTAGAAATCAGCAGCCACATCTGAATTAAGTTAGGTTTGCCTATCACTCGGAATTACATCCAGGCGACACTGATATTAGGCTTTAACAGCCTAGGCTACTATGACACATTTGGTTTTGTAAACACGCATGGAAACTGGCGTCCACTAGACTAGAAAAAAACCTTGGTTCCAGGATAATGCTTCATTTTGCCCAAGCTAGGCTACTTCACTACTTAATTCAATCGTTTTACACAAATATATACCAGGCTGCCATAGCTTTCCACTCATTCACATTCCATTAAATCCATCCACATTGGTATATTCACAGCGGAGAGAGAGGATTTGAAGCTCGACAAGACAAACTTCAAAAACAACTTTGATTCGGTTAACAACCTTCAGCAAAGCCTCTCGGGCTATCGCTGGCATCTCTCTCAATCTCTCACAATTGTCATCAACAAACAAAAGTGTCGGTAAAATATAAAAAACAGGCTATTGTCATCAGTGCATAAACAACATTCACGACGACTGGGTATTATTGTCAAAAAAGCTCAGTGTTGTTTTCAAAGACTTTATAAAAGTCTCCAAACCACAGCTACGCTTCTATCAGCGAATCACGACTGAAAATGTATGAATGTGGCTTAACAGCCCGAATAGTAGCCTAACTTCTGAAGCAGGCTACTGGGAGTCGCCGGATAGAAGGAGTCCCAACTTCAAGGTATTTCCCAACATGTTTCATGGAGTAACGGTGCCGCTCTATCCGCTATTCCCAGAGACGCGCTGTGAGTTGGGAGACTTTGGCGTGAGGCGCAACTGTTGAGAACAACATCTCCTCCGAACGGAGCCAAACCATCTTGGCTTCCACATCAAACAGCACTTTACCAGCGAGCGGGCCAAACAGTACCTGCTCACAAAGACTGGTGTAAAAATCAAATGTAAAGGTAAACTTACATAGCAATGTGAGGAGGACGAGAACTCTTCGGAGGAGGCTAGCGGTAGCCATTTTGGAGACAGATTTGCGCTTAATGGATCGGACATGCGCAAATCCGAGCGCTGAAGAGGGGGATGGAGAGAGAGAGAGAGAGAGAGAGAGAGAGAGAGAGAGAGAGAGAGAGAGATGTTTGCCAGATGCGAAATATGGCAGTATCATAGTAAGAAGTCAGAGATGATCGACGATATGAGAGAGAGAGAGAGAGAGAGAGAGAGAGAGAGAGAGAGAGAGAGAGAGTGAGAGTAAGAGATTAGTATGGCTGGGGTTATTAAGTCGTCATAACGACGGGAAAAACTGAAGGAAAGATCATGTTCCTTTTTTCAGCAGTAGAGATATAAACTCGCATACTTTTTTTTTTTTTTTTTTTTAATTTCCCGGGCAGATTTGAATATGAAATGAACACCCACATATGGGTTTGATTATTTGTGTGTGTGTGTGTGTGTGTGTGTGTGTGTGTGTGTGTGTGTGTGTGTGTGTGTGTGTGTGTGTGTGTGTTTAGGAGTAGAGTAAGGATGAAGGTAAGTCTTGACCAGCTGCAGTGATGGTTTTGACTAACCCTTAATGTGGCTGTGTGTGCAACCTGCTTACAGTGCTCTCTCTGTCACACACACACACACACACACACACACACACACACACACACACTCAATAATGGATGAATGTGTTGAGCATGTTAAATCATTAAACAAAGACAATGTGAGTTTTTGTTTAGTGATGAGCAGAAGACAAAAGCCACTCCATTCTCCCTGGGGAAGAAAGGATAGAGTACATCTGGGATGGAGAGAGAGAGAGACAGAGAGAGAGATGGAGAGAGTGAGGGGAAGTTGTCAGTCTACTTGTTGTATTGGGAAATGGAATGTCAGGGTGGATCAGCATCAGGAAAGGGTATGTGTGTGTGTGGAGGTGTGTGTGTGTGTGTGTGTGTGTGAGGTGTGTGTGTGTGTGTGTGGGGGGGGGGGGGGGGGGTCTGATCTATGGGTATGTAGTAGTGACCTACTGGTTAGGGCTTCAGACTTGAAACCTGAGGGCTGTTAATTCAATCACTGACCACTCAACCCTCAACCACGGCACAAGTGCCCTTAAAGTATAACTCCGGAGTAAGTTTAAAGTGTCAGGCCACCATTTGTGGAAATAAGTTCATTTTGCACCTCCCCTCGAGTTAAGAAATTGAGTTTTATCTTTTTTCTGTTCATCAAGCCGTTCTCCGAGCCTGGTGATACGACTTGCAGCTCTAGCCTAGCATAGTTGCTTGAATCGAATTTGAACAACTAGCATCTCGCTTAAAAGTAATAAATATTTCCGGTAATTTTCCCATTTAAATGTCTTCTCATCTCTAGTTGAAAAATGTAATAATACTTGCAGAAAATGAAACGTGGCGATTTCTTTGGACGAATTGGTTTGGAACTATATCTCATTTCTGCGTAATGATCAACGGCAGCACACTCATATCCAAGCAGCCCCTGAAAATAGTCCCAACAAACACAACAAAAGTTCATGTTACATTCACTACGTGTGTTGATTATTACGCCGAACTGGATTATAGTTCCAAGATAATTAAACAGAGGAAATTGCCACGTTTCATTTTCTGCAAGTATTATTACATTTTCCAACTAGATATGAGAAGACATTTAAATGGGAAAATTACCGGAAATATGTATTACTTTTAAGCGTGATGCTAGCGGGTAAAACTCAATTTCTTAACTCGAGGGGAGGTGCAAAATGAACTTATTTCCACAAATGGTGGCCTGACGCTTTAAGTATAGCCCTGCTGCACGAGCATTCTAACAGCAATATATTTTGCATGAAATGAAAGAATTTCGAACAGCACAGACCTAACGCGAACGCAAAACACTTTACATTGAGTCAATGTAACCTCAGATCTTACTTTCGGTTTCCAATAGTCAGGTCCCATTGATTCAGTGTAAAGTGCCTGTTCGCATCTGCGTTCGGTCTATGCTGTACCAAATTATTTTGTTCCACTCGCTAACTAGCGCATTTAGCAAGCTCTTTCAACAGGGCTATGATTGAATTCACTCTGGTACTCTCCTTTAAGCAAGGAGGTACCTAACCCCTCACTGCCCCCTGGGGTGCTGAACGAGTGGATCATTACCATTATCATCTCTCTCTCTCACACACACACACACACACACACACACACACACACACATATTGAATATCCTGGGTTAAAACACATTCCACATATTGAAGTCATTGCTGATTAGTGACCGCTCTGTGTAGTGTGCGGGTCATAAAGTAGCACAGATGATCGCACTCCAGTTTTTTATAAGTCTTCTTTTATTCACATTTCAGCAAGGACAAACACACACGTCTTTATCTGTCTGTTTAAATGGCCAATACATCACCTGCATTTAGACTGGAGGAGGAGGAGGAGGAGAGGGACAGATTGGGAGAGAAAGGGAGGAAGAAGGAGAGAGAGAGAGAGAGAGAGATGGGAAATGTGAGAAAGAGAGAGAGGTAGAGAGAGAGAGAGAGAGAGAGAGAGAGAGAGAGAGAGAGTTTGAGTTGTAAACTTTGTGAAAGATCTAAAAATGGTTTGGCCAGATTAGGCTGTTGGGGCATGTCAGTTTTCATCCTTCTCACCGAGTGGAGAGAGAGAGAGAGAGGGAGCAAGGGAGATGGAGAGAAGGAGAGAGAGAAAGAGAGAGAAAGAGGTGGATAGAGTGAGAGAGAGAGAGAGAGGGAGCAAGGGAGATGGAGAGAGAGAGAGAGAGAGAGGGAGCAAGGGAGATGGACAGAGAGAGAGAGAGGTGGATAGAGTGGGAGAGAGAGAGAGAGAGAGAGAGAGAGAGAGAGAGAGAGAGAGAGAGAGAGAGAGAGAGGTGGATAGAGTGAGAGAGAGAGAGAATTGTCTTTCATGCATGAATAGGAAACGTTTTTCCAGGATTTTTACCTTCCAGCGGATCTGTCAAATCTCACATTCTCTCTCTCTCTCTCTCTCTCTCTCTCTCTTTCTCTTTCTGTAATTCTCTCCTCTCTCTGTAGCATGAATGACTGAGTTGATTGTTTGGCAAAGTCAAATGTGACAGATATTATTGGACAAAACAACAAAAACTCTATTCTTTCACACACACACACACACACACACACACACACACACACACACACACACACACACACACACACACACACACAGCTGTGCAGGGAGTGGTAGACCCACCCTCCTATCCTGTCCTTAGAAAACAGAAAGTCAAATGTAAGAGATTTTATTGGCCAACCAAAACGCTCTTCTTTTTATCTGCCCCAGAGCCTCTCAGACAGAACACACACACACACACACACACACACACACACACGCACGTACACACACGTACACACACACACACACACACGTACACACACACACACACACACACACACACACGCACACACACACACACATACACACACACACACACACTCACATTCAAACACAGGCCTGATAGCACTAAGTAGCACAAGTAGTCAACCCAAAATATTTGCCTGGGGCCTCCAAATACCTTGAACA
>JAODXP020000017.1:20495054-20505054 GCA_027497455.2 Sardinella longiceps
TTTGACATTCTTATTTCTTGTTTGGGTTAACATGTGTGTGGTTGATATTTGAAATTATCCTATTGAAATTGATCGTTTGAATTTATTGAAATTTGATACATTGAAATACTGAGGATAGTATAAGTTCTGCTTAAGGTTTAAGATTTTGATTACTACTGCTTTATTATTATTACTACTTTTGGTGTTGTTTCAAAACAGTTTAAAAATGGATCAAAGCAAAGAGAGTGATCTTGTACTTGAGGGAGTAATTCAGGCTCTTGAAGAAGAAAAAATAGAATTACAATCCGAGTTAGAAACTGAAACAGATTCAACATTAAGAGAAGAAATGACAGTACGCATTGTTGAGATTGATAATAGTCTGCAAGCACATAGTGTAGAGAGCCAGGAACCAACTGCTCAACCTGAACAATCTAGGCGATCAGAAAGAGAGCGAAAACCAACTGAAAAGTGGCTTGACTATGCAAAAGAAGAGAGCGTAAAAAGGAAAGAAAGTTTATGCTAACCTATGTAAACTTTAAAGGTGAGGTTCAGTACATTAGGAGCAAACTTAAAGAAGAATGCGACAAAGAGAGTCTTGAAAGTATGATAACTCATGTGGAAGAATATGAGTCACACTTAAAGCAAGAATACGAAAGTTTACGTGCATTAACCACACCAAGCCAAGACATAAGACGGCGAATGGATAGCTGTTCCTCAGTAACTAAAGAAGTAGTTGCCCTGTTGAAAATGCGCTGCTCAGATGTCGACAAAGAGTTTGATGCAGCCGCAGCAAAGCAATCGCTCTTTAAATTACTCCAGAGAGATGACGCGAGATCAATATATGGCTCCACTGTATCAAGGGCTGGCGTGGATAGTGTAGCAGGAAGTCAGGTGTCAATAAAGAAAGCAGAAGCAGCCGCACGCTTAGCATCAAAACGTGCCGAAATAAACAGAGAGAGTGAACTAGCTGCACAAAGACAAGAAGTGTTAGCTCAGCAAGAAAAATTGAAGATGCTGGAACACCAAAGAGATTTGGAAGCTATGCAAGCTGAATATGATGTGTATGCAGAGGAAGAAACGAAAATGAACACTGAAATAGGAGAAAAGAAAGAAATAATTCTGCCTCCAAGTCGGCCTCGAACTCAGCATAACACAGCTTCATATGCTCCGATTGTCCATGACAAATTAGTTCCTCCTCGTTCTGAAAAACAGTCAGAAAAACAATTGAATGAAGCGACACTAGTGCAAGCCTTCAAAGAATCTCTGATGATGACGAGACTTCCGGCACCTGAGCCATCTGTGTTTACTGGGGATCCTATCAAATTTACTGAATGGCAGACAAGCTTTAAAGCCTTGATAGAGACTACTTGTACAAGCCCAGCACATAGACTGTTTTATCTCAGAAAATACATAAGCGGAGATGCACTGTGTGTGCTGGAAGGAACTTTTACCGAAGTGATGAGGAAGCATATACACAAGCCTGGGATGCACTGAACAAGCGCTATGGGCACCCATTCATAGTGCAAAGAGCCTTTCGGGGTAAACTCAGTAGCTGGCCCAAGATAGGACCAAAAGAGCCACTAAAATTAAGAGAGTTCAGTGATTTTCTTGTGTCATGCAAAAACGCAATGCCTCACATAGCAGGTCTTAAAGTTCTTGATGATTGTGAAGAGAACCAAAAGCTACTCCAGAAGCTTCCTGACTGGGCAACAGCTCGATGGAACCGACTTGTCACCAAGGATTTGGATGACGGCAAGCCATATCCAAGCTTTAAAGAGTTCTCAGACTTCTTGGCCGAGGAGGCACGCATCGCCTGCAACCCGGTTTCTTCACTTCATGCTTTGAAAAAGACAGAAGAGAAAGCAGGCACTGACACAAAACGCGTCAAGGCAAGAACCCTAGTGACAACAACAAAGGTTGCTCAAGGGAAAGGTCAACCAGCCAAGGATTCAGGTGAGTCAGCTGGCTTGACAGTTAATCCTACTGATCAAACAAAGAAGCAAATAAAATGCATATGCTGTCAAGAGAACCATTTCATTTACAAATGCGAAAAATTCTCTGCTCTGACTCTTGAAGAAAAGAAAGAATTTGTGAAAACCAACGAAATGTGCTTTGCTTGCTTGAGAGTTGGCCATGTTGCGAAGGATTGTCGGAAAAAGGCTACTTGCAATATTTGTAGAAAGAACCATCCAACTCCGCTTCATGAAGAACCGGCTCAAGAGAAAAAGCCTGAAGCAAGCCAACAGACAGAGAGTTCCTCTACTACTTTGTGTAGTGTGAACATGACCAATGCTGACCACACTTCTATGATAGTCCCGGTGTGGCTGTCTAGTGCTGTTAATAATAACTCAGAGATCTTGGTGTATGCTCTGTTAGATACACAAAGTAGCAATACATTTGTTACTGAAGATGTGTGCGAAAAACTGGAAGTGCACACTGAGCCTGTTAAACTCAAGTTGTCAACTATGACTGACAGGTCTGTAGTGAATTGTTACAGAGCCAGTGGGTTAAAGGTCAGAGGATACAGTTCCGAAGAATGCATTAAGCTACCACCAGCTTATACTCGAGAAGATATCCCATTGGAGAAGACCAACATTCCAACTCGGGAAACAGCCAAAGGATGGACACACTTGCTTAGCATAGCTGACAAGATGCCAGACTTGCTAGACTGTCCTGCTGGACTGCTAATAGGCTACGACTGTGTCAGAGCTCTGAAACCGAAAGAAGTCGTATCTGGAGCTGAGCATGAGCCATATGCAGTGAAAACAGACCTCGGGTGGAGCGTGGTTGGTGCCAAAACGCCTACTAGTGGTGAAGGAACAAATGCTGGATTCTGCTATCGCATCTCTGTAAAGGAAATTCCACCTATTACACCTGCGTGTGCGATTAAGGCTCTGGAAAGAGATTTTCAGGATACAAGCCCTACCAATGGAATGATCTCTCAAGAAGATATTCAGTTCCTGCAAATTCTGAATGAGGGAATTCATCATAATGAAAATGGTCATCTGGAGATGCCTCTTCCTTTTAGAGAGCGCCCCCAGTTTCCTAACAACAAACATCTAGCCACAGTTAGGCTGAAACATCTGAAAGGGAAGATGGACAAGAATCCCAAATACAAGGAGGACTATGTTCAGTTCATGGTCAATGTTTTCAAAGATGGTGATGCAGAGGAAGTGCATGCAACACCAAAAGACGGGAACACCTGGTACATCCCACACCATGGGGTGTACCATCCGCGAAACCGGAGAAGATAAGAGTTGTCTTCGACTGTTCTGCCAAATATGAGGGCACCTCGTTGAATGATAACCTCCTCACCGGACCTGATTTAACCAACGCCTTGACTGGAGTGCTGTGTCGGTTCCGACAGTATCCAATTGCGATCAACTGCGACGTTGAGAAAATGTTCCACCGCTTTCATGTTCCTCCAGAGGATCGAGATTTCATGAGGTTCCTGTGGTGGGAAAGTGGGGACACAATGACTCCGCCGAAAGAATACCGCATGAGGGTCCACATATTTGGAGCAGCTGCCGTCGCCAGGTTGCGAGAATTATGGCATGAAATACCTCGCCACCAAATATGAGAGTGAGTACCCCATGGCAGCAAGCTTCATCCGGAAAAACTTTTACGTGGATGATGGGCTTGCCAGTCTGGATACTGTTGAAAAGGCCAAGCAACTTGTCCGTGAAGCAAGAGAAGTTTGTCAGAAGGGACAACTGCGCCTGCACAAGTTTGTTTGCAACAACAGAGCTGTCTTGGAGACAATTCCAGAGAGTGAGCGTGCAGTAGAAGTCAAGGACGTGGACTTAAACTACACCGAGTTACCAGCTCAAAGAGTGCTAGGAGTGAAGTGGAACATCGAAATGGATGTCTTCTTGTTCAATGTCGTCCAACAAGAAAGAACAGCTACTCGACGAGGCATCTTATCCACAGTCGCCAGCATATATGATCCGCTAGGATTTCTGGCCCCCTACATCTTGACTGGGAAAAGAATCTTGCAAGAAATGTGCAAGCGAGGTGTAGGCTGGGATGAGCCTGTCCCGCCAGAACTACAACCAAAGTGGGAGACATGGCTTGATGACCTGTACAATCTTCAAAACATCAAAATCCCAAGGTGCTTTGTTCCCAACCATCTTGACACGATCCAGAAGATTGAGCTTCATCACTTTTCTGATGCGAGTAACGATGGCTACGGGCAGTGCTCGTATATCCGGATCGTGGCTGAAGAACAAGTACATTGCACTTTAGTGATGGCCAAGGCTAGGGTAGCACCTATGAAGATTGTCAGTATCCCACGTCTGGAGCTCACCGCTGCCACAATCTCAGCAGCCGTAAGCAAGATCCTCAGAGAGGAGCTGGATTTGAGAGTTGATGCAGAATATTTTTGGACGGATTCGCAGGTGGTATTGGGGTACGTCAAGAATGATGCCCGCCGCTTTCATGTTTTTGTAGCGAACCGGATCCAGAAAATCAGAGATGCTACTGACCCCAATCGATGGTTTTACATTGAAACGAGTCAAAACCCAGCAGATCATGCCTCTAGAGGACTCAAGGTGGCAGATCTTATGACATCAGATTGGCTACGAGGACCCAAGTTCTTATGGCAACAGGAGATTGTTACTAACCCAACAACCCCTGAGCTTCTCATAGGTGACCCAGAGGTTAAAGTCATGAAAACTGATGTTGTGAAAGATGAAGACCTTCTGAAAAGGTTGGCAAGGTTTTCAGACTGGCACACATGTCTTAACGTCATTGCCCGCATTCAGAGGCTGGCTCATAGGGACATATTTGGGCCTGTTACTGTAGAAGAGCGAAAGAAAGCAGCTCTCGTGCTGATCAAGGCAGCACAAAGGGAAGCATTTGGAGAAGATCTGAAACTGCTTAGCCAAACATCACGAAAACTCAAGAAAACTCATAGAATGTATGAGCTTGACCCATTTCTTGAGGACGGAGTTCTCAGAGTTGGTGGCAGGTTAAGACGGTCATCAGCTTCGCTAGAGTTCAAACATCCCGTAATACTCCCAAAAGAAGGCATTGTAACGCAACTGATACTTGACCATTGCCATAAAAGAACACAGCACCAAGGCCGAGGTCAAACACTAAACGAACTCAGAGCCAACGGATACTGGATAATGGGTGCGAGTAAAGTAGTGGCCAAGCATATCAAGAGTTGTGTGACATGTAGGAGGGTGCGGGGCCGAACTGAAGAACAGCGCATGGCTGACTTGCCTGTTGATCGAATAGAGCCATCTCCTCCTTTCTCATATGTAGGCATCGACTGTTTTGGCCCTTTCTACACAAAGCAAGGTAGAAAGGAGTTCAAAAGGTATGGGCTGTTACTAACATGCTTAAGCTCAAGGGCCATTCATATCGAGATGCTTGAGGACATGACAACCGATGCATTTCTAAATGCATTACGGTGCTTTATTGCAATAAGAGGAACAGTCAGACAAATCAGATGTGACCAAGGTTCGAATTTCGTAGGAGCAAAGAATGAGCTGGGAAAGTGCTTGATGGAACTTGACAAGGAAAGGATCGCGACCTATCTAGCAAGAAAGGAATGTGACTTTCTTATGAATGTTCCCGAGGCCAGTCATATGGGAGGCATATGGGAGCGTCAGATTCGGACGACCAGGAGCGTGATGAGCTCTGTCCTTGCTCAGGCTAATGGACGACTGGATGACTCCTCACTAAGAGTGTTCTTCTACGAGGCCATGTCTATAGTCAATAGTCGCCCCCTGACAACAAACACCCTCGCTGATCCCAAAAGTGCTGAACCCTTGACACCCAATCACTTGCTTACTATGAAGTCTACAGTACCCCTTCCACCTCCTGGAAAATTCGTTCAAGAAGATCTGTATGCAAGAAAAAGATGGCGCAAAGTGCAGTATCTCGCAGAACAGTTCTGGAGTAGGTGGCGCCGAGAGTACTTAACCAACATCAGCCTTCGTCAGCAGTGGCATACAACCAGACGAAATGTGCAGGTTGGAGATGTCGTCATTGTTAAGGATGATAACACTAATAGAAATGTGTGGCCACTAGCTAAAGTTGTTGAGACTAAGGAAGATGATGATGGTCTTGTGCGAAAGGTGAAAATACAAGTAGGCCAAAAGAAGTTAGGACCAAAGGGTGAGCGCTTAACACAACCTTCATTTCTTGAGCGCCCAGTCCAGAAATTAGTTGTGTTAGTTGAACATTCTTCAAAATAGCTCAGTATTAACATAAAATGAAAATAGTCATTCATCTAATATAACAGCTATTGATGGAAATTATGGGTAAAAGTTGAGTTTGAAGTTATTGAAAAAATTACAAGTTTTATTTCTTTGACTATGGTGAAAGTAAACCTTTTGCAATTTTGGTGGCAGTGTAGCAAACGCTGTAACATGAGCATAATTTTTTGTGCCAATTTATTTATTTTTTATTTATTGTATTTTTTGATTATAATGTACATACTTTCATACTTATAATGTGAAAATTGTTTTAATAAGGTCACCTGACAATATTAGCAGATAGGTCATCACTTGGTCACGTGATGCACTTGATGGAGAAAGTTAAGTTTCGTTTTTAAGTCAGTCCATGTGTGCAAGCGGTATATGCAAAGATGAGAGACTGAAATATGAAGAAATGGACTTCTAGCAACTCCTAACCTTCTGGTTGGAGGCGCACACGGTATGGACATTTGAGTGCAATATTTTTGTGTTTGTATGTGTGTATATTAAGTTTAGTTAAGTAATTCCTAGACAGGAACATGACGGTTTCACTGATGTATATTTGTCACCGTGTATTTCATTTCAGTGTTCACGGTGGACTTGAGCGTTTGTAAGACAGAAAATTCCTGTAATAAAACGTTTGAACCATCAGTCGGAGCGTGGCATATTCATCAACCAGTAATGAAAAGTTGGGAGCAGCTATAGAGAGCGGGTGGGGCTTATGGTGTATGGGCGTGGCTTAGAAGAGAGCCGGGCGGAACTACAGTAGGTTGTGGGTGGGGCATAGAAGAGAGCAGGGCGGGGCTATAGAGGGTTGTGGGTGGGGCATAGAAGAGAGCAGGGCGGGGCTATAGAGGGTTGTGTGCGTGACATGTAGTATGGGCGTGACATAGAAGAGAGCAGGGCGGGGCTATAGAGGGTTGTGGGTGGTATATGGTATGGGCGTGGCATGGAAGAGAGCGTGGCATGGAAGAGAGCGAGGCTATATATGGTTGAGGGCGGGGCTATATCGGTGTGTGGCATAGAAGAGAGCAGGGTGGGGCAGTGGTGAGGTACCTCCAGAAGATCAGTCTGTGGAGGTAATAAAAGGAAATTAAATTCACACACACACACACACACACACACACACAGACACACACACACACACACACACACACACACACACACACACACACACACACACTATGACTATTGGAAACACTTATAGACACACACACAGAAACACACAGTCACACACACACACACACCCACACACACACACAAACACACACACAGACACACACACACACGCCCCCACACGCACACAAACACACACAGACACACACATACACACACACACTATGACTATTGGAAACACACTTGTCCTAGACGAACATACCCTATACACAAACACACACAAACATACCCTATACACAAACATACAGACCCTCACATATCCAAACAACTGTACACACACACATACACACACACACACACACACACACACACACACACACACACAATTTATGAAATAAGTACCATTCTTGGGAAGGATGACGATGTTCTCCGGCAGAATGCCACAGTCCAGAGAGAAAGAGTGGAACTTCTGGAGAACCGCGGAGCTCAGGTCTGGAGTTCTACCTGAAAGAGAGGAAAAGAGGGTGTTATGCATAACAGGGTCATGCATTGCTTTGCTTGTGTCTGTGTGTTGCCTTGCTTGTGTGTGTTTGCTGTGTGTCTCATCAGGTGATTGGATCCTTGATTGTGTGGGCTGAGCCTTCTGTATTTAAGATGCGGGTTTTGACGTCTCCGGCCTCTCTCTCGCTCTGACGCTCCCTCCCCTATCCCATCCGTCACTGCGCCGACACTGCTCGAGCGCTGGGTCTTGGCCGGCGTTATGTTTCCTTTGTTGCACTTACTTTAACTAACTTCTAAGTTGTGTGAAGCACTTTCGTATTATGTTTAGTATTATTAATTGATTGTAAATAGTTTACGCTTGGCGGTATTTATTTTCAAGCACGTTTGTATTCCAGAGTCAGCGAGGGTAGTAGGTAGTGGACTCGGAAGACTCACATAATTTATTGTCTTTTCTTTTGAACGGGAGCAGGGAAGAATTCAAACCTTTAAGTTATTCAGTCCAGAGTTTTCTTTATCTGTTTTCACTCTGCCGCCAGGCTGTCTTGTTTCACACTCATTAGTTGTCATTAAAACATTTACTTTTTGCCGAATTCTGGTTTCCGTGGCCTTTATGTTGCAAGATCATTCTTTTTTCATACATGGTCATGTAACAGAGGGGATGAGTGAGAGAAAGAGAAGAAAAGAAGGGATGAGTGAGAGAAAGAGAGCGGGAGAGAGAGGGAGAGAGAGAAAGAGAGCGGGAGAGAGAGGAAAAGAAGGGAGAGAGAGAAAGAGAGAGGGAGAGAAGGGATGAGTGAGAGAAAGAGAGCGGGAGAGAGAGGGAGAGAGAGAGAGAGACAAACATAACAGTGAGAGAGACAGAGAGTGTGTCCAAACCAAATTCCAAGATTCCAAAATGTAGGAGAATACGAGGTACTATCTGTCTTACTTGGTCAAACAGCAGATATTTCATCTTTGAATGCCACAAAGCAAGGGGCAGTGGTTAGCTATCACCAAAACACTCACACGCATACATGCACACAAGCACACAAAGACACATATCCATTGACTTGCACATACAGTACGTGTGGGAGAGAGACAACTCTGTCTCACATGCATGCACACACGCACTCATACACACACACACACACACACACACACACACACACACGCACACACATCATACCGTAGAGTTTGTTGAGGATGGTGACGACTCCTGATTTAGTCTTGATGGTGTGAATCAGGGCAAAGTCATCATACACACACACAAACACACACACACACACACACACACACACACACACACACATCATACCGTAGAGTTTGTTGAGGATGGTAACGACTCCTGATTTAGTCTTGATGGTGTGAATCAGGGCAAAGTCATCATACACACACACAAACACACACACACACACACACACACACACACACACACACACACACACACACATCATACCGTAGAGTTTGTTGAGGATGGTAACGACTCCTGATTTAGTCTTGATGGTGTGAATCAGGGCAAAGTCATCATAGTCCACCTGCACGACTCGCATGTCATTATCACCCTCTGCCCCTAGGGGGAGACAAACACACACACACACACACACACACACACACACACACACAGTCAGAGACAGAGAGAGAGAGAGAGAGAGAGGGGGGGGAGAGAGAGAGAGAGAGAGAGAGAGAGAGAGAGAGATGGATGAGTAGACAGACAGATAGATAGAGACACAGACAGACAGACAGAGAGAGAGAGAGAGAGAGAGAGAGAGAGATAGAGACACAGACAGACAGAGAGAGAGAGATGAAAGACAGAATGATGGATAAGCAGACAGACAGAGAGATAGAGAAACAGACAGCAACCAATGAACACACAGGATGAGCAGGAAGCATCCTGATTGGATGAGAAAGGTCGGAGGGGCGTGTCTTACGGTCACTGCTGAAGGTGAACCTCCCTGGAACCGAGGAAGGCTTTGCATTGTGGGTAATTTTAAAGATGGAGCCGTCAGCACTGGAATGTAAATGTATGAACAGGTCAGACACACACACACACACACACACACACACACACACACATAGACATGGGTACAAACACACACACACACACACACACACACATACATGGGTACACACATACCCATACACACACATACTGTACATACATGGGTACAAACACACACACACACACACACACACACATACATGGGTACACACACACATAC
>JAODXP020000017.1:20515054-20517554 GCA_027497455.2 Sardinella longiceps
TAGCTGAGATATGTAGACTGTTTGAGATACTGTATGTGGGCTGGATTGAGTAGTTTAGGAGTCTCTGTGATGGTTCAAACAAGCTCCTAACAGGGGGGCCAATTAAGACTTTCTCAGCCTGCGGGCCCAATGAGATGGAACTGAGATGCTTTTGTTTATGAGCCTCACTAGCCTGGTCATAACCCACACACACACACGCGCACACACACACACACACACACACACACACACACACACACCTAGCCTGGTACCCTTCAGCCCGCCGGTCTATGCTTGTCTTCAGACCAGCGTCTGGGATAAATAAATTCAAGTGAATTGGAGACGATAAGAATCTGGTCTTACCCCGCAGATGTTCGCTGACGATATTGTTCTCCACGATTCGGGCTGAAAACACAAAGGATTCAGTCAGTATGTTCTCTGTCCTGGGGCCTCATTTATAAACTATACACAAAAGAATGCATACGCCACTTGTTACACAAGATTCAGTATTTCTAAACAAGTGAACATGCTGGTGAAATGGCCCCTGCACAGTGTTGGGGAGTAACGGAATACATGTACCAGAATACTAGATTCCATTCCATTACAGTTACTATATTCCGTTACAGTTACTGTTTAAGTGGGTGGTATTTAAAATACAGTTACTTTGTAAAAAATCATGGATCGTTAGCAGTATTTTCCAGTTTCTTGTGTACAGCTATCCCCTCTCTAATTTGGGTAATTCCACACATTGTCAGAAACGAAATCAAACAAATCAAAATAAGAGCTATTAAACTTCCTCCTAATGGCGGCGTCAGGCCTACACAACTGCGCCTAGCCAATGAAATGCACCCCCTCACCGGCACATATGATAGGCCAAACCTTTGGGTAATGTGTGGGGTTATGTGTGGGGTTATGTGTTGGGTAGTCAATTGCCCCATGGAAACCTATGCATGGGCCTCGAGGTGCCACTGACGTCAAGATAAGTGGGATATCAACTTACACTTAATTCATTCATACTCTGCACTTATGTATTGAGGTATTGAGATATTGAAATACACAGAGGGAGTGCAAAGAAATTGTGCGAAAAAACGGCTCTTCATGCAAGGGCTTCCTACCAGACGTGCCACAGCGATGTATACAGAATAGCTAGAGGTGGAGGGAGTTTATTAACGCTGCCAGCATGAGTCCAATATTGCCTATAAGCATTCCTATTAGATTATGGGCTCATGTAGAGGAGGAGGGGAGGGGAGGCATCCAGTCCATGTCCCTGTCACACGGAAAAGGGAAAAGCAGAAAGAGCGCCCTCAGGAGGAAGTGGGGAGAACAACCCATAATGTATTCAATGATTCCCTTTGGCAATGCTGCATGCATTCAATAGGGAACGCTTAGTGTGAGTCAGTCTGCTGCTCCATTTTCATGGAAGATGATTCAGAAACACCAAGTTCCTCCAAAGCGAGGGTGATGAGAGTGATGAACCCTGGCCCTACTTGTCTTCCTCCGTTTGCCAAAAACACAATTCGTATGAAACAAAGTGCCTACTCTGCTTCCCTTCAGCCAAATAGATTGTGCCCTAAACTCTAAATGTTGAACTTTTGACAGCTTTCTTTAATATACACAGTAGGCCTACTTCTACTTTTACTTTCAGTACTTGAGTAGTCATTTTTAAAATATGTCTACTTGCAATACTAAAAAAGTACAAAGCATTTTGAATACTTTAGTACTTCCACTTGAGTATGATTAAGTATGATCTTTAAAGTACACTTTTTTGATATAGCACTTTTACTTCCACACCACTCCAGTACTTTATACAACTCTGACCCTAAGCCAGGGGTCGGCAACCCAAAATGTTCAAAGAGCCATATTGGCCCCAAAAAACAAAAACCATACCTGTCTGGAGCCGCAAAAGTCTAAAAGCCTTATAAAAGGCAACATAGACTGTCAATACATAAGCTGTATGTCTACTATTAAAATGACTAAGTAGGCTACAAATACAAAATGAACATTCATGATTAAATGTTTATTTTCCCTGCAGCGCATCCTTGAGAGAATTACGCACCACGTGACTACTGATGTACGATAGGCCTATTGCTGCTTCAAGTCTAGCCTAACTCCCATTACAATATTATAGTGTTTTGGTTTTTATTGCACTGGTTTTAGGTCTCAAGAACAAAAAAGTGCATAGCCTCATGCTATTTTCAGCCCGTTTGGAAATTAAATGTTCTCTTCAACGTCAATAACAATAGAACTTAATGTTCAATAACAATCAACGGAGCGCAAAAAATAGCGCAATTATAAAAATAAAACGGTCAAATGCCAAGTTAAGTAGCCTAAGTCAGTGCAAATGAGAAAAATAAATAGGCCTAAAACAATCTTTTAATTCTCTCCCTTACTCATCGTCAGAGATTAAATAAATTACAATGGCAAAGGGGTAACGCAGTTTGCGATTAAAAAGCAGCTGGCTTAAAAATTCATCAGTCAGTCGAAAATAAGACAGATAAACTTTGATTTCTGTGCATTATCC
>JAODXP020000017.1:20525054-20532554 GCA_027497455.2 Sardinella longiceps
GTGGCCCCAGTGGGTATAGCAGTGGAACACAGCTTATATTACTGGCTGATCGGACACAATGACAATAAGACAATAAGATGTGAGAGAGTGAATGTGACGTGAATGTGTCACATTGCCATGATGAATTAACTGACTCTGTTAAGCAGTGTGTGTGTGTGTGTGTGTGTGTGTGTGTCTGAATCTGAGTGTGTAAATGTGTGTGACTGCAAACACACCACAGGTCTATGGGTAGTGGCTGTTTGAATATGTGTGTGTGTGTGTGTGTGTGTGTGTGTGTGTGTCTATATGGGGAGTGGGTGTGTAAGTCCATGTGTGTGTATATAACACCTCATTCCTTAGATACCAGTAGCCATTTAAAACACACATGCCTGGTCTGTATGTGCCAACAAACACACACACACACACAATGGTTATATTAGTGTGTTAGATCTTTCCATACACTTTTCGTTAATGTAAGCATGTGTGTGTGTGTGTGTGTGAGTGAAAGGGAGTGTGTGTATGAGAGAGAGTGAGTGAGTGAAAGGCAGTGTGTGGGTGGGTGTGTGTCTATGTGTGTGTGATTGATTGAGTGAGTGAGTGATTGAGTGAGCGAGGGTGTGTCATGCCATAACTAATCCCTTGCAAAAAGGCCAAATTGACTGATCTTGCAACACCTTTGTGCGCAAGACACAAACACACACACACACACACACACACACACACACACACACACACACACACACACACAGACACACACACACACACACACAGACACACACACACACACACACCTCTGTGTGTCCATATATGACTCAGTGGGAGAGAATGTTGTTTTAGGAGGATTCTGACAATCCATTAGACGTCCCTGTCTTTTGGAAACTGTGTGTGTGTGTCTGAATCAGAGTGTGTAGATGTGTGTGACTGCAAGCACACCGCAGGTCTATGGGTAGTGGCTGTTTGAATGTGTGTGTGTGTGTGTGTGTGTGTGTGTGTGTGTGTGTGTGTGTGTGTCTGAATCAGAGTGTGTAGATGTGTGTGACTGCAAACACACCGCAGGTCTATGGATAGTGGCTGTTTGAATGTGTCTGTGTGTTTTCAGGTCTATAAGGGGAGTGGGTGTGTAAGTCCATGTGTGTGTATATCACACCTCATTCCTTAGATACCAGTAGCCATTTAAGACCTACATGCCTGGTCTGTATATGTGAATAAACACACACACACACACACAGAGGTTATATTTGTGTGTTCACTTTTCGTCAATGTAAACATACTGTATAGTGAAAAGTGGTGGGTGAGTGAGTGAAAGGGAGTGTGTGTGTATGAGAGAGAGTGAGTGAAAGGTAGTGTGTGTGTGTGTGATTGAGTGAGCGAGGGTGTGTCATGCCATAACTAAACCCTTGCAAAAAGGCCAAATTGACTGATCTTGCAACACCTTTGTGCACAAGACACAACACACACACACACACACACACACACACAGACACACACACACACACACACACACACACACAGACACACACACCCCTCTGTGTCCATATATGACTCAGTGGTAGTGAATGTTGTTTTTAGGAGGATTCTGCCAACCCATTAGACGTCCCTGTCTTTAGAAAACTATCTATGTGAGGGGTGGCTAAAATATGGCCTGTTAGGAAACTATCTATGTGAGGGGTGCCCAATCTACGGGCCAGACCGGGGGCCAACTCTTTCATCTGGTCTGCTATGGATTAAAATAAATAAACATAATCTGGCCCATTATTAAATAAATTAGTCTCATACTGCAGTAGGCTATGTTCATTCTGCATCACAGTTCCAGCACCAGGCCGCTGTACTATAACACACACACACACACACACACACACACACACACACACACACTGGCGTCTCCAGTCTCCATTCATTTTGTCTCATAAGAGTGGCGCTTTAGCCCAGGAGTGAGTGAAAGGTAGTGTGTGTGTATGAGAGAGAGTGAGTGAAAGGTAGTGTGTGTGTGTGTGTGATTGAGTGAGCGAGGGTGTGTCATGCCATAACTAAACCCTTGCAAAAAGGCCAAATTGACTGATCTTGCAACACCTTTGTGCACAAGACACACACACACACACACACACACACACACACACACACACACACACACACACACACACACCTCTGTGTGTCCATATATGACTCAGTGGTAGAGAATGTTGTTTTAGGAGGATTCTGACAATCCATTAGACGGCCCTGTCTTTAGGAAACTATCTATGTCAGGGGTGCCCAATCTACAGCCCAGACCGGGGGGCCAACTCTTTCATCTGGTCTGCCATGGATTAAAATAAATAAACATAATCTGGCCCATTATTAAATAAATTAGTCTCATACTGCAGTAGGCTATGTTCATTCTGCATCACAGTTCCAACACCAGGCCGCTGTACTATAATACAGACACACACACACACACACACACACACACATACACACACACACACACACACACACACACACTGGCGTCTCCAGTCTCCATTCATTTTGCCTCAGAAGAGTGCGAGCCCAGGAGCCTACAGTCACATAGAGAGAGTAATTGACTAGATTCGGTCACCTCTCTTTGCTTAGTTTATTGACCCAACCAACACTTTAAAACTATATAAAATAGATAAATTTTAAACTGATTCCGAACTGATTGAAACCGAAAACAACAAGAGCCTACGTTACGTGCTTACACTCGCAGGCAAAACAAGGTTCAGTGCTGTAGGCCTACTTCACTTTTCTGAATCTTCCTTCTGTGCAAACGCAAAACGGTAATGAAAACAGAGAGGCACAAAGAAATTGAGAAAAAAGCAGCGGAATGAAGAAGTGAGTAACGTGAACTTGTTAACTCGTCTTCTTCAGCAGCAGCTCACCTCGTCACAGATGGCCTGGATCTCAGGCGTGGCAGCTTTCTGCTCGCTGGTTCCTCCGCACATCATCGGCATTTTGGCGAATTTTAAGGGCTTTAGTTTCGAGGCTAAAACAAAAGGCAAGAACAGGACCAAAACTGTCAGCTGACTGTGCGATTGGAGAAGTGACACTCAGCTTCCGTGTTTATGTATGCGCTAAACCATGTGACGGTGAGTCACCCTGGCGGGCGATACCATTTGGCATTTGACGGAGGTAGAACCTGGGGCTCAAACCATTTACAATTCTAGGCTACATATATTGTCTCAAGTTAACACAAAATCATGTTATTTTGTTGTTTACAGTGACAGCAATGATACTGTATGTGTTATGTTTAATTTAAATGGTGCACCCCTACAATAAAATAAGTCTTAAATGTAACCATTGTGTGAATGACCAATGGCCAGTCGACTCCTTCAATCCTACTGAAATCCTGCCTAGCCTTGTTTTAAATATCTGCTGATCATAAGATAAATGTCTGATGCTGTGTAACAGTTTGCGTTTTCCAAATTAAATTTACATCAGTATTTATGATTAAACAACAATATTTTTTACCTCTGCATCTGCCAAGGAGGTTATGTTTTTGCCGGTGTGTGTGTGTCTATCTGTGTGCCTGTCTGTCTGTGTACAACATAATTCGGAAAGTAGCCTACTGCATGGATGAAATTTTCGGACAACATGAGTATTGGGACAAGTAGGCCTAATAACTGATTCGATTTTGGTGGTGATTGGTGATCCAGAACACCATCTATGATCACATTGCCTTGGCAGAGGTCTGCTCTCCCTGAGCGCTTGTCTAGTTTTTATTGTGACACACCATACACGCATACATGCAGCCTACTTTTCCTCTTCTTCTTCTGTGTGTCCTTGAAGCTTGCTGCCTCCTCCCTCCATCCTGGTCCGATCTGTCCTAGTGATGGGGACGAGACGCCTATGCCGAGTCTGAGTCAAGACCGAATCTTTGAAAGGTCGGGACTGAGTTCATCGTTTTTCAAATAGTGGCCTACCAGGCAGGTTCTTGTATGTAGCCGGTGGCGGTCCGCACCACACACGGGTCTCGAACCCGCCACCCCGCAAGCTACAAATTCCCGGTGTGGGAGTGGGACGCTCTAACCAACTGAGCTAAAAGCCTGAGCCTCTAACTCAGCGTGTTAGAAGCGCCCATGGAATTGGGTGATGAGGATTTACACATACTACCGCCGAGCTAGCTGGCCTCCGTTACACATACAGCTCATTTTTGGGCTGGTGCTGTCATAATTTACTTATCATTTTCTTGGCGGATATTGGGCTAGTCCAATTAAAACTCTAATGTTCATGCAATGTGCATAATTGACAGTGTTATTTTACTTGATCATGAAGTTTTATTGAATAAAATCACAGTAGGCTATCCCACGAAGGCCAAAAATGCCCGGTCCATTTTTTGGTCTCAGTCCAGTCCTGATGCCCACTACTGTTGAGACCAAGACATGGCAGTGAAATTAAACATGTCTGTGTTCACGTTCAGAATTTAATAATCAACAGTTATGCCTAAAACCTGAACTAGATTGTGAATTACGGCGAGGTGGGCAGTTGCCCAGGGCGCTGTCATTGGGGGAGCAGCATCACAGGCACACAAATTAAAGTAGACAACCAGGCGCATGATAGGTTACCACTTGTAGTAAGTACACTCGCTTGAGAATAAGGGGGTTCAATTTCAGTGTAAAGATCACCCACATTTAGGCGCCATCTACCAAGAGCTCAAAAAAATAAAACAAAATAAGGGCAATTCCAGCATTATAGACGTGACATTTTCATGCATTGTTGATGAACAAAATGCCACATAATCTCTACAAGACTAGCAGTATTTCACAATTTTGTTCATATTCTGCTCCAAACACAAAAAGAAGAAGGAGAAGTGTAAATATTACTACATTC
Source organism: Sardinella longiceps (assembly GCA_027497455.2). Taxonomy (NCBI): domain Eukaryota; kingdom Metazoa; phylum Chordata; class Actinopteri; order Clupeiformes; family Clupeidae; genus Sardinella; species Sardinella longiceps. Next base: position 20,529,855 of record JAODXP020000017.1, read on the forward strand.
ATTACTACACCAAACAGGACACCTCAGTAAAGACAGAGAAAGACTTAATTTCAAATGTAAATATAAAAAAGTTGGTTTTCATTGGGAGAAATGGCGTTATGGATGTGACATTATGGACGTGACGTCTGGAAAAACCTTCCAAAACGATACAAAACAATTGTGAATGGTGGATTTTAACCTGTAATGTCAGAATAACTGATAGCATTGCAGCTTTGTGTGTGTTATCACCCACTTATGCCCATTATAAGCCCCTCCATAGAGTTACATTATAGCTGAATAGGGTAAACATTTTAACAAACAGATATCCTTTCGAAACTTGTTCAGTTGAATATTTATGTAGCCGGTGGCGGTCTGCACCGCACACGGGTCTCGAACCCGCCACCCCGCAAGCTACAAACTCCCGGCGTGGGAGTGGAACGCTCTAATCAACTGAGCTAAAAGCCCAAGCTTCTAACTCAGCGTGTTGGAAGCGCCCATGGAATTGGGTGATGAGGATTTACACACTACCACCGAGCTAGCCGTGCTAGCTGGCCTCCGTTACACTCACCCTCCAAATCCTCACTCCCATCCGGGTCACGGCACCAATGTAGCCGGTGGTGGTCCGCACCGCACACGGGTCTCGAACCCGCCACCCCGCAAGTTACAAACTCCCGGCGTGGGAGTGGAACGCTCTAACCAACTGAGCTAAAAGCCCAAGTTTCTAACTCAGCGTGTTAGAAGCGCCCATGGAATTGGGTGATGAGGATTTACACACTACCACCGAGCTAGCCGCGCTAGCTGGCCTCCGTTACATTTACATCGAGACAATACTTTTTTGTATTGCAAGTTTTCTGAAAGAATTTGTATGTCCATGTAGATGAGACTTGAAGTTTTAAGGTGAGGTTTACTTTTTCGTGGAATTGGCCATAACTAAATCACCACACGTTATGGTGCAACAGGGCTGTTGACTGATTCACACCAGATCACCTCCAAAATTTAATCATATTGTCCCAAGAATAATGTTGTTGGAAAAATGTTATCAAAATCCATGTCTTCCCTTTTTTTTTGTACACATACAGACAGACAGACAGACAGACAGAGACAAACCAGTGCCTTGGCCGAAGTAATGACCGTATCATGCAAACGGAGCACCGTGTGCACCTGGTGCAAGCTGTCATTGCTATTTCTGTGCGAGCGCATTGTCAGTTTTTATGTCCGTGGTCTAATTAGGAGATGACTTTGCGCCCGAAGGTGTGGGGAAGGTGTTACCTCACTCACGTCAGATCATGCGCTACTTAACTTTCGTAAGGCACTTCCGCGCAACGATCTGATGTCGAAGCCCTTCAGAGCCATTTCAAGCCAATTATTCTCTAACCGGACCAATCAGGGCTGCTGGCTGCTGTAGAGGGTGTGACGTAGCGAAGAAGCAACTGTTTTGAATCCAACCAATCCAACAAACGTAACCAGCGTCATCGGTTGGTTTCGATGTGGTTGGCTGAAGTGTATGTCAATTAAATTGATGGACAAGCCGTTTGTCCAGTTAGATTCAAGGATTTCTGGCTCCTGAAATAAATCGTCTATCGCTGAGGATCAGATGTTCGCGCGTAGCGCTACATCTGACGTGAGTGAGGTAAGGGAAGGTGTGGCTTGGCGCAAAGCACAACAGATGCTATTATACAGACGCAGAAAAACGGTACGCCAGTGACTTGGAAAAACCTGGTCATTCGTCAGTCACGCATTCCTGAGTCTGAAATGCTATTTTATGAATGCACAACACAATAGGTAATGCAGTCCTCGTTCCAGCACAACAAAGAAGGCCACAACATTAATTATTACAATCGGAAAATCATTTTGAAGTTCATGAAGATGTGGTTAACCACAATGTATTAGCCTGCAACAGAAAACACGAGAGGATATAAGAAGGGGGGACGTTGAATGGAGAATCAAGTTTACGTTTGCTTTCGAATTAAAATTCCGAGATATCTATCAGGAGTAAATCAGCTTAATTTGTGTCTTGTGCAGCCTGTAGACATCAATTTAATATTACCACACCCATTACGGCTCTGACTATTACTAGACCAGATGTGTTACATTTACTGCTGCTTCCTGGCAGGGGTGGTCCTTCCCTTGTGTGTGTGTGTGTGTGTGTGTGTGTTTTGTGATGTGAGTATGTAGTATTTGGGTAGATATCAGGGATCTCAAGCTACCTTCTCAGCTTGGAATGGCATTTAATCAGAGTGTGTGTGTGAGGGGGGTGTTTACATTGGGGTGTCAGAATGGGAGAGGGACCAACAGAGACTGATGGACACGCTGGAAGGTGAAAAGTTGATATGATTAAGGAGATAAGAAGATGACTCGTGTCTTCCAGTATTAGTCAGGTCAAAATAAGCAACTTCAGGATAAAAGTCACTATCAAACTTTTTACACATGATTCTACGGTGCTTTTTTGCATAGAATCCATTTCTGCTTGTTATATATAAATATTCTAATTATCTCATTAACTATGCGTGATACAAAAATGTCCCAAGCAGAAATGGATTCTACGCGGAAAAGCACTATAGAATCATGTGTAAAAAGTTTGGTAGTGACCTTTATCGAAAAGTTGCTTATTTTGACCTGACTATATTAACGTCCTACTCACTTTCAGCCAGGCATGGACTGGTCATAGGGCATACAGGGCAATGCCCGGTGGGCCGACAGTCATTTTTGGGCCGGGGCTGT
>JAODXP020000017.1:20537554-20540054 GCA_027497455.2 Sardinella longiceps
GGCGTCTATGGTAGGGTAGACTGAGTACAGTTGAGACAGTTTTTGCTCTCTCCGCTACGACTCAAATTTTCGTCACTAAAAGCATATTGAAAACAAGTTATTTTTTACATGGTGCATCCTTTAAGTCTGCACTACAATAAAACAAAAAACTTATATCCCTACCTTAATTATTTTCAAGGTGCATTTTATCTCAACTGTACCCATAGTTCTAAAGTATTGTGTACAGTTGAGACACAGCATGGTACAGTTGAGACACATTGAGAATGCTCTAGGGCTGACAAGCCAAGATGGCTCATTTTTAAAATATGTAATTTTAGAGTTTCTTTTTAGTTAAATCCATACTTTTTCCTCTAGATCAGCTTTAGAAAAAGAGATACAACAGGCACATCAAGTTTGAAGAGGAAAAAATAATTTTTCTTTGTTTTATCATCACTCATTTTATAAAATATTATATTATCTTTACAGCCATCATGTTAGAAACGTATATCCTTTAATAATATGTAATTAAATATGAAAAATGTTTTATTCTATTGACATTTGTGTTACATATTGCCTAAATTCTATCATAATAGACACAGATAAACAACATGCAATCCAATGGGAATTCATCCAGGGGACAGTTGAATCGTCATGTCTCAACTGTACCCTGCTGACCATCTTGCACATTTTTCTAAATAATGCAACCAGCTTGCATAATATGATTATATGAAATATGTCAATTTATAGAGCAGAGAATTGCCTTTTAAATGGTGTAAGATAAGTTTAACAGTCTAGCAGGAGTATTAAGATATTCACTGTGGAAGGGACAAGGTTAAGTGAAATTCTCACTATGGTAAAAATACTTTCCCCAATATCTTTGGACTGGAGGTATGCACAATATCCAAATTTTCCATGATGAAAGAGGGTACTAATGCCCATGTGTGTAGCAAAAATCATAGTTCTAGCTTGTTGTGCACGCAAGATATTAACAAGTCTCAACCGTACTCCTGTCTCAAATGTACTCAGTCTACCCTAAACAAGAGAAGGAAGAGGGATTTTGTGAAGGGAAACCACAAAGTTTGTGTTCAGGGGACACGGACACGGACCACAAAACATCCTCCACAGGTGGGTTAGAAGCGCAACTGGGCCGGGAAAGTTCCGCTAAAATAGACTATTACCGTACTCGCCATGATTTCATTTGGCACGCTTCTAATGTAGCCTTCAAAATATTCTCATAATTTTCTGTTCTGCTTAATGATACGGCCAACAACAACAACACCTGTAGTTGACTACTAGGCGACTGTACTGCTACTGCATAACTTGTTTTGGAAGTATCTTTGAGAATCTGTCAACTGTTAGCCTACTTCACAACATTTTCTGAGTTAATGGCATACCTTTATTTCATTTTCTGTCGGCAACTTTGTTGCAAGAAGGCTATGATGTGAAATTATATTGAATTTATTGGTCTACAGACCAATAAATTCTGACTGCAGCAAAGTTTTGGGGAAGCTAACTTGTCATTGGACAAGAGCAAAGAACTAAATTCTTCATGAAGTCTGAGATGTAATTTTTTTTCCTGATGTGAAAGTATGAAATGTTAGATAGCCTACTTTTAGACAGTTAGGCCTACTTGAGTAACATGCTAGTGGGTGACTTCAACTTTCAAAGTAATTGTTTGGTGGACTATTGGGTAATTTATACAACAATGCATGGGTGCAGTGATGTAGTCTTATACACAGTGTCTTATTGCTACACAGTAGCACTTACATGGGGACATTTATTAGAATAGTTTAATGTGACAGTAGGCTACCGTACATTCACACGTTTAAAGAACAGTTACACACACACACACACACACACACACACACACACACACACATTGCTATACAGTAGCACTTACATGGGGACATTTATTAGAATAGTTTAATGTGACAGTAGGCTACCGTACATTCACACGTTTAAAGAACAGTTACACACACACACACACACACACACACACACACACACACACACACACACACACACACACACACACACACACATTGCTATACAGTAGCACTTACATGGGGACATTTATTAGAATAGTTTAATGTGACAGTAGGCTACCGTACATTCACACGTTTAAAGAACAGTTACACACACACACACACACACACACACACATTGCTATACAGTAGCACTTACATGGGGACATTTATTAGAATAGTTTAATGTGACAGTAGGCTACCGTACATTCACACGTTTAAAGAACAGTTACACACACACACACAGACACACACACATTGCTATACAGTAGCACTTACATGGGGACATTTATTAGAATAGTTTAATGTGACAGTAGGCTACCGTACATTCACACGTTTAAAGAACAGTTACACACACACACACATTGCTATACAGTAGCACTTACATGGGGACATTTCTAAGTATATTTTAATGTGACAGTACCGTACATTCACACGATTAAGGAACAGTTTCACACCCTAGGTGACATCTTTAGCTTTTTCTATCTGTGTTAGTG
>JAODXP020000017.1:20547554-20552202 GCA_027497455.2 Sardinella longiceps
GTAGGTAGGAGAAAGAATAAGAAAATTTGATACAACCCAGTTTCAGACTGCACACGTCCGCACACGGATCCCATTGGCTTTGCATGGAGCTTCCGCTAAATGCATTTTTCTGGTAAACCAGAACCAATCAGAATCAGGTCAACCAATCAGAATTGACTCCCCTTCCATCAGACACACCCTCCGTCGTCCGTCAACGAATGTGTACAGTCTGAACTTAAAGCAGAAGTTCACCCAAAGTGATGTTAAGCCTTGTTTTTGGATATCCTACGATGAAATACGATGGTTAAGATTGACATTTTGACAAACGCTTGTGTTCAGAGAATTTTCGCTTGTTGCTGTAGCGTCTAAACAGCAGTCTATGGCCAGTGGAACAATCCTTCCTAAAATGCATTAAACGTCTGTCTACAAAGATATGAAACTCACCAAGTGGTCTGTAGTGTTCACTGATATGCTGACATAAATATCACGGCAAAATATGATTTCTCGCAGCTTCTAGCAAGTTTTATTGAAGTTTGTAGTCAAACCCCACTGACTGCTGGGAAGTTATACGTCACTCACAAGAAATCCAAAATAATGCTAGAAGCTGCTAGAAGTCTTCTGCTTTAAAGTAAGAGAGAGGAATGATCCGGAGTGAATCAACACGTATCCCTGCTGTTTCACGGTGCTAAGTGCTATTGATAGCCGTGACAATGACCCAATTTTGTGCAACGCTACATGGCGAAATGGTAGCTAACGCTAACAGATTGGGACATCTCAAAATTGGGGTGACTAAACGTCCGTATTTCCCGGGAAATGTCTGTATTTCATGCCCTGTCCCGGGCGTTCCGTTTTTTTTTTTTTTTTTAGAAAATGAGGGAATGTCCTGGTTTTTAAAATACCTTCATTGGACCATTAAATTTACAGGCACTAGGGCACTGCACATGGTGCTGCGTGTGACGTAATCCCTAAGCCGTGTTAGTGTGGGCAGCCCTATTCTTAATCAGAAGGTAGCCGAAAATAAGTTTGTTAAACATTCATCACGGCCGGGCACTTCAATTAATCTAGCGTTATCCTTTTGCGCGCGATACTAGCGCTGCAACATTGCTTCATTGTCTTTTGGAAGCTTTATATGAGTATATCTCCTGGTATTTGGTATTGAAATAAACTAGACAATCAGATCTATCCATTGGTGTCATTGGTAACGTACTTGCTTGAGAATAAGATAGATTGATATAGGCCTATTGACAATCAGATCTATCCATTGGTATCATTGTAACGTACTTGCTTGAGAATACTGAACTTGGATGTGCTTGAGAGGGGGAGGGACACAGTGAGTGCCATTGTGTCTAAACTGTGCATTATTATTATTATTATTATTATTGCAAATATGTGTGAAATAGACATGCAGGCACACAAAACATGAACATGACTTCTTCACATGACATTGCTAAGGTTAGGAAGTTCCTGTCCTTTGAGGATGCTGAAAAACTTATACATGCATTTGTTACCTCCAGACTCGACTACTGCAATGCTCTGTTCTCAGGGTGCAGTAACACCTGCATTAAAAGTCTACAGCTAATCCAAAATGCAGCAGCTAGAACACTCACTAGAACTAAGAAATATGAACATATTTCTCCCATTCTAGCATCTCTACACTGGCTTCCTGTCAAAAGTCGAATTGACTTCAAAATCCTTCTCATGACGTATAAGGCACTTAATGGCTTAGCTCCTGCGTATATTACAGATTTACTTGTTCCATACCATCCAGCAAGACCTCTGAGATCTCAAAATGCTGGCCTCCTTGAAAAAGTGACCATATCTAAAACTACAATTGGGGGAAGAGCTTTTGCCTATCGAGCACCTCTTCTATGGAATTCTATTCCTCCCTACATTCACGAAGCGGACACTCTCAATACCTTTAAGTCTAGACTTAAAACCTTCCTTTTTGACATTTCCTATAATTAGGAGTGGGCCATGACATATCACCACTCCTCTTGGGCCTTCCTGGGAGGGCTACCTCTGCTGTTTTTCCAAGGCGGCCACTGACCACCCCCTTCTGGGTTGGTGAGATGCCATGTACCATACCTTAGTTATGCTGCGATAGCCTAGTGCTGCCACCTTCTGCACACTTGCCATCCTGTACAACCCTCTTTCTCCTCTCTCTCTCTCCCTCTCCACACTCTAGCTAGATTATATGACACATATCATGAAGTGATATCCTCCTAGATTGGCCTAACCCTCTTGTTTCTGTTTCTTTTGTCTCTCTTGCCTCCTCTGCCCCGAGGCACTGGCTGAGTGATGAACCTCCCTGCCACCAACCCTACCCCACTACGGATGCTGACCAACCCCCCCGGAGCCACACACCAGGACCATCCTCCCCTTTTCTCTGAGGCCCTGATGGAACTAGCCTGATGGCCCCCTGATGACCACTACTTAGATGGCGACCAACACCCAATGAACTCTGATCCCACTCCAATTACTGACTAATCCCACACTCCAACTACTGACTCCATCCCTTGGCCCTGACTGTCACACAAACTATGTGTATATCATCTCTGACTACATTCAGTACTCATACTGTTTTGTGTTAACCATGGTCAATCTATGCATCAGACTTTACGGATACTTTATTAGGCCCCAGGCAGGTAGGCTGAGTCCATGAGGCGTGGATCTGCCCAAGGTTTCTTCCTACATAACAAATTATTTACAAAGCGAGGGAGTTTTTCCTTGCCCCTGATTCTCATGGATGCTTCCCGTACTGTCTGTAAAGCGCCGTGAGACAATGTACTGTATTTGTGCGCTATACAAATAAAATTGAATTGAATTGAATTGAATAATACTTTTAGTCTTTTAGACACTGAAATCAGTACCTGTCCAGAAAGAATTCAGGGAAATTTCTCTGATTTTCATCTCAGGTTTAGCCACGACATATTAAGAGTCTTTTCCACCATGTTTGAAAGTGAAAGTGAAAGTGCTCTCTCTCTCTATTCTCCATTCTCTCCCTTACTGTACTCTACTCTACTCTACTGTGCATCTCTGTGTGACTTCAGCAAGCCTGCTGCTCAGAGACATGATCGCTCACACACATCACTCACATCACTCACAGACTTTTTGCTTTGGGCTTATAAAGCCAAACACAACCTTGACTGTTGTCTAAGGACAAATATTATTATTATTATTATTATTATTATTATTATTATTATTATTATATAAATAGAACCCTGATGGATGTCTAAATACAAATATAATTATATTATTATTGCATAATTATAACCCTGACTGTTTTCTAAGGACAAATATTATTATATTATTATTACATAATTATAACCCTGAGGGATGTCTAAGGACAAATATTTCTTATTTTATAGGCTTCAAATTCTGTGCAAATAATACCCATTGAATTTTAGCTTTAGCAAACTCATCAGACTGGACTGGCTTTTTTTTTGTTTGTTTTGCGGTTGTTGCTGTGCCATCATCCAACCACCAGCCCCTTGGATAGTATTCAGAAAAGTGTGGGTACCTACCGTAGACACACAGCATCAGAAGGAGCTTCATACACACAGCCATCACTCAGCACGCTTCAACACTTCTGTTTGTGTCTGTGTGTGTGTGTGTGTGTGTGTGTGAGAGAGAGAGAGAGAGAGAGAGAGAGAGAAAGAGAGAGAAAGAGAGAGAGAGAGAGAGAGAGAGAGAGAGAGAGAGAGAGAGAGAGAGAGAGAGAGAGAGAGAGAGAGAGAGAGAGAGAAGGTACCTACCGTACACACACAGCTATCACTCAGCACGCTTCAACACTCTCTGTGTGTGTGAGAAAGTTCCCACCGCACATACTAAACACCAGGGGCCTCGTGTGTGTGTGTGTGTGTGTGTGTGTGTGTGTGTGTATGTCTGTGTCTGTGTGTGTTTAAGAGCAAGGCCTCTTCCTTCAAGCCAAAAGGACAAAAGGAGTTTCAAAATGTTTGGTGTCTAACGGCTGTCAGGCTAAGAATGTAAAATCTTTTTTTTTCTGTGTTATTAACTGTCAATTTGTCAATTTGGGTCCATGTTCGCAAAGACTTGTATCTATAGGTGTACTTTAGAGATACAATTTAAGATACAATTCAGTTGTTATGTAGGAGTTGTGATGTAGGAGTTATTTCTTAAGTGTAAAAAGACCTATTTTAAGAAGGGTGCCAAGCTGATCCAAAGTTAAAATCAAGGTGGGCCTTCAACCTCCGCAGTGATGGAGGAGGTATGTGTGTGTGTGTGTGTGTGTGTGTGTGTGTGTGTGTGTGTGTGTAAGATGGAGAGGTACAGTATATGTACAATGTATTGGGTTCAGCATAATTAAAGCTGAAAAGTGTTCAGGTTTAATTATGTGATGCTGAACCTACATCACACATACACCTACACATGATTATATCCTCTATATGTCTCTCACACATTCTCTCACACACAGACAGAAGCAAGACATCATTTGAAAGCGGAATTTTCACATTTTGCCCATTTGCCATCAGTTTGTTTCTGTATGAGTGCTTGTGGAGAACTTCAACCTGTTTGGCCAGTGGCTCTAAACTTCTGCATACACACAAACACACACACACACACCCTCTTATACACACACACACACACACACTCTCTCTCTTGTGTTCTTTACAGGAAGCAGATGTTTCCCAGGACTGAACCATTTCAA
>JAODXP020000017.1:20552302-20582302 GCA_027497455.2 Sardinella longiceps
AAACCATTGAAGTTGTTGCTAAGGAAGAAAGTAAGTAAGATAAGTACAGTAACTAAGTAAGATACTGTATGTAAGTAAGATATTAAGTATGGTGGTTGCCATGCTGGTTGCTACATTGAACAAGGTTTCTTAAGGTTGTTGCTAGGGCGTTGCTAAGGCGGATAAGGCGGTTGCTATGCTGGTTGCTTTGTTGATCATGTTGGATGCAATGTTGATTGCTACATCATCAATGTGGAAGTTGTTCCTAAGAAGTTTCAAGTTTGCGTAAGGTTGTTGCTAGGGCGTTGCTAAGGCGGACATGGTGGTTGCTGTGCTGGTTGCTACGTTGATCATGTTGGTGGCTATGTTGATTGCTAGGTCATTAACGTGGAAGTGGTTCCCAAGGCATTGCAAGGGCGCTAGAAACTGTTGCTAAGCTGTTGCTAAGGCGGATATGGTGGTTGCTATGGTGGTTGCTAGGTTGATCATGTTGGATGCAATGTTGATTGATACGTCATAAATGTAAAGGTTGTTCCTAAAAAGTTGCAAGGTTGCTTAAGGTTGTTGTTGGGGCATTGCTAAGGCGGACATGGCGGTCGTTATGCTGGTTGCGACATTGATCATCTTGGTTGCTATGTGGGTGCATAGGTCATAATTGTTGGAGTGGTTCATAAGACGTTGCAAGGCTGCTAGAAGCTGTTGCTAGGCCGTTGCTAGGCGAACATGGCGGTTGCTATGTTGATCATGTTGGTTGCTATGTCGATTGCCATGTCATCATTGTTGGAATGGTTCCTGAGACGTTGCAAGGGTGCTGGAAGCTGTTGCTAGGCCGTTGCTAGGGCGGACATGTCTGTTGCTATGCTGGTTGCCATGTTCGTAATGTTGGATGCTATGCTGAGTGCTTTGTCATCATTGTCGCAGTGGTTCCCAAGACGTTACAATGGTGCTGGAAGCTGTTGCTAGGCTGTTGCTAGGACGGATATACTAGTTGCTATGCTGGTTGCTATGTTAATCATATTGATGCCAGCTCATTAATGTGGAAGTTGGTGCAAAGGATGAAAGTTGCATTTACAGTTGATAGAAGAAAGAGTAGATATTGTGAGACCAGTGCTACCAGTAGTGGCTATTGCAAAAGATGATGAAAGGTTGATAGTAGAATTGTTGAAGAAAAGAAGAAAAATCTGAAGGAAGACCAACAAGTTGCAAAGAAGTTGCAAAAAAGTAGAATTGTATGATAGTTGGATGAATGCAGATTGTTACAATAGTTAAAGTAGTTGAAAAAGTTGGACGCAGCCTTCGGCTGCATCAATTGGTATATTGTTGATGGTTACATAAAAAGTTGCTTATTGTAAAGTTGTTTAAAAATGTAGAAAAAGTTGATTTAATGCAGCTGATAATAGTTTCTGGTTGAAATAGAATTCTCATGCAAATAAAGTTCCGACTGCCAGCAGAAGCAGTGGAATGTTTACAGTAAGTGGCTAAGGTGACAACAATGTTCTATAGAATGCTGAAAGTTCCACCATTCATTTCAATGGGACTTTTTTTCACTTGTTTATTGCCGATTACGCAAAAAGTATAAAAGTTGCAAAAATGAAAAGTAGAAGCAACACTCACCAATTGCAGAGCTACGCAACGGTGTTTGAATGAAGTTGATATGTTGAACGGTTGAAGCTGAATTAATCGCAGAAAGGTGTGTGGAATAATAATAATAACTAGAAATTGTAATTCCATGGAAATTACATAGTGCATGCAAAATGTAAAAAAAAAGTTTTATGAAAGTGACATTTTTTGCATAAACATCTGATAAGAGAAATAAAACATGATATAGTTGCTAAACCACTGAAGTTGTTGCTAAGGAAGAAAGTAAGTAAGATAAGTACAGTAACTAAGTAAGATACTGTATGTAAGTAAGATATTAAGTATGGTGGTTGCCATGCTGGTTGCTTCATTGAACAAGGTTTCTTAAGGTTGTTGCTAGGGCGTTGCTAAGGCGGATAAGGCGGTTGCTATGCTGGTTGCTTTGTTGATCATGTTGGATGCAATGTTGATTGCTACATCATCAATGTGGAAGTTGTTCCTAAGAAGTTTCAAGTTTGCGTAAGGTTGTTGCTAGGGCGTTGCTAAGGCGGACATGGTGGTTGCTGTGCTGGTTGCTATGTTGATCATGTTGGTGGCTATGTTGATTGCTAGGTCATTAACGTGGAAGTGGTTCCCAAGGCATTGCAAGGGCGCTAGAAACTGTTGCTAAGCTGTTGCTAAGGCGGATATGGTGGTTGCTATGGTGGTTGCTAGGTTGATCATGTTGGATGCAATGTTGATTGATACGTCATAAATGTAAAGGTTGTTCCTAAAAAGTTGCAAGGTTGCTTAAGGTTGTTGTTGGGGCATTGCTAAGGCGGACATGGCGGTCGTTATGCTGGTTGCGACATTGATCATCTTGGTTGCTATGTGGGTGCATAGGTCATAATTGTTGGAGTGGTTCATAAGACGTTGCAAGGCTGCTAGAAGCTGTTGCTAGGCCGTTGCTAGGGCGGACATGGCGGTTGCTATGTTGATAATGTTGGTTGCTATGTCGATTGCCATATCATCATTGTTGGAATGGTTCCTGAGACGTTGCAAGGGTGCTGGAAGCTGTTGCTAGGCCGTTGCTAGGGCGGACATGTCTGTTGCTATGCTGGTTGCTATGTTAATCATATTGATGCCAGCTCATTAATTAATGTGGAAGTTGGTGCAAAGGATGAAAGTTGCATTTACAGTTGGTAGAAGAAAAAGTAGATATTGTGAGACGCCCAGTGCTACCAGTAGTGGCTATTGCAAATGATGATGAAAGGTTGATAGTAGAATTGTTGAAAAAAATAAGAAAAATCTGAAGGAAGACCAACAAGTTGCAAAGAAGATGCAAAAAAGTAGAATTGTATGATAGTTGGATGAATACAGATTGTTACAATAGTTAAAGTAGTGGAAAAGTTGGACGCAGCCTTCAGCTGCGTCAATTGTTATATTGTTGATGGTTACATAAAAAGTTGCTAACTGTAAAGTTGTTTAAAAATGCAGAAAAAGTTGATTTAATGCAGCTGATAATAGTTTCTAATTGAAATAGAATTCTCATGCAAATAAAGTTCCGACTGCCAGCAGAACCAGTGGAATGTTTACAGTAAGTGGCTAAGGTGACAACAATGTTCTATAGAATGCTGAAAGTTCCACCATTCATTTCAATGGGACTTTTTTAGCTTGTTTATTGCCGATTACGCAAAAAGTATAAAAGTTGCAAAACTGAAAAGTAGAAGCAACACTCACCAATTGCAGAGCTACGCAACGGTGTTTGAATGAAGTTGATATGTTGAACGGTTGAAGCTGAATTAATCGCAGAAAAGTGTGTGGAATAAAAATAATAATAATAAGAAGTAATGGAATAACAATATAGTGCATTGCTTTGCATGCACTATAATAATAATAATTGCTTTGCCGATTTACTGACCCACTTTGTTTTTTTGTTTGTGTTATGTTGCCATTTATTCTTATACTTCCATAATCAGCTGAATGAAATATAGGTTCATTCCATATGGACTGGGTGCATGGCAACAACACCAGTAAAACAGTAACAATCACACACATACAGTAAACAATAAATATGAATGTGTAAATAAACAGACAGGCAATGGCAATACCTATGAATAAATTCACTCAGTCGTACAGTCATGGTGCAAACTGAGGTAACAAAATGCACATGCACAGTACAGTTCTAAAGAAGTGCAGATACATTAAGAAATAGGAAAGTGTAGAAACTGCAATGACGAATTTACAAGTGTGTAAAGAAGCTACAGCAGAACCTAGAAAAGGCCCATATAGTAGGCCTGCTGCAGAAACGAAAACAGCCTGCATGCAGTGACTGTTCGCAGCTGTCAGCAAATCTAGAATCCAGTTGGAGATTGTGGTGTTAAGGGCCACAAGCCTTTCATCTCTAATTCAAGTTAAGTTACCCGTCACGAGTGCAGTGTGTCCACCTCCGCCAGTGATGTAAGTTATGCCTTCGTTCAAGAGAGACGATTCAACGTGAAGAGGATCTGCAAGGTCTTCTGTGTTCCCTTGTCCCAACTGCCCATAACTGTTCGCCCCCTGAGAAGAAGCAGAGCTCGACTTTGCAAACAATCTGAAGGTAGCAACTTTTTAAAAAACTTTCTATAGAAAGGCAAGGTACTACAAAATGTTATTTTAGAAAACTGAGTTAGATGCCTATAGTAAATGGATCTTACCCAACTGTAGAACCTGCATTTTGACAGTGTGGATGTGGCCATGGGTTGAAGGGAGAGTGCATGGTTTGTTGCATGGGAGCACCAAAACAATGCGCGCGGTTTGATGACGTAATTACAGGAAGGACAGGAAGCAATCGACGGTGCGATGCGGCGGCACAGTTGCTCAAGAAGTTTAAATGTGAGTTGGGTGAATTAGCTATTTTGTCACTGTGAATTGGTATATCTACAATTTGCTTTATGTTTCTCAAACCCAAATTACAAACTCAAAACATAGCGAGAGAAAAAATGTCATAAGAAACTCAGATTGTTTAGGCACAGGCGTAGGCTAACGTTAGGCTATCTGTTGATTTCTGGCATGCCAGGTCGTGAAGCTTTGAAGACCAGAATGGAAACCTGTCGGATTGATCTAGTTAATCAAGATTTTTCTCCACCTACCTCGGATGATATTCAGCAGTGGATGTCTGTTGCTTTTGATATGGCTTTAGAGGCTTTGGAAAACGGAGAAGTCCCAGTTGGCTGCCTCATGGTGTACAATAATGAGATTGTGGGCAAAGGAAGGAATGAAGTGAATGAAACTAAAAATGCCACTCGACATGCAGAGATGGTGGCCTTCGACCAAGTTCTGGAGTGGTGTCGATCTAAAGATCTTGATCTCAAAGAGGTCTGTGCACACACCACGCTCTATGTGACCGTGGAGCCTTGCATCATGTGTTCTGCAGCGTTGCGTTTATTGAACATCCCAATGATTGTGTACGGTTGTGGGAACGAAAGATTCGGTGGTTGTGGCTCCGTTCTCAACATTGCTTCAGACGAAGATCTGCACACTGGCTCACCCTTGAAGTGTATTTCTGGATATCGAGCCGAGGAGGCGGTGGACATTCTCAAAAGATTTTACAAACAAGAGAATCCAAACGCGCCCAAGTGTAAAGTGAGGAAAGCTTAGATGTGTTCTAGCCTAGGCCACTGGCCAGTCTGTGTCTTATGGCTATCCATAGATCCCATTGATCGACGAAAATCACTGCTTTGTATTTATATTGAATATGCTATAACTATTTTATGTGAAATATGTCAATAAAATAATGTTGGAATAGAGAAATGTCTTTTTTGTCACTTTTACCACAATATAATGCAGAAGAGTTTGTAACAGAAAAAAAGCTCCCAAATTCAGGAGCAAAAAGCCAAATAAGACTTAGTCCAAGGTTACAGGCAAGACATCCAAACAAGGCAATGTTCACAGTAGAAAAATCCTCAAGACAAGTAACAAGGTTCCAGAAATGACATGAGTAGGCTTAGTTCAGGCACAGGCAAACTTACAGCCCAGGGTAGCTCACTGGAGAACTTAGCAAAAACAAATGTGAAAACAAGGTGTATAGGCCAACCCATTAGCACTTAACCTTCAATGATTAACTAAGCAAGGATGAGCAACCAGGGAATTGGCCAATGAAAAAAAGGCAAATACAAAATGGCGACATCTAGTGGTCAAATACAGTAAGGCAGTCAAAAAAGGTCCATAGGCTTTGACATCCCAGTAAATTTCAGAATTCAGTTCAAGGTGTCACTACTTCTCTTTAAGACATTAAATGGTATGGGTCCAAACTACATTGCCGAAATGTTAGTCAAATATACTCCTGGTAGATGCCTCAGATCTAGTGGAACTGGTCAGCTTGTAGTCCCTAGGCAAAAGGCCATTATGCTATAGCCTATACTGTATATGACTCCCCTATCTGTCAGGCAGGGGAAACGATGGTGGGTAAATAAATAAAATACTGTAACTGTTGAATATTTTAACAATGCAGTAGGCTAGCCTATACAGTTATACTCTCTTAAAAGAGTGTGAAATAAACACTCCCAACAAAGCTGGTCAAAAATCAAATGTATTTTTATTTCATATGCATTGAGAGAAGTCTTGGGCATGGAGATGAAAGAGAGTAGACAACACTAACTGTGAAAGTCTAGATTGTCAGATTTTTAAAAGATGTTCATTAGACAAATTGCCCTTTAAGACTGAAAGCTGCTGTCACATTTGTTGAGAAAACAGGGAATCATGGTCACTAAAGAAAACGTGTGTGTTCAAATTCAGTTTCTCATTTACACTGCACATCTGTAATTTCCTATGCTTACACTTCCAGAATCATGTACTGCACACAGACCTAAATTGTTTGAGACAGAAGGTTAATGCATCTAATGCAGTGTTGTCAACTTAGTCACTAAGAAATAAATGACAACAGGCCAGATGATCAATCCACATATTGTTGCCATCCAGTTTAACTTCAGTGCATCATCGGATGCTTCCTTTGCCCCTTGTAGATCTCCTTTTGCAATGCATTCCTCTGCCTGAAATCCCAATATCAATAGATAAGCCTTATGCACAAAACAGAATTCTAAACATTAAATATATTTAGATATGTTGGCCTACCTTTTTTGAATAACATTGTGCCAATACTCCAAGTAGCATGCAACAAAAAAATCTATTGAAGAGAGACCATCCATAGTGTGTAGATGGTATTTCCATAGAAGGCTCCTGAGGCTCCGCTAATTCGATATTGGGTAATACAGGCACAGACAGAGACATGGTGACACTAGTTTGATGTCCAAATTCAGGTTGATGTCTAAAGTCAATCTGTGAGTAGCCTATAGTTTATGGTGTATATAAACAGCTCTGTTCTTACTTCTGAAATCTCCAACCACTGGTACACATGTGGTTTATAGTCTTTGTCTGAGATGGTATGGGGGAAATGACATCATAACGTGGTTTGATTTTCAAACAGGGCACAAGTCCTTACATGTTACCTGATTAACATGTGCCTCTCCAAAGAGTCAGAGAAAATGTGATGTGGTGTCTACAGTCTGCTTTATAGCTTTTAAAACATGGAGCATTTTGTAATATGGCCCACTAATAATGTTGACAAAACACAATGACGTTTACTGAACTATTCATAATCTCAGTGATGGGGGCATGCAAAAAGAAAAAACCTTGCAAAACTTGATTGCACCCTATACTGTATTTCAGGAGTCTCAGTGTACTGATTTAACTGAACTGGAGTGGAAACAATGTAACAAACAGTATTACATCCCATTCTAAACAAAGACAAACACGATATAACAATGATATCAGTACAATGCGATGTTTCAGTTCCCTATATATTGGTTTAATTGGTTTTCATTTAACTGAAAGAGAAATCACTTCTCCTTCAGCTGCAACAACTGATACACCAAAAAAGGCCACATGATGAATCCAAGGATTAGTGCAAGCACATTGAAGATCAGAGCTAAGTCAGATGCGCCTTTTGCATCCAGAAGATCTCCACCTGCTGTGAACTTTTGCACCTGGAAATTCAAATTCAAACAATGACATACAAGCATTACAGTTGACATGTGATAAGGAATAATAAAGCATTTCTGCTATTGCAGCCCTACCTTTCTGGAGTAATTCAGTGCCACGGCACCCAATGGCAAAAAGCAACAGAATGTACTGAAGACAGACCAGTTGTAGTAGGCAGAGGGAACTTCCGTATGTGTCTGCTGAACCTCCACAGATAACATGGTGAGACAGATTCAATGTTCGCAAAAGCTTTGACCATTAAAGCAACTATGAAAATGCTTCTGAAAGTCTGAAGTCGTACACATGTCACCCAACCACACCAGCTTACAACCACATACTCTTCATACCAAAGAATATCAAAGAAACGGAAAGTCTGTGGTCACATCGTTTTCTGAAGATCTCTTTCCAACCACAAAGGGCAAGCATGCACAACAAAGTGCACCACACTGTGCAGCTGTTTTACTGCATATCCACTGGACCCCATTCCAACCAACCTCTCTTGCCCATTGTAGTTGTGCCTGGTGTAGCCATTGTGCTTCTTCCATTTCTCCCATTCACAAGGTTGGTCTCCAAGCAGGGTCACAGATTGACCATGGCTATGACCACTACATCAACCACTTCACAAACAGAGGCATCATATTTCCTATCCAAATGTCAATATTGCAACATTTTTCCACCATCTCATCACACGAGTGCCTAAAGGATTGGTGTACGGGGACCCCTTCACTTGTATTTCCAATGATAATTTATTTATTTTCACTTGTCATGTTGTTTAGTAAATTGTAGCAAAAGTAGGTCTATAGATGTGAGAGATACAGACCTTGAAGGCAGAAAAAATAATCTGAACTGCAGTAGATCTAGATAAAAATGAGCAGGTTGAGGTTTTTTTTTCATACCATCACCTTAAGATTGGCTACACATCCTGTTGAGGGGAAGAGAAAACCAAACTAGGGCACACATATACAAGGTGACCCAGTTTATGGCAAAACAAGAGCCATAGAAAGGGCTTTGGGCAAAACATATCAACAGCTTGAACCCTCTTTTGCGAACACATAATGGACTGCATCATCAAATGAGTCTTCAAAGGAATTACCATACATGCCAGGCTGTCCCCACCCTCTGGAACTCCCTCCCTCTGACCATCCGCATCTCTGATTCTCTGCTTTCTTTCAAACGCCACCTCAAGACCCACCTTTTCAAGACCGCTTATGACACCTAACTCATCATCTGCTGCCCTCTGTCTATCTGTTTTGTTTTTGTTGTTTGTTTCTTTCTCTGTGTGTGTATGCTGTATGTGTGAGTGTGTGAGTTGTTGTGTGTGTGTGTGTGACTGTGCGTGTATGTTTTATTTGTACGTGGATTTCCTGTAAAGCGTCTTTGAGTATTTAGAAAAGCGCTATATAAAACTGATGTATTATTATCATTATTGTTAATAAACAGGAAGTGGTTATAAGGTAACCTCACTCATGTCAGATGCAGCGCCCCCTTGGGTGCAAGCACCTGATGTCGAGTCCATTGAAATGGATTTCAGGACCGAAATTGAATGGACAGACCAACCAGGAGACCATAGGAACCACCGGGCGGGATTTTTGACAGAGCTCATCTATTGCAAACTTGCAAAACACAACTAACAGTTATATATGAAAGAGACATATTATGCGAGTTAAATCGATTATTGTGGCAATTATGCCGCAGATACTGGCATTTCTGTTTGTTTGGAACAGGTGAGAAACTAGAAATTGCGTTGCATCACGGGATGCAAAATTCAAAAGGCTGTTGTTTTTGTTGAAGCCCGCCCTACAACTCTCTTAACACACAGAGCATTGTGATTGGTGAACACCAACGGTGTCTGACCAATCAAATTACCTATGCTACTAGATGTACAGGCTGAGCAAATTTATTTGCCGCCGCTAGGATACGTCTAGATTTTTAGGTTAACTACTTTGTCAAAACCATGGACAATTTTTCATCCTTTACTATACGGGTACTTCACTGTGCCCCAGGCAGTCAGTTTGAGACCATGTGGTGTGGTTCTGCCCATGTGCTGTGGTTCTGTCCATGGTTTCTTCCTACAGTGCATTAGTACAGATAGAAGGGAGTGTGTCGTGGAAAAATATTTGACATTTCCTTGATTGACTCTTGGATTTGTACATGCTCTCGAATCAATAAAAAAATGTTCAAGACAAAGCCGATTACTGACATGGACTTTGTTTATTTTCCTCTCTTGTTCACAGTGCCGGCAAATTACATGCGTAAATAAACCGCACATCTAATACATAGCGCTGTGAAGAAAAGGTTATTTTTCTCTGCAGAGAAAATCTGACCGATTTAGCCAGGGGTTTGCGCAGGGACTCGCATGATGTCTCCCAGGAGTTTGCGCAGTGACTGACTAGATCCAGACTTCTCAGTTTTTAAAGATCTCTAACCGGATATAGGATGTCTACTGGGCAGTCATACACCTCTGCAGATTTGACCTTTTCTTCATAACACCTGCATTTATGTAAAAATACATCTACAATTACATATACAATGTACATATACATTGGGTGCCAGATCTTTCAGTTGTCTTGCACCCAGGCTCTGGAATCCCCTCCCCCCACTCATAAAACAGTCAGACACAATCACAACGTTCAAAACACAACTCAAAACCCACCTGTTCAAAATGGCATATAACCTTTAGCCACTGGTTTTATTTATTTGTCCTTTTAAGTAATGACTGTTTTTAATTTTAATTTTGACATGATTTTACCTTGTATGGTGACCTTGGGTGTTCTGAAAGGCGCCTTCAAATAAAATGTATTATTATTATTATTATAAGCATTTTCTCTGAGTGCAGTATCTTACAGCATTAAGCTCTTGTGATAATGAATACACCCACAACATTTAACCGTGGTTTCCTGTTCACCTTTCTTGTCTGTTGTCACAGATAAACCCATATCATCCTACAATTCTTCCACACAATAATAATGATGTTTTACAAATATCAAATTCTCTTCAAGTGCTCCTCGTACTGTCTGTCAACTCACCTCTCTCAAGCTTCACATAATATCATGCATGGACTTCTGCCCAGCCATCTACTGAGCATATTGACAACCTTTTCTGATTTGTTTATGTTCAATACTAATGAATACACCAGACAATGGGTCAAGAGTTAAAATGCTCCCATTAGAAAAAAAGAGCCATAGACAAGAACCATAATATCTATACATACAATCTTCCAAACTGCTTCAATTTCTGCACAGAATAGAACCACTTAGATGGTATGACAGCATGTACAGTATTGGTTTTCCATGATTGTTATGTTATTTATGTAGGCCATTCATGCACTTCAATCCCCTCTCCCGGCCTAAACAGTTGTGCGGCTGGTGGGTGCTGGGGTGTAGCCTACTCCTAAAATCATATTGAATTTCTATGGTTTTCTTTATACTCAAAAGTATATAACTTACACTAATCCACAAACTGCCCTAAGGCCAGACACTGGTGTCCTGATGGATGGACCTTCCTGCATGAGCCAAACAGCAAAGCAACAAAGGAGGAGCTAAATATGAAGCACATATCGTCATCATCATCATATCTTCATATGGAGACCTACTGTAGGTCAATGAAAATCTATGAAGGTGTTGCCAAACCAATATCATTTACAAGTGCAAGTACAACATTTACATGTACAATATATAACATTTTCCAAATGCTATAGACCCACTCATTTGCTGTGGATGGCACATAAACATTTGGTTTTAGGTGAGCTAAAGAGCTTGAACTGGCTGAGACGTCACAGGTGTCAATAGAATGAGAGGTATTTCACAGGCAATCAATTTCCATCTGTCTGGTCTATCAACATTTTTAGAGATGAAGTGTGTGATTGACAAAAGAAATGAGTGATCACTAACCATGACCATATGGGCTAAAATTCTCAAGACATCCAGGTCCAGTGATCATTAACCATATGGGCTTAAATTCCCTTCATATTCAGGTTAGACCAAGTTCAGTATAGGCACCAATTTAACTCTAGCCAGTTCATTGTGAACTGACGAAATAGGTCATGTTAGACCAATAGGCGAAATACTGGTGTAACAAAAAAGTATCAAGGGATAAATTACTGAGTACTTACAGCGTAAGTCTGCTGGAATAACACATGTTCACGCTTTATTTTACATCCCGTGAAGTACTGGGTAAGTACAGGTAAGAATAACATAACAAAATATGTGTAATATTGCCATAATTACAAAATGGGTATAGCCTAGATGCGCAGTATAGCCTACAGGAAATGCATGCGTTGATTCACTTCATTTTACAGCCCCCACATCCAATATTAGGGTGTAGTTACAAGTAGGGGTATTTAGGTAATTCCACTGTAGGCTACTTGTTCTTTACTTTTCAATAGGGTAGCCTACCTAAGTGGTGTAGCATGCATAGTCAGAGGCAACAGTTTGACAAAGATGCGTTTTATTTACAACATGGAAAATGAAACTAATAATTCCTTCGCATGAAATGAAACTAATAAATCCCTCGCATGAATAATCACTTGCGCTGATTATTCCACTGCAAATGGAACAAGACTATTTCTCTCAACTCGCGGGAGATTTTACCCTACATCATTCGCGGTTGTCCGTGAGCCTCTATATAAGGTAGACTTTATTTCATTAGTTTAACGCTGAACAAACAACTTAGTGATCAAACAACATAGTTGCTGCCATTGCAAGATAATCTATATCTGTCTGCAATACCACTCTCGTCCTCCACGCACCTTCTGCATAGATAGGATGCGCACACTGATGCTACACCACTTAGGTAGGCTACCCTCAGGGGCGCTGCTAGAAATTTTGGGCCCTATGACAAAATGTTTTTTTGGGCCCCTCAAATATCAATTTTAATATTAAAATTTTCTTTGGGCTCCCCTGTCTGTGCTGGGCCCTTAGAATCATCCTAACTTTTCCCCCCCTAGCGGCGCCCCTGGCTACCCTATTGAAAAGTAAAGAACAAGTACAGAGGAATTACCTAAATACCCCAAAACTACTTGTAACTACACCCTAATATTGGATGTGGGGGCTGTAAAATGAAGTGAATCAACACATGCCTTTCCTGTAGGCTATACTGCGCATCTAAGCTACCCCTTATTTTGTAAACTGTGGCAATATTATACATGAAGTTCTATTTTGTTACGTTGTTCTTACCTGTACTTACCCAGTACTTCACGGGCTGTAAAATAAAGTGTGAACGTGTGTTATTCCAGCAAACTTACGCTGTAAGTACTCAGTAATTTATCCCTTGATACTTTTTTGTTACACCATTCAGTATTTCGCCTATTGGTCGAATGGATATGGAATGATATTTGTAAAAATGGAGAGAGCAAAGGAGCATGGGTACCCCCAGACTAGAGGTCTACAGATATATTTTTATTTTCTTTCATTCATATCATTTGTCACCTGGCTGGCTGTCTTTGGTCCTTAGTCTTTTGTTGATTTCAAGGGCCCTCTGGTGGATGTGTAATGTAAATCTAGAACATGCTCTTTGGGGAACCGTTTAGACTGCAAGTAGGCTATCTGGTAAATAAAAGGTTCGTATCTTATAGATAAAAAAAAAAACCAAGCTCAATGTGGTTCTATGTGTAACCTGCAAGGTGTTATGATCTAACTAAATAAATATTTAAAAATAATTATAATTTATATAAATAATTTGAAAAAGGAGCTACATCATATAATGATTCAAATTATTAAAACAGTGACAAAGGTAAAAGGAAAACGGCAAGAATTTCTCAAACACATTTAAGCTATTTGTGTGCAAACCTGTTATGGTGAGAGTCTTATGGTCTCTTGACAGAAGATAATTTGTGTGAGAAATGATGTGAAATGGAAGTAGATGTCAAGTCTGGATCTGTGCCTAATGTGGGTTTACAAAAAGTTTACAAAGCCTACAAATAACTCTTGCTTTTCACATTTTTGAGCTTTTGAGCATTCAGCTACCACTAATGCCAAAATTAACAGTCAGCCGCCTAGGATTTCTGGACCATAGCCTGAGCTTGGAAATAGGCCAACATCTTAAAAATGGTGACTAGGGGATAGCTTATTGTTGATATCCTTTTGGTACGAAATAAATTATTTATAAATCCGTAATAACACTTGACACGGCAAGTACAACTAGGTTTGCATACCTTATTTCAGGACTTTTAAGCTGACATTTTCCCAAATGACACGGAAGTGACCCTATCTTTCAGTCTTCGCTTTCGTTTGCTGACAGTTGTGTGCGCGCTCATGCTATGGCAAGAGCGCGCACCTACGTCCTGTCGATAGAGGGAGTGCGCATCCTCCGGAGGGCTTGGAGAAGCAAGAGAACCCGGCTGCCGCCGCCGAGCTGCCGCTGCTGCTGCTCAGGGGAAGCAGGAAAACATCATGAGCTCCAGGAAGGGTAAGAGAAACTCATTCTTATATAACACTTGTGCGACGACTAAACCAAAAATAAGTAATATCATCATAAACAAATACTCCTGTTTGTGACATTTTGGAACGATGCTGTACCGGCAAGATTGGGTCTCTTACGGTTGCTGTGTTATTCTTTCCCTCTCTCTATCCCTCTTCCCATCTTCCTACTCGCATTCTTACTTGGACGTTTGCTCCTCTGCCCCATACATCGTTATATCACTAAGTAATGGCCATCCAGGCCCGAAAGAGGAGGCCGAAAGGGAAAAAAGACAAGACAGCCCATCACCGAAGGTAAGCAGGGCGGCGGTCTGGACTGTCTGCATGCATGTTTGTGTTTTTGTGTCATGTAGTGGCAGGGTTGTTTCTTCAAACGACATTGTTGACAGCATGACTCTCTGTTTATAGAATGGCATATGGAGAGATGGAAAGACGCTGGCTTTGCGCATGTATGTTCTCATACACCGACGCACTGTTGGCCAGGGTGCAGGTGGTAGCACGGAGTAGAACTCCCTTTCCAGGGTCTCAACATATTAGCTTATCTGGGTACTCCAACTGTGTGTGGTGTCGGAAGTTGCTAATGGCAACGATGCGCGACCTGACGCTAGGTGCATATGTTTGTTTGCGTTGCAAGCTGAATGCTACTTACAGCTTTATTGTTTACTTTCAACGGCTGTCTTATCCGTGTTTTAATCTGTTTAGTCCTCGCGCTGCAGCTGAAGACCGATGTGCAGTGTTGTGGGGGATGTTTTGCGCAGATTGGATGTGACAGATGTGACCGCTCTTAGAGTGATTTACATGGATGCTTGTGTGTGGTGTAGTGGGGAAAATCAAGGTATCTCACATTGATATTAAGGGGGTAGCCTATATAAAGCATCAAGCAAGGAGTCTATTAAGATAGACTAGGGAATTCCGACCGTACTGTCGGTGGGCGTGTTTCAGTCATGTAGAGTAAGATTTCTGTGCGGCAGGCAGAGTGGAAGTTAAAAGGAGCACAGAGCAGCTCTTTACTCAATGAGCACACGAATCGCCTACCGGGTGTAGAACCTACTTCATGGCACCATACCATTGGACCGACGTCACAGGTTGTCACTAGCATCAATTAGGTGATTCCAAGGTTCTGCCCACACAGAGGCTGTAGAATTTACTGGAAATGTCTGTAGCTTGTGTAAGCCATAGCAGGTATTCGATGGAAGTAATATTATAACCTCGTCATAACACCTTACATGAGTGAGCCTATAATAAAAGCTGTGCTGTAGTGGGTGTGCAGTTGTCCATATGCTGTAGGTTATTATGTGCTTGTTATGTAACAGCAGGACATCTGAGATGAAAAGTGCATCTCTGAAGGATACCTGCGTAGGCTAATAATGTACATTACTATAGTTCTCATGAGAGGTATTTATGCAGTATTACAGTACATTTTAGCTCAGGTTTCATTGTAGTAGCCTAATAAAGTATCCGTAAAGTCAGTAGTCTGATGAATAGATTAACCATGGTTTACACAGAACAGTGTGAGTACTGAATGTAGTCTGAGTTAATATACACATAGTTTGTGTGACAGTCAATAGCATAGAAGGGTCAGGGGATGGAGTCAGTAGTTGGGGTGGCATTAGAGTTCATTGGGTGGGGTCGCCATCTAGGTAGTGGTCATCAGAGGGCTGTCAGGCCAGATCCATCATGAGGCCTCTGAGAGAAAAGGAAGGATGGTCCTGGTGTGTGGCTCCGGAGAGATTGGTCGGCAACCGTAGTGGGGTAGGGGTTGGTGGCAGGGAGGCAGGGGGAGATAACTATCACTACCATAAACAAGGTGCACAGTCACAGTGCCACTCAAAATAATAGAGGATTAGGGACTGGAGTCTTTCCCACAAGCCTC
The DNA here is from genome assembly GCA_027497455.2 of Sardinella longiceps. Taxonomy (NCBI): domain Eukaryota; kingdom Metazoa; phylum Chordata; class Actinopteri; order Clupeiformes; family Clupeidae; genus Sardinella; species Sardinella longiceps. Next base: position 20,568,146 of record JAODXP020000017.1, read on the forward strand.
AGCAGCAAGTTCCCAAGGCAGCTGAAGTGTGTGTGGGTGTGGAATGCACTGAGTAGGAGACTGGTGTGGTAGCGCATCTATGTGTGTGTATGTGTGTGTGGACCTTTTTGTGTCAAACCACTGCTTACTCATACTCATCATAGGGGTTTACTCTCTGGTCATCTATATTCTTCTGGAAATTATGTCCACTTTCAACGTCCACGATCAAAGACAGGGTTACCAGATGTATTGAGAGACTTCTCAATCCATTCCCTAAATATACCCTTTTGATGCTTTGTATTGGATTTTGTATTGAATACTACAAGAATTGTATTGAATACAAGAATTGCCAGGATGTTTAGATCCTGTGTATGCACAGATCTGCAGCCTATATTTACTGTACATTCTCTGGTTTATCAGGTGTTGCATGTTTGCATTGTGTGAAGTATAAGACTGCAGAATGTGAGACTGTTCTTCTACGTCTTTTATTCTGTGTTGTTTACTTTGTGATGTCACTGCTTGAACTGACATAGTATTGACAGTGCATGAGGGAGGGTAGGGAGGGTTCACTGGGAGTTCACTTTCAGTAATTATGCACATCTCACACACACACACACACACACACACACACACACACACAGACAGTACAATTGAACAATCAGGTAAAGTAAGCGGATAGCAATGTGATGAGAGCCCTGTTGTCCCACTGCACTGCACTTTGGGTGCCTTCTGGGGCCACTTGGACAGTTTCCCCAACAACAACAACACAAAAGCCAGAGGAAAAAGCTGGGCGGCTGCTGCTGGATTCGTCACTTTCGCCACTGACAGTAAACGTTTTGTTCTGGGTGGTGTGCCTTTTGGCTACGTCACTCGTAGCTGCTGCTGTTGTGGTAGTGAGCAGCATGTGCCATGTGAGGTCGTGGGCCTGTGTGTGCAGTCGAGCCAGAGGCGTGAACGGAAAGATTCAGCTCTCGGCGGCAGCTGCACATACACACACACACACACACACACACACACACACACCCTGGCCTGCACAGTTCAGTCAGCTGGTCACAGCTCTGCATTGCATGGCGCTAATACATGCATGAGCCACAGTAGAGTTGTTGTTTTTTTGGTAAAGATATTTTTTATTTTTTTTTTGCTTTTAATCGGATAGGACAGTATAGAGATGGACAGGAAGAAAGTGGGAGAGAGAGATGGGGTGGGATCGGGAAATGACCTCGGGTCGGACTCGAACCCGGGTCCCTGGAGTAATGGTATGATGCTCTAGCCCCCCATAGTAGAGTTTTGAGCTATTTTTTATTCGTTTTCTCAACTAGTCTTAGTAGCCATTTTGTTAGGCCAAAGCTATCTCATTTGTGTCTGATGTACAAAACGCTGGAAATTGTTCAACTTTTTTGCAGTGGGCACAGAACAGTTAGCTTTTGACTTTTGTATTCTGACAAAATAAATCTTAATGTGATACCTTTCTCATAACTGCAATGTTCTATTTGCTCAAGGATTTGATTTCGAAAGAAACCAACGTTTGTTTTAGGCTGTGGGAAATTAATCTGCCTCATTGGGTCTATGTTATGATGGCTGGTGAGTGATCGGGATTGATGTAGGCACACATTGCATTGTAGGCTGGATTGATTTTCGTATAAGGTTTCTCCTGCCCCCAGACACAGATGACACTGTAGTTGGCTCTGTGTGTGTGTGTGTGTGTGTGTGTGTGTGTGTGTGTGTGTGTGTGTGTGTGTGTGTGTGTGTGTGTGTGTGTCCTGCTCGTCCCTGTGTGTGTGTGTGTGTGTGTGTGTGTGTGTGTGTCCTGCTCTGTCCCTGGTGTGGGTGTAGTGTGTGTGTGTGTCTGTGTGTGTGTGTGTGTCCTGCTCTGTCCCTGTGCAGCTGTGATATGTACTGTCACAGTGCATGTGCCTCAGTTGTAGTGCTCTCTCTCTGTCTCTCTCTCTCGTCTCTCTCTCTCTCTCTCTCTCTCTCTCTCTGTCTCTCTCTCAGTCTCTCTCTGTCTCTCTCTTTCTCTGTCTCAGTCTCTCTCACTCTCTCTCTGTCTCTCTCTCTCTCAGTCTCTCTCTCTCTCTCTTTCTCTGTCTCAGTCTCTCTCACTCTCTCACTCTCTTTCACTCACTCTCTAACTCTCTCTCTCTCTCTCTCTCTCTCTCTCTCTCTCTCTCTCTCTCTGTCTGATGGGTGAATTGATCCTCCCCTCCCCCATGTTCTGACTGGTGCATCCACTAAGCATGTTTCCGAGCGAGGGGAACTGTCATTGGATCCAATTGATGAAAAATTTGGTGAATGACGTAACATTACCACTTGATGTCAAAGGACCCTATTGTCCTCCACTAGAGTCTTCACTAGAGATTCAGCTGGTGTGGACTGAGTCTGTGCTCTACTGGTGGTCATTTATGTTGCTTTATGCTCTTTGAAGCCAAAGTTGACTACTCTGTTTGCAGATTCATTCAGTCACATCCTGTGTCATGATTTGGTTGTTTTCCTTTTGCATTATAGCATGCATTATCATTTTCTTTCAGTATTCTGTAATCAACAGCCAACTTTTATCATGATTGAGAATGTATGAGTTCTGTTGCAGTGTTATAGATGTCTGAGAAATAAAAACAAAATGATGGCGATCGCAAATTGAGGGTTAGCTGTTTGTTGTTCACTGTCACTGTCATCACTTCCTTTGTGTAAGAGATACCACAGAATATTTTGTTGGATATTTTTGATGTAGAACACAAATAGAGGCTCTAGATTACAGCATGGTTTTCACTGACAGCAAGAAAACAAGGGAGTTGGCATCTCAAATTAAAGAGAAGATGTTCTTACTGGTGATGTTTTGTATCATGGTGATTTATTGTTATTTATTTATTTATTTATTTGTTACCTCCGCCAAGGAGGTTATGTTTTCGCCGGCGTGTGTGTGTGTGTGTGTATCTGTTTGTCTGTGTACAACATAACTCGAAAAGTACTGCACAGATTTGGACAAAATCTTCTGACAATGTGTGTACTGGGACGAGGAAGAACCGATTCGATTTTGGTGGCGATCGGTGACCCAGAACACCACCTGTGACCACATTGTCTTGGCGGAGGTCTGCGCTCTCTGAGCGCTTTTCTAGTGTGTTTATGTACTCTCGCATTTTTATTTTTGCGTGTGGGTAGATACAGTCTGTCGAGTTGAGGTTTGTTTTTGTAGAATAGGTTGTGATGGGTCGTATTAAACCTGAACATTACTGACGGTTGCGTTCCTCAACCACCCACCCACCCAGCCATCCATTCGTGCAGGTGCAGTCAACAGCGTAGGCTAGTGCTTGATAGCCAGAGCCCTCAGGACTAGCAGCAGAAAGCATCTAAAATTAGCTTGGAGAAGCCACAGGGATCTCTACTGTATCTCAGCATGGAGATGCCATCACATATGCTTCCAGGGAAATGAAGCAGGCAGAGAGAAATGACCCAAGCAGAGCTGAGCAAATGAAGGCTAATGGGCTTAGTAATTAGATTTAGGGGAAAACTTTTCAATGACCTGTGGGCCTTGAGCCCAGTGCTTTAGTTTGGTTTCAGAGAGACAGACAGATGTAGATTAATTTGTCCATATTTTAAAATGTCATCGATATTGCAACGCATTTTTTTAAATATAAATATAAAAAAGACTCAGGGCTGGTGTTATAAAGCGTTTAACTTGATTAAAACTTTTAAAAGTTTTAATGAGCTGTGTTTTATTTTCTTATGTTTCTTATATTTATGGAAGACAGACATTAGTGCTTTGTGCATTTAATTTATTTAGGGCCATGCAGTAATGTAATTAATATTAAATATACCAAAATACACTTTGGAAGTACTTTCAGCATTTGCCAGAACACATCAAACATGATAATTGTTTACATCCTCATTGAAGCCTCTGGTGAATTAGCCTAGGGTGGCATTTGTATTTATTTAGTAAGGCGGTACTAGGAGGCTAAAGATTCACACACACACCCCAACCACTGTAGCCTATGACAGAGCTGGCATTGTGTTACCAATGTTGGGATGTTAAAAAAGCAACTAGAGACAGATAGATGACATAGCAACGCCACTCAGTCTACCCATGATATCCGTCAAATCATCGAGTGAATACAGAAGAGCTTTGGGCCGATGGGGCCTGCATGACTGACAACACCACTCAAAAGAATGAGACAGACTAGCCCACTTGCATTATAATGTTCCTCTTGGAGAGTGGCATACACAGACATCAGATTTTGGGCTATTATAGATTCATATTGGTCACAATGCATGTATAAAGATATTACTCTGAAGATGTTTTTTACAGCAAAAGTTTTACAGCAAAAGTTAGATGGCTCTGGGTTGACGTTTCCTTCAAAAAGACAGCACCGCTGTCTTTTCTATCTGTGTCCTTGTCTTCTGTCTTGTTCTTCTTCTCTGTCTCTCTCTCTCTATCTCTCTCTGTTGAACTTGAGTCGACTGGTGAGAATGCTGTGAAGCGCCGAGCGGAAGCTGAGAGCATCTCTCCAGAACCCTGGCAGAATGGATGCCATGAGTAGATGCCAATGGATGTGCGGTCCTCTCTCTCTGTCACGCTGCCATGTTGTTATCTCTCTCCTGTAAGCTCTGTGCAGAACCTGCTGGAGCTGAGCTGTCTGTGCCAGTTTCAGCCCAAAAAGCCTCTGAAGAAGAACACCCCCGCAGTCGCTCATATCTTCATTCACAGATGCAGCTGAATGACTGACTGGAGGAGCAGTCTCTGTGTTTTTTATTAAGCCTTTAAATTTTGTTGATTAGCGGTAGCCATCTTTGAGTCGGGCGATGGATGCCAGTAGGTTCTGGCAAAGGTTCTGTTGGCTTTGGCACGGGTCTGAGGACAGACACCCCTGTGGACTCACAACAGGTAGGGTGCCGGGCCGGCGAGGTGTAAGAGAGAAGCTTCCGGTGATTTCATTGGTATGCAGGCTGTCCAGCCGCTCTCCCCATATGTGAGCTTTGCTCCCCTCTTTGGCTCTCTATGGCTTTGTCTTCTAGCAGCACTGGTGGCACTGGCACGTACTGTACTGTGTGTTGTGGATTCAGTGACCACACAACGGTGTCGTCAAGGTCAACAAAATACCCCAGCACCTGTTGTCACTGTGATATTGTGTAGTTTTCCATGTGCATTGCATTCATTAGGACGAGACTGATCTCGCATTGCAACCTCTCTCAATACTATTTTAGTAAAGGGATAATTTCCATTTTCAACAACTATACAATTTGTTTATATGTGTATATAAACTAGGTTTTATAGAACCATTAGCCAAACGTTTCCAAATCATTTACAGCAATTTCCTGCTTTCATGTGATTACATGGATCATTACTTGACACTAAAAATAAAAGCACAAACAGCATTACATAAAAGACGAGTCAGTTTTGCATGAGGAAGCATCCACCAAAAGCCCTTATAAGTAAAAACCCTTGAATTTAGAGACAGTGTAGTGTTAAGATAAAATAAGTGTTGCTACTAGGTTTAGTTGAGACCTGGGCCAGTAAAAATACTGTACATGCTTTCCTCCATCAGTTCCAGCTCCAGTTCTCTGATTACTCTCTAGAAGTACTTAACTTATGGACTGACAAGAATGCCACAGGTCACTATCAAATTTTAAGAGATACAGGGAGAGAGTTTTTTTCTTTCAGTTTTCTTTTGTGTCACACCAGCATATATACCCTTTCACCCTGTTTATTCTGTTTGTTCCAGTATCCAGGTCTAGAACTTTCTTTGACTCTCCCTTCATCTTTGAACCTGTGAGCCATTTCTGCTCCTGTGTTGGGTGTTTTTTTGGGTGGGTGGTGGGGATGTTGACCGAGAATTGCTGAAAATAGTGCGAGCCTGAGGGTGTGTGTCTGAGCAAGAATAGGCCCCAGTGTGCCTCCCTCCTGATCTCTTCCTACAGATAGCTAGCCAGCATGTGATCATCTTAGGAGCTTTGAGATATCAGCTGAAATAGTGATAATCTGATCATTTTAACCTTGTTTTGGATGAAAGAAATGTTAGCCTTTGATGCAAGTCAAGTGGAGTGTTGTTTTGTTTGTTGCATTAGAATGTAATTGTGTGTCTCTACAGGCATCATGCAGTGTGTAAAGGGCACACACACACACACACACACACACACACACACACACACACACACACACACACACACACACACACACACACACACTAGAGCCTGTGTAAAGGGCAGTTTGATGCTGTGGGGTGGATGAGTGAAAGGGTCTGTGCTGTGTAGGCCAGGGGCTTAAGCTCCTCTTACTCAGTCAGTTGGTCAGTAAAGCACCCACCCATCCTCCAAAGCTGTAGGTCAAGCCCACTCGATCAGCTCAGAGATGCGGGCCCACTGCACATATGGGTGTGTGTGTGTGGGTGTGGGTGTGGGTGTGTGTGAGAGAGAAAGAGTGTGTGTGTGTGTGTGTTTGTACGTGTGATTTGCTGCTACTTTTAGTGTGTGTGTGTGTGTGTGTGTGTGTGTGTGGGTGTGTGTTTGTGTCACATTCTATAGAGGGGTGACTTAATCTGAGCATCTGTTCCTGTGACAATCAGAGATTATGAGCCTAAATCTGCCCACTGCCTTAATCAATCAGCCCCATCTCATCTTATTCAGGGTCCAGGGTCCTCACCCACATCTTATCCCTCCACTGGCCGGCCACAGGACTGGACCAACACTGAGACTGGGCTCCAGTGACGGATGACCTGCTCTGGGTAGCCTTAGTGATGGGATTGTGTTGCTAATGGTGAGGGTCACGGCATGCTCCACAGCATTGCTGGCTGAAGGGACAGTAATATCATTTTGTCAGTGTGGGCAGTAATATTGTTACATTCATATTAATTGAAGCAATATTTGTATGTCGTTATACAGTAGTTATCATTCTCTGTGTTAACGGCCCTAACAGCCAAAGAGAAACCATGGAATTTTAGACATTAATTCATTTGCATGAGGACAGAACTAGTCTACATTATCGTTCCATGAATTTAGTAAGTGTTAAAGGAAAATACCGGAGTGAATTCAAGCATAGCCCTGCTGCACGAGCCTTCTAACAGCAATATACTTCGCATTAAATGAAAGAATTTCGAACAGCATAGACCTAATGCGAACGCGAAACACTTTACATTAAGTCAATGTAACCTCAGATCTTACTTTCGGTTTCCAACAGTGAGGTCCCATGGATTCAGTGTAAAGTGCCTGTTCGCTTCTGTGTTCGCGTTCGGTCTGTATTATTTTGTTCCACTCGCTAACTAGCGAATTTAGCAAGCTCTTTCAACAGGGCTATGCTTGAACAGTGAAATATTGCAGGTCACTTTAGAATTCATCATAGAATTAATAGATTACCGAAATCCAATTTTACTTTTACACCCGAGATTCCATTGTGCTAAAAATAAAATATCATATCTGCATATTTGCTATAAATGCCATAATGGCTTTATGTGGGTCATGCAGGTTAATGCTGTGTAGAGTGTAGAGTGTGCACTGCAGCCGATCTAAAGGCTGGGACGCATGAATGCACAGACTGCTGCTTTTAGAGAGAATCAGCCCACAGATATAACATTAACTGTTTACCCAACAGATTATCTAATTCAGTAGGGATTAACTATAATTTACAGCTCTCTCTCTCTCTCTCTCTCTCTCTCTCTCTCTCTCTCTCTCTCTCTCTCTCTCTCTCTCTCTCTCTCTCTCTCTCTCTCTCTCTCTCTCTCTCTCTCTCTCTCTCTCTCTCTCTCTCTCTCTCTCTCTCTCTCTCTCTCTCTCTCTCTCTCTCTCTCTCTCTCTCTCTCTCTCTCTCTCTCTCTCTCTCTCCCCTCCCTTCTACATACACACACATAAACTCACACTTACACACACACACACACACAGACACACAGACATGCATGCTCATTCACACTTCCTTGTTCCTATTCAAGTGATTAGCATGTCTTAGTGTATGCATCTACAGTAGTCTGGCTCGGGCAGGAACTTGGCCATGACAGGCTTTGTCTAGTCTGGAGTCTGGACACTGTAACTGTAACCATGGCTTGGCTACCCTGCACTCTCCACCAACAGATATAGAGCGAGTGCAACGGCTAGCAAACATTAACCCATGTGGACAAGGCCAACCCACCCTCAGCCCACCCTCACAACTCAACTGACCTATTTTGCCCAGGCCGTTTTTATTATCCATTTCACTCATACTGTGTGCTGTCAAATAACATGAAGCAGTTTAAATAGGCTTGTTCCTCCAGTCCAGTGTTTTACAGAAGATTTGCTCTTTAGCTGAACTTGTCTTATTGAATTAGTTTCCTTTCCTCTGCTTTGTTTGATACATTGAGAGACCAGCATGTTGCATGTAGCTGGAGTCAGACATTTCATATGGATCACCCACTGGATGGCAGTATGCTCACAGCAGCAGACATGGTGAAATGCCATCTAGAGATCTATGCAAGCATACACACACACACACACACACACACACACACACACACACACACACACACACACACACATACATGACATACACTACACATATTATGCAAGAGCAAAACATGTAGGCTTCTATCATGTGGGTGGAAGCTGTGTGAGATGCTGACCCGTGCAATCTAGTCTGATATTACCTCCAGTCACTCGCTCCTCCTCCTCCAGAGTCTCACTTACTGTATCTAGTTTTTATTCCACATGACCAGCAGCTATTATACTGCTGTATGGCAGAGGAGCCACTCTAGTCTAGTGACATGTGAAATGATTAGCCATGTTGCCTACACCTACTCTCTGTACTCTCTCTGGCTTGCTGGAGAAAGGAGGTTTGTCTTGTCCTGTGCTGTGGAGGCTGAAGGCTGAAGCCCACATTGGAGGAAGACTGAGCTGGAAACTAGGACACAGTCTTCAGTCTTCAGTCTTCTGCCCCCTGTGCTGCCGGGTCGGCTCCCTTGAACCCTCATCTAATCTGTCTGCCAGCTGGAGCATTCGCTGTCTTGGCTGTGCCATTGAAGTAGATTTATCGATGTGAAAGTGTGTGTGCATTTGTATGTGTGTGTATGTGTGTGTGTGTATGTGTGTGTGTTTGTGTGTGTGTGTGTGTGTGTGTGTGTGTGTGTGTTTGTGTGTGGAGGAGGTTCAGACAGGGAGTGAGTAGGCTGCACATGCAGTTGCTCTTATGAGTCAACAGAGGGCACCGTCTCACCCCTCTGCACGGTTTGTCTGTGATGTGCGATGATGGTGTGTGTGCGTGTGCGCTCGCCCCCTTGCGAATGAGATCACACCATGTTTTCTCAAAGGACCTGACGACTACCGTGGGATTTGTGTGTGTGGGCCTTTGGGTGTTTGCATGCATAGATCCATGTGTGTGTGTGTGTGTGTGTGTGCGTGCGCGTGTGTGTGTGTGTGTGTGTGTGTGAGAGAGAGAGAGAGAGAGAGAGTGTGCGTGTTTACACAATACCATTACAGTATTGCTGGGAGTGTGTGAGATGCTTTATGTTTTTTATTATTTTTTTTTAGTTTTTATGTGTTTTGTTCAATCTGTAGGCATGCAGAAATAGTCTGTGGAGAACATCACGTTTTCTTCTTGCAGCCTCACAATGGCTGGAACATGGAGAGCATTTCCGGAACATTCTGCCATGCCTTTGTTGACAATCCAAACATGGTTTGGAGATGCCACAGATCAAGGACATCATTCTCCCACGCATTAGCACATAGTATTTGTTGGGTGTGGTTACTCATGCCAAATTAATAATGCATGACAATGGACCAGAGTTTATTTACAGTACATGAGTAGGCCTACTGTATCTTACAGTGAGTTAGCATTCTGCTAACAGTATGTGGCTCCCATCTTATATAAAAACACATCCTCCCCGAACCATCCTTTTGAATTCCTCTTTGATGGTTACAACTCAAAAAGCAGTTTAATCTGTAGCTGCTTATTGAGGCTTGTAAATTTAAGACACTGGGTATTGTTCAGTGGTTCCTCACATCAAAGGCTAGAAAGTGAAAGGTTGCCAATGTTGCAGTCAACATAGGCAAGTTGTTACTCAAGATAGGTGAGTGTTGTTTTGGTGTATACTGTCTAAAACAAAATCGGAATGAAGGAGGCTTGTGTTTACAGGATGTTTTCAAAAATGAGGACATTCAGGGAGAAATCTAGGCCACCTGTCTACGCTATGAGAACACAGCAGCTAAAATGCAAACATTGTTTCAGTTTTTCAAATACAGTTTACATCATTCACATCATTCTAAGTCCTTTTGGCCCTCACCAGGAGGCATAGTGTACAGTGTCCTACATTAAGCAAATTCTTCCAAAAAGGCAATATGTCCACATGCACAGTAACAGTATGCAAATATTCACATTAGTCAAGGCTAATTTAGCATTCCAGTGTGTTCAAGTATTATCAGCTAAACACAGGAGCAGTGTCTAGGTTAAGAGTTAATGGCCAGTACAAGCGAAGCACACACACACACACACACACACACACACACACACTGTCACACACACATTAACAGTGTTGATGGCGTAGAGATTAATGGTGTGTGTGTCAGCTGACCTGCTCGTGGTGTTAAAGACAATAGCCCAGGTCAGGTCACCGGAGCAGCTGCCCAAGGAAGTCAGGGAGAAGGCCACAGGTCACACACACACACACACACACACACACACACACACACACACACACACACACACACTCCTTCATCCGTCAACACATACAAACAAACAGCACTTAGCTAATGAATGTAGTCACTGGAGCCTCCACCTACTGAGGGAGAGAGAGGCAGCGCTGAGGGTGGGGTGGGGTGGGGTGCAGCATGTGCAGCATGTGTGTGTGTGTGTGTGTGTGTGTGTTTGTGTGTGTGTGTCTCACACTAATATATTCACCCTCTCTCATTTCACATTTCTCCTCTTTGGAACGCTGCTGCTGGCACTGTTGGCTGTTGGGCTGATGGCTGGTCACCTCTCCTTCTCCCTCTCTCTCTCCCTCTCTCTCTCTCTCTCTCTCTCTCTCTCTCTCTCTCTCTCTCTCTCTCTCTCTCTCTCATTGCCGTTTCCCCATCCCTCTGTCCAAACACAAATATAGACACACACACACAGACACACACACACACACACACATATAAGCACACACACACACACACACACACACACACACACACACACACACACACACACACACACACACACACACACACACACACACACACACACACACACACGCACAGAGTCACACACAGGCAGGCCCACTCATTTATGGGCAGCAGTACTGCTGGATGGCCTGTGCCAGTGTCAACAGCCCCAGTAAGCAGTTAGGGTGCCAGCTGCTGATCTGTGCACTGTGTCCCTGGGGAGGAGAGCTCTATCTGCCATTAACAATGCCTGTGTGTGTGTGTGTGTGTGTGTGTGTGTGTGTGTGTGTGTGTGTGTGTGTATGTGTGTGTGTGTGTGTGTGTGTGTGTGTGTGTGTGTGTGTGTGTGTGTGTGTGTGTGTGTGTGTGTGTGTGTGTGTGGAAAGAGGAAAAACCTTTCCTCCACTGAATCAATAAGCGATTGGGGGAAACACGTATGTTGTAGCAGCACAGATTAAGGTTGCCATGGTGTCACTGTTACTGTAGGGGGTGCTAAGCAACCGAGGGCGATACAGCGATAGGGATTTGATGGTTATGCCGCGCATGTACAGACACACAAACACATAAACAACACACACCCACATAGCCCTCGTTGTCGTTCACCCACAACCTCGGATTCTCGTCAGACTTGAATCCTCCTCCCCCACCCACTCCCTCGTTCGTTCGCTCGTTCGTTCGCTCCTAAAGCTCCCGGCTCGTGGGAGCGCAGGGGGAGCCTGCTTGTGACTGCCAACCCCACGCTCTATATGACGCCAGCTGCACAAGAAGCCCAGAATAAACGCATCGCTATAGCAACAGTGTGATTAGGAGACAGACAGACGGACCATTAGGAGAGGCACAAGTGTAGAGGAACGGAGAAAGACCCGCCGCCGGTCCTTCAACTCTGCTGGGGGCCCCCATAGAGGACTCTGTGAACACACACATACTCACACACACACACACACACACACACACACACACACACACACACACACACACACACACACACACACACACACACACACACACACACACACACACACACACACACACACTGTTTCAGTTAGTATTGTAATGCATGCATTGTAGTTATACTTGGAAATGGAATTATAGTTGTAATACTTGGACTATGAGAGGTGTTGCTGGTGAGGGATACTGTATGTGTATTGGGGGTTGGAGGGAGGGGGTGCAAGGGTCATGGGTGGCCGCGGAGAGAGCAAGCAAAACGAGGGGAGGGGAGGGGAGGGGAGGGGGCAAGATGGTGAAGGCACCCCCGATGGTCCCTCTCCCCAGCGCAGCGCTAGCTGGATATTTTTGGAGGCTGCGTCGACTGGAGGCTGCCCAGAGCTATCTTTACACGGCCTACTTCTCCCACAGGTCTAGAGGAGACAGAGAAGAGAATGGAGGAGAGGAGGGTTAGACAGGATGGGGGGAGGGGAGGGAGGGAGGGAAGGAGAGATTTGAGGATAGAGAAAGCAAGAGAGAAGAGGGAGAAAGAGGGGTAGAAGAGAGAAGAGGGAGAAAGAGGGATAGAAGAGAGAAGAGGGAGAAAGAGGGATGGATGGATGGATGGATGGATGGAGGGGTGCATCTTCTTCACTCACTAACAGACAGATTGCAGTCAGTCCCACACATGCTGGTGTAGACACAGCAGTGCATCTGCTCAGCACCCAGTGACTCAAGGATTGGTCATGGTCATTATTAACAGTACAGGCTTCCATACGCAGGAGCACAGGGACCTGCTTGCTTGCGTATGTGCAACCCCCGACTAACACATGTTTATTTACTGCCATAAATATCCTAAACACACCAATAAACACTGACCAAGTAGCACTGCAGGGGAAAGATTAGACACATACACACACACACAAACACACACACACACACACACACACATATTGGATACCTAATCTTTCTCGTTCTCATCAGTACACACTCATGAGCTTAGGCGTGCAATGCAACCCCCTAGTGAGTGCAGCACAAATGTGTGTGTGTGTGTGTGTGTGTGTGAGTGTGTTTGTGATGTTTGTGTGTGTGTGTGTGTTTCCGTAAAAATGTGGGTGATATTTGTGTCATTTGTGTAAGCATTTTTTTGTGGTGTGTGTGTGTGTGTGTGTGTGTGTGTGTGTGTGTGTGTGTGTGTGTGTGTGTGTGTGTGTGTGTGTGTGTGTGTGTTTTGATGCTCATTGTCATTTAGGACTGTGGGCTCAGTTCTGAGCCTTCTCTTTGGAGATATGACATCAGGACTGTACCAACTGTGCTCCTTGGTCAAGGGGGGTTCTGCAGCAATATTCATAAAGTGAGATAAACCTTTTTGACACACAGCAGTCTCTCCACCCCATTGGCCAACAGCCACATAGAATGAGGACAGCTAGATTGGTCTGGCTTTCACATGAGCCTTCATTTTGCTTTCTCTCTCCCCCTCTCAATGTGTACTGTGTGTGTGTGTGTGTGTGTGTGTGTGTGTGTGTGTGTGTGTGTGTGTGTGTGTGTGTGTGTGGTTGTGGTTTTGTATGTGGCTTCTTATATGGTGCTATAAAAGGTTATATGCATACATCATGCCTGTTTTGACTATGTATGTGTGTAATTGTATTTTGCTGCTTATTAGAGCATTCAGCCAGACAGACAGACAGAGGGAGTGTGTTGCTCTGAGGTATTGGGTCACATGGTCACAGATTTACTCCCTTGAAAACAAGGAATGGCTGAACTGTGCCTGGGATTCAGCAGCATGTGCCTCTGAAAATATATGTCACACTATACATTGGACTGTAGTCAGTGTATGCATGCATACTCATTCTTGCAGTACAATTTTATAGTGGTATAATGTGAGTTTCTTTGGGCGTACGTAAATGAAGCTGTTTGAATGCACTTGATTGCATTTCCATCAACAATGGATGTTAAGACAAACTGAGTTGCACCGGAACAAGATAGTCAGCAGCTAGACAAGACTAGTCAGCAAGAGTCACCTCAGAATATCCCCCTAGAAATGAGGTCAACATGAGAGAGAAACAGGGAGAGAAAGAGAGAGAGAGAGAGAGAGAGAGAGAGAGAGAGAGAGAGAGAGAGAGAGAGAGAGAGGCAGACAGACTCTAAGGGACCCCCCTGTGATGG
>JAODXP020000017.1:20592302-20599802 GCA_027497455.2 Sardinella longiceps
TCAACAATAAAACCAATAGTTTGTGTTTTTTACTTACAAGGCTCATTTTGTTGTGACATGCCCCAAATGTACATATACTGTACATTTGTGTATGTGTGTGTGTGTGTGTGTGTGTGTGTGTGTGTGTGTGTGTGTGTGTGCGTGTGTGTGCATGTGTGTGTGTGTTTTACCCTAATTGGTGGAGGACATTAATGTTCTCAGTGTGTGTGTGTGTGTGTGTATGTGTATGTGTGTGTGTGAGCTCCTAGCCTCTCTGACCTGGGCCATGTACTGGCCTCCAGCTTCTCCTCGTCCTCAAAAAGCATCACCACCACCGTCCCTCATCCCTCTCTCTCTTTCTCTCTCTCTCTCTTTCTCTCTCTCTATCTCTCTCTCTCTCTCTCACCACCATCCCTCATCCCACACTGTGAACAACCTGCTTATGCTAAAGTAGGACAGCCAGCCATCCTCCTCTCTCTCTCTCTCTCTCTCTCTCTCTCTCTCTCTCTCTCCCTCTCTCATGTGTGTCATGACTGTGGAGCATCCCCACGGCACACCTGACTATTCAGGTTTGTAGCCCATCGCACGCCCAGCCAGTCTCACGCCACGCCAAGCCAAGACACGCACCTCAGACCAGGTGTGGAATTGGACTCCCTTGGGGGGAGGAGAGGAGGTGGGGTCGGACACAGGGAGGGGTGCGTATTTGCATTAGTCATCATGCGAGTGACCCCACCCCTCCCTCTCCACCCCCCCGTCGGCCACCTGATAGTCAGCGGTGTGACTCAACAGCCGTCAGGTGTGGGTGTCACGGTAACGATGGAGCGCGGAGGCTCAGATGAACCCCATTTGACATGTTTGGGGAAAGGAAGGAAAAAGGGCCAGAGCGGCTCTTTAGCTGTCAGCCCAGTTACTGAGTCACATGTAGGCCACAGCAGACTCCAACTCCCACTCAAGGCCCACTGCACTGCAGCTCTGACAGTACAATGCCAAGGTCACTAAGTCCACACTCCTGGGGGGGGGGGGGGGAAGAGAGAGGAAAACTAATAAAATGTTTATCCATGTGTGGATACACTGCTTCACAGATTTCCACGCTGTGATTCAGACAAGATGAAATTGGCTTCTTCGTGACTTATGTGTTTCAAACGCCATAAACCGTTCAGGGGGATAGATTGTGTGTTATTGTCTTTTAGATGCCGCCGTAAACCGTTAAGGGATTGGCTGAGGAGTATTACTGAGAGAGATAAGACTGTTTTGCTCTCGCTACTGCTGCTGTTGTCCCAGCAGGGAAGGACTGAGTGTGGATGTTTTATTATTATTATTATTATACCTTTGCCACCTCACAGCTAGTGCTGAGCCCTGTGGTCCAATCACATGCAAGCGGTGCGGTCTCTGACAGCAGCAGTCCAGACTTGTGTGCCCAAACCTCACGGCCCTGGGTGTGTGTGGTGGAGCCCAAGCCTCATCAAAGCAGTGTGTGTGTGTGTGTGTGTGTGTGTGTGTGTGTGTGTGTGTGTGTGTGCAGTCAGTACAGTGCTGCTACAGACATGCTATAGTCTACCTCAGAGGCGTCAGGGCAAGAAAAAGGCCTAATTGGCTTTGTATGAGTTTGTGCGTGCTGATGCAGAAGGTTCTAGGCCTACTGGTTACTGTGTTTTATTTTTTGTATTTATTTTTTATTTTTGTCTGCTAGCAGGGTTTCTGTACTTCTGAAATGTGCTTTTCCCACTTTTCTGCTTTTCACATCTTTTACGTTTTTGGCCTTGTTTGTGAACATGGAATTGTGTGTGTGAAATCAATCTTCTCCCTTGGTCTCTCTCTCTCCCTCTCTCTCTCTCTCTCTCCCTCCTTCATCCTTCTTCTTGTTCTTCTCCTCTGGCTACAGATCTGCAGTGGTGTTCTGTTGCCATTAGACTCAGGTTTTTGGTTTCTTGCTTTGGAACCTAATCTGTCTCTCTCTCCTCTCCTCTTCTCTCTCTCTCTTCTCCTCAGCTCTCTCTCTCTCTCCTCTCCTCTCTCTCTCCTCAGCTCTCTCTCTCTCTCCTCTCCTCTCTCTCTCCTCTCTCTCTCTCTCTCTCTCTCTCTCTCTCTCTCTCTCTCTCTCTCTCTCTCTCTCTTCTCCTCTCTCTCTCCTCAGTTCTCTGGCAGGGACGAGGAGGTTGCAGGGGTGCAGATGGTGCTGCTGTTGTCTTATTAGTCCAGTGTTCTGTCGCACATGCAAGCACACATGTGCACACACACAAACACACACACACACACACACACACACACACACACACACACACGAGAGAGAGAGAGAGAGAGAGAGACCACAGCTCTTTTTTCAGAGTCACGTCACACAAATGCACACACACATAAAAAGAAACCCACAAACCCACACACAGAAGCACTCACACACCCTACACACACACACACACACACACACACACACACACACACACACACACACACACACAATGCAAACCACAATGCAAACAACGCACCACATTTTCTTCACTGTTTGTCCGTACCTCCAAACATTTACTTCACTGCATTTCTTCAAGCATATGTGTTTGTCAGTAGCACTGAACCTGCACAGCTACCGTGAGACTGCTAATGCAGTGTCTGGGCTGTGTGTATGTGTGTGTGATGCTCGCTCGAAGCCTGCCTGCTCTTCTAGAACCTTCTTCTCCCCTCATGTGCCCTGAGAACTGAGCTAGCCAGCGTCAATGTTGGGGGTGTGGGGGCGGGGGGGGGGGGAGAGAGAGAGAGAGAGAGAGCACCGATGCTAAAAAGAAAAGACTGCAAGAATAGAAAAGAGCAGAAACTCAGGAAATAAAGAGGGGAGGGAAGATAGGCGAGAAGGAATGTGGCACAGCAATTGCCTAGGGAGAGATGTCCTGATAGTGAGAGGAAGAGAAACGGAGAGAGAGAGAGAGAGAGAGAGAGAGAGAGAGAGAGAGAGAGAGAGAGAGAGAGAGCTAGGAGGAATTCTGGAGGAGGAAATGTTGCTCGGTCACCAGAGGCCTAATCTCAATCCGGCTGTATTTCTTTCAGATCATGGATGATGATTGATTTTGTTTATGGAGGCTGTATGTATGTATGTGTGTGTGTGTGTGTGTGTGTGTGTATGTGTGCCATTCTGGCACAAATGCAGTTCTCCGGCCCCCTGGTGGTCTGGCTCAAAGTGCCATTCTATGCTTTGGCAGAATGGAACACAAATATATCTGTGTTTGAGTTCGGTTAGGTGACGTTGAATGTGTTTGTGTGTGTGTGTGTGTGTGTGTGTGTGTCTGTGCGTGTATGCGTGTGTTCGTGTGTGTATTTCTGCATCAAGGTCATTAGATGTGTCTTTTAGTAGATATCACTTCACAGATGCCCCTTACGTTGACCTCTTCAGCACATACTTCCCTATAGGCTTACCTAGCCACCTGAAAGCCACTTTAGTATGTGTGTGTGTGCATACTCAGTGTGTGTGTATCTGTACTATTTCTACAGCCTCAAGTATGAGTGGAAATGCTGATGATGTTCTGAATTAGTGTGAGCATGTGCAAGCCTTGTAGTGTGAGTGTGTGACTTCAGAGGCGTCCAAGAGCGTGGGCAAGTTTTGCATGAGGGTGTTAGGCCTGGTCACCTGACTAAGGCACAGAATTCCAAACCGGCCCCTCCTAGCTCTTCCAGTGTACAGTATGCGTGTGTGTGTGAGCGCACGTGTGTGTGTCTCAGCGCTGATAGTGATTTTGTGAGTCTCGGTTGGACATGCTGCAGCTCGGGCCCCCGGTTCATCCGTCGGTTTGTCCGTCTGCCCGTCTGTCCGTATGGATCGTAGCGTGTCTCGCCCCCACCGGGCACTGGGCCTGGCGTTGAGCGCCCTGCGGCTACGACACAGAGCTCTTAGGAACAACAGGTACTGTACAGTCTGTCTGTTTGTCTGTCCAAAAATATGTCTGCGTTTGAGTTGGACGCTACATTCTAGCCAGAAACCTTTAATCAGCGTTGGCTCTGTTTAAACCTTATTTGCTCTGTCACTATTGAATATTCTACTTTTAATATGTGTTCTCATTTAATTTGGTGAAATTAAGTTGTGTGTGTGTGTGTGTGTGTGTGTGTGTGTGTGTGTGTGTGTGTGTGTGTGTGTGTGTGTGTGCTTTGAGGGTTAGCACTCAGTTTGCTTTTTTCTTTCCTATTCTTTTAATTATAAACACCCTCACAAGGTTGTAGTGTGGAAGTTTGGTAACAAATCTGATAGTCAAGCACGTCCTCCTTAAGAAAAGGTTGCTTAGGTTCAACATGGCGATCTTAATTCACATGACAGGGCGAACTCATCGCAAGTGTATGCGTCGTCCAGGATAGCTTTGTTTATTAGGCGGTATGTTTTAGGGTGTGGTGTAAGTAAGGACACTGCTCCAGATGATAAAATGAGTCAGTCCTTGATATAAATGGAAACTAAATGGAGACACACAATGATAGATAAATAATGGCAGTAGCATTGCTTTGTGTTTGGACTCACATCACATCTGGGCCTGCAACAGTGCAGCTCAAAGCTGTGTTCAGCTTCTATCTCAGCACTGACAGGGATTGTGAGGTTCTGGATAAAGAAAGAGAGAGAGAGAGAGAGAGAGAGAGAGAGAGAGAGAGAGAGAGAGAGAGAGAGAGAGAGAGAGAGAGGTGAAGGAGAAGAAATGGAGACATGGCTGAAGGAGGAGAGGGGTATTGGGAGAGAGGAATGAGGATTGTGATGTTCTGGACAGAGAGAGAGAGAGAGAGAGAGAGAGAGAGAGAGAGAGAGAGAGAGAGAGAGGGGACATGGCTGAAGGAGGACAGGGGTATTGGGAGAGAGGAATGAGGATGGGTTCCTGAACAGCTGCAAAAGCCCTCCTCCCCCGAGACGACATCTGCAGTGGCCCTCCGACATGTTGGCTAGCTGTGTGCACTGGCTCACACACCATAGACACACACACACACACACACACACACACACACACACACACACACACACACACACACACATACTCTTACAGTAGAGACTCGTGTTCATGGCTATGCACATGTGTTCCGTTTTTACACAAAAGCTTGAATCTGTCCTTTGTGTTTGTGCACATCAATGCTCACAGTGTAATAGTCTATGTGTGTGTGTGTGTGTGTGTGTGTGTGTGTGTGTGTGTGTGTGTGTGTGTGTGTGTGTGTGACAGAGATAGAAAGAGGGAGAGGGGGAAGGGCATATTGCTCTTGGCTTTCAGTGCAGTGGAAACAGTCTACTACAGTACAGTACAGTACAGTACATGCCCCCATTGGGTTTGCAAGCATGTCAGTCACTCAGCTTTGGCTTTTTGCTTCTATCCTCACTCTCTCTCTACCCCTTTCTCCCTCCCTCCCTTCCTCTCTCTCTCTCTCTCTCTCTCTCTCTCTCTCTCTCTCTCTCTCTCTCTCTCTCTCTCTCTCTCTCTCCCTGTTTGTGCGTGTGTCTGTGCGTGTGTGTGTGTGTGTGTGTGTGTGTGTGTGTGTGTGTGTGTGTGTGTGTGTGTGTGTGTGTGTGTGTGTGTGTGTGTGTGTGTGTGTGTGTGTGTGTGTGTGTATGTGCACAGGCAGAGCACTGGGCCTAGGGAAATAGGGAGCTTGTTGTTTGTTGGGTTCTATTGCATGGTGGTGTGGTGAGGCATGGCGTCACTGAGCGCGCTCACTGCGCCGCTCTCTTTAGCCCATGCAAATCTGATTCAAAGTCAAGAGTGTCAGGAGGGAGTCATGCTAGCTACTCTCCTGGGCCCCAGGCTCATTGCATACTGTGTGTGTGTGTGTGTGTGTGTGTGTGTGTGTGTGTGTGTGTGTGTGTGTGTGTGTGTGTGTATGTGTGTGAGTGTGTGCTGGGTTAAGCCATGTAAGGACGGATTGTACATGTGCATATTAGCATGTTTGTGTGTGTGTGTGTGTGTGTGTGTGTGTGTGTGAAATGTGTGAATGTCTTTGACATTACCAATGACTCAGTCTTTCTGTTTTATAAAATAATGTTATTCTGACAGGATTATTCACTCATTGTGTTGTGTTGAAGGGTAACCTGCAGATGAATGTTTGGTGCTCTTGATTAGCATAGATTGAATTAGAAAAGTGTTTAGCCACCCTTAGGTGATGGTGTTGGGGAAACACCCAGCCTTTAATGATATGCCTTTGTGCAGAGAACACTCTCTGGCATGTAGCAAAGGTGTGAGTGCAGTGCGGTTAGCTTGTGGTTAGCGCTGCTGAGACAAGACAGGAGACAATAGAGAGGCTAAGTCAGGCTACTCAGTGATTGGTGTGGCATGCAGTGGTAGGTTAGGAACAGTTGAGGATGGAGCCTATATGGTCAAATACTCTCTGGTCATTTGTGCACATGGTTGGCTGTGTGTGTGTGTGTGTGTGTGTGTGTGTGCGTGTACATTGATGGATTGTGTATGTATGTGTGTATGTGTACATAGATGGATAGTGTGTGTGTGTGTGTGTGTGTGTACGCTGCTGCATATGACGTGTGGTAGGGCCGACTGAAATAGCCCTGCGATCTCTCAGCTCCACGCCGACTCTGCTAAGGGGAGGAGGGGGGGAAGGGGGGTTGGAGGAGGGGATGAGTCAGCCTCGGCCCGCGCTGAGCGACAAAATATCTGGGGGAAGGGATGGAGCGAGAATGAGAAAAGCATGAATCCGTGGCAACAGATGAGCGAGGGATGAAGAAGAGACAAAGAGAGAGAGGGAGGGAGGGAGGGAGAGACCAGTGACCCACAGCTGTGCAAGAAGCGTCGGAAGGAAGGATAGATAGCTGGCATTGCTTAATGAAGGGGATGGTCAGTACTTGAGAGCTCCCCGCCTGTCAGGAAACAGCAGGCTGTCACACCACTGCTCAGTGGCCCATGTGCTGCTGAGTGGACCTAAGTGGACCTCCTACAGTATGGACAGCAGTTTAAATAGATTAAGGTTTCGGTGTGTGTGTGTGTGTGTGTGTGTGTGTGTGTGTGTGTGCGTGTGTGTGTGTGTGTCTGTGTGTGTGTGTGTGTGTGTGTGTGTGTGTGTGTGTGTGTGTGTGTGTGTGTGTGTGTGTGTGTGTGTGTGTGTGTGTGTGTGCGTGCTTGTGTGTGTCTGTGTGTCTGTGTGTGTGTCTTTGTGTGTGTGTATGTGCCCTGGCAGGCTTAGGGCTTTCAGCATGCAAATGAGTGACAACAAATAGGGTTCTTGATCTTGTAACCCCTTGAAGGTCACAGCAGCAGTATAATCTTGAGAGAAGTGCTGCAGCTAAGTAGGCTAGTTTGAATACAGCCTCAGCAGCACTAAGTGTCCTTGAGTATCAGGTTAAACCCTTCACTATGCAAATGAAGACATCCTTGGTTGTCTGGTCTGGTCATAGTACATACTGCACATACCATACAGTGCAGTGCAGTGCACTACAGTAGCCTACAGCCTCAAGGAAGTCTTGGAATTTTAAACTACGGAGTCTGGAAAAGTCTTGAACTGGAATTTTTATATTAAACTTTGGAGCACCCCCTAAAGTCACTTTTATGAATAAGTAACACAAGTGTCCTAAAT
>JAODXP020000017.1:20604802-20666073 GCA_027497455.2 Sardinella longiceps
GTAAGTCGCTTTGGATAAAAGCGTCTGCTAAATGCATAAATGTAAATGTAAATGTATGTCTCTCTCTCTCTGTCTCTCTCTCTCTAGGCCTGAGACCCAGCAGAAAGTCCCGTCGGCGCCCCCTCCCCCACCACCCCCACCTCCCCCTCCTGAGCCGGTGCCTCCCCCTGAGCCGGAGGAGGAGATCCTGGGCTCGGACGATGAGGAGCAGGAGGACCCCGCCGACTACTGCAAAGGTCAGCTAGCTTCATCCCTCCATCCCTCCTTCTCCTCTCCTCCCTCTCTCCTAATCTTTCTCATAACCTGTCCTTTCTTTTTAGCACCAGCTTCCTGTAGAACAGTCTCTCTCTTTCTCTCTCTCTCTCTCCCTCTTTCTCTCTCTCTCTCTTCCTCTCTCTCTCTCTCTCCAGCTCTCTCTCACTCTCTGTCTCTCTAACTCATCCCATGTCATCTTGTATAAGTTTGCGCTGGTATAGCTGCCCTTGCTTCATCACATAAAGTAGTCAGGTAAGATAGAAGGGCATAGAAAGGCCAACCAAAAGCCACTGAAGCATACATGTAGGAACGTTACTTTACTCTTTTTGGTCTCCTTTCTATGTGTGTGGGTTGCTGCTGTCTCCCCTCTAATGAAATTCAGCGCTGGTGTCACTTTTATTGGTCTGGCAGTTTGGTTCAAGGTTGTTGTAGCACTGGTGCAGAGGGAGTAGAGACAGAGAGAGAGAGAGAGAGAGAGAGAGAGAGAGAGAGAGAGAGAGCGCCCTGCAAGAAACAGCATCACGACTGTCCTCTCCTCTATCCTTTCCTCTTCTCTCTTCTCTCTCTCTTTCTCTCTTGCTCTCTCATATACTCCCCCCTTCACTTCATCTGTAATTCCCTCATCATCTTCTGTGTCTCTTGGTCTAAGATACAATAAGATAAGATAAGATAGTCTACTCCCTCTTGCTGTCTTCATTCTTCTGTGTGTGCCCTGATTCACTGTCAATACCCCCCCCCCTCTCTCTCTTTCTCTCTCTGCTTCTTCTCTCTCTCTTTCCCTCCCTCGGCCATGTTTTAGCTCACTCATGCTGTCTTAAAGGAAGGTGTCACTGTGGGACTCATTTAGAAGCTCCTCGGGCCAGCCTACTCTACTTTTCTCTCTCTCTCTGTCACTCCATCCACCCCTCTTTCTCCACCTCTTCTACTCTCTCTCTCTCTCTCTCTCTCTCTCTCTCTGGCTCCTTCTTTCCTTCTCTCAGTCGGTGGCTCTGTCAGTCAGTCACAGTGCTCCCTTCCCTTCCTCTCCTCCCTTCTCCTCTCTCTCTCTCTCTCTCTCTCTCTCTCTCTCTCTCTCTCTCTCTTTCTCTCTCTCCTCTCGTCTGTCCTCGTGTTCACCTCTCACTCTTCAGACCCTCAGCACTTTTGTCTTCTTTTCTGGGGCCTGGGGTTTAGTTCTCTCCCCCAACTGTCTGCTACTGTTCTGCTGACGCGCCATGACACCATTGTCTCGCCTTCCTTTTTTTTCTTTTCTTTTCTTTCTCTCCCTCATTTTCAACTCTTTTTCTTTCCTTTTCTCTCTCTCCCTCCTTTTCAACTCTTGCTTTACTCTTGCTTGCTCAGCCGCAATTCTCAAGTTGGTCTAATCTCTCTTTCTGCTTCAGTGTTGAAAAGGAGGGAGAGAGAAGTTGTCTGCACAATAGCCCGGGGTTTTCATCATTTGACTGATATACAGTATAGTGTGTTTTTAGGAGAGGTTTTACTCTAATTCTCACTCCCTCACCTGTTCTCCTCTCTATTGTGCTCCCTCAGGAGGGTATCACCCGGTGAAGATCGGGGATCTGTTTAACGGGAGGTACCATGTGATCCGCAAGCTGGGCTGGGGACACTTCTCCACCGTTTGGCTATGCTGGGACATCCAGTAAGTAGGCATGGCATGGCAGCACCATTCGTACACTCCCAAGTTCCAACACATGATCCACAGCGAATACGCCACCACCGTGGCATCCAACACCCCAGCCTACGCCACACACGAGCTCCGCGTGCCGTATCGGTGTCCCAGGCTCATGTTTCCTCTGGCTCCCCACATCCCCTCCAAGCTCACCCTTGCAGCCCTTTTTTAGGCTAACGAGGATCCACATGGAAATCCTCATGGAATTTTCCACTGTTGACAAATTGTGCTAATAGTCTCTTTAGCCGTAGCACAGTAAGACATGCGCTGTTATAAAGAAGTTTTCTGGATGAGCCAGTTCAACTTGCCTATGTAAAATCACTGTTTTATTTTTTGGTAACACCATAAATAGTGGCCAATTCAGATAGACAAACTCCTGTGTTAGCAATATGGAATCCTACTGTGGCGTATACTGTATTTGACATAAAAGTTATTGCAGATAGTGTGTGTGTGTCATTGCAGCTAGTGGGATGTCCTGAGGGTTTGTGGGCATGGTGTGTGTGTGTGTGTGTGTGTGTGTGTGTGTGTGTGTGTGTGTGTGTGTGTGTGTGTGTGTGTGTGTGTGTGTGTGTGTGCGTGTGTGTGTGTGTGTGTGTGTGTGGTTGTCCTTGTAGCTAGAGGCCTCTCTTATTCTGTCCGCCATGTGGTTAGGATCTGCAGCCAAAAGTCCCATATGTCATCACACAGGCACTCGCCATACCAGTCCAGGGTGATTTTACACCCTGCCTGTGTGTCTGTGTGTGTGTGTGTGTGTGTGTGTGTGTGTGTGTGTGTGTGTGTGTGTGTGTGTGTGTGTGTGTGTGTGTGTGTGTGTGTGTGTGTGTGTGTGTGTGTGTGTGTGTCTTCTCCCAGGGGAAAGCGCTTTGTGGCCATGAAGGTGGTGAAGAGTGCTCAACACTACACAGAAACGGCGCTGGATGAGATCAAGCTTCTGAGATGTGTGAGTTTTCTCTCTCTCTCTCTGTGTCCTCAAAAGAAATCTATGTGTCCTCATTGATTCGTGGACTTAGACAAAATGTACTTTCCAACTGGATCCTGTCCCCAAAATGCATGTGTCCTAATTGCTGTGTATCCTCAGAAGTATATACTGTACTTTAGCTGTCTTCAGTAGTTCAGCTGTCTTCAATAGTTGCTCCCAAAAAAAATTACACAGAATGTCCTCAAAACCTCAGCAATGTAATTATATTGTTATAATTATTGTGTAATAAATAATTCCTTGATTTCCTTTGTCTGAAAGGTTCGAGACAGCGACCCTGGCGACCCAAACAAGGACATGGTGGTGCAGCTTATCGATGACTTCAAGATCTCGGGAATCAATGGAATTCGTATCCTTCAAATGAATGTCACACACGTCAGCGCACAAGGATTTTGGATGTGAGGTGTTTGTTTGATGTTGCTAAGCCCTGCAGCTCTGTGTGTTTGTGTGTGTGTGTGTGTGTGTGTGTGTGTGTGTGTGTGTGTGTGTGTGTGTGTGTGTGTGTGTGTGTGTGTGTGTGTATGCGCTGATTGTGTTCCTTAACTCCGACTGTCAGATGTGTGTATGGTGTTTGAAGTGCTGGGGCATCATCTACTGAAGTGGATCATTAAGTCTAACTATCAAGGCCTGCCACTACCCTGTGTCAAGAGTATTATCAAACAGGTAGCACACACACTTCAAAAAGACCACCGCTTTATTTATTGATATTTTATTTGGCTTCCTCAGTTAATCTGACTTCCGTCAAACCACCACAGAAGTGTCTGAGGGTGAGGGATTCTCTGAGGAGTTAGTTCCCTGGAATAACAGAAAGTTTACAAAGATATGATTTCATTAACTTTACTTGTAAATAACTTTGAGTTGTATATAGAATGCTAGTCAAGATTTCTGGAAGATGACTGATGTCTTTTAACCTAGATACCCCAAAGATAGAGAAGATGGTATTTGACATACAAAAAGAGGCCAGTTTTGTAACGTCTGTAATAGGAAAGGAAACCAGTTGTGTGTGTTTAATATGTTTCAATGTCACATTTCACATTGAAGCATGTCTTGTCAATGACTAATGTATTTTAAGCTAGGTACATCCCCTAAAGATAGAGATGGTATTTGACATGCAAGAGGAAACCAGTTCTGTAGCATCTGAATATACAAATGAATCATGTGTCTGTTTTAACGTGTTTCATTGCTCCTCCAGGTTCTGCAGGGTCTGGACTACCTCCACAGCAAGTGCAAGATCATCCACACGGACATCAAGCCTGAGAACATCCTGCTGTGTGTGGACGACGCCTTTGTGCGCCGCATGGCGGTGGAGGCCACCGAGTGGCAGAAAGCTGGCGCCCCCCCTCCCTCCGGCTCCGCAGGTAGAACACCTGCCACTCACAGCCACACCTGTCATCCACACACACACACACACACACACACACACACACACACAAACACCTATCCGTCTTCGCCTCCATGTGGGAAAGGCATGCCCAAACCTCACCATATCTCTCCTCGCTCGCCCTGGGGTGTTATCTTTGACAGATCGTCTCGGATGGTCTCGACTCGTCGCGCACACGCACAGTCCCTCTTTTCACCAGAGCTATCAGCTTTCCCCCACTCCTTTTGTTGTGAAGTGCTTAGCTCTCTCCATTCAGAGTGAGCGACGTGTTACGCATCAAGGGCGTTTGATTTGAAACACTCCAGCCATTGTGTCCGGGACGAGTCCCTTCCTCTCCGCCTCGGAGTCCCTCGTCCTCATCACGAGAGGCAACACCTATAGGCAGCAGCTGCCAGCACGGAGTCAGCGAGTCAGCGAGTCAGCGTTGGTTCCATTATGTAGGAGAGAGTTGGGGCCCGGGCATCAAAAATAGAAATGGCCTATTAATATGGATCTAGGACAGAGGCGCATGGCTGTCTCTTATTAGTTTCATTAAATCCTCTTTTCAATTTGAGCTGGAAACTACGAGAAACTAAAGATCCTTATGGTGTGTTTAAGCGAATTTAAGTGCAGTGTTTTTTCTCCAGCTTGTTTCAGTGAGCAGGGGCCATTTAAGGGGTTATTAATAGAGCAAGCGCTGCTTTGAAGATGCGCCACGTGAACAAGCGCATGTGTGCTCTCAGAAGCTTTTCATATTTGACATGGTGACATTGCCTTGCCTCACCTCTGACTTTATTTTCTAACCATCTCCCCTTTTCTCTCTCTCTCTCCCCCCCCTCTCTCTCTCTCTCTCTCTCTCTCTCTCCCTCTCTCCCCCCTCTCTCTCTCTCTCTCTCTCTCTATCTCTGTAATTTCTCTCACAGTGAGCACAGCCCCCCAGCTTAGACAGGTAAGTTTCCTTCACTAGCACACAATTATACTTACAAGTACATTATATTACATTTCAACCTTTACTAGCTGTGTTTGTCCTTGTTTACTATGTTGTTTGACATAGTAAAATCAGTTGAGCTGTGGTTTGAAAAGAACAAAGTTAGAAAAAAAAACAAAAATATATATCTAATGTGTGTGTGTGTGTGTGTGTATGTGTGTGTGTGAATGCGTGTTTGTGTGTGTGTTTGTGTGTGTGTGTGTGTGTGTAGGTGGGTAAAATCTCCAAGAACAAGAAGAAGAAGCTGAAGAAGAAGCAGAAGCGGCAGGCTGAGCTGCTGGAGAGGCGAATGCTGGAAATCGAGGCGCTGGAGCGCGAGGCTGAGAAGCAGCAGGCCAATGAGAGCCCAGACGCCAACAACACCGACTCCAACTCCACCCCGCACCCCAACCCTTACCCGCACACCAACCCCCACAACAAGCCCAACCGACCCCCCGGGCCCGCCATCGCCCCCGCCGACACAGACGATGATGATGACGACGAAGACGAGGTGGATGAGGAGGACGAGACTGAGGGGGAGAGGGAAAGGCCTGTGAGACTCACCAACCACACCTGTGAGTGTGTGTGTGTGTGTGTGTGTGTGTGTGTGTGTGTGTGTGTGTGTGTGTGTGTGTGTGTGTGATGCACCGTGCTGTAGTTCATTTGCTTTTGTCATTGTAAAGCAAGTATTCAAACCGTATGATAGTATTCATTGGTATCTTGAGGTGTACTCAAGTGTGTAGACATGTGTGTGTAGACAGATGTACGGTATGTGTGTACTGTATGTGAAGGAGTCGGGACAGTGTTTGCCAAACAGTGCCTCTCATTACCACTAACAACAGACCTACTCAAATACCTGCTCAGCAACGCAGTACACAGACGCTGCTCCTTCTCGTCGCACACAGCCTGGTTGCCATGGAAGCAATGCTTATTTCTCTTTCTCCTGATTCTCCATTCTTCCTCGTATCCATCCATCACTTTCTTGTCCTCCTTCTTTCAAAAAACAACAAGCTTTTCCCTTCTTCTTTTTCTCTATTTTCTGGTAATGACTGTATGTGCAACTGCAGTGCCTTTATTAGAGCTTGCTGCCAGTGAAGTGAGTGAGTTGGAGCAGCAGGCAGGCAGGCAGGCAGGCAGGCAGGCAGGCAGGCAGGCAGCCCAGCTGAACTGAAGTGGGTCAGCAGCATTGCTGTGCTGAGAAGCCTGCAGAAGAAGGAAGGAAGGCCATTACATATTCTTATTGTAGTCTTGCATTATGGCAACACAGCACAGCTCCTTGACGAGGGAGAGAGATGGAGGGAGGGAGGGAGGGAGGGAGGCATGGAGGGAGGGAGAGAGAGAAGGAGGGAGGGAGGGAGAGAAAGGGGGGGGGGGTCAGACTGCAGGATCAATGAAGCGAGATCTGCATACTTGCATTCAGGCTGGTCTCCAGCATCAAGACCGCCCCCGCTGTGTCAATACAACACACACACACACATGCACACACACACACACACACACACACACACATGTATAAACACACTCATGGATGCACAAATACATCAGCATACTCACTAAGTGCATGCACCCACATTTACCCATAGGGTCAGAGCTATTCTTGAGACATCTACAGTACTACTGTACCAGAGTGATAGAATACCTCCTCCTCCTCCTCCTCCTCTCATTCTTTCCTCTCTCTCTCTCTCTCTCTCTCTCTCTCTCTCTCTCTCTCTGTCTCTCTTTCTCTTATTCTTCATTAAAGCCCTATATATTCTGCAGTTTGTTCTTACATACAGTATCTTAGCACTCCTTCATAGGTCTTATACAGTATATCTTATACAGTATTTTCAAATTGTTAACAAGGGAGGGCAGGAAACGTTACCAGGATCCTCAACTCTTCTCTAAAGTGCACGTGGCCTTTTAGCACAAAGACCAAAGCATTCTGACTTCCGAGTATTTTTTTGCTGTATATTGAGGAAGGCATCAAGATTGGCTAACATGCTTTGACACTTGGTCTTTGTCTCCTATTTGTATTTTTGGCTGTGATTTCTGTCATTCAGTTTTCCTGAAATATTTGTGGTCCACATTTTCCGTAAGGTTTTTCCTCCCACTTCCAAGCACTTTATCAACTACCTCACTTTATATTACTCTGCACTCATCGTACTCCTTGTGCAATGCATTATGTCTGTATGTTGCTACTGAATGTGTTTTATTGTGGCTGGCACACCAAAACATATTCCTATCATCTGTATTGTTGTAATATTGTTGAAATGGCTTTAATACATCTGATTCTGATTGTGATTGTGATTCTGATTGTCTCTCAGGTGCGGCTCCAGAGCAGGTAGGGGACACGTCGGCCGAGATCCCCCCCAATGCAGAGGACGGGGACGGGGAGGGGGACGAGCGACGACAACCCAGCCCAGAGAGAGAGACCTCCACACCCTCCAACTCCTCCCAGCCGGAAGCAGACACTGAGCAGAAGGACAAGGAGAAAGAGAAGGAGGATGAAGCAGAGGAGGAGGAGGAGGAGGAGGAAGAGGAAGAGGAAGAAGATGACGAGGAGGAGGAAGAAGAGGAGGAGGAGGAGGAGGAAAAGGGGGGTCAGAAAGACGTAGCGGAGCAAGAGAACAAAAACAAAGAGGAGCAGCCGGAGGAAGGAGAGCAGCAGAAGCAGGACCAGAAGAAGGAGGAGGAAGAGGAGGAGGAGGAGGAAGGTGAGCAGCAGAAGCAGGACCAGAAGAAGGAGGAGGAAGAGGAGGAGGAGGAGGAGCGTAAGGAGGAGGTGAAGGAGGTGGTGAAGGAGGACAAAGAAATCAAACAGGAGCTCAAAGTAGAGAAGGAATCCCCAAAGACGGAGGAGAGCAAAGGAGAGACTGAGCTGGAGAAGGAGAAGGAGAAGGAACAGGAAAAGGAGGTGGAGAAAGAGAAGGAGAAAGACAAAGACAAAGAGAAAGAGAAAGACAAAGAGAAGGAGAAAGAGAAAGAGAAGGAGTCCAGTGGACAGGAGAAAGAGGCAGGAGGAGAGGAGGACGATGACGACGAAGACGAAGAAGAGGATGACGACGATGATGACGACGATGATGAAGATGACGATGAGGAGGAAGAGGATGAAGAGGAGGAGGAGGAAGTCCTCAGAAACAACTCCACCAACACCATGGCCTCCTCCACCACCGCCACCAGCACCAACACCACCAACACCAGCACCACCATCACCTCAGACTCAGTGTCCAAGGCCAACGGGCACGTGGTGCTGGGCGGGGGCAAGGAGCTGGTGCTGGTACGTGGCGTGGGCATGGGGCTGGGTGTGGTGGCGCCCGCCGGACCTTTGCTCTGCCCGCTGGTGGAGTCCGAAATCAGCACCACCGACCGTGACGTCTCCGACGCCTCCTACGAGCTCTTCAACGGCGAGAACCCTGGCCTGACCAACGGTGGCGGAGAGGAGCGCCACCGCGGCACCTCGCCCCGCTTCCCCGAACTACCACTGGACCCTGAGCCAGGCGGCCGTCCAGGCATCTCCCAGGGTGCACTGCAGCTGCAGCATCAGATCCCCTTCAGCCCCAGCGGAGACCGCAGCCGCACCGTCTCCTCCTCCAGCACCGGAGACACACCCAAAGGTACCACTACATAAAGGGCCTTTCACATTAGCCTGACATAGCCCGACCATAATACTGCTGTTCATCCGTATTCATGGTCTGGAGGTTCTTTAACCTGACGCGATTATACTGAGGGGGGGAGGGCATTCACTTCTGGTTTGAAACGATTGGACAGCTCGTCTAATCAGCTTCGCTTATTGGCCGGTAGACTCCCTACCGATGTAAACACGCCCAAGAGGACCGTGCCCAGACCATGATACGTATGAACATTCGTATTATGGGCGGGCTATGTCAGGCTACTTTCACATGGCCTGCGTTGAAAAGCTCAGCTCGCCCTTAACGCCATGCTTGATCCAAAATGTTAATTCTGCATTTGACTAATATACCGGAGGCTAGGTGAGCTGTAACATAGATGAATTAGCCTGCTAGTTTATTTATGCTAAAAACACTACAGCAACACCGAAAGATCAGCGTCGTCAAAAGGGTCGAAGTTCAACCAGTTTGAACTTTGAGCGTCGGCCACAACGTGACGCAGAGACCGAAGTGGCAGCTTTTGACGCTTCCTCATAGAGAAATCGCTGTCCTGCACGCGTCACAAGCGTTTTGAAGCTGTTCATGTGCAGACCCCTTAGATACCCGCTCAGAGAGACATACTGTACCCACAGAACGCATGGCTTGAGTGGAGCAGTAATACCAATACACAGACAGAAGGCATCTTCAGGAATAATGAGTTGATGTTGTACCCTAGCGTATAATGAGATGCTGGACTGTGTTGTCCATGTACTGTACTGTAGGGCTTTTTCTGGTTCAGTCTCTCTGCACCCTCTTGGTCCTGGAGTAGCCTACTCAGTGGTGTGGAGCCTGATCTGAGGGCCCTTCCAGCAGCTAGAGATAGAGTAGAAGGGCTTATGTTTCACACTGGACCAGCCAGCCGGCTTGAGCTTAGCTGGGGATGTGTGACTAGAATGGGGTTGGGATGCAGAGACGAGACAAGACATCATGGCAGGGGGATGTACATACAGTAGAGATGAAATAGCAGGGTTAAAAAAGAGGAAAAGGTGTTTGATGGAAAGGAGAGAAATTATTTGTCATGTTGATGTGACAGCTTCTAATTGCTCATCTAACAGTCAGCTGCCACATTACATTTACTTGATGTGGGCTAGGCAGAATGCAGCGTGTGTGTGTGTGTGTGTGTGTGTGTGTGTGTGTGTGTGTGTGTGTGTGTGTGTGTGTGTGTGTGTGTGTGTGTGTGTGTGTGTGTGTGTGTGTGTGTGTGTGTCTGTGTGTGTGTGTGTGTGTGTGCGTGTGTGGCTGTAGAATGATTCTTGCATGGCGGCTCACAATTGAACGCACTGCTGGGTTTGGAGAGGATTGTAATCCTAAAGCATACAGTACATGTAAATGTGTAAAATGGGATCACAGTGTGTGTGTGTGTGTGTGTGTGTGTGTGTGTGTGTGTGTGTGTGTGTGTGTGTGTGTGTGTGTGTGGTGCTGTGTGTGTGTGTGTGTGTGTGTGTGTGTGTGTGTGTGTGTACAGTACATGTAAATGTGTAAAATGAAGGGATCACTGAAGCTTCTGCCCCTGTGTGTGTGTGTGTGTGTGTGTGTGTGTGTGTGTGTGTGTGTGTGTGTGTGTACAGTACATGTAAATTTATTTGTAAAATGAAGGGATCACTGAAGCTTCTGCCCCTGTGTGTGTGATGTTTGGATTTGGCAGCTAAAGTCCGATCAGCCGATCTGCTTGTGAATCCACTGGACCCGCGCAACGCAGACATCCTGAGGGTCAAGATCGCTGACCTGGGCAACGCTTGCTGGGTGGTAAGATAGAGAGAGTGGGAGGGAAGTTGTTGAAGTGGGTGTGGGTTTGGGTAGTTGGGGGTTGTTTTGGAGAAAAAGAATAACGTGTGTATGTGATATACTAGCTTTATATGTTTCTGTTACAAGTACATACAGTATAGTATACAAGGGAAATGTGTATGTGTGTGTGTGTGTGTGTGTGTGTGTGTGTGTGTGTGTGTGTGTGTGTGTGTGTGTGTGTGAGGCGTAGCTTACTAAACAAACCGTAATCAATAATATGTGTTGCCATGTGCATGATTGTCAATAATAAGTCCCATCCGTCTTGTCCTCCGCCCAAAGCACAAACACTTCACAGAGGACATCCAGACCCGGCAGTACCGCTCCATCGAGGTGCTGATTGGTGCCGGCTACAGCACCCCAGCAGACATCTGGAGCACCGCCTGCATGGTGAGAATACAAGGCCCCTATTGGACCATTTCTCTGTCAGTCATTGAAGATGGCCAATCAGAGGTCAAGCTGTCTGTCTGCCCTTCTATTGTGTCTCTGCAGGCTTTTGAACTGGCCACTGGAGACTACTTGTTTGAGCCCCACTCAGGGGAAGACTACTCCCGCGACGAGGGTGAGTTTCTACGCTCTCCCTCTCTCACACACACACACACACACACACACACACACACACACACACACACACACACACATACACAAACACACATACATATATATACATAATTAGTAATGTTATAAATCAATGAACCCATTACATGCAATGATATGTAAGCCTATAAGCTAGAATTGAAATAACTCTCTGTGTAAATACTGTTGTATAAATATTGTATACATGTCTATGATATAGTAGGATCTGTTTCATATGTTGACTACTGTAGATAATAATAAATGAATTGTGTAACTGAAATTGTAAATGAATTGTGTAACTGAAAAGTTTTGCCTGCAAACTAATGATGTTTATGCTATGTAATGATGTTTAACAGTGATGCTCTTTAGAACATTATTTACTAGCACTTTCCACTGTGTACTCTGTATACTTTAGATATAGAGTTCTGAATAACTAAATGTACATTATACTTTCATACAAGGGTATCCCCAGTAGTAGCTCTCACTCCATACATTTCTTCCTCTGTATTTCATACTTGTAGATATTTTCCATTTTGTCCTATATTTCCATCTAACCCATATTTTCACACTGTTTGATCTTAAACAGCAAACAGTAAACCTGTTCTCAACATATGAAACCCCTCTCACCCTCCTCCCTGCTTTACTCCAATCACCCAGCTATTAGCACTGGATAAAGCCCTTAGCACTTAGCATCCTCTCAGTCCAGTCTGAGACAGACCACTCATCTCATCTCAGCTCAGCTCATCTCAGCTCAGCTCACTGTCCCTCTGTGTGTGTGTGTGTGCTGCTCATATGATTCAGCCTCCCTCTCTCTCCCTGCTATGTATACTCAACTCCGCACTTCTTCTCAATTGTTAGCTTCTCTCACTCAAACCCTCTCTCTCTCTCTTTCTCTCTCTCTCTCTCAGATTCACATACACACTCATTCCTCTCTCTCACACACACACACACACACACATACACTCACTCTACACACACACACACACACACACACACACACACACACACACACACACACACACACACACACACACACACAGTCATTTCCTGTCTTTCTCTCTCTTTGTCTCATTCATTCATTCTTCAGTTGACTAATGGCTTTCATCTCAATCTCCCGCTTTTCATATCGGCCATCTTCTCACATTCCTCCAACTGTGTCCCATTTGAAGACTTTGAAGCTTGTCTTACATGACCAACTTCTGCTTCCGTCTATTTTAAACCGCCACATTCCTGTAATGATCACCGATATACATTGCACTGATACTCAATAATGAGGCATTCTACACTCACAAGTGAAAAATGCAAAGGGTTCTGATTCACTGAAACTAGAGAAATAATTTAGATGTCTCTTGTCTGTAACACCAGAATCTTTATTGATGTACTGGGACTAAAAAGTCCAATCAGAAGCTCTGACAGGTTTTCCCGCCCACTGACCTCTCTGCAAGCCCCTGGAAGACTGATTAAAATCCAGCCCTGTACTGAGAGTGGCCAACTTCACAAGTTTCTCACATCTCTCCTCTAGTTCTGCCTCTGCAACTGTTTCTGCCCCACGGCTGGGGCTTTACTAACGCACTCTCTCTTTCTCTCCTTCTCTGCCTTCCCTCCTTCTTTCTTCCCCCTCACTTTTACCTCGCTGATCCCTAATATTCCTCCTCTCCCTCAACCTCTTCTTTTTAATTTCCCTATTCCTCCCTCCTTCCTTCCTTCTTTTTTCCTTTTCCTTTGGCCCTCCCTCTGGTTATTCCAAAATCCCTTCCTTTGCTCGTTCCCTTTTTCTCCTCCTGCTCCTGTGTCCTTCCTTCCTTCCTTCCTTCCTTCCTTCCTCCCCTCCTGTCCTCTGTAGACCACATAGCCCACATCATTGAGCTGCTGGGCTGTATCCCACGACACTTTGCACTCTCTGGAAAATATTCCCGCGAGTTCTTCAACCGAAGAGGTAGCTAGCACTGGGGAACCGGCTGGTGGAACCACAGACTGGCATTGGCCAATTGCACACCAACAGACAGATGGGGGGGGGGGGTGCATTAGTGACACTAACATGGCCAACAGTAGGAAGTTAGGCCATTAGCCCAGTGCACTTCTAGGTAACACATAGATGTTACTGGAAGGCAACCAACCCTACAGGTTGAGCCTAGGCAATTTGTTAGTGTCTATTCAAGAGACAAGATTTGTATAAAAACCAATGAGGCCATGACTCTCTCTGTCTGTCTGGTCCAGTGTGCAGTCAGCGTCCATGCAGTCAGTCAGTGGTCCCAACCCAGCTCCTGTGTGTGTGTTTGTGTGCATGCTGTACTGATGTAGGTGTACCTGTTCTGCTGTTGTGTGTTTGTGTCTGTGCACATGTGTGTGTGTGTATGTGTGTATGTGTATGTGTGTGTGTGTACGTGTTGTGTGTGTGTGTCTTGGGTGCCATGGGGGTCAGATCACATCGCTCTGGTCATGGAGCTTCTGGGGAAGGTCCCCCGTAAGGTGGTCGCCGCCGGGAAATACAGTCGAGAGTTCTTCTCCAAGAAAGGTAACAACAACGCTGCGGCTGCTTTCTCGGAGTCCACAGCAGGCAGAATCCACCCACACACACACACCCACACACACACGCAAACATAAACACTTCTTTAGACATGGGAGAATAGAAGAGGCTAAAGGCTCAGCCCTGACCATAAATGCAGTGCTACTGAAGAACCTTGCGTGGGTCTCTAGTGGGTTTAGCGGTCATTCTGTTTCTTTATTTTTCTACTATTGTATCAATATGCCTCTAAGATTCTTCTTCTTAAGCACCTTTTCATACTGTACTGTATACTCTAGAACAGGGGTGGGCAAGGGGCCACATTGGCTTTTAGATTTTGACTAACGGGCCGGGTTAACAGTTAATCATTTGATGCCGCTAAATTGGCAAGTCTCAAACCAGTAGCCCCACTTACTTTAGAGGACATGTTAACATGCAGGTTTAAAAAGGTGGTATTTGTATTTCATGAATAGGCCCCTACAAGAAATTTGAGGCATTTAAGCAGGCCTATAATCTATGTCACCATGACTAAATAAGAAATAATTTTATTTTGGGAAGGCTCCACGGGCCGGATTAAATAGGTCCGCGGGCTGCATGTGGCCCCCGGGCCTTAGTTTGCCCAGGTATGCTCTAGAACAAACCAGGATCACTCCACTGCTGAGCTTATACTGTCAGTAATTTGCTCTCGCAGTGTGAGAAATAGTGAGAGAGAGAGCGAAAGATAGAGAGAAAGAGAGAGTGTGTGTGTGTGTGTGTGCACCCGCATGCAATTGGATCTTGGCTCTGCTTAGTCTCTGTATCTCAGTGACAGGATGTCACCCTTCATCAGGCTCAGGTAACCAAGGTAACCAGTCGGAACGGGTCCTCTTTTCTTTCCATTCCATTCCGCTGTTTTGTCACAGTTGTACCTTCTCCACACTTCTCTCTCTCTCTCCACCATCCACACATGACTTGCTTGTGACAGAGACACAATGGCTTTCATCAAAAAGCAGCCAAAACCCCAAACCTGTAATATGAAATGAAGTCTATGCAGCTTACGCCCCCTTTTTATAAGCCCGGAGTCTCACTACTGTTTGCCATGCTATTGCTATCGCTGTGGTGACAATAAATTATGGGATGTAGTACATCAGGAGCCCACAGTTCATGCTCCTCCTCCCGTGAGTCCTCTGAGAAGTGGAGAGAGAACAATGTATTCCCTTTGAAAGTTGTCTGGCT
Organism: Sardinella longiceps; assembly: GCA_027497455.2. Classification (NCBI taxonomy): domain Eukaryota; kingdom Metazoa; phylum Chordata; class Actinopteri; order Clupeiformes; family Clupeidae; genus Sardinella; species Sardinella longiceps. The sequence continues at coordinate 20,619,750 of JAODXP020000017.1, forward strand.
GAGCTAATGATGCTAGCGTGAAGACTTCATTAGCAGACTCTCCTTTGAACAGCAGCGCCAGTAAATATTCTACTCTACTTGTGCTGTCTTGCAGCTCCAGTGAGTGATTCATCCGCTGCCTCCAAGCCTAAAGGGAAGGTGTCTGTCTGCGGGGGTTGTCACAAGACTCCGAGACTTCCTGTGGCTGATCTAGAATCAGTTTTGCCATTAGTACATACATTTATTCTGTAATGGATAGTGATAACTAATGGGCTGATTCTGGAACAGGCAGGTTCACCATTGTGTTTCCCAGTCACACTCTTTGTTTTTCTCTTGTCTGTAGAAGAAAAACATCACTTGTGGGAAAAAAAAAATCTGTTATTCTCCACCTCCACCTTCTGACGCTGTCTCCCCCTTTTCTCTGTTGTGTCTGTCTGTCTGTCTCCTTCTCTGTCTCTCTGGTGCCCCCTGCAGGCGAGCTGAGACACATCACCAAGCTGAAGCCCTGGTCGCTGTTTGACGTGCTGGTGGAGAAGTACGGCTGGTCGGCGGAGGACGCGGGCCACTTCACCCACTTCCTGTTGCCCATGCTGGAGATGGTGCCGGAGAAGAGGGCGTCGGCTGGGGAGTGCCTCAACCACCCGTGGCTCAACTCGTAGCACCGCTGCCCCCCCTCCATCCTCCCCCAACCCTCCCCGACCCTCATGGTGCCGGCCGCGGCAGCCTCCAGGACTGCTCTGTTTATATACAGACTGGAGCGAGGGAAGCACCATCATGAGAAAGAGAGAGAGAGAGAGAGAGAAGAGAGAGAGAGGAGGATGAGAGGAGAAAAAGGAGGATGAGAGGAGAAAGAGAGAGATGTGAGGATGAATGGTAAATGAATGGACTGGAGAGAGTTGGTGGGCCAAGACACTTTACATGTGTGAGTGTGAGAGAAAAGACACCAGTGGTTACAGCCACCCATTAAAAACACTCGCTCATGCACACAACACACACACACACACACCCACACACACACACATATACGCGCTTTAAAACATTCCCAGTTCTTGAACACATTCCCACTGCATGTCGGAAATTGAGTCCCGCGTCAAGCAGACGCGTCTCCTGCCCATCTTCTTTTCCATTGACATGGCATTCCAACATTCCTTTCTCATCCACTTACCCTCCAGTACTGTACTTCTGTACCAGTCTCGTGTAGACTCAAGCAAGTCTTACTGCGGAAATACGGTATGGTGGACTCTTTGTGGCTCTTGAGATGTCTGTAGGAACCTCTTAGTATCTAGCTAACACTTGGTATTGTAACTTTGCTATTGAAATTACTCTTGGTAAAATGTAACATTTACCATAGATTCAGGTTGCGGTGTTTGTAGATGCAGAGTTGTGAACGTATGACTTAACTTCTGATGCCATCACTTCACATACGGGACTCCAAAACTTGCATGATACATAACATGGATCTCCTACCGAAAAACAAGGATCTCTATAGTTTCTGAGCAGGATTTTTGGGTGTCCTTCTCTAGGGGGCGCTAAAAAAAGCTGTGCCTTTGGCTGAGCTCTCCTGAATGTCCTTGCCTGCCGTCTCCTCATAAGACTACCCACCCCCTCCACCCCCCTCCACAGGCTGCTTAACTGAAGTGATGTAGCGAACACTGAGCCTCAACTACCTGCCTTCTCTCACAGACCGCTCGCCGTGAACCAGCTCTCGCTGCGTCCGCGTCCACCACTCGATTAAGTGGATGCAGTGGACGAGGGTGTGTTCACATGTGGGTGCTGGTCCATACATAACTGCCACACATACACACGAACTTTCACTCAAGCCCACGCTTGTTGACCCCCCTGAAGTCTGCCTGCCTACCAGCTCACCCCTCCTTCCTGGTCTCTCTGTAAGTCTTTCTTAAGCTCTCTCTCTCTCTCTCTCTCCATATGGGGTGAACCCTAAACCCTGACTCACTCTGAAGCTGAGCACTGGACCCCCCCTCGAGGACCGAAAGCCGTGCCGCTGAACTGTTTACATCCCCGAGCCCCATTTTCCCCAATCCCTGTCCAACCCGATCTCCCCCTCCCCAAATAAAAAGAAAAGGAAAAAAAGAAAGAAAACATACAAGCTCCCGTTCCCTGAAGCCCGAGATCTACGCCTAGCTGCATGCCACAGCCCTGGCTCCTGCAGCGGACATGGACATTTGGGGGGGGAACAGAAAACCAGAATACAAAAAACAAATAACAAACAGACAGGAAAACAACCCCAGCCTGCCCCCCTTCCAAAAGAAACAAAACAAACAAAAACAAAAAACAAAAACAAATAGAAAGCAAGACTGGTTTGGGATTGCTCGGTCTTAAAAGACATTTCTTTTTCTCGATGTGACGTTGCGAAAGCGCGGAGTGGCTGACTGCGAGGACTGACATGGTGTGTTCAGACGTGAATTTGAGCTTTTTGTTCATTTGGAATTTGCACCGTTTTGTTTAATTGTATTTCTTTGTTGTTGTTGTTGTTTTCCTTTTACTATGTTTGTTTGCTTTCCTCTCTTTCTCTGAAGGCAAGGAGGTGGAAGCCACCGCACGCTTCTTCTGGTGTCCTCTCTCTCTCTACGGACACCCCGGCCTCCACCCAACCCTGCCTGCATCCCTCTTTCTCTCCTCTCTCTCTCTACGGGCACTCCGGCCTCCACCCAACCCTGCCTGCATCCCTCTTTCTCTCCTCTCTCTCTCTCTCTCTCTCCTTCTGTTCCCCTCAAGCCTGTCGGCCCCAGTAACTATCAGCATCTCCAGCACATTCAGTTTAGTTTCTCAGAACCCACTGCCACCACTACCCCACTGCACCACCCTCAAAGCAAGCCCACCCCCCCGGGCCCCCCTACCCCACCTTGCTTCTCCCCTCCCTGGACTCCCTCCCCTTCCTGAACTCTGTCCAAAGGCAGTGGGAAGGGCAGCAGTTTCGCCTAGCGGAGGTTGCACTTGCGTTTGGTAGCGTTATTTGAATTTTTTTTGTTTTATTTGTTTGTTTGCTTTTTTTTTTTTTATTTTGTTCAGGGAATATTGTACCATTGTACAGGACTCCAGAGATTCCGCTCGACCCCCATTGATGGAACATTGGACCGATGCCAGCAGTGAAGAATAGCCAACGGCGAATTAACAAAAGGAGGAGGAGGAGGAGGAGGGCTGAATTTGAGGGAGGCTAATGGTACTGGCCTCAGCGGACCTGGCCGGTGCCTGGAGGGCGCCTGCAGCCTGCAGCCAGTGTGAGAGGCTGTTGGTGGAATTGCTCAAACTGTGCTCCCCGACACCCCCTTGTGGCCGACGAGGGCACTGCACATTCTGCAGCTCTCTGTGCCAACCCTGTCTCATCAATCTTCCATCCACTGCGTCGCCTCTCAGATCACAACCACCACCACCACCATTTGTCCAGTTGCCTATTTTTTCGCAATAAATAAATGAGTATAAAGTAGATGGTGAAAAAATATTTTTAAAAAGCGATATTTAATTCATTTAAAGAGTCGAAAAAAAAAATAAACAAAGAATTTCTCTGGTGTTGTGACAGTGACTGAATTGTGTTTTTGTCTGTTAGAGATGTTTTTATTTCTTTTGTAATTATTATTATGATTATCATTATTATTAGTACTATTATTATTATTAGTTATTTTTCACTTGGTTGTCACCACAGCCCCCTCTCATACATGAACAGCGCTGCTCTGTTTGGACTTGTGTGATGGTGATGAAATTGATCAAACATTTTTGCAATAATAGTAATGATGATGAATTTTTGCACCAAAAGCTCTTGATCTCACTCTCACAGCCATGCTGACTGTTCTTCCTGACATCTGACAGAATTGCGTCTCTTCTTGTCTGTGTTTTTCATTGACAGATTTAATAAAATTGTAAATTAATGGATGCCTGGTGTAAATGGGAGCTTTTGATGTCCTGTGATTAAGGCTTAATTACCCCATGCACTTATGACAGGAAAACAACAAAGAATAGAATCAGAGATTTACAATTACGATAAAAATATGCACTAAACTAACAAAGATAAGCAATGCAGTCTTACGTTAAACGGATTAATATTTAATGATTTATTTGTTATTTTAGATTTTAAGCAGAGACTGCATTGTTGGCATACTGCAATCAGAATGTTTCATTTTTTGGAGAATTGACGAGGAACACCAACAACTACCTAGACGATACGGTAAATAAAATGGCACAGCTATTCATGACACAGTGTGCAAAATATAAGGAAATGAAGGCAATTTTATTCATTTTCAATAATTTACAACCAATGTCATTGACGTAAATCTGAAATGATGGATGAAATGATGTCTTACAGGAAGTGGATGAACATACTGTATGTGTGATACACAAATCATTACTGTCTAAGCATCTCTGCATTTGGAATTTCATTGGAGACTGTTCAGAACCTGAGATAACCTGTCAGTCAAAAGGAATTATAACATATTAGGACAGACTAATTAGCTTGCATTAGTGGAAAACAATCAGGAGGACTATGGCTATTATATGCCCAATTATCTCTGAAAAGAGAGAATGATGTAACCTCACTTCATCAGACGGGTCTGAACTGTAAATTGTAATTTGAGGAGAATTACAGCGGGGATTAAGCGTCATCATGCTTGACTACTCAGGTGTGAGGATTGGGAGTGAACAGCTTTGAGTACTCTCCACTGAGTGCAAAAGAGATGCAGCCCAATTTGTTTGCTTTTAGATCCATTGCAAATCTGGACAACCACACCAGTGGAAGTGAATCTAAATATAGTGAGAACGCTTGACTTCACAGCTTGTTACATTTCATTGGAGAGGAGAGTTTTTTTTCTTTTCTTTTCTTTTTAACCCAAACAAAAGAGGGCCTGGACCGAGAGGAGGGCAGAGAGAGAAGACTGAGTGTGTTTGGGTTCATGACACACTGGCCAGCGTTTGACTTTGCAAGTCATTAAAGACACTATGGGCAGCCAGCACTGCCTAATGACTTTTTGGCAACAACAAATACCCATTAGCTGTGCAATGCATGGCCTGTTAATATTTGCCATTAATATTGTGCATCAGGTTGCCCAGTGCGTCATTAACCTTTCACTCCTGACATCATTTTCCTCCGGGCGTCCTCCGACTGGATGTGTTCCCAAGTTGAGGTCATGAGGTCATGTGTTGATGGTGAAGAGAGGTGGTGGCGGCCGCTGGGGCTGCTGCTACAGGAAGGAAGTGCTGTTCTTGAGCAGCAGAGGCTTGGCGATCTCCAGGATGTCCAGGTTGGGGTCCAGCGACCGGCCAAGCCCCTCCAAAACCATGATGGCGAAAACGATAGAGGCAAAGTTGCTCTCCAGCTTCACCTGTCAATCAAAGCAACCAAATCCTGCTCATCACACAAGTTGTAGTTGTATACTGGACATGTTGCGCAAGAGGCTTGAGAATGGAGCAACATGTAGTTTATAAAAATGCATTTTCTCATGGAACTTCAGAGATCTCAATGTTTGGAATCACATCTGCAGAACCCACGAGAAAAATACTAGTATACAGTACTAAACGTGTGAGTACCATAATTGTTGTATGTGACCAATCAATCCAGACAAAGTTACTTACTAAAAACAACATTCAGTCCACATCATCCACTACAGTTTGGCCCACAGAAAATAGAATAGTCTTGTACAGAAAGACCTTATGTAGCATGTCTTAGACATGCATTTAAACAAACCAATACAGATTTCTATTTGGTTTTGCTTTTTCCATGTACAAAATGGCATCTCGCTAACTTAGTCTTTGGAAGCAGCTGCAGTGGACTTGAGATAAATCATGGTGCAGGCCAAAGTGTTAGGTTACGATACGATACAGGTAATGTCCTTCTCAGAGCGCTGTCTGTGTTATGACTTAGTGCTAGAGCAGGGGTAACTGGGGAGCCGTGAGCTGTTCCTACCTTGTGATGGATGAGCAGGCCAAACACACGGGAAAGCAACTCCGCCACCTGGACCTACAGTATGGACGGACAAATAACATGTTGCAGCTCAAGGGTAGACATGAAAACAGCTCATGCTGCAGCACAGGCAAAATAATTGAGGAGATTTATGCCGGATTCATATGGAGGACACGTGTAAAAACATGTAGTTCAGCCACCGATGAAGACTGAATACATGGACGTTTGAAAGGACATTTGTTGCAGGTACAGTACCTTTCCAAGAGAGAGAGTGTTGCTGAGGGCTTGGTCCACCAGTTGGGCCATTTCCTTTTTGAAGCGAGGTACATCTTGGCACTCGTTAGCTCTTGCATGGTGCAGGATCAACTCGGCCACTCGCTCGCCCTGGTGGACACAATGCAGTCCGACTCACAAGGGGATACAACACAAAAATATCCTAGACTGTCGCATTAATTCTGCATGAAAGCCCGCCTCTTGCAAGTCCAGTCCCTGTCCCCAACTCACGTCAACCACCCGGGTGTAGTGTGAACTGCTTCACCCGCGCTATATCTGGATTTTAAGGCTTATAAATGTGTGAATCATCCAGGCCATGTAATGTCTGGGTGCAAATGTCTGTGTAATAACTGGGTGTTGTGTCTGAAAGTGGCTGTAGACTAAACAACAAGAAGTTACAGAAGATGCAGAGAATCCATACAGTGTGGAAGTGCAACTGCCAGATTGCTGTCTGGTGAGTGCACATCTAGCCTAGCCTCGGCGAAAGCGACTGTTGACTATGTCATACAGTCTGGCCCAACGCAATTGAAATAGGTTTCTGTTTGGATATGACGTATTCCCTCGCCTGGCTCTCACGCCTACAACTTTCGCTTTCAGTATTAACAGATCTCTCACAAGTTCTGATCTATTTTGACATCGTAGTGGCAATAAATCCTCAAGATCATGGATGCTAATGTCATGTACCAATTTTGTGAATGTAATTCGAAAGTGGGGGAGAGAATATCAAACGCGTCCCTATCCTGTAGGACTACAACATTTTGAGACATCGCTCTAAACTGTGTGCTGAATGGCTAAACCGCAGAGTAACCAAGGGAAAGGCGGGAAGGGGGGTTTATTCCAGACTACGTGCGGAGATAAAATGTTTAGCGGAGGTACGTAGGATGGCATCGCCAGGCTACATCTAGACTGAGTTTCTGGATCAATGTAAAATTTCCTGTATTTTGCATAATTATTCCAAACTGAAACATTTTATAAAGACCACCACAAACCACCCCCCCTCCTTCAAACCATGAAGCATTGTGTGGAGAGGTTCTTTGATTAGGGCTACTTCGCTGCTTGCGGTTTGGACAGCCTGACATTAATGAGCGAATGTTTCATTTTTGCAGAATATTAGCCTAACCTGATTCATCACAATAAATCAAAAACAGAGAGGATAAAAGACCATTTGTGATTTGCAATGGTGGTCCTAATATCAGCCTCCTTTGTGGTAGTTTGTACTAGTGGAGCATTATTTCATGAGAACAACTAACCTCCTCCTGTCCTGACCACTGAACCAACATAGGCAGTAAATGTCTGAATGAGGTCACTGCAGCATAACAAGCTTCTGATAATGACTAATTCCACAGTGGGTGGTAAACACGGAGAGACCACATTCAAAATGAGATGGGAACCATCCCAATAGTGCATTCATTTTTGAACAGTGACTTAATTGTGATTTAGATTACCAGTACTTCAAAATGGTTGTATTTCATGTAACTTCCTGCAGATTTATTCCAGAACAAAAAAACAAGTCATCAAAGTCAGTTCTCTACCATACCACAGCACAGTGCTGAAGTGAAACCCTGCATCTCTGCGCCTCTTTTACTGTACCTGCCGAAGTACAACTGCAGTGAAGACAGAGCGGAAGTTTCTCAGATCCCCCTCGCTGAGCTGCGCCACGATGCCAGCATCCAGCAGCACGAGCTGCAGTGGGGGAGGGGAGGGCCGCATGCTCACCACCACCGTATCCCACAGGTCTGTCAGGGTAGCCTTGTCCTGAGCTGGGCTGCACTGGTTCCCTTGCACCAGAATGTTCCCTGGATGTAGGTCCCCGTGGACAAAGTTATCCACAAATACCTGCCAACACACACACCATACACACTGCATGGATCACAACACCCACAAGAGGCATTTGATCCTTACTACAGCTATAGAGTACAAAAGTACAATGCATTACAATGTAGGATCAAACCTTTAAAGTGAGTAAATAAAAATTGGGTCATGTAACACCACTAGATGATGGTACTGTACCATCTTTAGCAGCGTGTCCACTCCCATCCTGGCTATTTTCTGCTTCACCTCCACGGGGACATCTCCTTGGAGATACCTGGAGATGGGTTCACTTTTCTGAAATAATAATAAATAGGTCTCATCACAAGGTCTACAGAGTAAAAAATTGTAAAAAACTGTTTGGAGCGAAGTCATTAACACAAATCAGATGAGGTGACCGATGGGAGAAGAATGACGAGAGATTGAAGGATCATCATCAGTCACCTCGTAGGTCTCAACCAGCACTGTCCTTGTGACAAATGGTCTCAGAGGGATGGGAAACTTGACGTAATTCACACCACGGAAATTTTCCTGGAACTTCTCAATATTTTTTGCTTCATACCGGAGATCTATCTGAAGGGAAAACAACAAAGGAGAAAGTGAGCAGCGTCATTACCCACACTACACTCTTACTACCCACCCACATGGACTTGAGCATCATTTGCATACCTGTTTGGTCATAAGCATCTCAAACTCCCCTACAATTTCAGGTAAGCTAAGCCACTTGACTCCTGGGAACCAGTTGAGTAGGTAGCTACCTGCCTTCATGAGGAGCAGGTCTATCTCTACCTGTCTTCTGATCCCTGGATGAAGCACCTGTTTCAGAAGAGAAGCTATAACTCAGAGTTTCAACGTTCCTAACACAAATGAAGCAGCACACAATCAAAAAATATGTGTCTGTCTACCTTAATAGCAACAGATATCATGTGGTCCTTTTCTGGAGCCTGTTCAGTATTTTCAGCAACTTTTCCTTCCTTACTTTGAGGAGCTGTCTCTTCATCGGTTGTTACTACTCCCTGCAGTGAACTTAGAGTACTTCCAAGGCCAGGGATCTCCCAGGCCTCCAGCAGGTCTTCTCTCTCCAGATCCTCCACCAGCTGCTGGAAGTCTGGGTCTTCCACGGCGCTGACTCTGGCCTTGGCCTGGTAGACCTGAGCTATACAACCAGATCCGATCGGCTCCTTGCTGTCAAACACGAAAAGGTTCCTCCAGTGCTCGCCGAAAGCTCTCTTCAGGCACACCTTGGTATGTGTCCAGGAGTGGGGACGGACATGGACATGGAGCCTGCTGAAGCGGTCGCAGAAGGCCGGTGAGAAGATGTCCCGACGTGTGCTGGCCCACTGGCCTAGTTTGATGAAGGTGGGTCCAGAGGTCTCCGTGACCCACAGGAGGGCGTCCAGCCAGTGGGATGCCCAGCGGTTAGACACCAGGGTCAGTGGGAAGAGCAGAAGGAGTGGGCCAAACTTCAGAAAGAGCACCACAGCTCGCAGACTTAGGCGTAGGACAAACAACAGCCTGTGGACCTGCACTTTAGCGATGGCCTTCCTCTCTGCTTTTGGAGGATGTTGGAGAAAGGCCTCCTGGCAGCCTGCTGTAATGTACATATACTGTCCAGCACCCCAGCATAACAGTGCAGTCTTAGGCACTCTGGTCAACAGGGGTGCAGCCCTAGACTGGCCAAGCCGAGCTCCTTGAGGAACTAGGCGAGCTGTAGTGAAAAGCCCTAAATGACGTATGGAACATCGCAAGTTTTGAAGGCACCCTCTTGCAGTGAGAGCTGCCATTGTGGCTTAGACTTAGCGTTAACGTTACTTAAATTATACTGCTAAATGTAACGTTAAACAACACTTGACAATCCTGAACGTACACACTGTTGGGATCAACGTTAACGTTACATAGATTCCACTGTCGCAATTATCTTGACAACGAAACATTTTGTGTTATGCCAAACCATAATCCATAAAGTTCAAAAAGAAGATTCCATGACCTGCCATAGCAGTAACGTTAACGTTATTCGAACGAATTAGCACCAAGTTAGCTTAACGGGTTACTCAGAGAGTGTAAAAGCGATAAGTATTACAATATGTCGTTTACATTGGTAGGATCTTGTTCTCCCTGACTGACACTACAGTCAGCTAGTCTTAAGTAAGTTGTTATCTCAGGTACTTCATGTACAAGCAGCTTTAAGTTGTTGTATGGACAGCCAGCCAGCCACGACTTCTCAAACGTCAACGGTACCTTCAGATGATAGAGGAAGGGGAAGATGTCTAAAATCACGTCATGCCAGCGTCCACTTTTAAAATATTCTTAAATACACGTAAAAGACATTTTGTGGCAACCTTGGTAAATTGTCCGTCAACGCAACACAACATATTTTTCATTCATATTTGTTATGAAAATTTAGAACCCACTTCCGGTTCTTCGTGAGAATAATCCCGTACAGGCAGTTGGAACAGTGTGGATGGTTCCGCTTGAAGTGATAAAAGAAGCCTGATGGCTACTCGACAATGCGCAAATCAAGATTGCTAAACTTTTTAACCACTTGAAATATTCGGCTATTTTACGATTGGTTGGTTTATTAAAACTCAACCATACAACATAAAAATAAGTTGAGCACCATCGACTTTGTTGGAAATGAACCTGCAGGGGGAGACAGATCGGCATTATTTCTAACCCTTTTTTTTTTTTTTTTTTGGTCTGCAGGCTACTTCAGCTGAGCGATAAGAATTTCCGACACAGTTTTGGATGAATTAAATTTGCCTAAGTTTGTTAACAGGCCTAGCTGCGTCAACTTTGTTGTTTTACTTTTAAATTACTTATTTACTTAATTATTTGTCTCGATCGATCAGTCTTCAACTTTGTACGGGGACCCCGTCACCACACTACAAAGGAGGAGGAGTAGGCAAGACCTTTGAATTGGGCCTTTCAGTCCGTCTTTTTTTCTCTCACTTCAGATATTGTAGTAATGACAGGCTTGAGGGCTTGTGATTCACTTCATAGCACATGGATCAAATGCTCTGTGGACTAATGAGATGCTGTCATTCACTGAAATCACAGCTGTGTCAGCAGGGCATCAGCAGCACAAAAAGAGGCAGATACATCGAACAGATGTTACAGCCCCAGTCCCGCCCAGTTCCCAACACAGACCCTTGTCCTTAACTCTTCTTCACAACAAAAGGTAGGATGTCAGTTTGACCGTGGGAGATGTTGTGATTGTCATCATCTCAATCATCTTGAAAGTCTATTCTATTTGCCTGATCAAGGAATCAATGAGCAGACTTTAGAAAAAAAGCTCAACAGTTAGGCCTACAACAACTCAAGGATTCTTCTGCAAAACACATAGGCCTAGCCTAGCCTCCATTCTGTTGTGTAGTGAGGGGTCTTGTTGCTCTCATTAGGTCAGTGCACCCATGAGCCTTATCTCTGTGAAACCTGATCTCTGGTTTCCTCTCTCTTCCCCAACGTTAGTTGAAGCCATCTTGCTTCCCAAACTCCAGACACACTCTGTTGTCTCTCCAACCATCTTCAGTTTCACAAGTCACTTTAGTCTCACAGACTTCAGTAGCCTACAGCCAATAGATCTTTATCAGTTTTAAAGGTAAACTGTGCAAAGCAGATTGTCAACCAAGGGGTTTTGTTATAATGATGTTCTTCATGTTGACATACACTCAAAATGAGTTGGGAGGGTGTGTGTGGGGGGGGGGAGACTGACCAGTAAATAAAGTTGGGATCAGGAAGAGCTGCCCAGTCCAGTCCAGCGAGGGAAAAAAAAGAGAGAAGAGCCCTCCGGTGTTTTTAATTGGCTCCCGGAGGAGGCCGCTATTTATGTATTCAGTTACGCTCAGCTTTGCCCCTTCCTGCTCCGATCCTCCTTTGAGCAGGACACTCGGTTGCCCCAGCAACTGGGCCTCCAATCACTCAGCCAGCTGCAGATTAGTTCAGCGGTTGGGGGTTGAGGGAGTGAGGCAGGCAGGGAGAGAGGAGGGAGGGGGGTCGGGGGTAACTTCGATGATGGAAAAGGAGAGGAGGAGGGAGCAAAAGAGGGAAGGAGAGAGAGAGAAAGAGAGGGAGGGGTGGGAAAACTCCGAAGAGAGAGAGAGAGTGGAGGGAGAGTGAGAGTCAACAGCACAGAGAAACAGAAGGACAACTACACCGTCAGAGTGAAAGAGTTTAGAGAGAGAGAAAGAGAAAGAGGGGGGGAAAGGGAAGCCGTTGCTCACACTCTTCTGTTGAAGTTTTAAGAAGGCAAAGAAGTTTTTTTTTTTCTTCATTTTTCAGTGCAAGTTTCTTTCTTTTTTCTCTCCTGGAGTGAGTGGGAGTGCTGCTCTTTGTGGGTCGGTGGGAGAGCGAGAGAGAGAGAGAGAGAGAGAGAGAGAGAGAGAGAGAGAAAGGGGGCCTGTGCTCCATGAGAGACCACAGAACCAGCAGCAGGAGTTCTGAATCTGTGGTAGGAGAAGGAGGAGGGAGAAGAACCCTGAGGGATATAATGCAAGTGGATGCTGCCATATCCAGTGTCAGATTTCACAAAATGAGAGTCCAGTGGAAAAGCACTTCTGGAGGGCTCATCCACCATAGCAAGGTAAAGGAAATTCTTATCAAAATTCTTGTATGTGTTAAGTGGGAAATGTTCTCTTCCTGAATTATCTTAGTACAAAGGGGTTGATAAGTCAGTTCTTTTTTTATGACTTTGCTGCATCCTTTTAACTGACAGCACTGCTTTTGTGTTTGGCAGTGAATGAGTTAGAGTGAGTCATTTGGTGTGTGTGTGTGTGTGTGTGTGTGTGTGTGTGTGTGTGTGTGTGTGTGTGTGTGTGTGTGTGTGTGTTTGAGTGCATGAGGATGGCTCTGAGCTTTCAAGATGTTTGCCTGAGTTTCTCCAACCAAGAGCCCCCTGACTTCTCTCCCAAGTATTTTAATGGCAGACCAGTCATCTTCCTCGGCATCCCTTTAATCATTACCAGTCCAGCTGGTAAACAAAAACAACAATCAGTGTGCAGGAAAAGGTTGACACGAGACAAGACCTCAGGAATCAGATTGGCTAGGAAGAGAGGAATCCCCTCTCCTCTCCTCTCTGAGTGTTAACAAAGTCAGTGTCTTACCCAGAAGCTAAACTGCCACATTCCGGTTGAGTCTGAGAGAAGAAGGAGAAAAGTGGGTAATTGGATGAGTGAGGTGGGCTATTTCTACAAACGGAACAATGGCTCCCCTTCATTGAAGCTGCATGGGCTGCATATAAACTTTGTGTTTGTGTGTGTGTGTGTGTGTGTGTGTGTGTGTGTGTGTGTGTGTGTGTGTGTGTGTGTGTGTGTGTGTGTGTGTGTGTGTGTGTGTGTGTGTGTGTGTGTGTGTGTGTGGACACATGAGCATGAACAACAGTGGGAACAAAAAAAACAGGTTTGCATGACAGCGAGAGTGAGAAGGTCTAAAAGAATGTGTGAACTGTTCAACTCAAGGTGAAGGCGGTTGGTCACACTCCAAAGCTTATAGCGTCCACAAGCCATACAGACACAAAAGAGAAATGTTATGTGAATGAGGGGGATTGCCAAAATATGTCTGGATGCATCATGGGGATGCGAAGCCCCTGGGGAAAAACAGAATGAGTCTTCAGTGCGAAAACACATGCTCGTCAGAAAAGAGCGAGCAGAAAGCAGAACTTTCCGGGAAGTCAAGTGAAATGTATTGCAATTTGTCACAGACTTTGTGCCAAGATTTAGCAAACCCAAGCAGGGGGTCCAGCCTATCGCATTTCACCATGGGCTTCTCCAAACAAATAGATCATCTGAGATCCTCATTCAGTGAACTTCCATTAAAGGTTAAAGTTTCACTTGCATAGTATGAAGTGTTGATGGATGAGGAGAGTTTTTCTTGTAACAGTAATGTCAGAAAATATTAGTGCTGTGGGCCCCCCCTAGCACACGGTTTTGCAACTTGATGACTGATGGATGTGCTATCATTCTATGAAGCTATCATTCAAGACGAAAGAATATCAGTCTCTACTGGAAGGACATATTGTCACACACATTCCAAGGTTCTGGAATTAACCCATATCTTTGAGCAGTTGGACTAGAGGGGAAATATTCTCTGTAAATCACTGCAAACAGTTTGATCCTTAATGACTGACCCGCTTCTGTCACTTGTTATGAATGTATAGTAGTGTAAAGTTTACAGGCAGGAATTCCTCAAGAGTGATAATTCACTCTGTTTTTGTGGAAAAGTGTGTCACCAGAGATTATTACCCAGATCAACAAGAAAACCAAAGTATTATGGGCTGTTTGAAAATGTTTTGGGCTGGCAGAAGTGCATAGGGATTGGGAGAGTAGGGTTCAGATAGCTGTGGTGTGGTCTGACTTTCATCTTATAGCCTGCAGACAGTCGGTCTGTTTTCCTCAGAGCAGAGGGCTCATGTAGGGCAGCACTTTTGTGGAACCCAATCTGGAGAACCAGGATCTTTTCCAGTCAGGATCCTAGTCTGACTGAGTGAAGCGTTCAGCGTTCAGTGTTCAGACATGTCTTTTGGGTTGGTCTGGTTCACAGTGATATACTCCTGGACTTCCAACAGTAAGATCAAATATTGTAAATGTAAGAAGTCTACTTAAGACAAGCAAATTTGGCTGCTTGTGCAGTTTTTGCAGTAAAGCCTTTATGAGTTGATCATGTCCAGCCATGTGGGTGGCAGTGAGCTGAGCTGCCTTCTGGACTGTTTAGGTTTCTTGGCCACTGTTATCAGGCCTGTTTGATAGGATGAACTTGTTTTGCTTTCTTTTGAAGTCACCCAGTGACTACTTCACCACAGTCTGTAGAACTTAAATGAAATATATACAGTACAAAATACCACACATAGTGTGTGTGTGTGTGTGTGTGTGTGTGTGTGTGATTGTGTGTGTGTGTGGGTGTTTGTGTGCCAGAGAAGAAGAAATAATAGCATGCCAACACGGACATCTGTCCCTTCCTTCCTCTCTCCTCATTGTTGTGCACAGTAGAACAGAAGAACAGTATAGAGGCATACACAACAGCATACACAACAGTAGAGTCAGATGCTAATTTGTAGTGTTCCTGCCGTGGAATAAGTCTGTGACAGCAGGTCCTATGTGGACAGTGTCCCCCACTGGCTGAAACCCCCAGGGATCCCTTTGACTGAGACCCCCCCCAACGGGCCCTAAGCAGCCATTACAGACCCTCAGCCTTCCACACATGGCCGAGGCCCGGCCGCCGCAGTTGCCACGGTGACAGCATCAGAATGCACCCCTGCTTGCGTGAGGGAATTCTTGTTGCCCAGGATTCCGAGAGCTCCAGTGCTTTGTGTGTGCTGGGTTAGGAGGGAGCGGACCACAGATGTTGTTTTCACCCCTCACCACCACTCTCTCTCTCTCTCTTTCTTTTCTTTCTCTCTCTCTCTCTCACACACACACACACACACACACACACACACACACACACACAAACATGCACCCTATGCCCCCTTTAACATCAGCCCCCTTTACTTTGAAGTTCTGTGCTTGCAAGCTGTTGGTCTGGCCAGCCACTAAACTCTTTTTCTTGAAGCCGGTCAAGCAGTAGCAGCAAATTCTTTTGTGGAGAAATTGGTTTGTAACTTAAAGCAGCAGAGCTTCATTTTCCATTTTGGAATTCTCTTTGAGACTTTGAGGCACATGGTAGGGTCTACAGGACGGACGAGTGGACTGGGGTAGCCCATAGAGAACAGTGATTGTGCTGTAAACAGTCACAGGCAAATTATTCTCACATGAACCCCCCTAACCCCCCCCCCCCCAACTCCCCACTCACTTCCACCCCCATGGTGTCATCAGACCATCTCATCTACATGCTTGAGTTGCCAGGCTTTCCACAGAGAGCTGCACACACACACACACACACACACCAATGTCTCTTATGCATCTCACGTCTGACGCTGGGTCTCTGAAGGAATTCCTGTCCTGCTGGACGTTTGCTGGGCCGTTCCGTGCTCTTCTTCTACAGTATGTGTGGCTCTAGTCTACGCCGTGCATCCAGTCTGAATGACCTCTCCACTGGTCATTTGACTTGGCCTCTTGGTGTTTGTGGAAAAAGTTCCACTGAGTTCCCTCCATGTGTCTTCCAAAGCGCATGTAATATGGATGTGGACCGCAGGATTGCGGCTGCCTGGGCCGTAGGCAGTTTCGCTTCGGAAAAGCTCCCTTGCATTCTTTACAAAGTGTTAGTTTAATTTAGTTTCCATTAGAATGGTAAAAATGCAAAAGACACCACAATCGGCATTTAAAAAGTCTTTAACTACTTCAAATTAATTCCAGCAGATGCAATGGTAGTCATTGTAACTATAAAAATGGGAAACATCCATAATCATATCCTGTCAAGTCACATGTGTCCCTGCAGTGTAATTGTGAGCGCAAAGGTGTATTACTGGATTGTTATTATGGACAAGAATGGAATGAGAGTTTTGTGTGTTTGTCTCAGATATAACAACATAATGATGATTACTGTAGACAGCCGAGGTACAGTTAGTGTCTCTACTTGCCCTTTGGGTATTTATTTCAACTATACAGCATAGAAAACTCAGACAGCATGTGACTGGAGAATTAGCATTCTTATGTCCTTGTGGTTGAGTGGGATGGAATTCTATACTTCACTGGAAAGAGTTAAAGAAAGAGTCTTTAAGCCTGGCTTCTTGACGAGGATAGCTTTTTTTAAGAGAGAGAGAGAGAGAGAGAGAGAGAGAGAGAGAGAGAGAGAGAGAGAGACTAGGGTAGCTAAAAGCTGGAGAAGACCGTCTGTTGCTCCCTGGATCCCTGACTCCGGAAGTGAGCTTTTTCCCAAGCTCTCGCCTCATCAGCCTCCGCTGGGAGTAGCTGGGGGAATTATAAAAATCCACTCGGCACAGGCGTGTGGGGACGGGGACGGGGACGGGATCGTGAGCGAGCACTGATGGGAATTCTCAGGCGGAACAGCGGCAGCAGCAGCAGGAGTGCAAACAGGAAGGGTAACTCTAGATTTGGCACAGACTCCTCTCTTAGACTCTTAGACTCAGGGGCGAGAGGTGCAGACTCAAAGGAGTAGTTCCACATGCGCCAGAAGAGATGGATCCAAAACTAGATGGCCATGTATCATTAAATATGGCTGTCTGTCTTCTTGTGACATTTTGGATGCTCTTCCTTGAAAAAGAACAGAGAAAGATTAGTAAAGCTTACGTCATTCTGTGTTTGTGTGTGTGAAGGGCTTTGGAATGAAATCAAGAAGCCAGCACACAAGTGGCTCCTAAACAAAATAATGAGTCTAATTTTCACCACATGTATTTTCTTTCAGTCACTCTACTTTCCAGCAGACAGTTATCAAGGCGATGTATAAAGGGAACAACTAAGTGTTAGGACTCATAATAAGAGAATATGATGCTCATGTAGAGAAATTGGATCAACAGAACTTTCTGAACCGGATGTGTAGGGGGAAAAAAATAAGGGCCTTTAGGCTCCAGAAATGCCCTCTTCCTGAGTTATGTGCTTAATGTTCCTGTAGACCCCTAATAATTCATATTCTTTGTGAGAGAAGGCAAAGAAGTAGGTGTGAGCTATTCAAGCAACTGAACTGAGGTTATTACGGAAACCTCATGTTCCTGATATGAAAACTCTGTCCGGCTGGCTTTTAGTGCCTTTAGAGCTGCTGATATAATATATGCCAAGAGCTTCCTGCTGTGTGTTTCCCCTCTGGATCCAACTTGCTGATATTGAGAAAAGCTGGGAATAATAGTGAGCTGACTGCACTCTCCAGCCTGCCGCCTCAGAAATGAAGCATCAGCAGAAGTGTGGCTTTGTTTTGCTCTTAGTTTATTTGATCATCATGCAGAGGCAGAGACAGATACTATTAGAAGCACAGGAGGAAGTTAGTTACAGGCGTCTACTACAATAAGACTAGAACTTCAACATAGATGTCTGAGACATACTGTATGGGTGTTAATGCCTCACTCCCTCTATTACGTTAGCTATTGGTTGTTATCTGGTTCCCCCACTTTTCAGACTCTATAAGGTACGTATATCAAAAGCTGAATTGACATTGCTGCCATTCTGCGGTCTAGTTAAAAAAGAGCAGTAGGCTAGCATTAGGCTAGCGCTTCAGAGACTTCTTGGAGTTTGGATGATATTGCTGCTGAAAAAGAAAAAACAATGTAGCAGGTATAATCAGTCAGACTAGAAATGTGCCTTGAAAGCTGGAGAGCTTTTCTGCCTTCTGTCACCCTTTTCTTTCATTACTTGCCATGTCCACTGACCTGCACAGCAGACTTGTCATCCCCTCAGGAGAGAAAGTGTAGTTGCTGCAAAAGCTGAACTCAGAGGGCTTACTGCCACGGCTTCAGTTTCATATGAGGAGTCTCTGGAGTCAGGATTGACTTTTTTGGTAACCAAATGACACATCATGTCAGTAATGGTTTCAGCATTTAGTGGTGATGACACTATGAAATTGCATATCCCACTGATAGTAAGCCTGCCTCCTACAGAGAAATGCAATCATGACTCCTGATATGGTGTGTGTGTGTGTGTGTGTGTGTGTGTGTGTGTGTGTGTGTGTGTGTGTGTGTGTGTGTGTGTGTGTGTGTGTGGCTGAATCGGCCTATCTAAATACACTGTATTCCAGCAGTCTCTTGAAAAGGAAGAAAAGAGAAGAGAGAGAGAGCAGAAGAGAAAGAAAGGAATGGAACACAGCCCTTTGTAGAGCATAATCTTCTTGGCCTGTGGGCTCTTGACTAGCTTGGCTTACCCTCTCAAAAAGGCATGTGCTGGAGAAAAAAAGACCAGTGTAGTGAGTAGTCTTAACTGCACCGCATTCAATGGCAGGCTTAAAAACTAAAGTGCTTGGCTTTAGTCTCCATTGTACTTCTTGGTCAGCAGTTTGGAATAGTTGAGGCACCAGTCCCTCATGCTAGCATCATGCTAAATGAAAATGGCTTCTGCTTTCTCCAGTTTGAGTCTCGAGAGCAGCTTTCGATTAGCTGGCGCGCTGCACTAGCTGAACAGCCAGGGGGTTAATTGGTTGCAGACCGGGAGGATGAGTTTTGCTCCAGCGTAGGAGTCAATCTGGGCAGAACAGAGAGGAGAGGGGGGTATCAGAGCTTTCTAGGGGAAGGTAGAAGGAACAAGCCCGACCCCCTCAGTGAGGAGCTGCTGAAAAGGGATCATGCTCTCCAGATGGGAGAATGAGGATTATTCATGCTAGTTTTTAGACCAGTGCTTTTCTTTTCTTTTCTTTTCTCCTGGATACTCTTTTCTTGTATTCTCTTTTATCTGCTCTATGACATGCAGTTTAGGCAGATATGTTTTTATTTTGGGTTTCTTTGGATCTTCTTGAGATAGTTGAGATAATCACATTGCATTATTTTGTTGTGTGTTTTTGTGATCTCAGAGGAGAACATCTGGACAGGAATCTGAGTTGAGTACAACATTGTACAACAGCTCATCTGTTCTATGCTTTGAACCTGCTCTAAGATCTTTTGTCTTTCTTGATCATTCCCTTTGGACCCATAAACCAGTGACCACAGAGAAGAATCAGAATGTGACGAATTCTTCAGCGCTTCTAAAACCTCCTCAAAACACATCTATAAACTTCTCAAGAGCTGCCTAAAAAAAGAGCATGCATGTTGATGAAGTTGGTAGGCCTATTCCATTTTCTAAATATTTGTCAACTTGTCAAACATTAGGTAACATGGTTTATTTTTAAATTAGTGCAGTGCCCATACAAAACATGCCTTTACCCACACAAAGCATGACCACAGACACACTGCATCCGGTGTTGGGCAGCATTCACTAAGTATTGCTATTTTACTACACGCCATTTCCATCACAACACAGTCAACACTGCATTCTCATTGGTCATCAGCAATAAAGCCACCAAATAAACGGACTCAGATGAGCAGTCCTTAAAGGGATTGTCCAGAGTCAACCCATCCATATCTCTGTTGTTTTATGTTGCTGAGTGCTGTTAGTAGGTTTGAAAATGACAGAATTTGTTACAATGTAATGTTACAAATAATGTAACAAATTAGCCGCTAGCATTAGCCGCCAGCTCACAAATTTACAACGTCGTTGTATCAAAAGTGTTCTTATACCTGTACTTTAAAACTCAAAGAACAGGGATATGTACTGATTGGCTTTACATTACATTTACATTTATGCATTTAGCAGACGCTTTTATCCAAAGCGACTTACAAAAGAGGGATAACAATTAAGCTGCAACACAATACAAGTAAGTGCCTACTGGGAGTGCCATTTGCTAATAGGAGAGCAAGTGCTAGAGTTTAGAAGTGCTTGGTCGGTGCATTCCAAGTAATTTAACGAATTAGGACAAGAGATACTCTTTAAAGTTGTGTAAAAAAAACAAAAAAAAAACTATTCACAGTCAAAGTCCTCTCTTCATAGATGAGAAGTTTTGTCTTTCACAAAACAGGACCGTTCCATTCCCATTCGGCCCCTCTTAGTCTTCCTCCATCTTCATTCCAAAGGATGCATCAGACACTGAACTGAGCAGAACTGTCACACAGTTTCATCAGCTCTGGTTTGTCTGGGTGGTGGGCAGCATATGATGGCTCTTACCAGAGAGGGAAGGGGGGTGGTCAGGAAAGCACCCGCATCCTGCCATCACCCTCTCGGGCCTCTCTGTCTGTCTGTCCGCCTGCCTTGCCTCGACACAAGTATAAGGACAAACAAGAAAATGACTGTTTTGCATGGTGGTGTTTGGTCTCGATGGTCTTGGCAGCCTTCGCTGTTGTCAAGTGGTTAGTCGCGTGGTCCGGCCTTGGTTCCCTAATTACAACCTGCTTGGCCGTCCCTTTAGCCGAGGAATCCTCTCCCGTTGCAATCACACGAGAGTTATTCCCCGTGCAAAACAATATCTCCACCATCATCATTATGGTCGCTCTCGAGAGAGAGGCAGACACCCACATCTAGGAGGGCTTACAGTTGTATACAACTAGTACAATAACAAGAAACATGACACTCACAATTCATGACTCCACAATATAAGCCAGGGGTATTTTTAGGCCAGATTGATAAGGGAGAAGGAAACAAAGCGCGAGGCACATTGTGCGCGCACACACACACGTACACACTCGTTTGCAAAATTAATTGTTTGTGGTAACCTCTCCAGTTCCTGTCTCGTTCTTGTGGCTAACCCAGTTTCATTGCTGTCTGCGGCCCATCCTTTCCCCAACCCGCCAAACAATGGTGGAGCGGAGGCGGACCAGCAGGGACCCTGCACAACAGCCTGGTGAATGTGCAACCCCCTCCTGGGCCAAGGCCTGGGCTCCACCATTGGCAGTGGGGCAGCTTCAGTGTGTGTGTGTGTGTGTGTGTGTGTGTGTGTGTGTGTGTGTGTGTGGTTGTGAGCAGACAGGGTTCCCATGGGCTGTCCGATAGGGATGTTTACTATATAGAGTGAGGAGGCACAGCAAGCATCCCATGGTTTAAAAGATGCGGCCAGAGAAAGAGCAAGAGAGGAGGGGAGAGAGAGAGAGAGAGAGAGAAAGACGGGAAGCTGAAAAAAAAGGAAGAAGAAGGGGTCAGGTCCACTGCACACATGGCCCTACCACTTGGCTCAGGGCCAGGGCCACGCTACGGGATCTGCTTGGGAAAAAAGCCGGGGGCCTCGGACAGGACAGGCAAGTAGAGAAGCACTGACTCTGCCTCTGCTGTGGGGAGAGATAAAATTCCACTGTTTATTTGCACACTCCCCTACCATCGCCTTCCTCACCTCTCTCTTTCTTTCTGTCTCTCTCTATTTCTTTCTCTCTCTCTCTCTCTCTCTCTCTCTCTCTCTCTCTGTCTTGCATTCATTCCCCAAACTCCTGTCTTCTTCAGCCCCCCTCCCAGCTCAAGGAGATGAATCTCTCTGTTGGAGTGAACCAGGTCAAAGCAGCTTTGGCATGTCTGCCACCGCAATCCCCTCCCATCACCTCACACGTCACGTGGTGCGGAGTTTGGAACAAACCTACTGCTGCAGGACCCAAGTTGAAAAAGGAAATAAAAGAAAGAAAGAGCAAAAAGACTTCACCTCTTGCAAAAGGGCTTGGAAGAGCAAGTGTATTTGCAGTAGTGTCAGAGATCAGGGATCAGCCTGACTGTTGGAGAGGGGAAAAAAGGGGAAAAAGCCCCCCCCCCCTCCCCCTTCTCCTCCACACCCCTCTTCCCAAAAGTTACAGCGTTCCAGCTCTTTCTTCAACCCACTTGGCACCCCCGACAGTAAGCACGCCATCCAACTCTTCCCAAACAGTGCGGAATGGAGGAGGGAGTTTGGGGGTTGGGGGGGGGGGGGGGTGGTTGGAGAGGAAAAAAGGGCCGGTGGAGCTGCACCGCCACGGAGGGCTTGCTGAATGTGAAACGGTGCGTTAAATTGATAGCAGGCGAGGCCTGTGCCGTGTGTTGAAACAAACACACACACACACACACATCGGCTAGGCTTACAGGCTGGAGTCGGACTTGTCGGTCATGGCTGGAAACCTCAGGCAGGGAAAATAACGGACGCTCAAGTTGTCAGAGACACCATGAAAGACTGGCATCTAATGGAGGACATGAGAGTTTTGTAAATATGCCTGCTGCACAAACTGCCATTTGTCCTCCTAGATTTGGTAATCAAATGCTTTTTATACCCATGAGCAAAGAGGAATGTGAAGCGCGGATGGCCAATGTGTGGAATTCAAAGGAGGTTCAACTTGTTGCACACTTGTTGCTCTACTACAGCAACAGTCAACAGCAGCAGAGTCGCTCTGTCTGTCAGACTACTAAGCACTCATCGCTGAGGATTCATGCACATGGTATGGCAAGCCATCATACTCTTTTCGTATGGCAAGCCATCATACTCTTTTCAGTATGTGAAAATTACAGAGTTCCTCTGGATCTGAATGCAATGAAAGAGCAGTGGAGAGAGAGAGAAGAGAGAGAGAGGGAGGGAGGGAGAGGGAGAGAGCATGATGTCATGCTGCTAGCCGTTTTCCTGCGCGGCGGCCGAAGGCAGGAGGAGGATGGGATCTTTATGAGAAGCAGCTGTGAGGAGCGGTAGGCCTCTAGGGTAGAGCCTTCGCTGAATGGGAGGAGATCAGATCAGCTCCACTCAGCACCGACTAAGCCATCAACTCCCAACATCCCAAATATCACAGCTCAAAGCCTCGCACCAACACTGGCAAAGTCCTCCCCCCTGCCCACGCCCCCACCCCACACACACACACACACACACACACACACAGTGACACATGCACACAAACACATGCACACACGCACACACACACACAGACACACTTAACGCCAAGTGACAACACCTTAGCAGACAGCTGATAACTCCGACTCCAGGTATTGCCTGTGCTAGTAAAACTGAGCCCTTGGGTTCACACACTACAGTGCAATGCCACTGCACAGGGATGATACAGTACATCCTGCAAGGACATCCTGTTGATAGCACTGCTGACAACTCCTGACTCTGTTTTTCATGTCTGCTGACAACAATGTAATCCCTTCTGACACCAGAGCACTGTCTACGGATTGTGTGTAGTGTAGTATGACACATGCTCACTGTGTTGTTTAGACCAGAGACTGAAAACATACTCCCATACCATAATCTATACCAGTGCTTCTCAAACTCTGGGGCGGGCCCCACTAGTGGGGCGCAGACACATGACAGGTGGGGCGCGAGATGTCTCTTTGCGATCGACCAACAGTCGCACCATGACAACAAGAGAAATTTGGCTTTGAATTAGTAACATTAAAATTCGAACATTGACAAAAATTCTGTACTCGCAAAGTATTCCTCACGGAGGTACATGTATTGCGCGCAAATTGAGCCTTCCAGGTGGGGCGTGAAAATTCCCTGCCTTCCAAAGTGGGGAATGACAGAAAAAGTTTGAGAACCACTGCTCTATACTCTGTTCTCTATACTCCAACTACAGTCTAGACTTTTCCCTCATAGTCCTACGTCCTGAAATGGATATTGACTTCCATGAAGCTAATGATTCATCATCATACTGTAATATACTGTCATCGCTCTGGGAATATCTAGTGGGGTCAGAAATGATGATTGCAAAGATCTGGAAATTCTGATATTGAGCAATGGTGATAACTGTCGTCCCTTGTCACATCCACCCCCACAGAATACCATTGGCCCAAGAAATCTGAGAATGTGTGCATGTAGTTTTGCAATACTACTACTACCACTACTACTAAACTTAATCAAGGTTTATGTGCTGGTTTGGAACAAATACAGACAGTTTAACTTAATTCCCTGACCTGGGCACAATACACAAGGTCATCAGAAGGGATTGGGACTTAGTGGGTAGTCTGGGGGTGGGGAGGAGACTGTGGGTCAGGATGAGTAACTATACCAGCATGAGAATCTAATGACTGCAGCTGGTCAAACAGACTTTTTCTTATCTGACAAGCAGCCTAGTCAAATAGCCTTGGTCTGAATGCATACCATGAATTATTTGACTCTCTCTCTCCACACAGTCTCTCTCTCTCTCTCTCTCTCTCTCTCTCTCTCTCTCTCACACACACACACACACACACACACACACACACACACACACACTGGCAGTCAGATAAGGTGTCGGTCTGTCTGTTCTGCTTAGTTCTCCACTGAAGCAGGATAAGGGTCTGCCTGGCTGACCTTGCCGCCTTGTGTGAAGCTCCTCATTGTTGGGGTCCCTCCCATGTGTGTCGGGAGCTGCCCAGTGCAGTACGGAGCAGTGCGGAGCCCTATAGGGTTAGTAGGTATCAGGGCTGAGCTGAGGGCTGCTGCTGCTGGTGAAGGCATGTGAGGTGGAGGTGCGGAGCCCTATAGGGTTAGTAGGTATCAGGGCTGAGCTGAGTGCATGCATGGTGAAGGCATGTGAGGTGGAGGCTGGCTGGTGTGTGTGTGTGTGTGTGTGTGTGTGTGTGAGGTGGAGGCTGGCTGGTGTGTGTGTGTGTGTGTGTGTGTGAGGTGGAGGCTGGCTGGTGTGTGTGTGTGTGTGTGTGAGGTGGAGGCTGGCTGGTGATTTGTGCAGGTCAGGGGAGGCTGAGTCTGGAGCTCTTTGTGTGTCGGGGGATTTACAGCCAGCACACAGATGGCTGGGGTCTCGCTTTTCCACTCGCTCACACACACACATGCACACACACACACACACACACACACACACACACACACACACACACTCATTGCTTATCCTCTTTGAAGCATTTGTGCTATACACAAACACACACACACACACACACACACACACACACACATGTGCATCCACAGAAGAGATAAAAATGCATACATAGCAGCCAGACAAACCCATTTCATCCATAAACAGTCACGCTGAACAAGCAATTTCAGGGTTTCAAATAGACGTATAAACACGTCTCGATTTACGTATGTGCGGACTTATCAGATGATGCTCTGGGCCTTGTTTTGCCCCGCTCCTCCTCTCCTGTGGCTTCACAGCTCGCTCGTATTTACATAAGTCTTGTTGTGTCCAGATACCAGTGACGGTCTGCCGATAGCCATCTCCTGTTTAGAGCGCTTAGTTACGCAACTGATGAAGCCTGATGCCCTGGCTCTGACCCACGCCGCTGTCCAATCTCCTCAGCTTCAGCTACAGTACTACACTATGACCACCCCCCCCCCCCCAAAACCCACCCGTTCAGCTACTACCCCATGACCACATACACCCCCCCCCAAACTAACTACACCCACTAACTACAGAGACGCAAGCTCAGCTTCAGCTACAGTATACCCTTCCCAAACCCACACCCCCCAAACTAACTACACTCACTAGCTACAGAGACCCAACCTCAGCTTCAGCTACAGTACACCCTTCCCAAACCCACACCCCCCAAACTAACTACACTCACTAGCTACTGAGACCCAACCTCAGCTTCTTGTCTGTAAGAAACTACTCTCTGTGAGATTGGGAAAAGAAGGTGTTGGGTCTCTGAGGTGTTGGCTTTGGCAGAGGTTAGCCATTGTCCTCTGTTCCATTTCTGCTTTTTAAGTGTGTTTGTGTTAGTTTGCTCCTTTTAGTTCATACTTTGTTTAAGAGGTGAGTACATTTTATAATTGATGTTCAGTTTCAGACTGCCAGCATTGGAATGTGGTTCACATTGAGTCTCTTGAGTTTTTGTAAACTCCAAAAAACTCTTAGAAGACAACAGGACAAACAGTTTGGTAAGTTCAGGGATCCCAGTGTATGTTCTGAACCAAATATAGTTATTCTGTGTTGCTCCCAATTTGTTGCTCCCAATTTTCCAGTTCTTTTGAGGGCTTCTCCATAGTCCTCCAAAGTCCTTTGGACATCTGTTCACACTGCTGATAAGATCCCTAATCTTGCCAAGTAGAGAGTCTGGCTACCCAATCTTGCAGTCAGGAAACACATGCTGAAAGAACCAAACTAATCCCTGACAATTAGGTATGTTAGCACGTGTTTGCAAACTTCAACCCACATACTTGGATGTCTCTGTTGTCTGTTAGCCCCTCCTAGTCTGCAAATCCAGCTAAAGTTGAACTGAATGTTGCACTTCACCAATAGCCTACAAATCTAGATGCACCCTATAGTGGTAGCAATTGTCTACAAGTATCTACTGTATGCAGGTACGAGTAGACATGAACCATAGGGCCTTAGTTGGTGTTCTATTAATTTTGATAGGACCAATCACATTGCCTTATCCTATCCTTATGATGAGCAGTTTGTAAGACAACCAGCCCTTGGTTTGGGCCTGGTCATTGCCTGTGTATATCTCCCTTCAGAACGTGATTCTCTTCTCTGATTGGCTGATGGGTGGCCATTAATTAATTATATTTTGAAATATTCTGTCTTGTCAGGCTACTTCACCAAAGCTTTGCGAAGGATAGATAGATAGATAGATAGATAGATAGATAGATAGATAGATAGATAGATAGATAGATACTTTATTGATCCCCAAGGGGAAATTCAAGAGACCTGTCACACCAGTCACAAGAATGAGAGGTCAAGGGGTGGGGCAGGTAGGGGTCATGGGGGGTCACACTTCCCCATAATGTTTTTATTGGCCAAAGCAGATGGCTTCCCTTCGAGCCATCACCACGGCCACTGGCATGCCTCACAGGTCAGCTGGAACAATAGCAAGGCAGCTAACAAAGGCTCGCCCACAGCTCCATGTACTCCCCCAGAAAAGAAGCTCCCCCGTCGGCCCAGGCAGTAAAACGAACGGGCCTGTCAGATTTACAGAGATAGATTAACTGCCTTTCACATACATACACACTCTCTTTTATAAAGAGAGATGCGAGTTTTAGCCCCTGGGCAGAGCAATGCTTCACCAGCCTCTCTGGAGCCTTAAAGTGCCAAATCCAATCCAATGCTGCGGAACCGAACAGCTTGGCTTTGCACTGACTGGGAGGGAGCTGTACTTCTGTTATTGGATACCTGCCATTAGTGTACATAACGTGATTCAACTCTCAACCCCAAGGCACCTCTTACAGTTCAATGTATGTAAACAGAAGCAAATACTAAGAACTGGGATGCATTGGCTATGCTTTACGTAAGTCACAAAGAAGTAACATGTTTTCCTCAGCAGTGCTGTGGAATGTGGAGTCATTTTGGCTGCCATATATTGTGCCTTGTCCAGAAACTTCACCATTAATGTGTAGCTGAGCTCCACTTCCCTACTCTATCCAAGTGTAACGTTATACTTTTAGTATTATCCTAAATATTCTCCCTATTTCATATACCTCTTTTCCATATTTCTTCAGCCTGTCTCCCAGCCCACTCCATTCCAGCCTCAACCTTGACCGAGAAAAGAAATGTAAAGCTACACGCCGCTTTTTTTTCTGGGGCAGCATACATTCTTCAGCTCCACTCACATGGATTTGGGCTCTTTTTTCCTCTGCCTTTTTCAGTTGGGGAGAGGGAGAGAGAGAGAGAGAGAGAGAGAGAGAGAGAGAGAGAGAGAGAGAGAGAGAGAGAGAGAGAGAGAGAGAGAGAGAGAGAGAGAGAGAGAGAGAGAGAGAGAGAGAGAGAGAGAGAGAGAGAGAGAGAGAGAGAGAGAGAGAGAGAGAGAGAGAACGATGAAGATGGAGGGGGTGGCTGTTTCTGCTCAAACATGTGACCCCCTACACACACACACACACACACACACACACACACAGCTGAAAATCATTTGGGCCTTCAGGCCAGTGATACACTGACGCAAACCTCCCTCCCTCTCCCAAGGGTTCTCTCTGAAAGAGAGAGAGAGAGAGAGAGAGAGAGAGAGAGAGAGAGAGAGAGAGAGAGAGAGAGAGAGAGAGGGAGGAGAAATGCAAAGTTTTCTTTATGTTCAGATGCATAATGTCCACCTAGAATTATACCTTCTGCTATGACTTATTTCAGGATCAGGAAGCACTCCAAACCCAAATCACAGATCTTTAGTGGCCCTTCACTATTCCTCTTAGCATATCAAAGTTTAGTCACTGCATGCCAAAAGAATGGCGTAGTCCTTCTGGCTCGAACTGAACACAAACAGCCAAAGTTTCAAGCCAACAGCATCGCTGGGATTTTTAGTGCTGCCAGATATTACTCAGTGTCAAAATCAACAACTGACAAAACTCATTGCAGAGTCACACAGCTTTAGCTCCAAGGTGAAGCACATAGTGAGAAGGGACAAGAAGGGTTAAACTGGAGGACTGACTGTAACGTCAGCAGAGCGTAGAGGTGTTTCATAGGTAACTAGAACAGCTGCAGGGGACACAGGAATGTCTAGCATGAGGGGTAAGCTAAGCAGTGAGGCCCAGCACAGACCTACAGGGACTGACTGACTGTGTGTACCATTACCTTGAGTTTTTTTTTTTTTTAAATGGAGTTGGGAAGCTCTTGGGAAGTGTTTGATGACCTGTGTGTGTGTGTGTGTGTGTGTGTGTGTGTGTGTGTGTCTGTGTGTACCATGCAGTTCTCTCACCCTTGCACGCCTGCGGGGTGATGTCATACTTCCTTGTTATGACGTGTGGGAGGTTGAGTTACACAGATGAGTATGTGGATGGTGTGTTTGTCAGAGGCTTTCAACAACAAGGATGAATAACATGCTCTGCAAATGGGACCACAAGAAAGTAATTCAGAAGAGAATGACTAAAACTGAACAATCATTCACCTTCCTATTACTGCTGAGGAGAAAGGAGCTTTTATAGCTAGAAAAACTCATTGGGTTTTAGCCAGTGATTGCCTGCTCGTAAGAGCTTGCTTGAGACTCTTAGTTTGGCCAGGAAATGAGGACCGTATGGAGCCAGCACTGAAACAAGCAGATGTTGGCAACACATCATTCATGGCCGACATCAGAGGCCATGTCAACATCCTCACTTACAAGTACAGCAGAATGCCCTCTTGTTGCATCCTCACTTACAAGTACAGCAGAATGCCCTCTTGTTGCATCCTCACTTACAAGTACAGCAGAATGCCCTCTTGTTGCATCCTCACTTACAAGTACAGCAGAATGCCCTCTTGTTGTGTCGGAGCGTCGCTGACATGCAACTAACTGGCCTTAATTGCGTTGCACTTGGGAATTCCCAGAATGTTGCCCCGTCGAAAAAGAAAAAAATCTCAATATCAAAACACAAATCTTCTGTGTTTGATTTGGCTGAACACACACACGTGATGCAGAATTCTTAAGGAAGGGGACACTTACTGCCCAGGGTCAAATTCCACACACAGTAGTGAGGATTTTGTCATTGATCATTTCTCTGTCTATTTGCCGTTGAACAATTGTATTAGAGTCTCTTTTAGAAGCGTATGTTTTGCTGTGCTCCGTAACTTAGTTGGTGTGTGTTTATAACTCTTTTGTGTGTGTGTGTGTGTGTGTGTGTGTGTGTGTGTGTGTGTGTGTGTGTGTGTGTGTGTGTGTGTGTGTGTGTGTGTGTTTTGCAGGATGCCAGCTGCTAGCACGATGACCGGTGGAAGGGCTCTTCTGCTCTGCACAAACACTGAGAACTGCATTTACCAATCTGTCAACGGGTAAGGAACACTGGAACACTGGAGAGATTAAACAATAATATTATCTGCAAGTCTCCAGTTTGCCCACAAGCAAACTGGATGGTCTAGTAAATGAGAACTGTTTAGTAAATAATTAGCTTTTATACCTGTTAATTGCCTCTTGAAACAGCAGTCATAGATGACCACTCTGCAGGAATGTCCATTTAGCCGTAAACACCCACCATGTGTCCACCACTCTCTCCTCTACTCTCTCTCTCTCTCTCTCTCTCTTCCCTCTCTTTCTCTTCCCCCTTTTCCTCTTCCCCTCTTTTCCTCACATATGCAGCCATGCAAAGACAAACTGGTAAACTAGTTGACATGAGTTACTTGGGACACCCCTAGCAGCACATGCTATTTTTATCTTCATTACGAACACTTAAGCAAATCACTCGACCCGATGTTCACCATTAAGTGAATAATGACATGACTTGGGTGGTATGGAATGCAGTGTAGAAAATTAGTGGGGGCCATAAATTTGATGAAGGAGACTTTGGAGCAGCTCCCTGCTTATTAAACTTTTCCCCATTTGCCCTCTCAGTCAGTTAAACCGGCTGCTCAAATTCTTCAACAAATGTGGAACATGAAAGACCCTTTAATCCTTCCGTTCTCCCTTGGTATCTTCCTGAGAAGTTCAAACGTTTCAACATTTGCTTTTCCTTTTCGCTTTCTTCTCCACATTGTATGAGGGAACTGCAGCTTCTTGTCCAATCAGAGGTCACGCCACCGGCTTTTTCTCCCCTAGTTTTAAGCTGCTCATTACCTCCTACAAGGAAGACACTATCAAAACTGTCCAGTCCAAACCTCTTGTATGCCTTTCTTTCTCACTTCTCTACTCTCTTTTTCTTTCTCTTTTTCTTGGCCCAGGGGTTTGACCTAGTTTTTCCTCTTCACCGCTCCATGCTTCATAAAATCTGCAGCCTCAACCAAGGGGGAAAAATCTCGTAAAAACCAAGAGATTTTCAAAACTTTTCCCCCATGATTTTTTCCCTAACATGCCGAGGTTAGGGCTTGAAAAATGACCCCAATTTGAAATTCTGTGAGGGAAATGTGTTCAAGGCCAGTGATGCACATGTGTTTTGAACGTTTTCCAGTATGCTACATGACTTTGGAAATGATTTTGCCATGTCATGCAAAATTGCATAGGCCACATTTCTGTAGTTTGCTTGTTGAGACCTAATAAATTGATATGTTGGGCATCGTCCAAGAATATGTTTATCATTTGAGCTGATTATAGCTCAGAGAATTCCCTCCACATCCAGAAATAGATAGGAAACTTGATCCTTAACTCACAGTAAAGTAAGATAAGAAAAAAAGTTCATACTTTCTCCGAAGACAAATCAATGGGTCTCATACACCAGTATCTTCTTAATAAATAGATTTGTTCTTAAGGTCCCATTTAAAAACCTATTCTGATGAATGCAAATCTGAAAAACTGCGTAAGTGGGATCTCAGAAAAAATTTCCTCGTAAGAACTGCTGCTGAATAAGGCCCAATGAGATTCTAACAGGCCCATTACAGAGGGATGGCATTTCATTTGTGCAGAATCTAGATTCAGGCTAATCATAAGTTTGGCCAAGTGTAAGAATAACTAATTACAGCTCCTGTCCTTGCCCTGTAATTAAGCAGAGTTAGTGATCACTCAGGCTTGATGTGTGAGAGAGGGCAGATCTAGAGTGATCATGAGTGTGTGTGCTCTGTGTGTGTGTGTGTGGTGTGTGTGTGTGTGTGTGTGTGTGTGTGTGTGTGTGTGTGTGTGCAGGCTCCAGTGCTGTGTGAGAGAGGGCAGATCTAGAGTGATCATGAGTGTGTGTGCTCTGTGTGTGTGTGTGTGTGTGTGTGTGTGCAGGCTCCAGTGATGTGTGAGAGAGGGCAGATCTAGAGTGATCATGAGTGTGTGTGCTCTGTGTGTGTGTGCTTTGTGGTGTGTGTGTGTGTGTGCAGGCTCCAGTGCTGTGGGTTGAAGCTCGGTGAGACTCCAACTGCTGCGCCCCAGCGGCCAGAGTTCGGCGGGGACGGAAGAGGGGACAGGGGTAGCGGCTCGGCCCGGCTCGCGGCTCCGGACGGCGTTGGTGTCGGCGGCAGCCCACAGGGCGACGACATGCTCGCCCACAAGCGTTCGTCCAGCATCGACACCCACACGGAGAACGGCCTCGCCAGCTGCAGCAGCAAGCTCTCCAAAACCCCCATGGCTGTCAGAAGCAAAGCCAGCATCCGAGACAAGATCTCCCAGTGGGAGGGCAAGAGCGAGTCCACTGTGGGCCCCTGCCCGGCCACGGCTGGACAGAGAGAAGCCGACAGCGTGAAGAAGAAGGACATCAAAAGCAGCGAGATTCAGAGGCGAGACAGTCGGAGGCTCGTCAGCTGGGAGAGACCGGAGTCTGGCAAGGAGAATGGAGGAGGGAAAACGAGCGATTCGAGGCCCATGTCTCCAGAAGGATTCTCTAGGGACAGAGACAGTGGCCTGGACAGAGGAGGACTTCGTGCTAAAATGGCGGAGACTGTCCAGGACAAAAAATCAGTTTCAACTCACATTAAGAAACTGGAGCAGGCCATGAAAGAGGTGCCAAGCAAACCCTCGATAGCGTTCCCTGGGAACTATTTCTGCCCTCCTTCCAAGGAGGAGCAGGAGGAGGCGGAGAGGAAGGGGGCAGAGCCTATTTTCGGGACACTGGATGTAGCACGGTCCACGAGTCGGACTCGGCGAAGTCGGGATGGGGACCCAGAGAACGTTTACACAGAGCCTGGGGCGCCATCCATCAACCCCGTACCCAAACCCCAACGCACCTTTCAGCACCATACCCCACCGGGCCTACCAGTGTCTGCTGGAGGGTCGGTGAAAAGCAGACGCAACCTCCCCCCTCTCCCCTCAATACCCCCACCACCACTGCCCACATGCCCCCCTCCTGGTGTCTGCAGACGGCCCTGGGCAGACAGGCCTCGCGACAGCAGCAACAGGTATGGTTTGTGTTCATGGTTCTTTCCTCATCCATAGGCTGTTGCACCACCACAGAAAAGCATTGACAAATGACAATGAGAGGTTCATTGTTTGGAAAATGGACTTCTTGTGGTAAGCTTGAATGTGTTACATACCATACCATATGTGGTGCTTTTACATGCTTCCAAGGGGGGAGGACAAATGCTCTTTGTGTGGGTTCAGACCGTTTGATTTACTGTCTCCATCTCCCCCCGTAGTCTGACTAAGAGGGTGTCTGCTCTGCTCGCACACAAAAAGGTTTTCCTCTCCTCTTGTTAGAATAATGGAGGAGTCTTTGTGCTGTCTCCCTCCACATGGGCAAAATCAGACTTTACCAGTCTAGAGTAAGAATCAGACTTTACCAGTCTAGAGTAAGAATAAGGAGTTGGTATTTTTACTAAGGCCAGGGGAGCAATTAGCTCTTATTCCCCCCTGAACAATATCTGCCCTTGCACCAGATCATGTTGTGCTTGTTTTCTTTCCCTCTCCAACCTAATGAAATCCTCAAAACAAAAACCTAACATTCACGCAGGTGTCCCAATCTGTTACCACAACAAACTCATAAGGGCACCAATTTCCTGTGAGACCTTGCAGATCCATCCACCATCCTCCATTTTCCCTCTCCCTCTCTCCCCCCCTTCTATTCATTATTGTCCCCTGCCTTGCCTTGCCTTGCTGTGCCTGCAGGAAGTCTTATGAGTTCGAGGACCTGCTGCAGTCGTCCACGGAGAGCTGTCGAGTGGACTGGTACGCCCAGGCCAAGCTGACCCTTACACGCACTTTATCGGAGGAGAACGTCTACGAGGATATCCTAGGTAACGCACCCTCCGTGTCAAACACAAAAGCCACAGTCAGGGTGGAGTGGCGTGAGGGAGGGAAATGGCAGCAAGGGTGCTGGGAGACAGGAAACAGCACTCAGTTCTGATGACATGTTTAATAGTGAGCCATTATATAATGCAGCTGCACAATGTGTAGTTAAGTGAGAAACAAAAGCGTTATGGACAAGCACGACTTTCAGGGACTACCAGGTGCGGGCTTTCTCTTGTTTGTCATTTGAATGTTTGAATGTTTCTTTTTTTTGTCAGCATTTCACTTAAATCTCCAAAGCAATATGAAATGCGGTTGCCTGGCAACATTGTTTGTATCAGCAGGACAAATCCATTGGCTAAGACGAGGTTAGCTGAGGCAACATTTTGCATAATATTGTAAAATAACTGGTTGGTTATTGGCAATTTAGCTTTTGCTATGTATTTTCCTCATGGAAATAAGCTTATGTTTGGTTTACCCCATGCCTTGGCCAACTCATTTCTTGACTCTGGTGGAGCCAGCTGTGTGAGGTCTGACCTGTGGAGGTCTGTGATGTTTGCTCACGGAACAGCGGGGGTGCAATGGGATAGGTCCTCTTAGTGGTCACCACATGTACAGTACCCGTCCAGAAACACTTTATTAGGAGACTGCTCTCAATACTGTATGATCACCCACAGCTGCTGGAATATTATTGGTGGCATCATTTAAGCCGAATATACTGTAGGATAGGAGAGAATTCTCAGGCACTCATGTGACGTGAGAGGAATTTGAGGGTCTTGTATAATGTGCAGTCCTTGGGAATACTCCAAACTCCAAAGTTGTCATTGCCCATTATATGATTTTACAATCTATGCAATGAATTCAATATGTATTCAACTCTGAAGTGGTAACTTTAAAAAAGAAGAGAGATGTGGTTGAGAAGAGATTGTGATTGTACAACTATGCACATGGTGCCTGGCTCAGGTTTTTATTAAGATTCATTAGCAACAGCAGAGGTGGGGTCACAAATCAGATGTGTAACTCAAGTTTTGTTTTGTTAAAGCTCAGTGTCTGTGGTGCCTGAGGTTGCTTTAACGAGTGAAATGTGAGAGGCTGTACTGTGCTGTGCTGTGCGTCGCAGCGAACGCAGCTAGTCTTGTGCGGAAAAGAACTGGATGTTCCTGCCTCACGTCCTCCTCCTACAGGTCGCATCTGGCGGATGAATCGACATGGGAGATGGGCTGCTTCTGACATGAATCCTCTCCCCCTACAACTCCCAACCACTTCCTATTACTCCCCACTCCTCACTAATAGCCTGCTAGCTAGCGGCCATGCTTGAGCAGAGCGTGGCAGAGCGAGGGAGCCGTGTGTGCCGTTGCACTTGGCTGCGAATGACAGCACCTCCAGTTGTTTCCCTGGCAAACGCTCAAACATCTGGGGCAAGGGGTTGAAAAAAGCAAAACAAAAACACAACAGTTGGAAAGGGTAGCTGGAAAATGGAATAAAATAAAAAAAATGTTTTGACGCAGGAAATTAGCAATAAATATTCAGGGAATCTTTATCTGGTGAGTGTGTTGTGACTTATGACGCTAGAGTGGTTGCCATGTTTGAAAAAGAAAGTGAGTGATTTCTCTAAACTGTTTTTAGATCCTCCATCAAAAGAAAACCCTTATGAAGATATTGAATTGGAGAACAAATGTCCCTTGCCTGTGTCCCCCTCCTCTTCAATTCCAGACACACCATCTAAGGTAGGAATACTTTGAAGTTGGATTTTATGGCAGTGGCATAATATGCTGTCAACCATTACTGTCAAAGTTTAATGCAATGAAAATACCACATACTTCCCACTATCCTAATTTTGTGAGTGTGTGTGGACATGTGACTCAAAGCTCTGGCCATCTCAACAGCTTGCCTCAAAGCCTGGATTCTTCCGGCAAAACTCTGAGCGGCGCAGCTTCAAACTGTTGGACCTTCGCAAGACCAATCGTGACGGAGGCATTGCATCACCTTCCCGCATCAGCCCTCCGTCCACTCCCAGCAGCCCCGACGACACCCCCTGTCTCTCGGGGGACCCCTACAACCGCAGACGCAGGAAAATCCCAAAGGTACCGTCAATGGGGGCCCAGGTCTGGGGTTGTACGTTGTCCACACACAACTCACGCTTGTGATTTGAACGCTGCTGCTGCTGCAACTGAGTTGTAGTCTGGAAATGCTTTGGACGCACTGCAGGCAATGAGTGACACAAACAGAGAGTTGCTCTGCTGAGCTTTACGTTTGTTTGTGCTGCCTGTGGGGAAGATTGCTGATGAATACCAGTGTGATGAAATCAAGTCTTGCTTTGATGGAAGCTCAGTGGTGTTGTGTGTGTTTGCACGCCTGCTCAGTGGTGTTGTGTGTGTGTTTGCACTCAGTGGTGTTGTGTGTGTGTGTTTGCACGCCTGCTCAGTGGTGTTGTGTGTGTTTTTGCACGCTTGCAGATGGTGCTGAAGATCAATGGCATCTTCGAGGCGAGGAGAGGGAAGAAGAGAATGAAGCGGGTCTCCCAGTCAACGGAGGCCAGTTCGGGGAGAGGTGTGTGTGTGTGTGTGTGTGTGTGTGTGTGTGTGTGTGTGTGTGTGTGTGTATGAGTGTTGCACTCCACTTTGTCCCCTCAGGCACTAAATGCACCTTAGTTCACCAATCAGCCCACAAGGAGTCAGACATTTGAAGTCCCACACCCACCACCACCACCTCCACCCATGCCCCCACCCCACTTCATGTGTCCACTTAACTTTATGACCATGTTTACATTTTTTGGGTCAGTTAGTTTGGGCCTACTTTTTTCAAAGCTGTGGAGGGTTACGCCACTTAATCAAACACATATGTGGAACCAGGCTTGGGATATATGTGTGTGTGTGTGTGTGTGTGCATGCTCACTCAGTCTTTCTTCACTTACGTCAGTGACACTTCTTTGCTTTGATCACGCAGTGACTGATGAGAACAGCGAGTCCGAAAGCGACACTGAGGAGAAACTGAAAGGTAAGAAGGGTTCCAGGGTTCTTTTAGAAGGGTTCCAGGGTCCTTTTAGACGCTTGAAGTGTCTGCATTCAACTATTGGGCACAAGCTATACTAGCATCAAAGAATATACTGGATTATCTGTCTGGAAAACTAATGACTGACTGTTCTAATGTATTCCTCCCTCTGTTTGTAGCCCACAGTCAGCGGCTGGTATCGGTCCAGTCCATGCTGAAACAGACGGGCCGTTACCGCACCCTTGAGCGAGACCTGATGGACTTGCAGGAGAGGAAGCTCTTTGAGTACTTCCTGGTTGTCGCACTGCATAAGACAAAGGCCGGGGCACCTTACCTGCCCGAGGTGACTCAGCAGTTCCCCTTGAAGGTATAAAAAAAAGGCAAAATAATATTTCATCTTCATAACCTCCTCACTCTGGGAATAGAGAGCCATGATTCTTAGATGGCAACAGTGCCGGGAATGTCAATTTCAAGGATTGCTTTCTGGTGATGCATTTGTGTGTGTGTGTGTGTGTGTGTGTGTGTGTGTGTGTGTGTGTGTGTGTGTGTGTGTGTGTGTGTGAGAAAGGAGCTGAATAGACCATTAAAAGTAAAATTAATGTATATTTCTGGGACATGACTATTTTATTTTTTCCACCAGCTGGAGAGGAGTTTTAAATTCATGAGAGAAGCTGAGGATCAGCTGAAGGTCATTCCACAGTTCTGTTTCCCTGATGCTAAGGATTGGATACCTGTTGACCACTTTCCCAGGTGAGACCACACACTGTGGATATAATCATATATTATTCACAATTGTGTGATATCTCCTTAGTCTGCATTGTACACAAGTACAATAAATCTGTGGCTTCTGTTGACTGCATAAGTGCACACACACACACACACACACACACACACACACACACACACACACACACACACACACACACACAAGCTCATGCTGTAATGAATTCCTGATTACTTCTGGTCTGTTGCGTTTGAGCAGCAGCAGGAAAAGTGATTTGTTTATCCCGGTCTCATGTGAGCAGTATAATGAAAGCAGCTTTGGCCAGGTGACAGGTGATAATAATGCAGTGTGATGAGTTACACATGGAGGAATTTAGGCCCAAGCTGAAGAATCACTCAAAGAAACACCACCTGCAGGCATCCCCATTCATCACACTGACACAAGCAGGCAGAGCTACATCACTGGTGTGTGTGTGTGTGTGTGTGTGTGTGTGTGTGTGTGTGTGTGTGTGTGTGTGTGTGTGTGCGGCAAACAGCAGATGTCTTTGTGTATATCACGCTGCCCAAGTCAACCCCATATATACCCACCGCCCCCCCACCCCCACCTCTTTCCCAACCTTGTGGGCCTTATTGTAGGAACTGAGTGATCCTTCTGGTTATGTTCTAATGAGAGGTCTCCTCTTTCAACAAGCTCTCCTTACAGTTGTTTGAAGACTTCCCCCCCCCCTCTTTCTCAGTGAAATCTCAAATCTCATTTTCTTTCTTTCAATAGTGAGACCTTCTCGTTTGTCCTGACGGGTGAGGACGGAAGCCGGAGGTTTGGTTACTGCCGGCGTTTGTTGGTGAGTTTTATCTGCTAGTGTAGATTTCTAATGTGGAAGTACAGTATTAAATAAAAAGCAGGGGATCTTTGAGCAGTGGGAAAAGCGCTGGTTGGACTGACTCTGGCTCTACCCATGTCTGGGCAGGAAAGCCTCTTATATCCTGTTTCCTCAGCGCTACATGTGCTGCCAGTGTTAACATGTTGTTGGTGTTAACATGTTGTTAACATGTACAGTGTTAGCAGGTGTCGCTTGTTACACTTCATAACACACCACTCTCTTTTCATAACAGAGATGGCATCATGTTGAATCTGTCTGTGTGTGTGTGTGTGTGTTTTTCCATTCCAGCCCAGTGGTAAAGGAAGACGGCTGCCTGAAGTTTACTGCATCGTGAGCCGACTGGGGTGTTTTGACCTCTTCTCTAAGGTACTCGAACCCTCCACCAATCCCGCCTGCATCCCCCCCCCCCTCCCCTCCCCTCCAGCACACCCACTCATGTGCCCACAGAGCCCCACCTCCCAAGTCCTCCCAGTCCCTACTTTCCCAAAGAGCTTGGAGCTCAAGCTGCTGAGAAACAGATGCAGAACCAGAGTTTGCAGCTGATGTGGTCGCTCGCACTGAGCCAGGCTCTCTAATGAAACATAATTTTGGTGTGCACCCATATGGGTATGAGAAGTTGGTCTGTGTGTGTGTGCCTGTGTTTGTGGGAACAGTTTGTTAATCGACTGTGTATTTGGCTCTGTGTGTGTGTGTGTGTGTGTATGTGTTGTGTGTGTGTGTGTGTGTGTGTGTGTGTGTATGTGGCTCCGTCTGTGTGTGTGTGTGTGTGTTGTGTGTGTATGTGGCTCCGTCTGTGTGTGTGTGTGTGTGTGTGTGTGTGTGTGTGTATGTGGCTCCGTCTGTGTGTGTGTGTGTGTGTGTGGCTCCATCTGTGTGTGTGTGTTGTGTGTGTATGTGGCTCTGTGTGTG
Source organism: Sardinella longiceps (assembly GCA_027497455.2). NCBI lineage: Eukaryota > Metazoa > Chordata > Actinopteri > Clupeiformes > Clupeidae > Sardinella > Sardinella longiceps. The sequence goes on from JAODXP020000017.1 coordinate 20,658,959, forward strand.
TGTGTGTGTGTGTGTGTGTGTGTGTGTGTGTGTGTGTGTGTGTGTGTGTGTGTGTGTGTGTGTGTGTGTGTTGCTCTCAGATCCTAGACGAGGTGGAGAAGAGGAGGGCTATTTCCCCGGCCCTGGTGCAGCCCTTCATGAGAGGCATCATGGAGGCTCCTTTCCCAGCTCCAGGGAGAACCATCACTGTCAAGAACTTTCTGCCAGGCTCTGGCACTGAGGTCAGTCACACCCAGAGGAACACACACACACACACACACACACACACACACACTACAGGACACTACATTCAGCTCAGCAGCACCATCACTACACACACATCCATCTACCTGTACACCTTCGTAGCACTTCTGCCTGGATAAGTGCCATTGAGGGCACAAAATATCGTTGATGCGAATACCAGGGCCGGTTCTTGCCTTTTAGGTGTCCTAGGCAGCACTAATTTAGAAGTTATATGATCCCCTCTTTTCTAGAAATACAAGTGAAAAACTGAAGGTAAAAATAGCAATAGAATGTATTGTGATGCCCCGCTGCATATTCTGGCTGCCCTAGTGTCGTCTGATGCCTAGAACCGGCATTGAGCGAATACAATACAGTCTAACATGCAGATCTCTTCTTCTCCATGTAGGTGATTGAGCTGTGTCGGCCGTCGGACTCCCGCCTGGAGCACGTGGACTTTGAGTGCCTCTTCTCCTCTCTGAGTCTGCGTCTCCTGCTCCGAGTCTTCGCCTCGCTCCTGCTAGAGCGCAGGGTCATCTTCACAGCAGACAAGCTCAGGTGAGGCTGAGTCACTGTCTGACTTTTTCTTTCTTTTTTTGCAGCACCCAGTCAAGGGTATCGCCTCCTTTTATGGTAGCTTCATATTTCTGCATCATGATCGTTAGTAGGCTATGGTATTAATGGAGCTAGTGCTTTGGCTTGGCATATTGACATATATGGAATGTTTTCAAAAGACTGTTCCAATTCTTCTTTTGGTTCTATTGAGCCTTGCAAGCTGCTTGAGAGAGGGACGGTGCATGGACCCAGAGAGACGGATTAGACTGTGAAGAGTCCGTATATATTCCTCCTCACACTCTTGTCTAGTCTGCTCTCGGTATGTGTGAAAGACAGAGGGTGAAAGGGGGGGGGGGGGTGACAATGCAACAAAGGGGAGAAGACTATATGTGGAACAATTTTGCCGAGAGAAAGTTGTGGAAAAAATGCTGTTGTGTTATACGGTTGCCTTGGGAACAATCTTTTTCTCTTTGGAAAAAGCTGCCGGAATCCAGAGGCAGGGATTGAAAGGAGAAGAGAGCACCACGCTTTAGAGCTCGACAAAACTATGGGCAAATAAAAAAGTCCACATAACACTGCCCTCTTCAGGCATGCCTCTGAAACGCAACTTCTCTTCTCTACCCTTTCCACATTTGAATGAAATATCACCATTATAACCTATACATTTCAGGGATATCAATATATAGACCAAATATTTCAATAATAATTCAGAATAGATTCATGAAGAATTGCAGAACTGAAGGGAACTGTGAGGTTGCTGCTCCGACGCTGATGGTTTTTGATCCAGTATAAATGAAAACAGACACATATTGAAGACATACTGAAAACAGTCACATGCTGAAGACATTAAGTCAACATTGAAGGGCTACTTCATCCACTACCACAAACCCAGTAATCATGCCATTACCAAACTCTCTAGTTTTTTTCTGCAAAAAGACAAGTGGGAAACTTCTTTTGTTGTATTTGCACTTGAACCAAGTTTTTGAACTTTGCTGAGAAGCAATCTTACGTCTTTCCTCCAAAGCAACTGGTGTGGTAGCCTACTACATTGTCATCATGCCACCCTGTGGCTAAATGAGGAACTACACAGGACTTCATCACAAATTACTGTAGTTAGCTGCACCAAATCATTAATGGCAGTTAAACCTCAGCTTTCTCTTGCATCATAGCAGCGACAAAAGCAATTTCCTTCCATTAAAAGAAAATCAAAAACTGTGAAAGCTCTTTTAAGACAGATTGCTAATATTGCTGAGTTGATGACAGACAGTCCTTTCTGTTTGGTTGTGTTCCAGCACGCTGTCTCAGTGCTGCCACGCGGTGGTTGCCCTGCTCTACCCCTTCACCTGGCAGCACACCTACATTCCAGTGCTTCCTCCCGCCATGATGGACATTGTCTGCACCCCCACGCCTTTCATTGTGGGCCTTCTGTCCAGCTCACTGCCCCGTCTGAAAGAGCTGCCTATTGAGGAGGTAAGATCCAGGCTCCTAGACTAGACACCAAGGAATGTGCGTACATACTGTTGGCAAATTCAAATATTCTTTCTTTCTTTCTTTCTTTTCCTTGTTGCACCGGGGAATAATATATCATTGAATAAAACATGACAATTAATTTGTAAATGGAAATAGTTGTATGAATGTTACACATATCTTTTGCATAAGTTTTGCATCACTGTAACAGTGTCTCTATCAAAGATTATGTAACTTACTCCAAAGGAAGTCATTTTAATTCCATTTGTCATGTTTTACTGGAAACCAAAAAGAGGAGGAAGAAAGAACTATTATTGGCTCAGGGAGAAACACAGCAAACATGAAAAACTTGCAAGGGTCTGAATGTTCCAATGAGCCCCTCTAACTTCACATAGCCTTTTATGTGAGAACATGGCACAGTGCACCCGTCCAGCCTTGACCCTCTTCCTCTGTCCCACAATGCCGCCTGCCCTCTGAAAACGAGCTGAGATTAAATGCCTGACAGGAAATGACATCATCCCCTCCCTTTTTACTCTTTCCACAGGTTCTGGTAGTCGACCTTGGCAACAGCCGTTTCCTCCGACAGGTACTATCCCTTGCCCTAAAGTAAATATGTCAAGATGCATTTGTAGAAAGCAGACTAATGCCAAGTGCAGATGGAGAAAGGAAACTCATTGTCCAGATGTTGTTGGCTATGTTCTTACTCTAGCTGGACGATGAAGACTCTATTCTGCCCCACAAACTCCAAGCAGCTCTGGAGCACGTTCTGGACAAGAGGAAGGAACTGGCTTGCGACAAAGGAGACCTGGCCAGCGGTGAGAGAATCAAGCATGATTTCATAATATGAACCAAAAACATGCACTTCATCCACTTTGTTAGTTACTTAAATTGTAATAACTAATTTATAACCATGTGCATGTATTGTAGGTTAACTAGGTTGATTATACATACATGCATACGTACTGAATATGCATAGATACACTCATACATACTGAATACATACATGAATACATACATACAGTCTACGATACATGTAAATTGTACAATATAGAAGCTAAAGCAATGCAAGAGCAATGTGAGCCCTTTCTGACTTAGCTCTTGTTCTTCCTGCAGAGTCCAGCTCTTTGAGTAGCGTGGTGTCAGAGGCCTTTGTGCGCTTCTTTGTGGAGATAGTGGGCCATTACCCTCTGTTCATGGGTGGTGGTGGGGAGCGTGACGACGACTCCGCCTCCTCCACCTCCCCTTCCCCCACCCCCTCCTCCTTCCAGCGCGAGGCCTTCCGCAAGGCGGTCATCTCCAAGAGCCTGAGGCGCTTTCTGGAGGTGTTTATGGAGACGCAGATGTTTGCTGGTTTTGTGCAGGAGAGAGAACATCGCCGGCAAGGCCTCAAAGGTGTGCTACAGGTTTTCGCCCACTGCCCAGTCCACTCCATACAAATGTATGGGAGAATTGACCTATGGCTAAACCACGCCCTCGAACGCGAAGAGCCAAGTGGAGTGGAGGGGGTGTGGTTTAGCCATAGGTCAATTGTGACAATGGTCTATAATTCTCTATCTGAACTATTAATGTAGCTAAGATGAGCAATGAACATGTATAAATAGAAATTTTGGGGTGCTTTGGAGGTGTTTTATGTGTGTTTGTGCAAGAATGAATGTTTTTTAATGCTTTATGTCATTTCTCATTTTCATTTTAAAGGTTTGTTTGAAATTCGGGCTCAAGATTACCTGGACTCCCTGCCAGGAATTGAGAACCGTGGAGTTAACAAGTTCCTAAAAGGTTTAGGTAAGAAGAACAGTCACATTATTTTCAAACTTGTCTCATCTGATGAGTGTTATCTGTTAGGCCATGAACACTTGCACTCTCTGATCTCCTCATCTGTTTTCAATTATCTCTCTCCATCACAGGAAATAAGATGAAATTCCTGTCCAAGAAATGAAGAGCATGCTGCTATTCAGGACAGCACTAGAAGAATTGATGTACTTTTATCAGCCTGTTGGACCAAACGCTCCCCGGAGTGAGTTGACCAGGGCGTGGGCTCCAGAGGATGCACACCACCACTGAGAACGGGGAATAAACAATACAATGATGTGGCCAGAAACCAAGAAGCCTGCAGAGAAGAGTCTTGGCCAAGACAAAGGAAAAAAAAAAAAAATCCAATATCCTCTCTTGCCCATTCAAAATACACTGACTACTGGGCAATGGGCAACCAAGAAATAGGATCTGAGGTTGACTCACAGCATCATGCTTGACCTGCAGTCTCTGTGCTCGGTTTTGAGCCTAAAACCCCACCCCGAAACACCACAACTCGCTCCAATGTTAGCCATGTAGCCAAAGGAGAAATTGCCTTTGTACAGTTCTCTTCCTCACATTCCATCCATAGTTTTGAACTCTCTCAAAGATAGAGTACAACTTCTTTTAACACAGGAGGCTTTAATTTAATTTATATACTTTTAGACAAATGGTATCACCTATTCTCCCTCTTTTACTGACAGAATAAATGAAGTAGTTTTTCATATGTTATTTATCATGGTGCGATTCATGTGAGTTGATGAGAAAATGTACTGTGTCTAAGTTGCATCGACGTGACATGGAAATGCGATTACAAAATGGGGAGGCATAAAAAAAAACAATCAACAAAAATTGTGTGGGTCACAAGTCAAAAGATTTTTTCTCTGTATAGAGGAGAGAATCAGGACCAAATCTGAAGACAGACTTGATTTTGTTGACTCAGCCTACTGTTGTTCAGAGTAATTAAAAATAAACACCACTAGTTCTTCTTAAACTTGATTGAAAAGAATGCAATGAAAGTGTATATCAAATAAATTGATTTTTCATTAAAAAAACAAAGAGTTTGTTTGTTTATTATCTAATAAAAGGCATTCCTTCAAGGACTAGTCTACCACTCTAGCAAGTAACTGACCATTTGGAAAGCTTCAATAATCTAAAACAGGCCTATACCAATCATTAAGACTATTAGCAGCATTACTCTAGAATTGCACACATGCAGGTCAACTGGCACGGAGGCTATTTCTGACGCAATCGCTCCAATATCCACTGGAGGGCCCTCACAAGTCAAGCGTGGAGAACTGACAGCGGGCAAGGAGACGATGTAGTCTACAACCAAATGTGTGCGACGTCAGTGATTTCACGAGTTTGCTTTTTCCTTAGTCCTCTGTTGAAATGGCTAAATGAAAATGCAACTTTCGAGGGGAGAAAATTGCACTTGTTTATTATGAAAATATTATTATTTCAGCTGTAATATTTGACAACAAGCTACAGCAATCTCAAATGAGAAAAAAATCCCAGCCAAGTAATTAGCCCATGAGCTTGGTCAGACAATATTCACAACAGACACTCCCTCAGGTCGTTTCAGTCTGTCGTTCCCATAACGAGCAATGACAATCCTCGACCCCTGCAACTCTGAATGTGATTTCCTTTTTCCCTCTACCAAGGCTGCTTCTTTTCCTTTTCAGACCCCAGACCCTCCCCTTGAATCCCCCTCCCTCGTTACGTGCTGCCCGGTCGGTCTGTCCTGCCTCTCGCTTTCCTTTCGTCTTTCTCCCGTCCAGCCTTCATATCATACCACAGCTAATTCCTCAAATTCCAAACTTCCTTGCGCTTCAAACAACTCAGGAAGGGGGGACAAATACTCTGGTATTCCAGTCCCAATCTTCCCCAAAAATTCAACTTACCCGCCAGACGAAAGCACCCTGAGTGTTGACATTCAGAGGTAAGTGTTTCTTTGTACTTTTCCTTGTTATTCTTGTTGACCATTCACTCGTGTAAAGCTCTACTTTATCAGGCACTAGACTCAACCAAGTAATGTCTTCAAAACAAGACAATACTCACATATCCACATATCAGACATGCATGATAACGCGTCAAATTAGTCACTGTTTACAAATATTTCACATTTTTGAAATTTCTGAAATATTTGTCTTCTGAATTCCAAACATTTTTATTCTTACACTGTAGTTATTTCCTGCGTTTCGGCCGGAACTTTTTAAAGGAAACTTAACGTCATCGGTACGCAGTTAACATAAGCGCTCTGCGAGTGTTTACACATTAACTTATAGTGTTTGTTTCTAAAGCAAAATATTACTCTGCAGTTTTTAAGTTGGTTAACGTAGAGGATGAATAAGTATCCACAGGTGGGTGTGCTATTTTCCATAGTGGTCAAAATAATAATTTTAGCAGTAGCATAATAATAATGATGATAATATGCAGTAGCATAATAATAATAATAATAATAATAATAATAATAATAACTAGAGAATGTAATTTCAGAGAAATTACGAGTGCATTGAAAATGCAGTTGCTGTTTTTAGTTGATTTTGTTGCAAATCATTTCAGTAAATATGATTGCAACACATTTAGATGACTGGGGGCATAATTGGATAAGTGACAGTTGGAATGGTTGAACAGTTAATTAGTTGAGAAGTTTGAACCACATGACAGTAAAGTTGACTAGCATAAATTATCATATATGTTAAGTAGAATTCTAAGTGCTGACTAGCATGTTAAATATGTTACCATGATGATCACAAGAGTTATCTTAGTTGAATAGCATAAAAAAACAAAAATGTTAATTATCATGCTGACCATGTTCAGCTAGAATGCTAATTATGCTAGCATGATGATCAGAGGACTTAGCTGAGTTGAATAGCATCAAAAAACAAAAATGCTAATTAGCATCTTAACCATGCTAACTAGCATGCTAATAATATTAACATGATGATCAGAAGACTTAGCTGAGTTGAATTGCATGAAAAACCAAAAATGCTAATTAGCATGCTAGCTAAGCTAACATGCTTCATAATGTTAGCATGATGATCAAAAGACTTAGCGGAGTTGAATGGCATCAAAAAACAAAA
>JAODXP020000017.1:20666173-20668673 GCA_027497455.2 Sardinella longiceps
ACCCCCCCCCCCCACTGAGGACTTTTATTTTGAAATAGTTGTGGCCAGAGGAAACAGTTGACAGGAGTCATAGTTGATGACAGTTCACAGTTGGAATGGTTGAACAGTTGAATAGTAAAATCATTTTCCATCACATTAATATGATGAGGACTTTTAATTTGAAACAGTTGCGGACAGGAACCGGCTGGGAGGACGCATAGTTGATGACATCCAGAAGTTGAACTGAATCTGTAGTCCTAAGTGAGAGGATTGTAGTCTGGAAGTGGTTGCTAAGCTGTTGTTAGGTATCTAAGATGATTGATAGGCTGTTGCTAGGGTAGGTGAAGTGGTTGCTAGGGTGGTTGCTAGGTAAATCAAGTCAGTTGCCATGGTGGTTGCTAAGGTGCAAGTATGGAAGTGGTTGCTATGTGGTTGCTAGGCAGTTGCTAGGATATTTGAAGTAGTTGCTATGTTGTTGCTAGGCTGCTAATGTTAAGTCTATGGAAATTTTTAAATCATCATAGTTTAAAAAGTTTAAAAGTTAGAAAGTAGAAAAGACATTGCAATCATTTCCCGAGTATGACGATCACAACGTAGTTTGAATGAAGTTTCTAAGTTGAGTTGTTAGAGCTGAATTACATAGTTGAAGAAGAATAATAAGAAGAAATCGAAGAACAATAGAGTGCATTTTCAATGCACTCTAATAATAATAATAATAATAATAATGTCTTAGCCTATGAATGAAAAAGGGTGAACGTCAATATTCATGTGCTATTGTTTTTCCTTTAGATAAATAAGCTAGTGTTTCCTTCAATATGCTGATTGTCTAATTGGTTTATTGTTTGAGATGCCACAGATGTCATTTGTTGTAACTTGATGGAGCCTAACAATTTTGCTGTTATATCTTTTTGATAGCCTACTATACAGATAAAATAATAGGAGATGCCAATTGTAATTTTGTCCTCTGTACACGTGACACAATCCATCATCAAAATCTTTTTATTTTTGAAAATAATTTAGGCTATTTTTGTTAACTCAAGAATTCAAATGTCCTGTTATTTCTTTTTTTATGCTATGCCACTCAGAGGACATTTTCCAGACAGGTTCAGTTCAGTGTAGTTGAGTGCCGTTGGACTGATTTGGTGCTGGACAGGTTTTTGTGGAGGAATATTTCTGGTTGGGGTGTGATTAGTTAGAGAGCAGCTTGCGTGTTTGCCTGCCTGTTCCCCACAGGGTCTGCATGTAGGAGTGAATAGTGCTCATGAGCAACAGGTGGAAAGGGCCAAGGGAACACAGAGCCGAGGGGGGCAGGCAGGCAGGCACCCACCTGCTAGGGCACTTTGTTAAGTTATGACAGTGACAGGCTATTATTCACACATCCACTTTGTTCTTTGTTTTTGCTCCCGCTGTCTTGTTTTTTTTGTTTTGTTTTGTTTTTTCAATCATCTTTGTATGTTGTTGTGTGTCGTGGGTCACAAAATGGCAAATTCATTTACTGGTTACATTATTCAGGTAAATCTGAATGAATCTGTCACGCTGATCAGAAAATTACAGCAACTATTCCCACTTTTCGAACTATTTTTTTTTTGTATTTTAGTTATTATAATTTATGTTATGTACTATATTCAAATCTTTTCCATACAAACTAAATGACTAAATACTAATATGACTATTCTCACTAACTAAACATGACTATTAATGAATATCTGAATCATTTGCCAACTGAGCATATGTTGTAAGCACATGCCGCGGCAGTTAAAGAATGTAAAAGTAGTATACGTCTTGTCATAAACAAATTATATAGCATGATATTAGCATTTCGTAATAAAACGTAAGTAGCCTAAGTCATAAATAAAATGTCTTGCTTGATATTGTAGTTAAATTGCAATCATGTTTTAATTAACACTGTATCGGATTATATTAGAAGTCTTCCTACAGTTGTGCAATGCCATATGGGTTTGCATAGCTGGTGGACAGTTGGGACGACAGTGGATACATGTTAATCATGGTATTCCTAATAGAATGGAAATTGCCTGCTGTTCAAGTTGGTGTCAGGGTGTGTTTAAACCCGCCAGTGTGTGCATGTGTGTGTACTGTATGTGTGTGTGTGTGTGTGTGTGTGTGTGCGTGTGCATGTGTGTGTGTGTGTGTGTGTGTGTGTGTGTGTGTGTGTGTGTGTGTGTGTGTGTATGTGTGTGTGTGTGTGTGTGTGTGTGTGTGTATGTGTGTGTATGTGTGTGTGCGTGTGTGTGTGTGTGTGTGTGTGTAAAAGTGTGTATGTTTTACACGGGTGTGTGAGCGAGTTCGAGCGCTGAGGAGCCTTTCAACCCGGTTCAGCCCACATCGCAGACATTCCTCTTGTGCTCTCGCTGGAAACCAGGATAATGCCTTAGATATGCGGCATCCATCCGGCCCAGGCAAAGCCCAGCACAAGGGCTCACACACACACACACACACACACACACACACACACACCACACCACACCACACACACACACACACACACACACACACACACACA
>JAODXP020000017.1:20673673-20726173 GCA_027497455.2 Sardinella longiceps
CACATACACACACACACACACACATACACAGTGACAGAAACATATCCATGGAGTGTGTGGTGGCCATCCTGTTTGTTATATTTCAGTTTGCAGTGTTTTTGAATCAGTGTGTAACCCCCCCAAATGGTGGTACTCAATAACAGTGTCCACATCGCTGATGACCTTTCTGGTCTTTCCTTCTTTCTTTCTTTCTTTCTTTCTTTCTTTCTTTCTTTCTTTCTTTCTTTCTTTCCTCTGCCTCTCCTCTCAGGTGTGTGTCCCCCCAAAAGACTCAGTGGGGCTCTGCAAGGCAGTGGCCCATCACCCCTGCTTCTCCACCTCTGCCTCCACCAGCGCAGAGGCCAGGGCTTCCTCCCTTCCCAACCCCACCCTAATCCCCCTCCCCACCCCTCTCCCTGACCCCAACCCCCCCCCCCCCTGCTCCTACCCCCCTCAGCACTGGTGAGGTTGCCCCCGTCCGACCGCCACCACGTCTGCGGAGTGGGTACAGGCCCCCTCCCCGGGGGCCACCAGTGAGGAGCTCTCGGAGCCGTTGGACAAGCCCCTGGAGAACGATGCGGAAGGCGTGTGGAGCCCCGACATCGAGCAGAGCTTCCAGGAAGCGCTGGCCATCTATCCACCCTGTGGCCGCCGAAAGATCATCCTCTCCGACGAGGGAAAGATGTACGGTACGCCTCCATATAATCTCCTTTCAACCAGCTATTTGACTATGATCTACCCTGACTACAAGACACAAATCCTTCCGTCACAAATATCAAGTACCTAGACTAGTGAAACCTAAATAAAAGAAGTTTTAGCAATAAGATAAATACAGACAACTATTACTGACAACTAGTGCTTTGAAAGTGTTTGAAAGACTTTTTTGGGGACTCATTCTGGATTAAATATTGTCTCGCATATTGAAAAATAATAAAACTGCCATTCAGTGCCATTCTCACTGCCCTTTAGGTGGTCCTTGCAAGGATATGTGGCTTGCCCATAAGAGCATTATTTCACAAGCTGTTTTCTCAGCACACCACAGCAGACCTGTAATTCTATCATTCAGTGCATGTGAAATGCGGCGGAATAAAAGTGACACTGAGATGGTGCGACAGATGCGTCTCCATGCCGCTCTCTCCATCCTTGGCTGTCATAATCTAATAAACAAGGCATTGCACAGGAATCATTTGTGTCCAGCGCAAGCAAGCACCTGTTATTGTATAGTCACCACAATAGTGCATATGTGGGGCTGATATATGAGATAGTGAGGCGGTGAGGCTCTTGTTGCCCGCCCGCCCGCAGGCTATAAATAGAGTCCTTGTCCGTTGTAATGGTTTGTGGAGAGGGTCTTGGTCCTTTACTATAAATGTCCTGCATGGCCGCTCGGCTCCCCTTTTTGAACTGTCAATAGATGCTTGATAACAGATGAGTTGCTGATTGGTGGCGTTTGATAAAGCGTGTCTGATGAGAGGAACTGTAGAGGCGCCCAGAGCAGGAGGATGTGGTCAGGGTGTATGTGTGTAAGATTATTTGTGTGTGTGTGTGTGTGTGTGTGTGTGTGTAGTATATGTGTGTGTCTTTGCACTTGTATGTGCCAGCAAGTGTGTGTGTATATATGCATGTGTCCATGAGTCTTATCAGACAAGATCTGTCATCGCGCCGCACGCTAGACGTTACCCGCGGCCGCTGATCGCCTCTAAACCCCTTATAAAGCCCGGCCTAATGGTGGCAGAGGAGGGCGGGGGCAGGTGTCACATTCTGCCAGGGGGAGAGTGGGGCAGGTGGGGCGGGTGATGCGGGGGTGAGTTGGGGGTGGGGGTCACCGAGGTGCCCCCTTCCTCCCACAGGGGGTCAGGGGCGGGTGAGCAGCGGAGGGGAGGGGAGGGGAGGGGAGCGCCATGGCTCGCCTGGAATGGTATGCGCTGTGCTCACAGCCTCGGGGTTCAAGGCAGCTCGGCTGTAACCGGAGACCAGAATAGACGTTTACCCTTTGAGCTCCAGCTATGGAGGCAGAGGATGGGGACAAATAAACACCCAAGGTAGGGGCTGGGGCTGGGGCTGGGGCTGATCTTGCCTGGGTGGAGAGTGGGAGGAGGTTGATGGCGTGCGGGGGACTGAGGCTAGGCTGGCATACATGCTCCGCACCTGTCCCACTTCTCTGTACATCTCTATGCTCTGCTCTTCTCTCTCTCTCTCTCTTTCCTTTCTTTCTTTCTCTTCCTCTCCTCTTCCCCCTCTCCCCTATCTGACCCCCCTTGCTTTACCCTCTCCTCTCTGCTCTCTCTCTCTCTCTCTCTCTCTCTCTCTCTCTCTCTCTGTGTATTCAGAGTGATGATTTAGCGGCATGGCACATGGCTCACTCTTCACTTCTTCCCTCCCTCACTCCCTCTCTCCATCTGTCTGTCCGTCAGTCAACAAGTCCGTCTGCCTTTCAGCTCACCTCCAGCTGCTCCCACCCCACCCTCCGGCCCTCCAGTGCCCCCCCACCCTTACCCCCAACACACCCCAACACAAACCCACCCCCACCTCAACACCCTCCCCGCCCCACACACACACACACCCACCCCACCCTCTGGCCCTCCAGTCGCCCCCCCCCCACACACACACACACACACACAACACACAACACACACTCACTCTGGGCACGGACAGCAGATTTACGGCATGAGAACAGAGCAAAGCGGTGAGGTGGGTGGGGGTGGGAGGGGGTTGAGATGGAGGTGACCACCAGGCAGAGAGTTCTAGGGGAGTGAGGGTGAGGGTGAGGGGGGATGAGCCGCCTGCTATCCCCTCTGAAACGACGGTGTTAACACTGGGGGTCAGGGTCAGCACGCCACAGCACAGGCTGATCCCCCCCACCTGCAGTGCCATAACCCTGGAGCACCGTAGCATAGCTCTCTCTCTCCCTCTCTCTCTCTCTCTCTCTCTCTCTCTCTCTCTCTCTCTCTCTCTCTCTCTCTCTCTCTCTCTCTCTCTCTCTCTCTCTCTCTCTCTCTCTCTCTCTCTCTCTCCTCTCTCTCTCTCTCTCTCTCTCTCTCCCTCTCTCTCTCTCTCTCTCTCTCTCTCTCTCTCTCTCTCTCTCTCTCTCTCTCTCTCTCCCTCACACACGCTAAGAGACCCATGCACATAAAGAGGGGCTCTCGCCCAGTCTCTCTCTCCCACCTCCTCCTGTTTAGCCCTTAGTGGGGCTCACGGAAAACATGTGGGAAGACGACTGAATCAAGAATGTTTTTGACTCTTACTGACTGACAGGTTTGGTTGAGTAATGAGTGAGTATGTTGAGATGGAGTAATGATTGTGTATGTTGAGCAAAGTCAAAGCAAACTTTATTGTCAATCAAACTATGCAACAGTAAGAAGACTGATATTGCGTTCCCCAAACTCCAAATATGCAATAATAAAGCTTAATTAGACACACAACTAAATATAACTGTACTTACAGTAAGACATCACTAACTGTACAAGACATCACTTGGACATAAAGTGCCAAGCATGATAAATAGATATCATAACAGTAATAGACAGTAGACAGTAGCAATGACCAAATCATGGATAAGTAGCCTATATACTCTGTGTGTTTATCTATTAGTGACATTTAATGAGCCTTTTATCATGAGAGTAAAAATAGATTCCTGTAGACGTCCCTTTGCAATCACTGTGAATTCTTTCCCGTTTTTTCCCCCCAACATTCACAGCATTTTTCCCCACAATATTTTGCATAGCCCAGGCCTCTTAGCTTGACTTTAAAGTATTTGCTCACTTATTACAGTAAAAGAGTGAGAGCGTCATGCATAGGCCTACAGTAAAGTTGTCTTTTGTTAGTGTAACAGTCCGAATATCGGCAGGGTTTGCCAAAGAAAACATATCCTAACTTCCACTCACTTATGCAATGGCACGGTTCTCTCAGGGCCTCTTTGGGAAAAAGCACCACAGCTGGTGAAGGCAACTGACTGAATTACTACAGACAATTTCAAGGTGTGAGATGCTGCAGACGCATCAGGATTTAACAAGAATTTGACACAAACCACTAATCATTTGTTACACACTTTTCAGACTAGCATCTTTTTTTACAGTTGAACAGCCAGGTTTGTTAATGTGACAAATAGCCAAGCTAATCTTGCTAGCCATGTCAATAATTCCGGGTGCTGTTAGCATAACAGATATGCTAAGGAGCCACTTGATACCTGCTCCACACTGTACAGTTCCTTAGCTGTGTAAAGCACAGTGACTTCTCTCTGTGCTTTTATTCCATCTGGGTCTCTCTGTGTTAGTATAGCTAAGGCTAGGGTCAGGTCTTTGTCAGAGGGCTCATTAGTTATGGGCTGAAAAGGCAAGAGTGACTGGAAAAAGTTGGTTAGCCCTCACCAAGGTCCTAACTTTGCCACTTAAGTGTGAGGTTGACTAGTGCCCCTAGCTAAGGAGGAGGAGGCAGAGGGGGGTGGGGCTAAAAAGGAGGGGGGTGGGGCTTTTTAATAAAGCTGTTTGTTTAGCAGCAGCAGTCGCCACTTGACTCCAGTGGACTCAGGGGGCGCTGGCTGCCATCCCGGCCCCGGGGTGCCAAAGGGCACAGCTCTGTGTGTGACACTAGAGGACATCGGAGACCTGTGGGCGCAAGGTCACATGAGTGGACAGATGCCACCTGTTAGCCCTAGCCACCAACACCAACACCAACACCCCACCCCACCCCACCCCACATACACACCCATCCCATGCAACCTTTGCCGTCACTTTTTCATGTGATCTATGTTGTGACTTTGAGGAAAAGCATTTCTGTTCCGATTCACCCCTCCTTCAGTGGGTGACATCTGATCATCTTAAAGTTGGTCGGTGTTTGTGTGAGCGTGTGTCTGGTCTCTGCCGATGCTTTTTATATCATCAGGGTGCTTGGAAAGAGAACAGAATGAGAGTGTGTCCAGTCCAATTGGAGAGTTGAATCTAGCTTGAGGCTAACTATCAATGGGGTATTTTTTTGTTGCTGCATTATTGTTTGGCATTGCAGCAATACTTCTTTTGACCAGATGTGTGTAAAGGGGTCAAAGGTGGCTCATGCGTATCTTTGGGTTCTCCATAAAAAATAGAGAGAGAGAGAGAGAGAGAGAGAGAGAGAGAGGGAGAGAGAGAGAGAAGTGGGTTTGTGAGGAAACCCAACTCACTGCGGCAGGGAAATCACACACAGCCATCAGATTCCTGCTGCCTAAATGTGCCCTTTGTGCTCTCTGTGTTCCCACTGCTAACACTGCACGCATTTGCTGCAGAGAGCACAAGAGAGAAGAGAGAACCGTATGGCTGACAGATGTGCCCTGACTCCCCCCTCCCCCCCACACACACACACACACACACACACACACACTCTCCTCCCTGCCTTCCTCTACTTCACCCCCCCCCTCTCAACCCCCTACCTCCATCTCCTCTGCACACTTGCACACAGGCTTTTTGTATTACATGTTGAGATCCTGTCTGTCTCTGCAGAATCCATGTTCAGGGAGCAGGAGAGAGTGTGTGTGTGTGTGCTGTAGCTAACAGCTCTCTGAAGGATTCTAGTGACATGTGGAGGAGGAGAGATGCAAGAAGGAAATACAAGGCCATGTCTTCATGCTGCACTGGAGGCTGGAGCAGCGTGTGAGTCTTAAGTGTGTGACCATGAGTGTCTGACCCGAGCCAAATTGATGATTGTCAGTGCGGTCAGAAGCACCAGTGAGTGGCTTTAACACTCATTCTTTCAGTGAGGTTTTGTTTTTTTCCTGCTCCTTCCTTACCACAGAAGTCTCATAGAAAGTGCTGAAGTGCTGAAGCAGCACATTGCTAGCATGGCTTGTAGCTGAGTGACCCCATTATATATTGGCTGGACTGGACTGAGCCGGTCGCTCGGGAAGGTGAATTGAATGTTTGTGTTTGTGTTCATTTGTTTGTTTGGGGGCTGCTGCTGCCATGTTGTTGTTTGTTCCAAGGTTGTGAGGAAGAGCAACCAACCCCCCCCCCCCCCCCCCCCCCATCCCCACCAAGCAGATGCAGGAGTGGAGTCAGAGCTATGGAATCTGTGGAATGTGCAGAGGAGAGGAGGAGGAGAGGAGGGGGAGAGAGGGAGCGGAAGAAAGAGAGGGAGGGAGGGAGGGAGAGAGAGAGAGGGATGGAGAGGGAGAAAGAGAATTGAATATCAGAACTCAATATAGAGTATCAATGAATATGACACGGAAAAAGCTTGAATTGAAAGATGAGCTAAACAGTGATAGACTGACAGAGAGAAATGTAGAGAGATGAGATGGACGTAGAGTAGGGCAGGCCAGTGAGATCACGGCCAGATGAGAGTGAAGAGGAGCAGTGGGGAGGTTCAGATCAGCTCTCAGATTTATGAGCAGCCTGACTGACCTAGGGAATGAATGGCTGCACCTTCGCGTGACACCACCTCTGTCCACTAAGGCTTCTTTCTAACCCCCCAGAGAGAGAGAGAGAGAGAGAGAGATAGAGAGAGAGAGAGAGAAATGGAAAGAGAGAGAGATGGAAAGAGGGGTTGGCAATAAGAGACCAAGGCAGTGAGTGTTTAGAGGGTCTCATGTGGCCGAAGCTGAACTGTGCTCCCAGAATTCCAGAGCGGAGAGAGCGGTGCGACCGTGTCCGTGACCCCGCTCTGTTGTATCGCTCTCAGTGGACGCCATGACCTCATCCTGGTGTGACTCCTTTAAGCACCAGTTCTCTCTCAGTAACTCTCTCTCCCTCTCTCTCTCTCTCGTGCACTCACTCACTCCCACTCCCACGCCTTTTCAATGGGAGGAGAGGAGCATTTGTCTGGGTGTGTGTGTGTGTGTGTGTGTGGGGGGGGGTATTTTTAAGTCACGAAGAAGAGCTGTAAAAGAGCAGTTATAAACACATACAGAGGAAACTCTTTAACAGTTCATTAATGAGTCTGTTTGCTGTTTGCAAGCAAATGCTAACTTTGCTTTTGCCCTCCTCCCTCCTCCCCACTCCTCTCTCCTCTCCCTGGTCTTGGGAAGGTGCCATCTTGTCTGACATTATGGTCATTTATTCCTGTAATGGTCAGGCAATGGGGTCAGTCTTTGTGTTGAGGTGAATGAAGTTGTGAGACAACAGAATAAACTTTAAAAGTAGTTTATTATTTTACTTTTCATTTCACAGACAGAATAGACTTTTGACAGCATAGTTTTGGTAGTATTATTAAGCATAATATTAAACTAGCTCAGGAAGCACTCAGCGAATGCCTTCAGATTTGTTCATTTTTATTCCTTTTGAGCGATAGCCTCACGCACACCTGGCAAATGTAAAAATGCATTTCTATGAATGCACCTTCATTAAAACTGTCTGATGGGTGGTCTTATCCACCCAACATTTTAATAGCACTCAGGTGCTAGAAAGAAAAAAATGCTATTAAAGAACTTGTTGTTTGCTGTTTTTTACCTGAATCTCCATCGGACTCCGTCAGTCGCTCTGGAGGCGCACTTGTATTAATCCCCAACAGAGGGATTAAAGGGCCGCTAACGCACATGCATGTTGGACAAACATTACAAGTCTGTTGAGATAAATAGTGCATGGCACGCTTGGCCAGTTTTCAGCAAGGGAGGCCAATGATGCCTCTGAATGAGAGTGGAATAATTGACTGGAGTGGATAGGCACATTGGCACTGTGTAGACGCAAAGCGTGTGACCTAGTAGGGGTTCACACAATAATACCAGACTGGAGATTCGTGAGGCTTTGCACAAAAAGTATCATGACTTTCAGGGCCTCATTTTTTGTAGGTATTTTTTCTTGTCCTCATGCTACACTTTATCATTTGTGTTAAATCAGCTATGACTATCTATATGGCTGTCCAGTCCGGCTTTTTCATCTTTGTTGTTGTTACGGCTGAAGATTGATTCGTGGAAAGTTAGGTCTGGACAAACATCGTCTCGCAGAACCCAATACCCTTGCAGCATGCTCTTGAGAAACGATGTTTGGCATTCCACACCGAAACTGATCACTTTTATTGCCTGGCAGGCCCCCCACACTCAGGTTTCTTCTCTACAACCCCCTCCAAGCCGCAAGCCGCCCGCCGCCCGCTCCCCCCTGTCCGCCATGGAGGAAAGGAGGTGGGGCCGGCCCAACAGCCAGCCAGCGAGGATAAGCAAGGGGCATCACTATGCCAAGAAATTCTAGCGACACGCCACTAGCTTGACTTTGCTGTCATGACACGGCTGCCAGGCTGTCAGGGTCTCTGTGGGGTAGATATGAGCTATATGGACTCAAGACTTAAAACAGACAGGGAAAAAATGGATGGATGGGTGAATGGAGGGATGAATGGATAAGAGATAAAGAAAGAAGATGCATGGATGGATGACGGAGGAACAAGCTGTAGATTTACGGTGGTCGGTCGTAAAAAGGTGTATTCTATAAACATTGACATACACACCAGCTGCAGGCTGCTCCGGTGTTTCAGCATGGCTTCCACTTGGCCTGTCCCCGCTGTCCACGCCGAGCCGTGTGTGTGTGTGTGTGTGTGTGTGTGTGTGTGTGTGTGTGTGTGTGTGTGTGTCTCAGAGTCGTTGGTCCTCCCCCTGGATCGCATGGCCCGGGCCCCCATCACCTGCTCTGCCACTGTGACCCGCCTGTCAGCACTGGACCACTGGCCCCACTGATCACACACACACGCGCACGCACACACACACACATACGCACGCGTGCACACATATGCAAGCACGTACAGTATTAACCCAAGATGCACAAATATACTCACACCACATGTAAGCACACAGCCTCTCTCTTTCTCTCTCTCTCTCTCTCTCTCTCTCTCTCTCACATAAATAAAAAATACACACACACACTAAGAGTCAAACCAGCTCACTGTAACATAATTCAGGCACACATGTTATTTACCTTCATTATTCGCTTATTTTTTCACTCAGGACATCATCACACACTCATCTGACACACACTTCAGTCTCACGTTGCCTCAGCCAATTAACCTATCTCCCTGAGCGCGGTGCGGTGATGAGGTTGTCTCCGTAAACATTTTCCCACCGTGTCAAACAACCCCGTGCTCCCCAGGCACCAGCTCCGGGCCAGGCATGTGTTTCTGTCGTCATGCCCCGCAGCCACCAGCTCAACTCCGGCCCCAGATCTGGTGACACATGCGTTTTCAGATGAGCTAAGTGATATATTAGCATCTGCTTAAATGCGATGCCGTCCGGAGAGCTTGACCCCCGTGTGGGTAGTGGAGGGCAGTCGTGGTGGAAATGGGGGGTTGGGGGGTGGTTGGGGGATGGGATGCGTTGGTGGTGGTGGTGTGCTTTGCTTTTACGTAATGTGTTTTCTTATACCTCTCGCTCTCGCAGGACGGAACGAGCTGATAGCGCGATACATCAAGCTGCGGACAGGAAAGACGCGGACACGGAAGCAGGTGAGACAGATGCACTACTCCCACCCCCACCCCAACCCACTCACACTCACACACACACACACACACATATATAAGCATACTATACATCAACCCCTACATCAAGCGCCATTCCCAACATACACACAGAAGCATGTGATAGGAGGCAAGGCAAAGCTGAAGTCTA
Source organism: Sardinella longiceps (assembly GCA_027497455.2). Lineage (NCBI taxonomy): Eukaryota > Metazoa > Chordata > Actinopteri > Clupeiformes > Clupeidae > Sardinella > Sardinella longiceps. Next base: position 20,683,200 of record JAODXP020000017.1, read on the forward strand.
AGGGTGACTTCTCTCGTCCGTCACCACCACTGCCACCACCACCACCACCACTGAACCCTCTCTCGCCTTCTCCACCCTCCACCCACCCACCCCCCCTCCTGCTGCTGAAACCCAGGCTGTGGTGGCGTGATTTACCACCCGTGGCCCTGGACACAGATGCCTGAGGGGATCGAGTGTCGGTGCGGCTCTTCAGCACCTCACGTAGCGCCCGCTCGTTAGAGAGCCTTAGCGGCCGTGGGACCCCAATAGATGGCGAGTTATGGGCAGAGGAGGAGGGCACATCACAGCGCATCACAGCGCAGCGCAGCGCAGCGGACCCAGCACAGCACGGGGATTTGGAATCCAGTAGGGACCTTGGCATTTGATCCACAGGCTCCCGTCCGGCCCCCATCACAAGCTGGGGGTCTAAGCCCCTTATCTGCCCGTGAGATGACAGGACAGGAGTGTGTGAGGGTGGTGAGGAGAATGTTTGCGAGAGAATGCTGGAAGAGAGAGAGAGAGGGAGGGAGCGATAAAGAAAGAGAAAAAGAGAGAACAAGAGAGAGGGATCTTTTGCCCCTGCTACCGAATTGAAGTGATGCTAAAGATAGAACATTATATTGGAAGACAGAACAGGGTTTAAGGTTCTACTACTGGAATAGTACATCTTATATCATATTATCCTATCACACATATTATACATATCTTATATCATATTATCCTATCACACATATTATACATATCTTATATCATATTATCCTATCACACATATTATACATATCACCGCTATATCACATCACATCCTAGAGACATGCCTATGTGATGTTATGGCCGGTGATGATTTTCTAATAGTATGCCTATTTAAAGCATTTTACCTCGCACATTCTACAATACATGTCTACAGGTCCCTACCGTTAAAAATAATAAAATACATGTTAAATGAATAAATTCAGCCCTTGATATCTTAGCTAAACTTTTAAATTGTATTTGTGTTTGTCTGTCCCTCAGGTCTCCAGTCACATCCAGGTCCTTAGCTAAACTTTTAAATTGTATTTGTGTTTGTCTGTCCCTCAGGTCTCCAGTCACATCCAGGTCCTGGCGCGGCGGAAGGCGCGGGAGATCCAGGTGAAGCTGAAGGTGTGTGTGTGTGTGTGTGTATGTGTGTGTGTGTAGGACGGCTCCTCCACTGTTCACTGCACTGACCTGACCTCTTACTGGCAGACACATGTGGCCGTTCAGTCTGTCCTGAATGAAGCCCTCGCCAAGATAAGGCAAAAAAAGAAAAAAAAAAAAAAGAACGAAAAACAGTCCTCTAATATTCTAATTTGTTTGATAATGTAGAACAAAAGAGTACATAATGTGGGAGCAGATTAAGTAGTATTCAGTTGATATCAAATCAGTTATAAAGGAGTTATTCTTTTAGAGTTAGAAGCAGGCCTAATATTCATGACCTGAATGCAAAGTCTACTGTATCATATTATTGCAGCTATCTAAGGTGCACATAATGTCACTTCACACATTTGTTAGGAAACATAGGGTCATTGGTGCTCCACGTAATGCACATGAGGTGCATATCAGAGCAGGTGTTAATGACTGTGGCTTTTACCCCTGTCTCGCATTGCGTGTACCGTTAGCCACAGTTAGTGTTTTCAACGCTTGACTTTCTTCGTGCAGAGGTCGTGCGGCTCTTGCGCTGGCAGTCACGTTGGCGTGTCGCCACGCCACCCCGCCGGGTGGGCGCAGGACTCTGAGCGGCTGCTCGCAGGAGCAGCGGCCTCTTGACAGGCCGTTTTTAAATATGTATTCCTTGTAATTGAGAACACAGCCAGATGCACTCGCCATATTTCAGCCACTGGCCCATTTCTTGGAAGAGAGGAGAGTGAGACACACACAGAAAGAGAGAGAAATAGAGAGAGAGAGAGAGAGAGAGAGAGAGAGAGATGGCAAGACTCTGAAGGTCCCCGTTTGAGACTAGGCGAGGTGACGCCCCCTTGGATGGTCATCCACTCCCTTAACCTCCTCTGATGCTTGGTCCACTCACGGTCAACCAGAGCTCTGCACAAACTAGAATGGACAGACCCCAATCACTGCAGTGTTTTATGAGGTGTTTCTCTCTCTCTCTCTCTCTTTTACTCTCTCTCTCTCTCTCTCTCTCTCTCTCTCTCTCTCTCTCTCTCTCTCTCTCTGTTGGGCTTGGATGCTAACTGGCCTGGGTCTCATGTTCCTGTGGGTTGTAGTCCCTCCGTTGGTTCCCGGTGTGACCTCCAGGAGAGACACAGGGAGCTTGTCAGCACCCCCCACACTCTGCCAAGGCTATAAACCTTCCCGTGCGCCCCTCCTGGGGCCCTGCGTGGGGAGTAGCAACCCGCTCGCTCGCTGGCTGGGAGCATACTTGCGTAACTGCCTCTCTGCTTCTGGAGCTGTCCAGATGGGCTTGCGTAAGAGACGCTAATGCTAGCAATAGATAGCGCTCCCCTCTCGCTCTTGTCATTCCCTTTGATGTTTGGTGGCATCTGGAAAGACACAGCCACCTTAACAGGAGTGAGCCCTCCTAACCCTTATTTTCAGCTCATGTAGAAAATAAATAAATAAATAAATAAATAAATAAATGTAGAGATGTTACCATCAACCCTGATTTATAATACCATAATTTTTGTATTACTAAATGATTTATACTAACTTTCCACATAACCAAGTACTTTATAAGCTTCTGAGTGGAGGACTGATCTCATTTAGATAATTTAGTGTCACTGGAACGTGAGTTTGAGCACTGTTGTCGCCATTAGTTAAAACTACAGACAGTATTAGCCAGGGTAGTGTTGACTTTAACCCAACGTTTGCTGTCCATGCAGGACCAGGCAGCCAAAGACAAGGCTCTCCAGAGTATGGCCAACATGTCATCTGCTCAGATAATCTCCCCTACTGCCTTTCAGAACAAGATGGTGCTGCAGGGGCTCCCCCGGCCAACGTACCCCACGGCTGGCGGAGTAAGTGAGAGAGCTGCTGTACTCCCTTCAAGGAAAAATCCAGAGTGAATCAACACGTAGCCCTACTGCTTTGTAGTGCCAAGCACTATTGATAGCCACCTCAATCACTGGATTTCATGCAACGCAGACTGAGATAGTAAACGGTAGCTAACGGTAACAGAATGGGGCATTTCAAAACGAAAGCAAATCGATAATGTTTCGTTTTTGACATGCCTCATTCAGTTAGTGTTCGCTGCCGTTTCGCAAACTCGGTCTATGATGCACAAAATTCGTTCATTGAGGCTTTCAGTGGCTTTCAGTAATGTTTAGCAGTATAAAACAGCAGAGCTACGTGTTGATTCACTCCGGATTATACCTTTAATCCCAATTTAGACATCAGAATATTGACAAGGACACCAACTGGGGAATTTGTAAAAAATAATAATAATAATAATAATTTTTTGTGTGTGTTTGGTTTTATAGTTTTGGCATGGCGCTCTCCCAGGACAGCCTGCAGGCCCTGAAGAGTAAGGAAACACTTTTTTATCCACATGTGTGTGTGTGTGTGTGTGTGTGTGCGTGTGTGTATCCATGTCCCTCTCTTTGTTTACATTTGTGCACGCGCATGTGTGTGCGTTCTGTATGTGTGTGCGTGAGTGAATGTGGGTGTGTAGTACACACAGTATCAGTATCCTGTCTCTGAGAGCTCAAGCACAGGGTGGTCAGCGTCTCTGTTTTTGTCTGGACACCTTGTCTGATTTCTCCCCGACCACGAGCGCGTCTGGACGGGCTTTACGCGTGGGCGGATCGTCTGGCCCGCCGAGCCCCTCTGCCAAACAAACAGGGCTTTGCAGCCAGAGAGAGGAGTGGAGCCCTTTGCCAGGGAGAAATTCACAGCTTTTGTACCTCTTGATAAGGTTTCCTCATCAGCCCTAAATTTAGACAGCACTATTAGCGGTTCATGCGGGGCAATTAATCACGGTCCCCACAGACACAGTGCATTAAATGCCATCTAATCAAACGCTGTAAAAACAGCCAGGCTCTGGCATGTGTTCCCACCGGGCATCTCTGGGGCCGGGGCTGTGTAGTGTGGATGGTTGGATTGGATGCCTGGGTGTTGTTTGATTCATTACGTGTGGACTGCTGATGAGATAGAGTGCCTCTGCGTCACACCATTTCTCTCCTCTCTTGTCCTGTGCAGTATCAAACCCTTCGCCCAGCAGAGTTACGCCATGCAGGCCTCCGCCCCACCACCCATAACAGGTACTCTACTCTCATCTCAGCTCATCTCATCTCTCTCAGTGACAAGCAGTTTGGACTTGTGCTTCTCATTCTAGTGGATTTTATTTGGGACAAGTATGCTTATGAAGTATGAAAGTATGAAAGTAACATGAATGCCTGTGTCCCCAATGTGTCCCAAATTTGTAGTATGTATTTCACCCGTTATGAAACACACGTACTGTATCATGTATAATACACACATAGATACACACAATCACACACACAGTTAAATATTGTCTTAATGTAATGCTTGTACACTGCTCTGAGTCTCTACTCTTACTGAGGCAGTGTTGTGTGTGTGTGTGTGTGTGTGTGTGTGTGTGTGTGTGTGTGTGTGTGTGTGTGTGTGTGTGTGTGTGTGCTTGTGTGTGTTCTCCCCAGGTTACGAGAGTACGGCGGGCCTCACCATGTCCCCTAGCGCTCCCCCCTGGCAAGGCCGCAGTATTGCCAGCTCCAAGCTACGCATGCTGGAGTTCTCCGCCTTCCTGGAGCAGCCGCAGGACTCTGAGACCGTGAGTTAACCCTCACCGTCACTTTAGCATAGCATAGCATCACACAACAATCTTTTTCTGCCTCCTCACTTTAGCATAGCACAGCGTCACACATCAATCTTTTTCTGACTCCTTCACCCCAAAACAAAAATCGCTCAAAAATGTTAATAAAAACAGCGCACATGCATTTTTATCCTAAAGCATTACACATCAGAGTGGAAATTGTAATATGTTAATAACACTGATTTTTATACTCTCTCTCCAGTTCAACAAGCATTTGTTTGTGCACATCGGTCAGTCCAACCCCACCTTCAGCGACCCGTACCTGGAGGCGGTGGACATCAGGCAGATTTACGACAAGTTCCCTGAGAAGAAAGGCGGCCTGAAGGAACTGTTTGAGAAGGGACCTGCCAATGCCTTCTTCCTCGTCAAGTTCTGGGTGAGCCTCCATCTCACACTTCATCCCTGTGATTTAACCCTCTAAGCCCTCTAGTTATGCTTCACTCTGGATGTGCCAAATCACATTTGAGGGAAATTTGAGGTCTGCTGTGTCGATACTTTAAACTAAACAAGACACTTGATCCAGACAGCTATATGTTTTATATGTGAGTGTTTATGTATGGCAATATAGATTTTCCACAACAGACTATGTTGTTGGGTGAATACAGCCTAACTGTCTATACTTATTCATAAAAGTGAGTTACTTATATTGATAAGACAACCCATCCATACAACCAATCATGGTATTTAAAAACTACAGAAGCTAGCTTTTGCCAATAATCTCCTGTCATTAATTGTGTGTGTGTGTGTGTGTGTGTGTGTGTGTGTGTGTGTGTATGTGTGTGTGTGTGTGTGTGTGTGTGTGTGTGTGTGTGTGTCTGTGTGTGTATGTATGTGTGTGTGTGTGTGTGTGTGTGTGAGTGTGTGTGCGTGCGTGCATGTGTGTTTGTGGAGGGCCTTGAGTTGGAGAGTGGCAAAGCTGCTCTTTCAGAGCGGACATCTGAGCTTGGGCACCTGTCACCCCAGTGCTATTAGGCTGAACCCACCCCCTTCTGCACAACACACACACACACACACACACACACACACACACACACACACACACACACACACACACACACACACAGCCACTTATTTATAGAGTCCCCTCTGAGAGACTGAGACAGAGAGAGAGACGGAGAGAGAGAGAGAGAGAGAGAGAGAGAGAGAGAGAGAGAGAGAGAGAGAGAGAGAGAGAAAAGGGGGACAGTAGGAAAGGGAGGGGGCATTTCGTTTGCAGTTGGCCTCTCTGTTGACCTTTTCAACTACCTGCAGTGTTCAATTCTTGTTTAAATATTCACAAACTTTAGGTCAGAAATGTGAACAGCAGAATCTTACTGAATCTATTTTTCTTTTCATTGAATTGTATTGCAATTTTTTTGACCAGACTTTGTATGTTTGTGCACTGTGTGTGTGTGTGTGTGTGTGTGTGTGTGTGTGTGTGTGTGTGTGTGTGTGTGTGTGTGTGTGGTTGCATGCACGTCACATGGTCCCCACTGTAGCACTATTTACCCCAGAGGGACTTAGGTGAGCAACAGTTATTTGATTCATGATTCAGTCCTCAGGCCCTAACAGCAACTGATGAATTTAAACAGTGGAATGTCATGAAGAAGGAGCAGAATAGAAAGAACTGAATGGCTGAAAACTAAGTAAAAAAGAACAGAGCGAAAGAGAGAGAGAGAGAGAGAGAGAGAGAGAGAGAGAGAGAGAGAGAGAGAGAGAGAGAGAGAGAGAGAAAACAAAACAGCCATACATCATCTGAGGGACAGTGCACCTCTCTCTCTCTTACGGCTGCAAAGAGAATGAGAACGCTGCACAATGATATGGCTTTAAGGCAGATTGTTTATGATTTCCTCCATCCAAGCCAAGTTCAGCCTTAATAAAAGGTGTTGGGATTTATCATGCTTACAGCAAGCTTATGATAGTGTCTGCATCATCACCTCAGGTGGTTTGTCTGGCACTAAGAGGACAATAAGGCTCTAAAGGCCTCGGAAAGTGTCTCCACATGTTCATATCTTTTTGTATGTATGCACATTGAAAAGTGTTTAGTGTTTAGAAGACATATAAATTTGTGGTACTCAGTCAAAACCAATTGTTTACAACCATAACAGTAGCACCCTAAGAACACATGCTGAGGCAGAGAAACAGGTCATGACTTCGGCAGACCTTTGTGTGCCCCCCCTTCCCACCCCCCTTCCCCTTCGCCTCAGGCTTTGGTTGACATGGCAACACTGTCAAACGCTAGCGGCTCCGCTCCAAAGCTATGGCACTCCATATTGAATTTTAGCGCGCCGGGGCCGAGGCCGCCTGTCCGCGCAGCGCCCGCAGGCCTGTCCTAACGGATCGTCTCGCGCCTTTGAAGTGCCGGCCCAATCCGATTTGAGCCGCCTCTGCTAAATTGTTACACAGCGGCCGGGTGTGGCGTAATGCAATTTGCTGGCGTGGCGGGATGTTGATTGTAATTGGATGAATTCCCTCGCAGGCCGTTAAGGCGCGGTGAGTTGGGGCCGCCGCGGCTCGGAAGAGCGCCGGCCCACTGGGCAAAATGAAGACAAATGAGGGAATTATGGGAGAAAAAAAGCGAGGGGTGGTGCAAAGCAGGGCTGGGAGACGGGCGAGAGAGGCAGGGGGAGCGTGTGCGGTGTGCGGTGCGGTGTGCGGGGATGACGGCTCTAGAAGATGTAGAGGTGAACACAGGAGGCACCATGGGCAGTTGTGCTTATTTACCGCTGCCATCAGAAAAGCCAGTGGAAATGGAACATCATAGGCCTCAATTACGGCCGCAATGGCAGACGAGGAGGAGGAGGAGGAGGAGGAGGAGAGCATAATGGGGCGGCCGTCTCGTCTGTCCCTCTAGAAACAAAGAGAGAACGAGGCAGGCAGGGAAAAAAAAAAAAAGCCACGGTTCCACCGCCCGGTCTGTCCCGAGACCGCCCCAGGGCCCTGCTTCTAAAGCCACCTGCCTGGTGCCGGGCATCTTGGGAATGCCAGCGCCGGATTGGCGGGCTAAGCTAAGTCAACACGGCTCGGGCCAGTGCTAGTTTCCAGGCTTTGCAAAGCAGCGGCCGTGGCCTGTGTTGAGCTCGTGGCCCAAACAGAAAGCCTTAACGGCCGAGCAGGCGTGTGCCTATGGGCTGCCGCTAAAGCCGAGAGCAGCTCACGGGTCAGGCCATTATCTGTGAAAGCCGTTTTTGTGACGCATTCTGTCTCGCATGCTGAGTCACCACTGAGAGAAAAGACCAGCTCTTGTTCCTAAATACTGCGCAGGAAGTCAAGACTAGATTGCGCTGACCCGTGTAACGCCAAATGAGGTTGGGAGGAAGCTGTGTGTCTCCTGTGGAGCTCACTTTTGTCTCAGTTTCCTGTCCAGTAAACAGAGATACACAAACAAACCACTGTTAAAATCTGTTATCATAGTTTAATGATGAAATCACAATGAATCATAGCTCGAATCCTGCTCATGTGTTGTAAGAGTCATAGCGGCTTCATTCTATTGTTATAACATCTAGAATCTATGACAAAAAATGTATAATTGCTGTCCCCGTTTTCTAATGATATATTGATGTATTAAAGACACATTACTCTACAAAGAGATGTGTGAGGGATGTTATGTTCTAAGATGCCTCTTCATATAACCATTATGGTTTTGTCCTTTTCTTCATTCAGGCGGACCTAAGCATCAACCTCCAGGATGACAGCAACTACTTCTATGGCGTGTCCAGCCAGTACGAGAGCTCGGACAACATGATCATCACCTCCTCCACTAAAGTGTGCTCCTTTGGCAAGCAGGTGGTGGAGAAAGTGGAGGTGAGCGAGTGAGCGAGCGAGACAGAGGAGAGGGTGTGGGAGACAAATGGGAAAGATGGGGGAACTGCTTGAGGCATTCCCATAACGACTTTCTATGAGTTATGGCCATGTATTCCCTAATCAAGAACTATATGGACATTAGTGTCTGTTAGTAGCCCTTGCTGTCACTTACGGGTTCAGGCACCTGATGCAGAGCGGTTATATACCCTGACATATGTCAGAGTGTGCATTGCACATGGAGAACCAAAACACTGCGCTGGATTTTAATGAGGACACTTATGGAGCAGTATAAAGTGTTATGTATTTTACTGGCTGCTCTAAAAGCAAATATTTCCAGTATTACAGACAGATGTCACTTAGTCAAAGAATGAAATTGCGACTGAATTGCGTTATGTAGCATGCTGCAGGACATATTCAAAATGCATGTTGAAATTGATGTTTTTTTGTCTCTCTGTGTCACTCTCCCTCTCCCTCACCCTCTCTATTTGTGTGTGTCTGACTCCTTCTCCAGACGGAGTATGCACGCTTTGAGAATGGCCGCTATGTGTTTAGAATTCATCGCTCGCCACTGTGCGAGTACATGATCAACTTTATCCACAAGCTCAAACACCTACCGGAGAAATACATGATGAACAGTGTGCTGGAGAACTTCACCATCCTGCAGGTAAGGCTCTTATGTGGCACACACACACATACACACACACACACGCACACACACACACACACGCACACACACACACACACACACACACGATGAACAGTGTGCTGAAGAACTTCACCATCCTGCAGGTAAGGCTCTTATGTGGCACACACACACGCACACACACACACGCGCGCGCACGCACACACACGAACGCTCGCACACACACACTAAAAAACTTAAATGGTATACTGCTCACTACATAGACCTGCACACACATACACACACATGAATGCACACACTAGAAACCTAAATGGTATACTGCTCACTACATAGACCTGCACAGAGCCTGAGATGATCCAGTCTATGAGATTCTTCTTTGGAAGGAATGTGCACTCATCTTTTTCAATAGTTAGTCCATCTCACAGGGCCATAGTGTAGTTAGTAGTACAGACGTAAACTGTTTCAGAATCAACTTGTGTAGATTGCATGCCCCATGCTTCAATTTCCACAGCCACATGTTGCCAACATTTATAAAACCAGATTAAATTATTGGGTATTGGTTTACAGTCATTCATAGTAGTAGGGACATACAATATGTCCAAACCTCTTTCAAAACTATAAAAATTAAGTTTAAGAGTTAGTCATACACCGGTACTTAGTTTTTTCAGACTGTCCAACAGTACTAACATACATGGTTGCTCCCATGTACAGCATGTAGACTGTATGGTCAAGTGCTGAATATAGACATGGCCTGTGGTGGTCTAATGCCCACTGGCTTAGTTTTCATGGATATGAAATTTAGTCTCGTGTGACCTCACTTCTATGGAACTCCCAAGTAGTTGGAATTACGCATGAAGAGCCCAGCGTTACGCTCGTTATGCGTGTGTTACATACAGTGTGAGAATGCAGAGAGCTTGTTTCTAGCTGTCACAGCAAACCCCTGCTGACCAGGGCATACAGTAGCCCCTACACACACTACACCAGTATGCTGCCCACACACACACACACACACACACACACACACACACATAGGCCCACAATCGCCCGTCTGATGGCTCTTCCATAGGACATGGAGGTAAATGTACACACAATGCGGTCGGTCTCCGGAGCAACAAGCCTGCTGTGACAAACACTGAGAGAGGCGCTGGTGTCTTCCCTCCTCACCAGTGTGTGTTGGCCAAAGCAGCCAAGGGACAAAGCTGCTATTGAGCCCCCACACTAGACAATGAACCAACAGGCCATAAGGGCCCACTCACTGCCAGACATGTGCTCTCAATAGGGTGATTTACTTCATATTAGCCGCTACATGTGCATACAAACACACACACACACACACACACAGAGAAAGAGGGAGGGAGAGAGAGAGAGAGAGAGAGAGAGAGAGAGAGAGAGAGAGAGAGAGAGAGAGAGAGAGTCAGTTAAAAGACATCCTTGTGTTATTGATGGTATTTCATATAAACCCAATAGGCCATTCATACCCATAATGAGAGCTGTACTGTATTGTGGGGATAAATGAAAGGACAGACAGCGGCCATTTTTGCTATGTGCTCCTTATGCAGTCATTATCCTTGCGCAGAGAACACCACTTATCATATACTGTAAGGTGGGAACTTCAGGAAATTCTATGCACCTTTTGAAATATATTCTAGTCTAACATACTATTGCAACCATCTGAATGGCTTCCTTTGAACAGTTTTCTTACTATTCTAGGATTTCATTCTGTGCAAAAACAAGTGAACTTAGTGAGTCTCCTTATATAATGCCCTGGAAGTGACTGAGACAATTAAATAGTGTAATGATTACTTCAAAGACATGTAATGAATATTTATTACGCAGTTTTTGTGAAGTCGGCTCGGTCATATTTTCCTCGGGAGGCCCTTACATATGAATGAAGATGTGATGAAACGCCATTTGACTTGCTCACTCTGTCTCTTCTTCATCTCTCACACACATCCCCTCTCTCTCTTTCTCTCTCTCTCTCTTTCTCTCTCTCCTGTCATCCTTCTCTCTAGGTGGTGACAAACAGGGATACACTGGAGACGCTGCTATGCGTGGCTTACGTGTTCGAGGTGTCTACCAGCGAGCACGGGGCTCAACATCACATCTACAGGCTGATCAAAGATTGAGAGTGAAGGAAGGGGGGTTTCTCCTACAAACCCTGTTACCACTACCGACAACAACAACAAAATAAAATAAAAAAAAAGAAAGAAAGAAAAAAAAAAATACAACAACCAGTGAACCTCCAAACCTCCAACCAACCACCACAACCTCCCCTTTGTACATCATCATCTCTTCTCCTCACAACTGGACTGCAGTTTGCTCATCTCAAGCTAACCCTGGGCTCATCTCAAGTCATAGCCAAGCTAACCCTGGGGTCCTAGGCCTGTCTGTCTCAAGTCATAGCCAAGCTAACCCTGGGGTCCCGGGACTCTCTGTCTGTCCAGTCCTGGGAGGAGGCGGCTGACACATGGACAGAGAGAGAGAGAGAGAGAGAGAGAGAGAGAGAGAGAGAGAGAGAGAGAGCGGTAGATGTAATGCGGATGTGGAGCGGTTCTTGGCACCTCACAAGCCAGAGCTGAGTCCACCACCACATCGTCACTGTGTGTGTGGGGGAGAATAAAGATAAGAGACGCAACAGATCCCCATTTGGGTCATTTTTTTGTGTTTTTGTTTGTTTGTTTGTTTGTTTTTTTACTGCCAGAGCCACACCATAAAGATGTTGCATGATACTACCCCTCTCTCCCCTCCAGTTTTACTTGTGCGTGTTTGTGTTTTCCTACTCATTTTTTTTTTTTTTTTTCACACAAAGCTGCGTGGACAAACGTGGGTTCTGGCATCACCTAGTGACGGGTTTAAGCAAGTGGCTCACAGAAACAGTTCCAAAGAGACTCACTCATCAGCGTGAGGACTGGAGAAAAAAAAACAAAAAGTTGAAGTGAAGTGGAGTGGAGTGGTCAGTGCCTGTGTGTTTGCTTTTGTCAGTCGTCAGTATTTTGTGCCGTTCGACCATTTTCTGATCCGCCTCACTGAGACCGTATGCTAAATGGAGGACGCAAAGAAATGATCCTGAAAAGATTATGTATTATGTATGTATCTTCATCCTGTTTGATTTTCATATGTTAAGTAATATTTATCTTTAGAACATGAGCGCAATTCACTTACGTTAAACTGTGCTAACTTGAACCAGAGTGGAATTCTCTTGGAAATTGAGGAGAATGTGGAAGAGAATGCTGGAATTGTAACTCCATAGGTCTGTGAAAACGAAAGGTGAAAATAAAACTGAAAGTGTACATATCATTACTTACTGGATTTCCTTGCTTAATTTCATTTCTCTAAACATTGCTCATTACTTATAAGAGCATACTTAATGAGAAAATGAAAATAACAATATGAGGACATTTTTAGTGTTTCTAATTGACGAAAACAAACTATAAACTCAGATGTGATAAGGCAATGGCTGCATTGTTTGTTTTAACAGAACAACAGTGTCATCTAGTGGTGAAACAGTCTAGCGCAACGCTACAACTGTATTAGAATGTGAAGAGTTCAGATGCAAAATCCATCTTCAAAAATATGCAAAAATGAAGTTGATTTTATAATAATTTCAAAGTAATCTTAATCAAGCTGCAATTTCAATGTTATTATTAATTAACAACAAATCAATCTGGAGTTGGACTGACAATAAAGTGTGTAAAAATACATAATAATTCCTGTAAATTCATAACAAATGGACTTTAGAAGTTGGGGTTTTTCACCTGAATCTCTTTATTCTTGAACTACTTGAGTAAAATAGCCTGCATTTGATATATTTATTTTCTTTAATTAACTGGCATGCCCCAGTTTTTAAAGCAAAAATCCCATATTGGGCCATAATACCTCTACTGTGAACTCACTGCCAGAGGAAGTCTAACTGGATGAGTTATTGCAATTAACCCATATTTGTATGTGCTGTAAGAGAGGGCTTTTAACGCATCAAACTTTCACTGACTCCCACACACACCAGCCATACTGGGTCTCTGGTAATCATCAGCTTGATAAATGAGTTTAAAAGCACTTACCATTGTCTGTGAGCCAGAGCAAGCACAGGCCCTGCCAGGACTTAATTGAAACCTCCCCAGTTTGAAGTATCAATCTCACCTGCAGTCCATATTCAGAGTCAGGACAACAGGTCAGGGAAGGGAAAAAAAAGTCTTTGAAATTCTCTCAAATTATTTGTGACCTGATGCGAGTAACCCAGACGTGTTTTTATGCCTCTGGCTTGACACCAAGGTGTTTTTTTACATTTATATTGGTAATCTGCAGCTGCACACTGGGGTCAGTGACGGTAAATCAAATAGAGGTTTGGGTTTTATTATGTCTCTCTGTGTTGTGTTAAATGACTGCGTTCATGCTGGCCAGATCACTCTCATTCTCATTCCATGGCTTTTGCATGTGTGCGGTTGGACTCCAGAACCTGGGCAAGCGCTGCATTGAGGGACTGTTGTGTCCAAATTTGAGCAAGTCTTTAGCGTGACTACTCAAGCACCTGCAGATGAATATCGGCTCTCTCAGAAACACAGACAGGCTGACGACCTGAGGACAGATGTCTTTCTGAAACAGGGACAAAAGAATTCGTTTAGAGAAAAGAGCTATTCTCATAATCTCATTTTCAAGAATCTAGGCTGCAACAATTATGGTAATCCTGGCTCAAATATCTGACCCTGCGAACAGACAAGTTTCTCATTATGGCAACAAAAGGCAGAGATATGCAGGGCAAGGAGAGGGAGCTTTTTGTGCAGTTCATCTGAGTTTAAGTGACCATCTAACAATCATTATTGTCCAGGGCAGTGGGCTATGAATGGATCTCCAATGTCTATGTCCATGGCCAAATTTCTCTGTTTAATTTAGGAATGCTTGTCTATCCTCCTATCCTTAAAAAAACAACTCAGCAACAACATTCACAACCAAAAAGCACTACTTGTCCACATGCAGGACAAAAAGCCAGACTGTTCTTAAATAACATACTATGCTATATTTCCCCACCTTCAGGCTATGCTATAATATATTATGTAATATTTCTAAAATTAGTTTACATTTAGTAAACCAATGAACTAAGCTTGACAAGAATGACCACGCACTTCTAAGATCTCTAAATTCTCTCTAAAATGTATTTTCAAGTTTACATTTGTCTATGTGCTTAAGAAATCACTATGACTTACTATTAAAAGGTAGCCTAAGTTCAAAGGGAATGTCAAAGACATTGACGCGCTTGTGAAATCCTCCTGAGACATTATCATGCTCTTCTGGGGGCGTGAGGAACGGATGGATTGAAGTAGGATTCCTGACCTGTCAGAGAGACATTCCTCTCACGTATGATAACGAGCTGACGCACCTGTAGAACAGTAGGAAGCCACTTGGCTGAGCAAGAAAACTTTGGAGGTAGTTAAATGTTGCCGGCAAATTTCATTTTTAATATGTAAAATGACTCGGGAGGAGTGAATTCAATCGCGCGCAATGACTGTTACATGGAGTTTATTCACAATTCTAAGTTTGATTGGTTGTACGGAATCAAAGTGCTCCCCGACCTCTTATTACAAAAATTGTTGGATTAGACGATTTCCTGGCCTTTACATTGATGTCGAAGAGTCCCAAAGAAGAGGAGCCCAACTTCTAAATTTTTACCAAGAGGAGACGGCGCTGAAATGCAGCAGAACATGTTGCCTCACGCGAAACTGTAAGTTGCGCTCAGATTTTAGTATAGGATACAGACCATATGTAGAAGAGCGGTTTGAAGATGTAGGAAATGTTTTCAGTTTATGCCCAACGAAACATATACTGCAGCATTCTTAAATGCAAAGCTACAACTAATATCCATATTACAAGGGGTTAACGGAATTATAGTTTTGCATAATTTGCCAATTTTTCTAATTGTAAGTGTGTAATAACTGTTTCACAGTTTGATATATAAAAATGTCAGGTCTCTTTTGCTCTGAATTTTTACCCATATTTTCTCCAACATATGCCAGTCTCCTGTAACCTGGCCGTGTTCCATTACAATACATCCCAAGAGGCAGTCAACTGTCTGCATCTGCACTGTCCCTCATTAGAAACCTGCATTCTCCGACAAAGGCGCAATGCCATTTTATACAATGTCACAAAAGGTGAGAATAGGTACAGAACAAACACCCACTTATCATCTACTGCTACAGTAGTGACTGCATTAGTGAATCTGGATGTGTACTATGTAATGCTGTGATGAGCCTTCATTTCTAGGCCTATTGGCTATATGGTACAGTATGTTTTGTTGTAAAATTTCTTTACATGTTCTTATAAATAGTCTATAAATAGCCTTCTCAATTATTTTAGCACACCATTTTCTTTCTAGCTCGGTTTTCTCTAATGCAGTATTTTGTGTGATGTCACCATGGTGTTGTGCATAAACATACATGGAAAGGGCCCCTAACTAACTAAGTCTTTATCATAGGTGTGGATCCTGACCTCTTGGTATTTGGCAAGTCCTTCACCGCAAACCTGCGCTTGTGGCCACACATGACCTCCTCCAAACTGAATGCCTCAGAGCCACTGGTTTCAGATAAGCGCCAGTTTAACCGTCCAGCAGTGCCCCCCATCCAGCCTCCAACTCTCGTGCCAGCTAAAGGGCAAACAACTGAGCCGCAAAGCTCCACAAAGGCCTCCATCACCTCCAGAGGAGATACACAACCCACGCAGAGGGAGGCACTTGGTGGCTCCACAGCTGATAGTACCTCCACAACCTTCATCAATAGAAATACCCAGCCTGCAAGTTTAACTTCTAATCAAGGATTAACTTCTGGGCCACATCAACTAACCACACCACAGCAAAATACTAAACCAGCATCACAACACGAAACCACAGTTTCCCAAAACACAAAACCTTCTCTCCACCAAATGACTCCATTATCAACACATAGAACACCAGCTTCCCTGCATGCAAACCCATTACGCCAACACACCACTCCTGCGTCCCGCCATTCAACCCCTGAACTATTCCCCACCAAATCAGCACTGCCCACCGAGACCAAACACCCCACCACCATGGCGGTTCCTGCCAATGTTGAAAGTGGCCAACTATACCCCAACGACACAAAGGGTTACATCAGTCGGAACCACACATCTGGGGAGGCTCCAGAACCTGGAGACCAGCTGACACCGGTGTGGCACCTGGCTGCCAACACACTGCTAATAGCTGCGGCGACCTGCTCAGCAGTGCTAGTGGGCTGCTGCTGCAGTGTGGTGCTGGCGGTTAGCTGGAGGGGACGGAGAAGGAAAAAGGGCCACTACAGAACAGCCTGGAGGGGAAAGAAAGGATCCATGCGGCTGGTCAAGTATGTCATTGTCCGGGAGAACTTGTGAGTCAGACATAGCATGTACAGTACATAGTAGAATGCTGTTACTGTAAGAGTGACCTTAAATGTCCTCTGCCTCAGTATTTCCTAAATATTCTTCAGCACCCCACTGCTGAGACTAACACTGTAAACTTTCCTCTGAGAGGATTAAAGAATGAATTGGTTTTAGGGTGCGTGTGTACAGTGCACTGCTCAGCACCATATACTGACAGCTCCAAAACAATCTGATAACCACCATCACAAGAGAAGCAATAGAACATTTCAGGATTTGCCTGAAAGAAATGAACTAGTGTCGTTAATCTGTAAAGCGCCCCCCGGATTAGGTCAAGCACTTGGCACAGTATTCCTAAACTCGGGAACTTCAACTGTTTGCAGCATGCCATATTGTGGTAGAAAACCCATTTGCTTTGGGTTTTCATAGCTGTTTCTTTTAGTAAGAAAAGTTGCAGGGTCATGCAATATTAATGCTTTTCAGATCACAAACTTGCAGGAAAACTCTTCTTTGTAAACACAATGAGTTACAAAAGCTAAATAAAATTGTTTTTGCATGAATGGTTTGGGCTTTAAGAAAAAAATTCCAATGCCTCAAGGTGAGGTTTCTTAATAGACTTGTTTTCAGGCTGTCACTTGGTACCTGCCATCACTCTTTGAGTTAAGTAATTTCCAGGCAGGAGATGATCCGATCTCAACTTGGCTGACCCATGCAGTGATGCAGTGGAGAGAGAGATCAAGCTGAGGAGGGCAAGCTTGATGGAGCATAGTCTGTGTGTGCTCCAAGTACCCTTATTGGGTCTTTCAAGCAAGACCTGGCACTGGCACTGTTACAAAAGCTAGGTGTATTGGCAGGGCAGTGCCCGTGTGCCAAGATGGACTGGGAAGGAAGGTAGTTAGTGAGAAATGGTCTAGGTCTTCTCACACTGACTGAGCGAGGAAAGTGCCGGAAACCTCACCTTTGGGCATCAAGTTTCTCTGCTCCCAGAATTACACGGAACAGAACAGAAACTTAGAGTAGCCTTGTATTTTTCAACTGACATCATTGAAGGCATCCTTTCATCAAGTCAAGGGGAACATGAAAGAGCTACTGTTCAATATGGAGAAATATGACTACCAGATACCATAGACAGTGTAAGATATTTATGACATTGTTGAGTGGTGGTGATTCATAAGACAGTGGGGTTTAGTATCGACAACAACATAAAACACAATTCCAATTCAGATATTTATTGGAAATACACACTAGTTTAATATGACTTTTGTATACACAAGATAGTTCTGGAATCTCTTGATCAGTCAGTCCAAACAGAAATGTCAGACAGTTTTGCCTGAAGTTGGTTTTGCAAGAATAGTGACTAAAACCACTTTGTTATTACCAAGAGATGTTTCCAGAAGGCAAGAGTTTCCAAAGTAGCCCAGTCTGTTCAGCTCACTGGAGCATTCATCATCAGTCAATCAGACATTGAGAAGCTTCTTGACTGCTTCACGATACTGCAACATGCTGTCCTCAGTATTTCCCTCGTTCTTCAGACGGGTGACAGAATCTTTGTACTCCTGCACCTCAGGCCGGCCCAGCAGCTCTTCCTTCACAGCGCTGGGGTCGTCCTCTCCCTCGGAGGTGGCACGCATCCGCAGCAGCGTGTCCAAAACGTTCTTCTGTGAGGTGCTGCCCTCCCAGTGGTACTCCTCCATGTCCTCACGGGTCTTCTCAGCTTCCCAGGCCTCCGTTTTCTACATAGGTGAGGAGGACAGGAAAGATAATAGACAATATTCTCTTTTAAAACAGGTGCTGATATAATGTCTAATTTAAAAACAAAAAAAAAAACAAACAAACAAACATATAGAACCAATTTCAAAAAGCAATGTGCACAAGAACATGAGACAATAAGAATTAGGGCACAAAAACTGATTTTTATTCTTCAGTAAGTGAAATGATATCAAAGTACTAGAAAAAGCAATACAAAGTGAACATCTATGTCATCATTATGTATTAAACGAAAAAAAAAGAAAAAAGATCTGAGGGCCTTTAAAGCCCACGCCAATCAGGCACTCTGCTCAGGGCGTAGGTGAAGCCATGCGATATGAAGAGTGTTAGGGCACACTTCCGCGCTAGCGCTTCAGCTCTCAGAAGAGCGCCTCTCACAGTGATAGTGTTTCGCTATATGTGGGGCTCTCTCCACAGCTCGCTCCAGCCCCGGCACACATTCTGCCCTGGACAAAAGCGCCCTTTGTGCCCGGCCTGCCGGCCTGCCTGCCTGGTGCTGGCCTGTCATACATGGCCTCCCGGCGCATATCCCTCTCCCCAGCCCAGGTGTTTAGCTTTAATGAGCATCATTACATCTATAAGGGCTCCTCGGAGCCAGACTGACCCCGCGACCTCTGAGGAGGATAATCCTTCCGTTCTTCTCCTCTGCTCTCCTCCCATATAACCTCAGGGCCACGATTGGAGAGTGATGGCACTCAGTGGTATGGAGGCAGACAGGTGCGATTTGGGCAATTCACCGCAATCCAATTAGACCTGCGCTGGCCCACTGACAACAGGCACTTTAGCCTCCAGTGACTGGCAATTTGGAGGACTCTGAATCAATTCAAGTGATTGCCATTTAACATTTAAAGTTGAAGGAATAATTGAGGACTTGGGCGGACTGAAGTGGTCCTTATTGAGGAGGGGTATACTGATGAATGGAGGCCAGTAGTGCTGATGGAGAAATGGCTTCTCGCTCGCAGAGCTCGTCTCGTCTCCCTGTTGGCCTGAGCGGCGGTGCGAGATTAGCACAGCGCTGCGTTAGCCATCGGAGACGCTTTCACGGCGGCCCAGAGATAGAATCGCCAACCCCAACAGCCCCCAAACAATCAGCCCCTTTGTGCGCTCGCCTTCCCCACGACCAACACACTGGCACTCTACCTGTACCCATCAGCCTGCAAGCAACACTGTGCTGGCCTTTGTGCGTGCAAAAGGCCATCAGAAAGAGATCCACTTCCCCACTGAGGTGCCCTTTTTTCGGCCTTTTTCTTGCTTTCTTTCCTTCTTTCTTTCTTTTGCAGAAAACAAACCACAACCGTGGCATTTTCTCAATGAACTACACTTTTGCTGTAGGGAGACGAATCAGACGATCAGCAACGGGCCACCATTAGTGTCTGGTGAAGGTGAACGCTCATTCACACAGCATGTCGCCTGTTACCCTGATTGATTTTCTCACAGGTGCCCAGGGATTAACGTGCCCTCATCATCATAGCCGTCGGTGGCGGGATTCCGTTTCCTGTTTTCATGGGGAAAGGTCAGCAGCACAAAGTCCTTGATCTGCCATCCATCAGCTTAAGTCATGTAAATACATCCAAATGTCAGGGCACTTACAGAGCCACCAGAGCACTGGTCAGTAATCATTGCTTGTCGTTAATTAGCCTTTAAGTCCCCCCTCTACTACTTAGGCAGGCTTTGTGGATCTGAAGGGACACAATGATAACCGCTTTGCTTAAATTACAAACACCTCAGACGTGTTGGCTGAATTATTTAATGCCTATTTGGTTACTGTCTGGATGAATGGAATGATTACAACATTCTCTGTAGCTTGTCTGACAACACATTGCCACAGCAGTGCTTATGGTGTCTTGGCCCACAACTCATCCATGCTCACCTACCTAGTAGACTTTCCACTCTCAAATTGCTTGTTGAGTGATTAGAGGGTATTTCAACAGCAGGATGTGTCACTCACTTCTATTTCTTCAATGGCTCCAGTATCAGACATTAATTTGGTCAGTGATGACTGCAGTGTCTATCAGTGTGGACAGGACAGCCTGATGTTGACAGAGCATCTCAAAACAATCAAGGTAAGGAGGATGCCAGTGGAAGGTCATGGAATGTTCTGTGCTCCCTTGTGTATTTTTGTGCCTCGCACTCTCTGCCATTGCTTTCCATTCCCCTGGAGGGTCAATGGGGGGAGAGCGGCTCTCTGCCATCGCTTTCCATTCCCCTGGAGGGTCAAGGGGGGGGCGGCAGCGTCTGGCATGGAAAAGACCGGCTCCCCTCTGCAGCGCCCCCAGTTAAACTTTCATGGGAGTGGGGCTACAAAAGACATGAATGGGGGATCTGCTGAAATATTCATGCCTGCACTGAAAGGCAGAAGAAAGGGCTTGCTGTGCGTGCACACATAAAGCGTTTAATGTATATCCAACTTTACCACTGCGCTGCCATGGGCCAGCTCGGATCAGCTCAAGTGTCAGTGCTTCATCCAGACATTGTAAATCCATTGGGGCTTAGCCTGATTGATATACAGGCCTTGAATACGCCCTCATAATTAAATTATGTGAAAAAGAAAACTACATTTTTCTTTTTCATTTTATGTTTGTTGAGAGTGGTTATTGAGGCCACGACTTACTCGACTAATGATGATACATAGCTAATTTTTTTCTTTCATTTTCAGGACATGGAGGATATGGATCTGATTCGGTTTCATTATAATTAACTCTTTATGAACAGTTAAGATTTGGATGCACTTAATAGAATAATACAATTTTATTATTATTGTTGTTTTTTCCAAGTTTGGCGAAAACACTGTCCTGTGGTTTATAAATAGCGCAGCCTACGTTTGGGAAATTATTTTTAAGTGGCTCTCTAAAATATTGTACAATTACATTTGACAGAACAAAACAAAACATGAAGGGACATGAAAGAGTCAAACACTTACCCAAGACTCATGATATAGCACAGTCAGGAGGTACATAGCATAATCATAGTTCTGTTGTTTCACAGGACAACTGGGAAGAAAAGTAGGAATTTCAGTTTAATATTTATTCCAAATGATGTAATTCTTCAGTATGAACATTTCTTTTGATTTCATATATCAATGCTAACCTTTCTGTGACAATGGTGAGTGTATCTGTTTTGCTGCAATATCGGTCACCCACAAGTTTGATCATCTTCTTCCTTGCGTGGTCATCTAAATTCAGACTGGACAGCTTTACCTGCAGTGGACAGAAAGAAAGAAACCAGACTGGTCAAAAACAACTGTGTGAACTCTGGCCATGGCCATCTCCCTCGATAAGCACAATGTCAGGTTATTTTATTTTAAGTGTAAAAGAGTCTTGAGAACTTTAGAAGCCACTGATGACCGTAGATTTGTGCAAGCCTCAAACGTGGGATCATGAGTGATATCTGAGTGATACTGGAGCAAGACAAGAGTGACTACTCCGGCCTTCAGGTGTTTTTTTTTTTTTTTTTAAAGAAATGCTCCAACAGAACTACAGTAAGAGACATTCTAAGCATGCTGTGCATTAGCAGTGTTAATGTCAGAGGTGCCATTTTGTATCTTATCAGATCACACCACCATAGTTAATGACAGTTTGTCATTTATACTGTATTCTTCATACATGCCGTAATTAATGTCATTATTTTTAACATTAATGTTTATCATCATATTTATATTATCAATCCCCCTGTCTGAAGTTAAGTTCTGCATTCCCTCCTTATGGTAAACAGGCATATGACACGTCTCTACTCTTTGGACCGGTGCACACAGAGCCAACAGATCTCCACAGGTCATCCATAAGCCCATTGTTAGGCCAACCCTAACCCCTCCAACAAATCCCAGATGAGTTGAAAAGTTATTTACAGGGATGCTATGGCTCAACGAAGCGCTAAGCACTTTCCCTATCACCGGAAAACAAAAGGGATTACACCATATGCCCGTTGGTTGTGTCAACTGGAAAGTACACACACACGCATGCACGCACGCACGCACGCACACACACACACACACACACACACACACACACACACACACACACACGTGTGACTGGGGAGTAGTGCAAGCTGTGCACAAGGGAGGCCAAGAGACTTCATGTTTGCACAGAGTCAGGTGTGTGGATGTAATTGGTCCAGTAATATTTCCGCCATTTTCAGATACCGCTTTTCCAGACCAAGCTCAGAAGCTCAAACTATTTTGATGTGGGTGGCCACTCCAGCCCTCTTGCTCCCGTGGGATTTATCCTGCAATCTGACTTCTGATCACCCCCCCTCCTCTCCACTTGACCCTCCACGCCCCAAAATCCCAGACTAATCCATTGGGATTAATGGCAGAAACAATTCCCGCATCAGGGTTGCAATCTTCTGGGAAGTGCCAGTTAAACAGATGGTGTTTGATTCATGGTCAGATACATGTAGATCTAGACCTATCTATTGTCCCTACATGCAAAACTGACCAAATATCCAGATTAGGTAGAAAGAAAAATCACAAACTTGGATAACAAATACTTTACCATTTTGCTTCCACAGCACACTTGACATGGTAAATAACCAGTAACCAAAGCAACAATTGAACAAACACACTCAGAAGACTTACAGGTATGTTAAAAGACTAAGGTGACTTACAAATTTCTAACTTCTTAAACTTATTTTTTTTTTCCTTTTCATAAAACTGCCAAAAATGACCTAGAGAAAGGGTAGGGAACTCTTCTCCTGGTAGAGCCAAGACCCAATATTGGATTTTGAACAAAAAATTTGTTGCTGAACAGCTGAATCAGAGCATTGTTAAAGTTTGCAACGGCCTAGACTACTGTACAGCCTATTGGGCACATATGTGACATCACAATAACGCTAGGGAGTAACAGGCCTTGTAGCAACTCTGTCATAACAAAGAGTACTCTGAAGACCATGATCAGCAGCATTATTTCGAGTAGAATATCTACTATTGCCCTTTTCATCTCAAGCACTCCCTAGTTTCTATACTCTTTGACTGTGGGGCGCAACCTGACGCTAGACATGAAAAGGGATATTTCACTAATGTGGCATACCAAGTTTCGTTAAAATCTGTGATGATGAGGTCCAAAAGTGTCCTCAAAGAATCACCTGCTTACCAATAATAGCAATTGAAGTCAAAGTTTTTTTACAAAGAAATGTTAAATGAAAGCTTGGCCCTGTACTTTCAAACCAGAGTATTATTACAGGTCTTTGTAATGTCTTTGTCAAGAGATGTGCATGCCTGCTCTATTTGTCTACTGTACTTACAGTACATCCAAAAAGTATTCATAACCCTCTCAATGTTTTACTCTTTTTTTGCATTGCTCTTTTAGTCATTTAACTGAATTATTCTACTGAATCTACACTTAGTACTCCTAATGAAAGCAAATTACAGAATTGCAGTTTTTTTTTTCAAAATAGTAAAAAAATTAAAATTGCCATAACTATTCACACACTTCTAAATCTAACAGTCTAAATCTTCATTGCTATGCTTTCTTAAATTGTTTGGATAGGATTTGGAAAGGCATACAGTACATCTTTCTATATTAGGCCTTACAGCTAAAAGTACATGGGACAACCAGTAGGACTCTTAGAACAGTTAGGGGAGAATAGCTCTGGTAAGAGAGATAACCCAAAGATCACTCTGGCTGATCTACAGTGACCCTGTCTGGAGATGGGATGCAGTTCCAGAGAGACAAACAACACTTCAGCTTCCACAATGTGGTCTACTGGGCAAGTGTGACGTGAGCGTGGTGAACTCCGAAGTTGTCTGGCCAATCAAAAGACCTACTAAGTCATGGGTCGACATATGGCTAGACATTCTGACTGAGCAAATATAATTGCTGCCACCAGGGTATGTCTAGATTTCTAGGCTAGCAATTTGCCAATCTGAAAGAGAAGTGGCAAGTTTCGGAGCCGTTTTTTTATTATTATTTATTTACTGAGTTTGGTGGTGATGAACTCTCGTTATCCTATTCTTATGCAGACATGAGGGTAATGTCATCCTTAGGTTTGTCAACAAGATGTCCACAAGCAACTTCTACGTCCTTGCACTGAGGTCAGTTTGTGACTAATTATTGACACAGAATTATATATAAAAAAACACATTTTCAACTGTAAAAAGGCAGTGACAGTAGCTGCATGCAAACTCTTCCCACCCTCCCTTATGGACACTTACTCTGAGTGTGACTACACGGGCTTTTGGATTCCTCAGTGAGCTCCCCGCAGACACAAACTCCTTGCTCTCCACTTGGATGGGGAAATGCTTTTCACAAGCTGCATTGGAGTCTAACCCAGCAGGCCAATCTGTGCAGAAGGCTTAAGAGACATTAAACAAAAGAAACGGATCAGTATCATAGTCAACATTCTTGTTTTTAAAGTAATGCTTCCACACAAACTGTATATTTGTCATTTCTCAAAGTCAAGAACTCATCCTTAAGGAACTTCGTCACAGAAGATGATGGATATTTCTTGAACACTAAGGATTGGGGCACAGTGCCTCAGAGGGCTAGTGTATCATAACATGAATCCAGGGACCCAGGTTTGAGTCCGACCTGAGGTCATTTCCCGAAAATTAAAGGCAAAAAAGCCTTTTTTATTTAAAAAAAACAAAACAAAAAAAAGACAATTTTTAGAGGGACTCCACTCAGAATTTTGGAGGAACCCTTGCACTGGAACTGTGCTTGGCGACATTCAGCAACAAGCAGCAGTTAAGCATTCTTCCTTGACTTTGAGAAAATATTTACCCAATTGCACAACTGTAAGAAAGAATGCATTATATTCACATTTCAGAACATCTCCTTACGTTTTAATGCCTCACAGTGTTGCTTGATGGCAGCAGGTGTTAAGTGCAAGAAGTTTGGAATCTGAAAAAAAAGAGAATAACTAATCAAACAAAAACAAACAACCCACATAAATCTTGGGAGCTTTTGTTGCTTGCTACATCACCAGTGTACTATGAAATATATCAAGTTTTGTCCACCGTACAAAGCATTTAAACCCATATACAGTAGAAGGCTGAAAGTATGAATGCACTGCCTGAAGATCTCTTATTCTCTGATATTGAGAATAAATGACTGGGATCTGTGAATAAAAGCCTTACAAATCTAAAACATCTATCATTTTATTATGCATAATGGGGTCCAACAATGTTAGAAACAGGTAAAATTATTCTAGGTGTCCAGTTGGTATCCGTGTTCTATATAAGCAGTGCTAACCGAAATAAAAACAGCATTCAAATTTTTCTACCTCAACTAGGACTTGTCAGCTACGACATGAATCACAGAGAAACATCATATACTGATAGCAACTATACAGCCAAATGGTGCATTCACAGGAGGTGTGGAGGAGGCTGCAATAAAGCTTGTGAGAAGTGTGTGTGGGGGGTTCCACCTAAAATCACTGAACATACTGTCATTTGGCTATGCCTCACTACCAACATTCACATTTCCAAAATTTGCTCCATGTTATGAAAATGAGGCCATTAACAAACTACCGTTTCCTACTTCTCACTTACCCACTTCAACAGATCTAACATCAACTGCCGGTGTCCTGACAGTAGTACAGTGCCAACCAAAATAAAAAAAAGATGTAATAAAATTCTCCTACCTCTACAAACTTGAACTTTTCTCCTATGACATAAATTGTATACTGTATGTAGCCGGCGGCGGTCCGCACCGAACACGGGTCTCAAACCTGCCACCCTGCCAGCTACAACAAACCCCCAAGTTGTGAGGATTTACACATACTGCCGAGCTAGTTGGCCTCCATATAGCAACTTTACCACAGCAGGTAGGATTTCCTGGCATTTTCAACATGACCTGTGCAGGTTCGTGTGATATACACCCCGTCATGGTGCCACTGTTCGTAGCCTGGTAGTTGACATTATTGAATGAGGGTAGCTGGTTTAACTAAATCATGTAAAATGGCCAATGCCAATTCTGTGCCACATCAGGTTTGATTTGCTGCGTTTTTTGACACCAATATTGTGATAAATGCCTGATAACCACGCTGTTTGAAACACTGTTGGATCTCATAACATCAAAAATTACCTTGATGAGCTCCAAGTTGCCCCTCTTCTCTGGAGGGACCCCTCTGTTCACTGGGTAGCCCATTCTTACAGGTAATGGCACAGCTGAAGGCCTGAATGCAGCAGCTGCTGGGTATACCGCTGTCCAGTCTTGGGATTCCTCCATCTTCTCTGTTCTAGGTTCTCCAGCCTATCGGAAGGGAGATGTGAATGAGGTGGGGAAAGCCTAGCATTAACAGCTGATGCATTAGGCTATGCAAGGACAACTGTATTATTGCACTGAATGCGTTACTTACTTCTCGCCTTGGCCTTCTTGGTCCTCGACTGCTTCTGTCTGGGAAGCCTAAAAGAATAAAAATTTACATTAAAAAAAAAAAGCCAAACACTTTTGTTTTCTGTCCCATTTAACATAACCTGCACACCTAACCCTAAAATGTTTAATATGTACACAAGGCCTAACGTTATCACTCTCAAATTTGAGCACTTCTCTACCAAGATAACTCATCCACATACAGTAGAGATGCTGATTAGAACATATTGAAAACTTTAGGCCTACAGGTGAGCCATTGACTGCCATAGACAAAGACTGGCCACAATAAAAGGGTAAAACACCAGTCACGCTGGGTTAGGGTTGTGTTCCTATGTGAATCGTTCCGTCTGACATATCTTATTCTTATCTTATTGATCAGGGGGCATACAAAGACAGAAATATATTCATTAATATAGACATTAATTTCTGCTACATGATAACGTTAACATATGACCAGGCAGCAATTGAGTAACGTTAACGTTAATGTTGAGCAGCAACTTGACAGCTAAAGTATGGCACACGAATGACTACATTGGCAACAGCATCATCATACAGTATATAAGATTTTCTTAACGTTAATTGACGTCCACTAACGTTAGCTTAGCTGTCAGCAAAGCACACACTACTAACGTGATATTATTAACGGTAGCATGCTAACGTTAGCTCATCAAAGCGTTTGGATCAACACCGTCATATAAGGCAAGTAATTAAAATCATACCTTTGCCATTGTTCGGAGATAACGCTGTTGAATAAGTAGCTCTTCCTCCCAATAATTTATATGCATAATTTCCCAAGCTGTGACCGCTTGTTCGTGTAAAGGACAACGCTGTGCTGTACATTATGGGAGCAGACATGTTGGACAGGCTATGTGAAAAAATACGGGGCGGTAGAGAGGACAATCTTCCTGTTTAATCGTTGTTACAACGCCTGTCAGAAGCCTTCTTTTAGAGAGAAAAATGCACATTAGACCTATCAGTTTGTCTCAATTTGTTGCATGCAACGGTTTGTCTATTTGTATAGTTATATAGCATAACTATTCAGTGTGGACAGCCCCTCATGAATCGGATAAAAAGATGTTGATATAACTTCATAGATAGTACTTGTGCAGGCTTACTCAACATCAAAAGCCATTCCCATTGTGGGCTGACCATGACAAACTACAGGAAAGTGCAGGCTACACGCACACACAAACAATGACTGATGACTTAACCTGCGTCATGCTCATGATAATATAATCCCTTTCTGTTGCTTTTCATAGTAGCCTAAGCATAAAGACAACTGGTGATGCCCCGGCTGCCCCATCTGATTATGTTGTTGCTCTGCTGTTGTGGTGACGCGCGGATGTACAAGGAGGATGCGCGAGATGACAGCAGCAGTTCCACACGTGCTATGCGAAGCATCACCTGCAACAGTTTTTCTCAAGGATAAGTAAACGACTGACCGGGGAAAAGCAACTATTAGCACTTTTCATTCACTGATAAACCGGACCAGAAGTCACTATGCCAATAAGCTGAACTTTTCCTTCTTTTTTTTTTTTGGACATTTTTTTGTCATGGTTTTATCCTGGCGCCTGTCACAGCAAATCTTGGATTCTGTAACCTTGTCAGGTGAGAATGCTAATGTTCTGTGTGACATTCTAATTTGTCTTTTCTTTTAGTGGCTTTAATGCTTTTTGCATTTAATGCTGATTTCTTGTATAGTCAAGGCTACCCTAGTGGGAATTATTGAAGTTGTAGCTATTTCTATGGTTGTACGGAGCAATTTCTCTGGTTGTAGCTATACCACAATAGCTTTTCTAAAGATAAGAAATGAGTTGTGTGAAAGGAAACAAAGGAACTAGTTTATACCCAAAGATGTAGGTTGACGTGTTAAACTTGTGTAGTGTCAACTGTCAAGGGTTGATACAACTTCGTGCAATGTCCATATGGCTGCTGCAACATCAATCATCCTTACACAGTGGCAATAGCTATTTGTCTTGACATACATCTTTTTTTAATGTGTTACATTTTTACATGTGTTTTATCTCTCATTTAAACTAGCCTTTCATCCAGTCATGTTATAGAAGACTATATTTAAAGAAAGCTGCCATGGCCAGGTGAGACTTTAATTGTGGGGAGGCCAGAAGTCTTGTTCAGAGGGTTAGGGCATGATAGGCTACTCCACTGTAGGCTATCATATTCTGCATCTGTAAACCTGAGATTCACTTTTGATTAGGCATTCACATCTTATGTGTAGCATTTTTTGAATATTTCACAGTAGTGTGCATCCTACTAGTTCTGGGGGGTTTCAGCCCTCTGAGAGTGCCACCAGAGAAGGACTTTGCTACAAAATGGTGCTGTGGTGCTTGGCTTTTTCTGATTCAAAATGAGGCATTACTGTATGTGCATCAGGACTGTGCAAAATTCAGAATTTCAAAGTTTAATTGAATTCCGTGAATGAGTTTAACTTTGAATTGGCTTCACCCTACAGGATGTTTGAATATGAATTGATATGACAGGAAGTGGAATTGAATTCATTGCATTTCAGAGACTCTTTCTATTACCTGGCTGCACATATCAGCGAGAATGTGATACTTTCAACATACACTTTTCTTCCAAATGGAAGTTTAACAGCCTATGATTTAAACATTAATTTGTGGTAATGAAATAAATTCATGTTGTCTTCATCATACTATAAAAATTCCTTGTTAAATCGTAATTATGTATCATGAATTTATTTGAATTTGATGGAATTCTAATTCCACCAATTGAAATTTTAATTGCAATCTGCTTCCAGTTTGCAACATCAATTCAAGCCAAATAATTGAATGGGGAATTAAGGATCATTCACAATCAAATTCCCAACCCTGATTGAATTTCATATAAATAAGCCTAAATTTGATTGAATGGTACAGTATGCATGCATTCATATGGAATTTGTTATTGGGCACCATTTGGTAGATCTGATCCCCCTCTCTGCTTGTGAGCTTCTCGGTGACAGCCATTGTTTGGGCTATGACTATCCAGTTTGGCTCAGAGAGCAGAGAAACTTAATCTATGGGACAGAGCCATGGCAAAAGCTGTCAGCACATGAGCTGCACTGAACGACAGACATGTGCTGTGGAGTGGCTCCTGTTTCGATTCCACCTTGGCTCACAATGACTTGTTTCCTATCGCTCTATCAAGCAACTGTTTGCCACTTTTCCAGAGATGGATCGCTGCCTTCAAGGGAAAGGCTTGACCTTATTAGCCGGGTATTTGACTCCCCACCATATAATTGTGTGTCACATTTGGTTAGTAAAGCCTGCCAGAATACCAGACTTGTTTAGCATTGAAGTACCATTGCATCTAGCTGTGACAGAAATAAAATGTGTTTTAAGTTAAAGCAAAGTTTTGCCTGGCTATGTACGACAACATAACTACGTACTGTATCTCCAGTTATTGATGATATGGACATTTTTGTCACACACAAAAACCCCAATCATGTGTGTGTCTACAATAAAAGCTGTCTATAAATAGAAATGTTGTTTTAACAACACAGCCATGGTTATACTGTCCACACAACACATAAACCTACAGCAAGTTAACAAGAAGACACTCTAAAGCACTAAAGTTCCCTTCAGGTTTCCAAAGGACAGTGGTAATTCCTCCCAGGTGCTTCTTGCAATATTGATGGTATAGAATCCCTGTGGTGGTTTATCTGAGCCTCAATGAGTATCGCACCCTTTACTTAAAAAGTACAAGGTGTATCTCTTATCCAGGTATTGGGTGCAGGTGAGTGAGCCGCGGGAGGCAGGCTATTGTGTAAGATGCTTCGCTACTTAAGGACATTGAGTTGCTGAATTTTACATAACCGCTTAGGGGATGTCCTGTCTTTTTTTTGTCTGCAAAGACAAAGAAGATATTAAGTTTAATCTTCCAAATCTGTAGGCTATGCTTTTGTATGCCTGTGTGTCCCGCCACTTTGTTGTTGTTGTTGTTGTTGTTGTTGTTGTTGCACTTAGTTGCTGTTGTTGTTTTTGTTGTTGATAAAATGTCAGGAGGAATAGATTAAATGTGTTCTGCTCTTACACTACTTATCATCACAAACTGATTGTTTGAATGCTGTTTTAGGTTGAACTGAGAAGATGGTTTAACAGCGGAATCCCGACTGCCAGCTCCGCTCCGTTCCTTCTCCAGGCTGCTCTGCCCTTGTGTTTAGGCTGGTCTTCCTCAGTGGTCTATCTGCTTCTGCTCGCCACCCCTGTAGGCTACTCTGTGTGTGTTGTGGTGAGGTGTGGTGTGGTGTGGGTGAGCCAGCTCCTCAGACAGCTCCAGGCCCTGCCAGTGTCAGTGCCAGGCCTCCATAATGGGCAGTGTTGCGGAGCGACGGGGGCGGCCAGTGCACCTTTTGTGCCGCGGGCGCAGACTGAGCAGTGGTGGCAGCGGCGCTGGTGGCGACGGAGTGACGGCCACCTCGGCCACAGCCAAGGCTTCGGGACCCAACGGCCACGCGGGCGCCCTGCTCAGCCCCGAGCGCAGCGTGGAGGAGCGAGGGGCTGCTGACAGCACGCGCTACTCTCCTGTTTCACTGGAACTGGACCCCGCGGTGAATAATGGATCAGGCATTCCCGACAGGGACCAGAGCAACACAAAGGAGCAAGCCGTGCAGATCGACAGCCAGCCCGCCAGTAGCCAGCCCGGCGAGCCGCGAGGGGTCTGCTCACCCAAACACTTCCCCAGCCCCTACCTCACCAAGACTAGCATGCAGGGGGATGTCTACAACTTCCTAGAGAGACCTGCTGGATTGAGATGCTTCCTCTACCATTTCCTTGTGTGAGTATAGGCAGCCCCTACACTCATTATGTAATTCCAATGCTTTGTTCCTCAGGTGGGATTTTGTCTCCTCCTTGTGTATTTTTTTTTTTCTTTCTTTAAATGGGCCTTACGATTAGAGTGGAGACAATACATTGTTACTGCCATCACCATTTCTACAAATATTGGTCTGTTGTGTAATCGTCACAACCTGGCCTAGTTTTTTCAATAGCTTACACAGTAAAGGTGGCTGAGTTCATTCATATGAACGAGAGAATGACGTCAATATTGATACCTTCAGATAATGTATGTCATGGCAGTTTACATGTCTATCGTACATGTAGTTTTCCAGTACAATCTTCTCAATGGGATATGCGTCCAGTTATCGTGCGATTCGCTGTGACATTTTGTTTGGTTATGCTTTAAGTTTAGAGAAAATAGGTCGTAGAGAATTGCAGATATGAGAGGGTTTTTTTGCAGATATGAGAGTGTATTTGCTATTCATTGATTTTATTTTGATGTAACTTATACAAAGCTTTGCTTTGCTGTCAGTCTAAGGAGGGACATGTACTTGTAGCAGTATTTCCACTGGTTACTTAATTACCTCTAAGTCACACAGTGTAAAGAATATCAGTTTGTTCCCAGTAACTAAAGGAGAGCCATCTTAGGCCTGGTTGTCTGGATGAGTTTAAGGCTCGGCAAAGGAGGTCAACAAGATCCTGTTAAGCACACCTCACTGCTTGTCTGACCACACCACCAGTCAAGAGATCAGCTGGCTTAGGCATCAAACATTTATCTGTGACATGTATGTTTGTGCCCAAACACAGGAATTAATCATACTTGATTGTACAGTCTGCTCCTGAATGTAAATGAAACCTTTTTGGTATCTTTCTTTGCAGTATTTTTTGTCACATTTTTTTTTCTGCTATTTTTTTGCCATCTATTTTTTTATTCAGCATGAAAGGCTCCAAATAGATCACTCGGAGAATAACTTTTTTAAAATAAGCACACACTGAATTATAGCTGAATTATCAAAGCCAGGTCAAAGACATTTACATCAAGGAGAACAGCAGACTTTGCACAGTGGGATAAAGACAAATAATGCTAATGCCCGATGTTGCCTGAAAGGATAGGTCCGGAGTAAGTTTGAGCATATCCCTGTTGTACGAGCCCTCTAACAGCAACAGATTTTGCATCGAATGAAATAATTTCAAACCGCATAGACCAAACGCGAAGCACTTTACACTGAGTCAAAGGTACCTCAGATCTTACTTTCGGTTTTGAATAATTAGCTTCCATTGATTGCTTGTTCGCTTCTCATGTTCGGTTTATCCCATTCCAAATCATTTTGCTCCACTCGCTAACTAGTGCATTTAGCAGACTCGTTCAACAGGGCTATGCTTGAATTCACTCCGGAGCACTGCTTTAAATTGATAATCCTACTTGAGAAAAATCATAATAAACTCTTATTAGGGCATCTCATGCCTGTAATAGCCTATTGTAGGACAGTAGATGCAGGAAAAACAGTATGACTGATTAGCCTAACAATGAGTTGGGTTCAAAGGTGAATTCTCACGGGCCTTTGGGGCCAAGTGTTGTGACACTTTCAATTATGAATGTTGTTTACAATCAATAGGTTTTGTATGGTATAGCTACCCCCACATTGTATGCAACCCACTGGTGCGCACCGCTTGAGTTCAGTGTCATTGCTTTCAGCCTATCTCGCTCCTGATTGGCCCGCACAGCTCACAGACCCCTGATGTCATTGCTTTCAGTCCTCCCTCTCTTTCCTGATTGGCCCGCACAGCCTTCCCTCTCTCTCCTGATTGGCCTGCACAGCTCAGAGACCCCTGATGCAGTGGTCGAAATGAGAAATTGAGCGGAAGCAATAGGGCAATCTCGCCAGGCTGTTGGTTCCTGCTAATCTCTGCTCAATGTGTAATTGAGAATCTAGTGTTCCTGTGGCAGAAAACATGAGCCTGGAGTCATGCTCCTTTAAGTAGGCCTTACTTGTTGATGGTTATCGGCCTCTGTGTCTCTGACTTTAGTTGTCGGCCGGCCGCTAGCTTACTGACTGGCTGGATGGATGGCACAGACTTTATTACAGCTTTATTAAAGTTACACTGAATCATCTCTAATCATCTGCCAAACTCAAAACGGATTAGGCCTTTGCCTGGTATCATGCATCCCTCTCAGTGTCTGATTTAGGGAAGTCAAAGGAAGTGCAGTGGTATGGGCAGGCAGGTATGTAAGGAAGAGAAGGCCTTTGAGGAAAATAAAAAACACAGGATGGTGTTTGGAAGGGTGCTTGGAAGGGATGTTACACAATGACCCAAATTCAAATGGCTAGCAATCCAGACAGTCACCAAGCAGGAAAACTTACATGTCTCACAACTGGTTGGCCATCACTTTGTTATATTTGCTATTTTTGAATCTGTGCATTAGGAAATTGTCCTCACAAGGGTTAAGGCGGATGGGGTTGATGCTGATGCTAATGTGCTTTGACCCTCCTACATAGTGCTTTCTATATGCCATAAGTAGATTGAGTATATTTCTCATCTATGGTATGGTAAACAGATGGGCTTAGTGAATATTTAAATGTCAGTAGATCCCCGTGGTGTAATCCTCATAAGGATGCACTTGGACACATGACCTGCACTATATGAGGAGTATTCCATTGGGGGCGGTTGGAAGGCCTCCTAACCAGTGGAAAGTTGACTCAGTAGAGAGATTTAAATGTAAGGTGCTGGCTGAGCTTGTTGTTTGTGTGTGTGTGTGTGTGTGGAGAACAGCCTTGCGTTTGTCAGTCCAATTGAACTTGTAACATTGAGCTTTCAGAATTCAACATTTAGCCTAAGTAAGGATATATACAGTATAATGTAAGAATTCTGAGTTGGGAGAGGTCTACCTGTTTCAGATTGGACGGAGAAAAGTAGATTTGTCATGAATAATGCCTTTTTTGGAGGGAGGGAGATTGTAGACTATTCGTGGTCTCGTTTTTCCACTTGTTGGCCACTTCCTGGAAACCGCCACCATTAATAAATAATATCCCTGGTGAAGTTGACTGGGCCAAATACTGCTCCATGGGCTTAGTGGAAAGAGCTACAAAGAGTTTTCATGTTTTAAAATTCATGGCATCCTGGCCTTTTCCAGAAGCTTCATGATGGTGGTGCTTGTAATGTGATCTGCCTCAGTGTTGAAACACTTTATCTGTAAATGGTCAGCGGTCAAATTTTGATATGTCTTCACTCTATGGGTGGATGGCAAAGATTCAACATGCATGAATAAAGACTACATAACCTCATCATTGATGATATTTGAAATTACTTATCTAAGAAATATTTATATTAATATGATATATTTATGTATATATTTAACTTTGAAAATGTTGTATAAATACTGAAAATTTTATTGAATACGGGAATGTGGAATATTAACGATGATTAGTAAGATGCGACATCAGGATGGGATATTTCACCAAAAGGTCAACGCTTTCTTAAAACAAGCTCTTTGGCTTTGGCTTTTACTAATATCTCCATGTCAAATATCTCAGCCACACGTAGCACTTTCTCTTATGACGTTGCATAACATGACCTCTGACATGCCACTAAGAAGCGTTATCTGGCGTAAGATGTCTCTGGGTGGACTTTCTGAGAAAGCAGCCTATAGACCAAAGCTTAGAGTGAAACCTGCTAAAGCTGCTAATGGCTTTTTCCTTGATGGACGCTGTGGGTTTTCCTGCCAAATGGGTGGCCAGTGGCTCAGACTCTGACAGACGGCAGAGGCTCATGGTGTGGCGGACGGACGGACTCACTCCCGCTAGCTAGCGGGGGCTCAGGCTTTGGCTCCGCTTCAAAGAGGCAGAACAGATTAGTGATCCCTGTGCCACCAGGAATATGGACCTTTTTAACACACACAGAGGCAAAACACGCAAATGATGTCCAAAAGAAGTGTTGTGATGTAATGAAGCGATGTGGTCAGTTGTCATTGTGTTTGCTCATTTGGATTTGGATTGGGCTCTCCCACCAAAGCATGTTGACAGAGTAGTGGCATTTTATCAACAGAGTTTAAATTATTCCATACTGAACAAAATGATCAGTTTCAAGTGATAAAGCAAGAGCATAACCACAGGAAGTACATTCACAGTTTAATTTGTGCTCAATACTAATGCTAGTCCTTTACAAGTGTTATGTTTTCTCTTTACAACTTTATGGTCATTTTCTGGCAGGAAAAATCCATACCTGTAGGGCCTGGGCTTCTATAAGTGTATATAAGCACCGGGCTTAAAACTGCAGACGGGTGGAGATATGAATGGTTGGAGAGTGAGCCGGAGCAGAAATAAGTGGGTAAGGATTGGGGGTTGAGGTGGGTGAGAATCCTGCCGATAATACTGGATAAACCTCCAGCTGTTTAGCTTTAATCAGATCCCAGGATGTTTGTCCCCAAGTCAGGGTCTTTAATGGGGATGACCTGGTCTGCTCCCTGGGGCTGCAAGCACTGGCTAGGACCCGCAACAGTGCAAGCCTGGAGGGGCCGAGCCTCTATTGTCTGTAATTGTATCTCTTTACGCAGCAGGAGCCCGATTATCAGCCGGCAGGCCTGGGAGGTGATTGGAATTGTTTTGGCATGTGACCTTATTAGGATTTGTGTTTTCATTTTGGTAAAGTCCCAGGAAGTGTGTTTATAAAAATAAATCAGTCAGTAGGAGGTGAGTGCTGTGCTGTGCTGTGTGTTGTGTTGTGGCTAGCGGGTTGCTCTCAGGGAGGTCTTGCCTGATCCATCAACCAAATGGAAAAGAGGAACGTTATTTATTTAGTTAAAAAATACTAAAGTCTTAAAAAAATAATTCATTTATTGTCGGTTGCCAACATTAAAACAGAACAGACATTTCAGCTTTTTCTTAATGTTCATCCAAAACAACCACAGGAATTCAATTAAAAAAGAAACGAATCAGATGTCATTTGCCAATAAGGATGTAAGGTAGGGCCCACCAATCAGACTTGAGAATACACAACAAACAATTGAAACTGACCTTCTCATTCACACCTTGTAGAAAAATACTTTTGAGTTTAGAAATCTAGTCTAGTTGCCACTTTAATCGACCGGGCTGTCAATGGCCAAGAACTGCTGATCAGAA
The DNA here is from genome assembly GCA_027497455.2 of Sardinella longiceps. Classification (NCBI taxonomy): domain Eukaryota; kingdom Metazoa; phylum Chordata; class Actinopteri; order Clupeiformes; family Clupeidae; genus Sardinella; species Sardinella longiceps. Next base: position 20,719,748 of record JAODXP020000017.1, read on the forward strand.
ATAGAATAATTGGCTGATTGATTGAGAACTGAGAGACAGGTGAAATGTCATCTGGGGCAAGGTTAACCGATAATGTTTTGCTGCGCTTTCCGATGGTTTACTGGTTAAACAAAGTGTTGGTAACGCAAGGCAACGTAGCGCAGTGCTTTGCAACAGGCCTCTCAGGTAGTTTTTTCTTTTGTTTAGTGAGTGTCAGAAGGTCACCAAGTCAGCATTGATGTGTATCAAAAACTTGCCACATTGAATAGACAATGAGCACAGCACCCACCATGAGATTGAGAAGTCGATAAAGAAAGTTATCTCCATAAATATATGCATTTAACAAGCATGAAAACACAAAATACAAGATGCTCTCAGCCGTGCCTGTACGAGCCACAAAATGTTCAGTTCACCACAAATGTTTCATGCATCTTCTACTCTCCTTATTGCACTCATCTCCACTGTGATCTTTCAACCAATAACGATGGTCCATTTGCCCTATGACCAACAGCTTGATCACTCTTAACATTTTACAATTTCAATGTACAGTGTAGAAAAACTGTATTCTTTTTCAAAATATATTATTTTGGGCTTTTTGCCTTTAATCGGATAGGACAGTATAGAGATGGACAGGAAACAAGTGGGACAGAGAGATGGGGTGGGATCGGGAAATTATCTCGGGTCAGACTCGAACCCAGGTTCCCAGAGCAATGGGATGACGCTCTAGCCCACTGAGACACGGCGCCCCAGAAAAAGTGTATTCTGCATTGTTAATATTTAGGATCATGTTTTTGCTTTCTTTCAGTGGTGTAGGCTGCGGAGACAGGAAGAGAAGTTACCTTTTTTGCGTTATGTGCTCGTGATACAATTTATGACCACCATGATTATTGCTCAGGTTTAATAAGAGCTCCACATACTCATGATATGAGAAGGGATTAAAGGATTATTTTATTTTCAGCTCGCATGCCCCTGGAAACTTCAAGCCTTTTCCAGATGCTTCATAAATGTTATTGACTGAAAACATATCAACACATTGCAGTAACTATGGGCATTATACCTGCACGCAACCAGGACACATGAGGGAAATGGATACTGAGCCTTGCAGAAAAACCTAAAACTGTGTTAATCCTGACATGAGGAAATGTGGGAACTGTACAGTGTTTCTGAAAATCCCTCATTTGGCTAATGCTGAAAGATCTTCTAACCTGAAGGGATTGACACACGGAATGGAACACATGTTCACTGTTAGCTAGGGTTGACCAGGCCTCTGCCCATACGTGTGTGAGTCATTCTATGAGAAAAGCCTTTTTCCACTGTCAGGAGTTGATACAACAGTTGAGTTGGTTACGCAACAATAGCATATCTTATGGTCTATAGATTTTATCTACTTGATGGGCACCGCTGAGGATTATTTATGTACATGGTGGTGTATGTGTTTAAGGTCTAAAAGCCGTAGTTTAGTGCTGTCTGTCCACTGTTGTATTGCTGTTGTATACATTTTTGTTTACTCGTCAGTCTACTGTATTTTGTGTCTACCTTGCTTACCTTCATCTCATTTATAAAGCAAAATTACCCTTTGATATTGATTCTGTTTGGATAGTGACAAAATAAAATTGAACTGTGCCTTGTAGTATACTGTGATAGCTGTAGTACTCATATTACTGTTCACTGTACATGGTAAAACTATGTGAAAAATACAGATGGAATGGGCATGGTATGTTGAGTAGGACAATATTTTTCTTTTCTGTTCTTTTCTTTCTTTCTTTTTTTTTTTTGGGGGGGGGGCAGGGGGTGTATGCGGGCAATATCTGGTCACGGTATCAGGAAATTTTATTGATTTTATTTTGAAAACAAAACAAAAAAATGGGTTTACCTATCCATGTGTGTACAGTATGTCACCTACTGTAGTTCTACATATGATGAGCCACAATCCCATTGTGCTTCAGTCTGAAGTAAGAAGAAAAAAAAAAAATCCATTCCTATTTATAGTCTCTCCCCATGTATCAGTCTCATAGCTAACAAAATAAAGCCAATGTTTGAGCCATGGGTGAAAGTATTTACAAGCAAACATTTTTTGTGCAATCCCAGTGACCCAGTAGATTCCATTCCAGCAGTTCCAGCAGTGGTGGTACGTCCTCTACAGTATATGGCCGAAGCCATTCAAGCAGTCCTCAAGGACTTAGTAAGGTCGCTTCACTCCACATCTGGCCATGACGTAACTGCAGCTCCACACAGGATGGGTTTTCTTCTTTATCTCTCCTGCTCTGCATGGAACATTTTCATCAACAGACTACAGTGTGTGTGTGTGTGTATGAGGGAGTGAGTGTGTGTGTGTGTGTGTGTGTGTGTGTGTGTGTGTGTGTGTGTGTGTGAGCGTTCACCCGCAGTCACACATAATCCCTGCCTGATATAGAAAAGTACTTTCCCATCTGCTATGTCAGTGAAGACGAGGGGATTCCTCCCGTTGGCTTGTCAGCTGCTGCCACACTCTCGTGGGAAAAAAAGAAAGAAAGACACAATCAGTGTCTTCAGCATCAGCAGCACGTCTCACATGTTCGCATCGCATCACTATCCGTCTCCTCACCCAATCAGCACCCATCACTCTGAGCCCAAAACCAGAGGAGAGCTCCTGTCAGGAGAGATGTGGTTGTTTCAGCCAGCTGTGTCTCCAAAGTCTGTGGTGACTTGATTAAGACTCAGTGAGCATGAAGGCCTAGAGTCAGCAGGAGATGAATGCTGTTCTGCACAGCTCAGTGAAGGCATTCTGAAAATGTCTCAATGTGCCTTTAATTGATGAGATAGATCACCTTGGTTGAAAATGAAAAATACCCGCACACTGTTACTGCTGCTCCCAGTGAATTTATTTCACAACGTTTTGGCCCAGGTTTGGCCTTCGTCAGGTGTCACACACATTTTTCATTTTCATTCACGTTTTATTTTACCCAGCACCTGTGACTTCTGGATGTGCGTGCAGACTTTTTAATATAATAGATCACCTTGGTGCAATGCAGTATCCAAAACAAAGTTGTGCCGTTACGGTGAAAGTAGTGAAAATTATTATTAATAATAAGTACGCTTAATTAAAATTGTGAAACTAGAGACCCTATTGCTCATTAATATAGAGATAACATGGTACTATAGACCCATCACTCTCCGGCACCAGTTTAGATTTGCCTGAAATAAGCAGTCTTATTCCCTGTCTGAAAAACATGGCAGATATTCTTTTTAATTGGTCAGTGTAGCTCTACTAACTGCAGTGGACTGAAGTTGCACTCCTATCAGCCTTGCCAACAGTTCAGTAGTGATAACTGATGGACTACTAGGCCCTGACACACCAATGATATTAATTACTTGAGCTGAGCTGTTTTTAGGGCTTTTTGCCTTTGATGGCATAGTAGAGAGAGTGACAGGAAATGAGTAGGAGAGAGAGATCGGTAAGGATCGGAAAATGACATCGAGTCAGACTCGAACCCGGGTCCTCTGGTTTATGGTACTACCCCTTCATAGCAGAACTGTTTTCAGTGGTGTTGACATTGTTGTAATCATGAAAGCACATTTATCAGAGTATTAAGAATGCACTGAATAAGGCGCCATGGCTCGGTGGCTGGAGCGCCGGACCATTGCTCCGGGGACCCAGGTTCGATTCCGACCCCATCCCCGTCTCTCTCTCCCACTTGTTTCCTGTCCATCTCTACACTGTCCTATCTGAATAAAGGCAAAAAATCCAAAAATATCTTAAAAACAAACAAACAAAAAAAGAATGCACTGAATAAGCCTACATTCTGATTATTGTTATGAAAATATCTTCTTGGAAAAGACTTACTGAATCTGTGTTGTTTGTCCGCTCTCTCTCTCTACAGGTTTCTAATGGTCCTGGTGTGTCTTATCTTCAGTGTGTTATCTACCATAGAGCAGTATGCAGATTTTGCCACTGGAACGCTTTTTTGGATGGTAAGCAACATTGTGAAGCAGACATTGTTTTTTGTTTTTGATGTTCTTTACAAGATCAAAAAATCATGCAATCAAAATTTTGATTAGCCCATCTGTAGCTAATATATTTTGCTTATCATTTTTGACCGTCAAAGAAACCATTTGTAATCAAAGGACTTCAAGGAAACCATTTGTAATCATGGAACTTCAAATATCAAATATTTCATGGTTTCTGCTTGCAATAACATACTGCAGTACCTTGAAGTACCACATGATGGCGATAGCACCTTTTAGTTCATTGAGGCAGCCCTCCACCTCTCTAAACTATCACTCCAACACCCTAGGCATCAAATTTCAGTTACAGTTATGAACAAAATGAAGGCCCTCTTGTTCCAAGAATGTGACAACTGTTGGCCGTGAAGGTTATTAATAACAAACAACCAGATGTTTGTTGTGGAGTTGACATTATTGTTTCATTCTTTCAGAGTAGGGACATTGCACTTATGTGCTGTTGTTTACTATGAATTTGCAATCGGAATGCAGTGTGGAATCAAGCTATTGTTTGAGAGGGTTTTCACCAAGTGCGTATTTATTCAGTGTAATGGCCATGAGCTTTGGTAAAAACAATCTTTTGATATTCAGTAAAAGAAATGGAGAAAGACTGTGTAGAAGGAGTGAAATAGTGCAGTGTCCTCAGCCTGGAAACAAGTCCATGGGCCATTGGGTGAGGCTAATGCACAGTTTGCACAGAGCTGTTGAACTGGGCTTTGGATATAAGAGGAAATATTACACTAGCTCTGTGTTTTGCTTTCCTTATCTGCCCCTGGAAAATGCTGACCACATTTGTTTGAACAATACACTTGATTTTTAAACACACACACACACACACACACACACACACACACACACACACACACACACACACACACACACACACAGTGCTCTAAATGTAGCATGCACATAGTATAACACATAATTCTTAATGTATAATTCATATTTCATATCATAAAAATGTACTTTGCACTTTATTGGTTAGGTGTATTTATGAAGACGAAATTTTCTTGCATTTTGCAAAGAACAGATTGTAAATATAAAGTAGTGTAAAGTTGCAGTAAAATAGGGTTTGTTTCACAACAACTATACACCACTTTAAAAATTATATATATTGCATAGAGACACATGCAATGAAAATTGAGTAACAAATCCTATACAACAAAATAAGTGTAGTCCAATCATGGTGGAACAGTCAATAGTGGTTTATATAATTTACTCTAAGCATATTCATTAACCTCATAAATTGCATTATTTTCAAAGTATTCTAAAATAATTTTTGAAATAATGGTAATGGCGGTACATGTGTTAAAAAGTTTTCTCAATTGTATGCATATTTCACTTTACATTATTTTTGCAACTGAATGCATTTGATTTTTTGTTTGTACTTTTAATTTGGCTATTTTCATACATTCACTAGCCAACTGCCAATGTGGATGCACATTGCTTTCAGACACAGACAGACACACACACACACACACACACACACACACACACACACACACACACACACACACACGCACACACACACGCACACACACGCACGCACGCACGCACACACACACACACACACACACACACACACACACACACACACACACACACACACACATAGAAACCCCTGGTGTAGTGACACTTGGGGAACATGACTGTACACTGTGTTCTCTAAACTTTTGGCCACTGCCCTTTCCAGGATTTACTGCTTGAGTTATTCATTTATTAACACCCTGCAAGCACTCTCTGGATCCTCATTAGAATGGCTCTTACTAAACTAAACTGCACGGCCTGCCCACTGACACACACACACACACACACACACACACAGAGGCCAATGTGAATGGGAAGAGCCCATCAGACCATCTGACACACTTTCTGCTATTTCACAATTCTCTGCCCCCTCGACCGTTAAACTAAAATGCTTCATAAAATTTGCTCTCTGTGCCTATGTTTGTCTATGTGTGTGTGTGTGTGTGTGTGTGTGTGTGTGTGTATGTGTGTGATTGGCTGTGTATTTGTGCATCCGTGTAAAGAGCGTATGTGTGCCTCACCATGCATACGTGTTTGTGGATGAGCTATACTTAGCAAGTTCAGGGTTAGCTGACATTCATGAATCAAAGCTGTGCTTGTTTTGGATGACGGCGAGGACATTAGTCCTTGAGGATATTTGGCTTGGGAGACGGCTGCCAAAGCAAAGCCTGCCTGCCAGCCAGGCCCAGTGGGCGCGTACACATCCATCACGTGTCGTCCTGTCCTCCACACCACACACACACACACACACACACACACACACACACACACACACACACACACACACTACACTCCCCAGCTGTGGGGACAGGCTGGTGAGCTAGCTGGAGGGAGTAGCATTAGCACTGCAGGCAGCTAGATGCCACCTCTGGCCCTGAAACACAGCGGAGTGGGAGACAGCTGCACACACACACACACACACACACACACACACACACA
>JAODXP020000017.1:20728673-20733673 GCA_027497455.2 Sardinella longiceps
GTGTGTGTGTGTGTGTGTGTTCCCCGGCGCGGTGCGGTGCGGCGCACGTAAACTAGGCCGTGTTTGGGAATGAGTGACAGGTTCCAAGTCCTGCCTTCCCGGTGCCCTGTTATGACAGCGGGGCATAGGATATTGCCTTTCTCTCCACAGACCCAGAGATCGCTCAGGAAAAGCAAGCTATTGGCCGGCCACCCACGTGGGCTCGGCCTCCAGTGTCAACTTGCCGGATCTCCAGGCTGGAGAAGGTCAATTAATTAGTGACCAGAGGTCAGCGCGAGTGGTGCTAGACAAATGTTTTGCATCTGATAGCCAGCACACGGCCTGCTTTCCCAGAGAGCACAGGCAGCCCTGCCTTTCTGGGGGGTTAAAGTTGAGAGTGATCTTGAATGACTGATTCATCAGGACTCAGGACTCATACTGGAGGAGGGCTACTATGCCCAAGATGAGTCACTTGTGCATCCAGATAGTACAGTGCATTGACCCCCTCCCCCTCACACACTAGAGCACCAATATGCTCAAAACACAAACACCCACACATACATATACACATGCACATGCACACACACATACACACTAACACATACACACACACACACACACACACACACACACACACACACACACACACACACACACACACACACACACACACACACACACACACACCTTCCACAAAAACATGTGGCCCTAAAAGATAATCAGTCAGGTGAGCATGGGAGAAACACAGGCTGGTTGTTTTGTGTTTTCTTAACCGCCAGTTGTCCCCAACCCTCTCCCTGCTGTACTTCTAGCTTTCAAATATGAACTTTTGAACTGCCATCTAAGCTGCCACTTATCTTCTTTGACTATTGTTCTTTGCTTAAAATGACAACTCTAAGCCAGTGCTTTATGTATGCTTCAGTATCTCGCTATATGTGTGTAACCCTTATCTGGTAAAAATATGTGGGATGTATATGACTAATGGGAAGTTGTCAAATGCCCTCACATTTGTCATGTTTGTCATCGCAGTCGTAATTAACCTGAGGCGACCGTACATGTTATATGTGAATTTATGTCAACGGCAAAGGCACTTTTTTTATATGTGAATTTATGTCAACGGCAAAGGCTTTTTTTTTTTTTTTTTTTTTTGGAAAACTGCAAAATGATCAGATTATTAGTTTCATTTAGCGTGAGAGAGTTAAGAGTTAAAATTCAGAGATAAACTATTCAGTCATTAGTAAACTGTGCTGTCAAGACCACCGATGAGAAGTTAACACAACTCGGGTGTCCTTTTCCACCGGTCAGAGTGTGTTTGTTCTGTGGTCCACAGGAAATTGTTCTGGTGGTGTTCTTTGGCACGGAGTACGTGGTGCGCCTGTGGTCTGCAGGCTGCAGGAGCAAGTATGTGGGCATCAAAGGAAGACTGCGTTTCATCAGGAAACCCATCTCCATCATAGGTATCTGCACTGCTACCTCAAATTACTCTACACAAGGGACTCTCTTACAGTGTATGGGCAAATTAGGTACTGTTTTAGGGTTTGTCTGAAAGGATGACGGATTGGTTATTTAGAAAATTATAATGATGGTTTCAATATTAGTTATAATTTGTTATAAGAAAGTCTTTGGGCACATTTTTTATGTGCACAATCCCCTAACCTCATCCCCACGTAGCACTGGACTGCTGTAATGTAACATAATCAGTGAATTAAAATCTAATGACTGAAATTAATAGTTTGAACAATGTTGGGAATTACAAAACAACTGAGTGCAGTTGTTTATAATTAATTATTTTGATCATCTGGGGAAAAAAATGCACATTGCAATTGAAAATGTCACTTAATGCTGTGAATGTTGTGCTAAAATGTATGTATTTCTTCTTTCTGAGCAGATTTGATTGTGGTGATTGCCTCAGTCATTGTGCTGAGTGTGGGGTCAAATGGACAAGTCTTTGCCACATCAGCCATCAGGTATCAGACATCAGATAGACTAAATCAGACTAAACATCCAGCAGCTCTGTTTTAATCCTTTATACACACCACACTCTTTTTGTTGCTCTGGTAATATCCATTCACATTGCTTATCTGTGGACACAGGGGTATACGCTTCCTGCAGATTTTGCGTATGCTGCATGTGGATCGCCAGGGGGGCACCTGGAGGCTTCTGGGTTCTGTAGTCTTCATTCATCGACAGGTGAGGTCCATAGCAAAAGGAGTGCCAGCCACAGGTGTCACCGAATGTTGTTTATTGATATCTCATATAAATTTACTGGTGATGACATTGAGTCTCTTTAATCCTCAAGCAATATCTGGTGTTGAATAGTGATGCTTCTTCATTTAAAGATATTGAAATGCAATATTTGCTACATTGGAGATTTATTATTGTGAAGGATCACCTGTTACTGTACTTTATTTGTGGTAATTGGTTCTCTTGTTTTGTCTTTGAAAGAACATTGTCTTTGATGTTTTTTGATGTTCTGTGACCTACTGTTAGTCTCAGGGGAAAAAGAAAAAAAAAAAAACTCCCACACTGTTTGAGGTACAAAGTATGTTTCCTTTTAAGGCCACAGTCTCCCTTGGGGTGTATTCAACTCTCTTGCTCATGTGCTCTGGCTCAGTGACTTGTTCTATATGTAAATTTGGAGTTATTCAGCTCGATGGGAGACACACCTGCTGGCCTACTTACAAGCAAGCTTATAAAAGATAAAAGATCTTGAGGATTTACATATTGTAGAGTACAGAAATTTGCATTTTATGCATGATATACCAATGTATGTTGACGTAGTTGCATTAGCTAAGGCTTTTATGTTGCATTGCTTTGAGTGTGTTGTGTAATTTTGTAAAAAGAAAAAAAAAGTATAATACTGTACTGTATATGGCTATTGTTGTCCTCAGCGTTGTAAACCTCTTTGTTACTGTTCTCCACAGGAGCTGATAACAACACTGTATATAGGCTTTTTGATATATATATATATATATATATATATATATATAGTATATATGCTGTAATACTGTATATTGTTCTGTCGTCCACAGGAGCTGATAACAACACTTTATATAGGCTTTTTGGGCCTCATCTTTTCTTCGTACTTTGTGTACTTGGCGGAAAAAGACGCGGTGGACGAGGAGGGGAGGACTGGCTTCTCGAGCTATGCTGATGCCTTATGGTGGGGCGTGGTGAGCCATTCCATTCCAGTTCCATTAAAACGCTTCCACAATGGCTAGATTATGTTTTACTGTATGTCATAGTGGGCCTGTGGCTTCGCCTTGAGGTTGCTCTCATAGTTTGTTTCAAATGTCAGCTATTATCACCTTATCACATTAGCAGGCGTGATGTGATGAAATCCAAGGTAGTGTGCAGGCTCATTATCATATGGGTTTGAACCAATTGAACTCACAATACCTTCAGTCCCACACTGGTATCAAGAGAGGTCTCTTGTAATAATGATGAAATAGCCATAGTGTATTGATAGGAACAGTGCACTGCTTCACCCTAACACTGCTACTGAAGCCCTATTGATAGCCCTGTTGTCCTGCGCATACTGCAGCACATAGCAGAAAGGCCCAGATAATCGTCCAGTCGGCTTGTTTTGACCCATTGGGACTTGAGTTTCCAGTTCAGTTAATTAAACTGTTGAATTCAGTGCATGCTGTAATGAGAAACCAATGGCTGTTTTGCGCATGGGATCCATGTGCCACAAAGGGCCGGTAATAAACCCCTTTCACCCCTGCACTCTCCTGCCTGAAAGACCTTTTAGTCTGCCACTATAAAGTGTCAGCTCCTTTAATTAAAACTTTAATTGCTGGATTACCACTGTTTTGTTGCGAGGGTCAGAAGGTATTATGGGGTCTCTGATGGCCTGTGTAACGCTGAATGAAAGCGTCTGGTTTTGCGTGGTTTGGAGTGGGCTCTCCAGGAGTGAAAATCCCGCCGCCACTGAGGCCCCACTCCCCCTTTTGTTTTTCCTCCACTGTAAACTGGAGACTCGCATGACACAGAGCCAGCACAGGCAGGGAAGTTTGACAGGCTCCGGCGGAGGGAAGGAGGGAAGGAGGGAAGAGAGACAGGGAGGGAGGGAGGAGGGGAAGGAGGGATGGAGGGATGGGGAACTGTGAGCTGCTTTCCCCTTCGTTTGCTCGGCACGCTGGGAGCTGCAGGTGCAGGGCACAGCTGGAGCGCAGCGGCATGAATCATACCTCTCCAGCTTTCCACTCTTTTCTCTTTCTCTCTCTCTCTCTCTCTCTCTCTCTCTCTCTCTCTCTCTCTCTCTCTCTCTCTCTCTCTCAGTCTCTCTCACTCTCTCTCTCTCTCTCTCTCTCTCTCTCTCTCTCTCTCTCTCTCTCTCTCTCTCTCTCTCTCTCTCTCTCTCTCTCTCTCTCTCTCTCTCTCTAGTTCCCTCTCTTACTCATTCCCTCTCTCTTCCACTCATTCGCTCCAAAAGTGCAGGCCAACCAGGCACACACTATTAAAGTCACTTGATGTTGTTTCTGCTCTTGGTTCTGCTAAAACCACAGCAGTGTGAGGAAAGGGAGAATAAGAAAGTGAGAATAACACAAAAGGGTGGAAAAAAGGACAGAAACTGTAAGACGAACCTCATGGAGGGGGAAAAAAAGCACACATTTTCATCTCTGACAACAGGCACATCCAGTGGAAATAAAGAGAGAGAGAGAGATGCCTATGAGCACACACGGCAAAGAAGTAGGAGAGTGAATAAATGAATGAATGTATGAATGAATGAATGAATGAACGGATGAATGAATGAATGAATGAATGAATGGATTTTCCCTCCATTTCTTGACCCCCAGGCCTGGAGCTGAAGACTTTGCCTGGTGCAATGGAAGAGAGAGCACCCTGCTCATAGAGCATGCAGTATGAATCAGACAGACAGGCAGACAGACGCTCAGATAGACAGACACAGCAGTGGTGGGCCAGCCTCGGGGCCCAGGTGCAACCCACACACACACACACACACACACACACACACAAACACACGCGGACCGACCACCACACACAGAGACGCACAA
>JAODXP020000017.1:20738673-20758673 GCA_027497455.2 Sardinella longiceps
AGAGTGAGTGAGTTGATGGGTGCATTGATGGGGAGCTGTGTGTGTGTGTGTGTGTGTGTGTGTGTGTGTGTGTGTGTGTGTGTGTGTGTGTGTGTGTGTGTGTGTGTGTGTGTGTAAAGAGAGAGAGAGGGATAGAGTGAGTGAGTTGATGGGTGCATTGATGGGGAGCTGTGTGTGTGTGTGTGTGTGTGTGTGTGTGTGTGTGTGTGTGTGTGTGTGTGTGTGTGTGAAGAGAGAGAGAGAGGGATAGAGTGAGTGAGTTGATGGGTGCATTGATGGGGAGCTGTGTGTGTGTGTGTGTGTGTGTGTGTGTGTGTGTGTGTGTGTGTGGTGTGTGTGTGTGTGTGTGTGTGTGTGTGTGAAAGAGAGAGAGAGGGATAGAGTGAGTGAGTTGATGGGTGCATTGATGGGGAGCTGTGTGTGTGTGTGTGTGTGTGTGTGTGTGTGTGTGTGTGTGTGTGTGTGTGTGTGTGTGTGTGTGAAAGAGAGAGAGAGGGATAGAGTGAGTGAGTTGATGGGTGCATTGATGGGGAGCTGTGTGTGTGTGTGTGTGTGTGTGTGTGTGTGTGTGTGTGTGTGTGTGTGTGTAGAGAGAGAGAGGGATAGAGTGAGTGAGTTGATGGTTGCATTGATGAGTGTGTGTGTGTGTGTGTGTGTGTGTGTGTGTGTGTGTGTGTGTGTGTGTGTGTGTGTGTGTGTGAAAGAGAGAGAGAGAGATAGAGTGAGTGAGTTGATGAGTGCATTGACGGGAAGCTGCGCCTTTTGACCAAACACAGAATTATACCCTTTTTTTACCCACCTCAGCTAGGAGAAGCATAGACTGTGCTGATGTCATGGGGAACTGACTGTGAATGAGCAAGTGTCCACCCCCCCCCCCCCACCTCACCCCCCTCGTAACACACCACCACCCCCACCACCATCCTCCCCCTTCGCGTTCGCCATGATGACCCCGGGGCCCTTTTGTCTCCCCCACACAAAGACACAGTCAGATGAGATGATGTCACCGCCCGCCTTTTTTCTCGTGGGAGTAAACCTTTGTGTAGCAAAACAACAACAAAAAAATCTTTGTCCAGCACTGAGTCCACACATATTAGAAGTCGGACGGACTGGGGGTGGCTGGTTGGTCGGGTGGTGTTGGGGTGTGGGGGGTGGGGGTGGGGTGGAGGGGGAGGTTGAGCAGAGGCCACTTCCGTCCCTTTCTGTTCGGTGGCGTGTGACTTTTTTTCTTCTTTTTTTTTCCTCTCTTTCTCTCTGTCTCGGTCCTAATGAGTCATTCACTGAAGGAGAGCTGAAGTCAAAGCTGGCCAGGGGGGCTCAACTCATTTGGAGCAAGCAAAGGAGTTTTGAAAAACCACAGGCAAATAAAATGCAGATATCAGTGAGGGCCAAGAGCAGAGCAGAGCAAAGAGCCCAGTGAGCCCCCAAAAGCCCAGTGTGGAGGCCCTTAGAAGGCACGTCGTAATGAGCTCACCTCTCTGTCAAGGTGAAGTGGATCAGACGTGTAAACCATAACTCCCACTCCGGTGTTGCAAGGAGGTTTAAAAGATACACTACACAAACACCCAACAGACAAAGCAAATATTTGGTGACGCGACAAAACAACTCCTGCAGATGGTTGATATTTATAGATTAGGTAAAGATTAACATGTGCTGCCTTATGCAAACACGTTACATTTGTGTGTTTGTGTGTGTGTGTGTGTGTGTGTGTGTGTGTGTGTGTGTGTGTCTGTGTGTGTCTGGTTTTGACTCCATAAAGATAATTAATTCATTCACTGACATTATTGTTGATTGATGATGAAGTCAAGACAATGTGTGGCTGAATCACATGCTCTTAAATCTCCCAGTCATAGCAGACTTGTTTGTTCACCAACTGAATGGGATGCCGGTCGCATGCTAATATGAATCCATTGCTCGTGTGCGGGGGGGCGGTCTTTAATAAACCTCTGTCTCTGAGACTTACTTTTGAAGAGAACGTTTCTGATGGCTTTCCCTCTCCCTTCCACCATCTCTCTCTCTCTCTCTCTCTCTCTCTCTCTCTCTCTCTCTCTCTCTCTCTCTCTCTCTCTCTGGCTGTCACTGCTCTCCCCAGAGTAAACGCTACAAAAGGAAATTTAGATCTCGTGATAATGGGTCCTTCAGCACAGCAGGAGACAAGCCCTTGGCCATCCCCCAGATCACATATGACCACATCGACGACAAAGACGAGAAGAAAGACATGCCCTTTTTCCTCGAGGAGCCCACTGGTAGCAACACATCACTCACTTTTCTTACTCAGTTTCAATGTTGTTGTAAACAAGCACAACAATAATGCTCATAAATGCATAAAGCTCTTATTATGAGATGTACATTCAATTCAAGATGTTTGCAAAATCATCATTTAAGCATTTACAATAACATGGAAAAAAAATAATGTGTAATGTTTTGGTCAGCTGACTGAAGGGAATTATTCTAGCTTTGCAATAGCTATAGGTATAAGCGTCAATGTGTGAGCAGACATTAAAGAGAAACATTACTAAAATGTGTTGGGCATATATATATGACAGCTTAACTTAGTCAGGTATTGATTTACATTATGTTGCAATTCACGCATACAGTATTTTAGGAATGGAATTTGTATTTCTCATACATTTCATCTTATGCATTTCTTTGGAGTGGCATGTACTCTGTATTCAGTCTGACGCACATACTTTGTTTGTCCTCCACAAACAGGAAAAAGGCGTAGTGGGTAAAATGCAAAAGATGTCGGCCTAAAATGTCAGCCTAGCCCTTCAGGAAAGCATTCTGTAAAGTATTGATGCTAAGGATGAGTCTTTGACTGTTGTGCTGTTCTGTGTACGTGTGAGTGAGTGTGGAAGTTTGAGTTTATGGAATGTTTGCCCAAACCTGAATGAGGAGGACAGGGCGGGTGTGGAGTGACCGGTTGAGTGTGGAGTGACCGGTTGGGTGTGGAGTTGTTTGTGTTTGGGTTTAAACTCTGTGAATCTCTGCCTCTGGCAGTCGCTAAGCTACAGTAAGCCTTTAGGTGGACACCACATGGACTCGCATGGGCAGATGGAAATCATTACTCACAGGCGATTATAGACTGTGTTTACCTGCATCGCATGCTATGCAGGCCTCATGAATTAACAACATGATTTATTTTTCATGACAAAAATATGCAGCGAGTGGTCTCTGAGGGGAGTCCATTATAGTTTGTGGTTTTGTGTATTTGCATTTTCCACGGATGTACAGGTCTGTGTGTTTGGGTCTATCCATTCGTTCCGTATTACATTAGTGCCACTTGAGTGACCATTTCCCTAAACACATGGAGAGTTTATTTATAAGTGGTGGCTAGCTCACACAGGAAAGCTAGGGCTATGTAATGGACATGTAATGCAAATTTGACAAAACTGGATTGATGTAAATTCAAGCAAATATGACCATACAGATTACACTAGTTCAATTTGTGTAACTGTATTAAATAGAAATAATTCAAATTTACTTTTGTTTGTGGTGCTGTAGTACGTGGACTATAGGAGCATATTAGATGTACAGTCAGATAAAATAGCAAAAAAGTGAGTAGTTCAATCCTGTGTTTTTGGACACTGGGACACTACAAATGAATTGATCCTTTAAGGGATAACATTTACTGATGATGGATGGAAAAACAAAAAAAAAATCACAGGGCCGCTCTCCGTAAAATGGTGCCTGGACCAAATCTGGTCTCACTGTAGTCATCTCTGTTGGCCTTTACGACCCTCACTATCAGGTGGCATTATCATCAAAGCAAAGCTGAGCCCTCTCAGTGCAAGAGCTACCAGCAGAGAAGTTACAGATAAAAAATGGAATCTGGTTTGGTACTTAATTGGTGGCGTGTAGAGGAGAGATAATGAACAAAACCACATGTTCGTCCGCCTTTGAACTGTGAAAAATTCCCTTTGGAGTTTTTAGGACATTCCCTGTGTACATTTACTAATGGATAGCGTGAGTGTTTGATGGGGGAATATAAAAACAATATTTATGGATCTGTAACTGTTTTATTAGGGACATTTCAAACGAAGTCGGGCCGTGCGAGCCATAATTATATTTGCCCGTGAGAACTTTTCCTCGTTAAAGAGACCAAGTGAGGATGATGCCTCGTAAACTAGGCTAGATGAGATTCACACATCAAGGCAGCGCTAGCTAGCCCTACTAGATTTACATCTGAAGCCCTTCATTGGCCATCTCTGCTGCTGTTGATGTGTTTTGAGAGCGTTATGAAGGATTGTGATTGTGCTTGAGTTAAAAGCTGCCATGTCTCTCTTCACAGGCCTCACCAGGATGTTCAAGCAGACAGGTGAGCTGATTGTCTGATGCTTTCATCCTGCCCTGCAATGCTGTTATCTGTCCACTCTATACTCTACTCTGCATGTCCATTGCTGGGCCTTGTCTTCTGTTTGGAGTGTTATCTGCATGGCTTGCTGATTGCATTGAGCCACTGGCCTGTGTTGTAGGAACAGGACCACAGAGGGAGGGAGGGAGGGAGGGGAAGAGTTGCATTGGTTTCATGCTCATGTCAGTCATAGGAACATCTTAGGATGAGTAAGAAAACCAGATGAATCAGGCATTTGAATTTAATAAATGGTATTCTCCCTTGTCCTTGCATTGGTTTCATGAGATCTTAGGATGAGTAAGAAAACCAGATGAATCATGTATTTGAATTTAATAAATGGTATTCTCCCTTGTCCTTGCATTGGTTTCATGAGATCTTAGGATGAGTAAGAAAACCAGATGAATCATGTATTTGAATTTAATAAATGGTATTCTCCCTTGTCTATGATGCAGAGTGAGCATTCAGACAGAGAGAAGTTACTTATACTTCAGTGGCTGAGGAGTTCCAATGAAATGTTAGGAAGTAAAGCCACAGAAAATAATCAAACTGATTGTATGTAGAGGAGGCAAGACGAGACAGAGCCTCTTGTCGT
The DNA here is from genome assembly GCA_027497455.2 of Sardinella longiceps. Lineage (NCBI taxonomy): Eukaryota > Metazoa > Chordata > Actinopteri > Clupeiformes > Clupeidae > Sardinella > Sardinella longiceps. Next base: position 20,743,617 of record JAODXP020000017.1, read on the forward strand.
CACACACACGGCAGGCATGCCCGCATCCATCCATCCATCCCCACCGCCCCCTGAGGCAGTCAGTATTTCAGCCAGGCCCCCATGCCTTGTCATCGGCACTCGTGCTCCCCTGAGGCACCCCTGAGGGGTTGCTGTTGGACTGGCTGCTCCATCAGAGGGATGTTTTCTCTCCCTACTGCCTTTTGCCAAATTCATTTGCGCTGAGTGCCTCAGGGCCTGCTGGGAAGGAGGTGGAGGAGGGGGTGGCGGTGGCGGTGGTGATGATGGTGGCGGTGGAAAAGGAGGTCTGGCTGGCTGGCTGGCTGGCTGACTGACTTGGCGCTGGGGGAAGAGTGGCGGCTCGGTCCTGCCCGGCTCGGAACGGAACGGAGCGATAAACGCGCTCCATTGTGGAGCTTCACTGGTCAGAAATAAAACTGCCGTCATTGTTTCATTTAATCAACATCCGGCTTATCGCTTATCTGTCTGGCTGGCTCTGTCTGTGAGAATCTCTGAATGGGGCTCCCTGGGCTCTGGGAATGGTGGGGGGACCCCCCCGTTGTCACTGTGGCCCCTGCTTGTTTTCATTTGCCGGTGCCTTCCAAGCCAAACGTGTTTGAACAGACGGGGACGATATTAATAAAGCAGCATTGTTTGTGTAGTCGATAAGCCCAGCCAGCCGCTGATGAATGAGAAGCACTGAGGCTGGAAGGAAGGAAAGCCTCGACTCAACTCTCTGCTCTCAACCCTCTGCTTTCTGCTCACCTCTCCTCGTCTCTGCCCTCGTCCCTGTGGCCTTAAACCAACCGTGAGGCCTTTGCTTCTGCATATGAAACTACTTTGATGAGGTTACACAGGGCCTCTACTGTAATGTTTTGAAGCCTTGGTGCTGTTCCCAAGCTAAAGATAGCTGTCAGAAACATCAAACTGTTAGATCAGTGGACAGTATACCTTGTTTAACCTTTGCTTTGCACTCCACAAATGAAAATGTTTCTCTACCATACCAATCGTCTGTAGTTCTTACAACAGAAAAGAGACAGTTTAGTCATTAGAGTAAAAATAGATACATTGTGTTTTTGCATGCCTGCATGACTGGTGTATTTACATATTTGTCTGATTGCATGCCTCCAGACCCTCACCATTCGCACTCCTGGTCCTCTTTCACTCTGAGCTGCCCTGCTTCTCCAGGTACCAGCACTGGACTCTGCCTTTCTCTCATCTGCACCATTGGATTCAGTATATTTGAGTTAGCACATAATTAATAGCATTAAGAATGCATTCATCTGCACCATTGGATTCAGTATATTTGAGTTAGCACATAATAGATAGCATTAAGAGTGCATTCAAGAGGATGAACCCCAAATCAATATTTTATTTTTCTTTTGCAGTGAAGAAAAAAATGGATGGAGCCCCAGGAGACATCACACGAACCAACAGCCTTGTGGACGACATCGACTTTGTCAGTGAGGACATCGCTTTGCCTGTGGTTACTGATCCAGCACAGTGAGTTGGTTTTTTTAATTTATTTATTTCCTCATTTTACATGTCTGTATTTACGCCTCCATTATCAGATCTGCCTTCCCATCCATATCATCCCCTAACCCATCAGTCCATTTATCCATTAAACTTAGAGCTCATGTACTGTATGTACTGTAGAAAGATTTGTCTGCTACACCCTCCTACGCTGTGCCCAGCCTTTTAAGTGTTTTAATCTCCTGGATGGTGTGTGTGTGTGTGTGTGTGTGTGTGTGTGTGTGTGTGTGGGGGGTGACCTCAGCAGAGAGAAACAGATGTGTTGGTGGAGGCATTAGAATGTTAGATCATAACATAATCATTGCGTGTCGGACACAGCGCAAGCAAAGCAAATCAGTTCCTGAAGGTAACACACACGGGCAGGATTATATGTACAGTAGTACTTCTTATATAAGTCATAATTCTTGATATAGATAGGAATATTGTGGAGCAGTCACTCACGCAGTCACAATGGCAGTCAAAACAATGCGTCAGTAAGGAAATTGTAAACAGTGTGTTGTGCAGAAACACTATTCTGCTGCCATGTGCATTGTACATTGTTGTTTCTTGCATGTGAAGTTGACTGCGGAACTGTCACAGAAAAGCATCTGAAATGTTTTGACTGTGTTTAGCTGTTGACTCGTGTCATTTGGTAAACTCATCACTGTGTTTTGTGTAAACTTAAAGACCCATTTGGTAAAGGGATTGCTGGCGCTGTCACCCTTGAGGTAGAGTTCTGGGAATCTCTCCTATATCCTTTAAGAGTGTTGGACATTTCGACCCGACCTTAGAATAATATCCTGTGGTGACGCAGAGTGAGTTTCCATGGAAGTGCTACTCCGAAGGCTCATTTCATGGCACCCCAGGGGGCCTGGACTTTGCACCGTACCTGTGTCAACAGCTTATCAGTCAGAAAGTATGGTGACAGCGAGCACAGGGGGCCCAGGGGCTGCTGTGTGGAGTGCCAATGGAATGCAAACCAACAGGAAAATAATGCTGCAAAAAAAAAGGAAAAAAAAAAAAAAGAAAAACATGTTCCGTGACCTATGTTCTCTGTTGCTGGAAGACTGAGATTGTAAATAGTGATACTGTGTCTGCATACACAATATGACATTTAATGTCTGCCAAAAGCATTATTATTCAATTAAATACAAACTCAGACAGGAAATGTCATTAAATCTATCAAGATTGAATGCATTAGCTTTACTGTTTTATGTGTCAGAAGAATGGCACTGAGAATGATTAGCTAAACTTGTCTCTCGCCGTGGAAATTTCCATTGGACTGAAAAGTATTGGCTTTTGGGCCACTTTGTCAGAAAATATGTTGTGTTTTTGGGTCACTTAATTGTAGATTATCCCAGGGTGTTCCAAGCTGAGCAAGTAAACATGTATGCTTATTGGCAAGGCTATTTTCTCGGCACTCAGTATCAGTTATCTTATTGAGAGGCCACACAGTAAACAACCTATTTTTGTCTTGGCACCTGAAAACAGGTGACCACTAAAGACTGGGCCACATGCTAAGATAGGTGTTTGAAGGTAGCTCATGTGATTTCAGTTGTGCCAAGAGCATGAATCCACACTTGTCTCGCAAATTAGCCCGGATTCGTTGGACGTAATATATCTAAATTGGATTTGATGTATTTATGTACAACTTTATGTCTTTCATATGAATGAATGAGAGCTGTGCTCAGGGGATGTGTCTGTGCACTCTGTGTGTTGTGAGTCTGTGTGTGCGTCTGTGCACATGTATGTGTGCATGTGTGTGTGTGTGTGTGTGTGTGTGTGTGTGTGTGTGTATGTGTCAATACGCATGTGAGTGTGTATGAACACACCATGTTCGGGAGCAGTGGCTGGTGCTGGTGCTGGTGCTGGTGCTGGCGGAGGGGTTGGTGTTGTTTGGTTCTGGTTCTCCCCCATGTTCTCCTCTTTGTAGCGGTTCCACCCTTCACTAATCCAATCTCACCTCCGGCACTCTGCATTCCACCCCTGATTCAATCTGTGCATTCAGCATCCTCCCCTCCTCAAAGCCCTCAGCACAAACGCTTCTCTCTTACAGTCTGTTGACAAGCCCACTGGTGGCAAAGGTCCAGGACTCTGTCTCCACACAACACTTGAACACAAGAAGGTACCGTACTTTCCTTCTCTTTTTTTTTTTTTTTTTTTGTTCCTCCCCCAGATTCTGTCCCCCACCCTCTCAGTCTCCTTCATTTATTCCGCGCCACTCTTTCAGCCACTTGTTTTTCATTGCCATCAGCAGCGAACGAACAGGCATGTGATGTTGTCCAGAGCGAAGCGGGGCAGGACATGAAAATGATGGCTGATATGATCCGATTGAGACTTGATATAAATTCTGTTAGCTCAGCCCCCGCTGAAATCCCTGGTCTGATGTGATAACTGTAATTCAATGTTGTTCTTCAAATCCTCCACCATCATTTCCCATATCTCTCCTATCAGGCCTGCTCTGTCTGTCTGTCTGTCTGTGTTTTCCCTTGGCCAGTGACGGAACAGCGTTGAGTTTGTCTACTCTGTGGATAATGAGCAGGGCATAAAAAGCTAATGCTCCATCAATATCCATCCTGTCTGCCAGTCTGTCTGCTCACCAACTGAATAGTGACATACATTCTGAGCTGGTAACATGACAGAAATTAAGTAGAAACTTGTGGTATAACCTTATCAACATTTCTGACCTTATCGAAATCTATAAAATGGAGTCATACTGCATCACTTTTAATAACCTTAACCTTTAATGCACCTTGCTTTTAGAACTGCTCTCTCCATTCGCGTTATTCACCTGGCGGCCATTTTGACGTAATTTGACGCTTGAGGTGTACGAAAGTACGAAAGAGGTGTACGGAAGTAAACAGTTCCACCGAAGTGCCTGCTCTTTTGGGAAACGGTGGAAAGTCTGCCCACGGTATGATTTTTTCCTCTTTGAGGATGTGCATTTCGGCACACAACAGTGAGGCGCCATGACAGCTGGCTGTGTAGCAACGGTGTAGCCGAGTTCTCTTCTTATCCCCAGCATGTAAGACGTGTTACTAAACGAAAGGTGTCCTTTTTGGAGGAGAAAGCCAACGCACACCAGTTTGGAGGTGCAGGTAGCGAATATCTATTCATTTTAGTGAGAAGATACCGCACACTCTTGTCCAATTCTTAATTTATTACAAAAACAACATTTCGGCCTGTGTGGCCTTTCTCAAGTTGAGAGAGGCCACACAGGCCACACAGGCCGAAATGTTGTTTTTGTAATAAATTAAGCATTGGACAAGAGTGTGCGGTATCTTCTCTCTAAAACGAAAGGCGTCCAACAGAAAGCTTTTTGAGTGGACAGTGAGACACTGAAGGACCTTTCCTGCCCTGTCTGTATAGCGCTGGCTCTGTAGTCAGACAGCAGAACATATGACTTGGCTCTGCCTCCACCCGTTCCAGTGGCCATCCATTATGGGCTTTATTTCATTAACATACTGTATATCACACAACCCATTCACCTGCCGGCCTGCCTGCCGTAAGACCCCACTGACCCCTGAGATGACATTGGCCTCTTTCTTGGCCTTGTATTGATGACGTGACTACTCTCTCCCTCTCTCTCTCTCAAATTCAAATTCAATTCAAATTCAGTAGGCTTTATTGGCATGAATGTCACAATAACATTATTGCCAAAGCAATGACATACATACATCTCTCTCTCTCTCTCTCTCTCTCTCTCTCTCTCTCTCTCTCTCTCTCTCTCTCTCTCTTCTTTTCTTTTTTTCTTCTTACATCGCAGTAATTTCTACAAGTACACACATGGCCATGTGTTAGAGAGGTGTGAAAGAGTCAAATGAGAGGAATCTAACTGTGGACCATCCTGCCAGTGCAAAAAAAGATGGGGGTCAGACAGTGGATATTGCTTCTGTTGCCTCCAGTTCATTGCTGGTGCTGATCTTGTGTACCCAACTGGTATTGGAATAACAAAATTGCGAAACGAAGTTTGGCTAATGCCCTCCAGCTCTGAAAAGCTCAGTGCCCTTCTAACATGTTCATAATGGAGCGCATGAGTCTGGCAAGCATGTTAGATAAATATCCCCAATGCTCTTAACTGTGCTCAACATACAGTAAGCAGGCAGTCACAAGGCATTCAGGACAGGAAGGTCAGCGAGCATATAGATATTGAAATGTTCAGACAGTAGTTGTGTTCTCTTCCCTTTATGCCTGTATGGCCCAAGTGTGCCTTTCCCAAGCCATGTGCATTATAATACTATTTATGAACATCAGGGTCATATTTTTTAATCAACAGAAATTTGTTAATGCCGTCTCTCAGCATCCTGCCGGTGGGTTTCTGTGTCCGAATGCAATTAGAACAGAGATAACTTAATATCCTTTTTTTCTAATAAAATAATAATCTCTTAATGATGTCATCTGGTCTGGGATTTCATGGGCCGTGTTCTGCAGTTAAGTGGATAGTGAGGCAAATAACATCCATCTGTCAACAGTCAACATACTGCTGTGTTCTGGGTGTGTGTGTGTGTGTTTGTGTTTGTGTGTGTGTGTGTGTGTGTGTGTGTGTGTGTGTGTGTGTGTGTGTGTGTGTGTGTGTGAGAACAGGCAGCTTTTTGCCCATATCCATCGGTATATCAGTCATCAGGCCATGTTTGTGTCCTTGCTGAATGGCTAGCTCTGTTTCCACTAAAGCGTTTTCAAAGGCGCCAGGCCCAGCGGTGAGTTTGATCCCTCTGACCCGAAGTGTCTCATTTGCTGCTTCTGCTGCGGGGATCAGAGGGCTCTGCCTCAGAGTCTAGTGCCAGTGAACCCCACAACTGAACCCCACCCTAATCCCCCCCTCCCCCCCCACACACACACACACCCCTCGAGCCCCACGGTGCCGGTTCCTGCAGATGTGACAGCAGCTGTGTGGCTTCTGGCCCTCAGCAGTGAGTGCTGTGGCCACACCCTGTGACATTTCACCTTGGATCACCCTGCTGTCCAGCAAGCAAGTCGCAACCCTGCCAGTAGGCGTCTGACCCCTGAAAAATGCTAATTTCGGTGCTTGAGATGAAACTCAGGTTCCGGGGATTAACTAGAAAATGCCAAACGGCCAGTTTGATCTTTGGGGGGGGGGGGGTAGAAGTGCCATTCCACTGCAGCATGAACTTTATGTTTACATTTACATTCAGCTCTGTCTGGTTTTACAAGCAGTATTGGTGATTTTACTTTCCCTCACCTTGGGCTTCTGTGCCATGCCTTGACTTTACACACACACACACACACACACACACACACACACACACACACACACACACACACACACACACACACACACACACACACACACACACACACACACTAACCCTTTAAACTTCAGTGCCATGTCTTGACTGTAAACTCTCAGAAAGGAGGAGCAGTAGAAATCTGCTTGAGTGAAGTAAGTGCTTAGTGAACCTGCAGGAGCTGTAGAGCTGTATGAGATTCAGCACTGGGGCTGCAGAGACTACAGCTTTCAGTTTGTTATTTATTTCTCTCTTTTGCTTCACTCTCTCTGTTCCACCTTCAACCTCGCCCCCCCTTCACACACACACACACATACACACAGAGATCACATACACACACACACACACACACACACACACACACACACACACACACACACACACACACACAGAGATCACATTCACACATGCACACACATACACACACGCGCACACACACAGAGATCACATACACACATGCACACACACACACACACACATACACACAAGCTCACACATATACACACACAGAGATCACATACACACACAGGCACACACACAAACAGAGATCACATACACACATGCACACACACACACACACACACACACACACACCACCACCACTACAGGCCCTCCCCTCCCCACGTAGTCTGATTAGCTGCTGGTTGCCGTGGTGTTTGTTTGCGTAGTTGAGGCTCCTTTCTCGGCAGGGGGTCAAAGGAGGTGTGTCGGGCCATTACGCAGCACACATTCATGCACACACACACACACACACACACACACACACACACACACACACACACACACACACACACACACACACATGCACACTCTCACACACAAACACACACACATGCATACATGTACACTCACACACAAACACACATCCCAACACACACACACACACACACACACACACACACACACACACACACACACACACACACACACATGCACTAGTACGCATATATGCATATACAAACATGCACACTTGAACTGAAAGACACACGGATGCATGAGTGCAAAAATACACAAACTTACTCATGCACACACACACAAACACACACACAGGCATGCAGGCAGGCATGTAGAATGCGAAGCGTCCAGTAATTGCATCACGGTGCTCAATCTTATCAGCCCCAGCGCTGCACAAACTCTGACACCTTCACTTGTGTGTAAGGCAAGAGGCCTGCAGGCCAGGCCTCCAGCAAACAGACCCAGTCAACACGGGCTTCACAGCGTGAAGATCACACAAAGGCATGCGGGCGTTTATTTATGGTCTCTTTTTTCACCTTTGTTCTCACATTTTTTCTCCCCCCTTCCCTCACATATTGCTCATAGCTTAACCCCCCCCCCCCCCAAAGCAAGCAGGATGAATTTATTAATTATCTTGCCTCCTCAGGCACATGAGAGGAAAATATTTATTTCCTTTAATTGTGCAAGTGTTGTAGAAAGTGTGAGAAACCAACAGCAGTGATTGTTTGTACAGTAAACCCCTCTGTACACAAAACATGTATTTATGAAACACATGACGACGTCTAATAAACACAAACCCCAATAAACATAAACTAAACCTCCTTTAGCAAAACAATGCCAAAGACAAAAACAAAATACAGCCATTTTTCAAAGAAGTAAATAAATAGTTGCAAATGTTTTCTTCTTGGCTCTGGTTGGCTTTAAGTTTATTAATAACTCTAACTACTCTGACATTGCCACCCTCCCCCTACACACACACACACACACACACACACACACACACACACACACACACACACACACACACACACACACACACACACATACACACACATCTCTCTCTCTCTCCCCTTAAGCTCTGAGTTAAAAGAGTAGTCTGCCATCTCATAGCCCCAGGCAGATCCTCTCTCTCCTGGAAAGGGGTTTGTAAGAGCTTCTTAACAGACCAGTAAAAGTCAGTATGGGACACCTGCAGGATCCCATTTAGGCTCTGTCTAATTGGCTGCTCTGCCTTACGAGCCGGACAGAGATAAACAGCAGTGCCCTGCCGAAGCACCAAAGAATGCGTCACACGCTGGCAGTTGGACTGATACTCATCATCCTCTTTCAGGTTTCACCTAACTTGTTTTTTTTTCCTCTCCTTTTTTTGTCGTTCTTGTAAAGACAGAGGTGTTTGCCTGAATGCATGCACTTGAGAGTGAATGGCTCAAAGAAAAAACCTGCAATTTGTAACCTTTCTTAAAACCGTTCTCTTGTATGTTTAAACACACACAAAAAAAATATGTTTGAACTGAGAATTTGCTTTCAGCTTGTTGCCAGAAGCAGGCCTTGTTCCGGGTCTTCCATCATTCTTTCTTCAGCTTGTAGGAAACTCATTTTCTGTTCTTTTATCGGGGAAAGGTGCTTTGTCTTGGTTTTGCACACGCAGCATCTTTAAACAAAATATGTTGTAGGCCTTAAAACCCACTTATCCTCTCTGAAACGCCAGGCGAGGGAGGCGGGGGTGGCGGGGGTGGCAGGGGAGGCGGGTAGGCTGTTTCACAGCAGTAGCAGTGGCCGAAGTGTGTGCACACACTGATCCATCATCTCAGGTTTGTTTTGTGTCTTTGGAGAGAAAGGCCAGTCTGTTGCCACTCTAAAGAGAGAAAAGAACAAATTGTGCCCCAGTGTCTTGAATCGGTGCCAATGCGGAGAGAGAGAAAAGGAGGGAGGGAGGGAGGGAGAGAGAGAGGGAGAGAGAGGGAAGAGCGCGGGAGAAGGGAGAGGAAGAGAGGGAGAGAAGCAGGGGTTGGGCAATAAAACAGCCGCATACTGATTCATCTCCCTGGACGTTGCAGGCCTGCGAAGCGAAGGCAGACAGTAGTTAATCTCATACCCAACAAGGCCTCCGGCCCCACTTTGCACATATGCATAACCAATATTTGCAGGCCTTCTGGAGGCCGCTTCTTTAGAACTGAGCTGGTTAAAAGGTTTCTTTTTTTCTTCTTCTTCTTCGATGACTACTCTAAAATCCAAGTACAGGGTAGTGTTCCAGCCTTTACCACTGACGTGATGTGGAGAGACCAAATTAGTGAAATCACTCATTAGGAATTTCCTGGCAGATCTTTCTGTGAAATTAAGTGATAAGTTTATGTAATAATAAGTTTGTGTAATCAAATATCTAAATTTGTTTAGGTGAGTGCGTTTCGCATTAATACATATGTGACATATGTGGACGCACTAATGCAAAAGAGCCCCTGTATTGTACACAGTCTATGATCTGTATCAGCAAACTAAGTGATGCTTTTTTTTTTACCATGGATTTTGCTTAATACGTACAGTTAGTTAATCAACATGACACACTTCTGTTCATGTGCAGTACAGCACCTACAGAAGATGAAATTCTGCATTGACATACAGTACAGTAATTCCTCAGTGAAGCATCCAGAATGGCCTCCTCACCAAGCCCCTGACTGGTGTTGGTTCCCAAAGGCTATGTGAGTGTCCTTGCACTAATACACCCTTGCTTGGATTCAATCCTACCCACAAGAAACCGCCCAAATCTTTCAGATAATTTGGATGATAGTTCATCTTTTATGGCGAAAAATGCACACGGTTCTAATTATTATCTATAGAACGTAGGGCTAGTGAATCTGCAAAGTACTTAAATGCACACGGTTCTAATTATTATCTATAGAACGTAGGGCTAGTGAATCTGCAAAGTACTTAAATGCACACGGTTCTAATTATTATCTATAGAACGTAGGGCTAGTGAATCTGCAAAGTGCTTTTTTTGCACTTCCCTCGCCGTGATGTCTGTTCAGTAGATCACTATCATTTAGAGATGGTACTTGTGCGGTGTCCCCTTCCGGAGGGTTCCACCATGACATCAGTGACGTCTGCTTGAGGCTGTTATTAGAGCCTCTACCGCAAAATGATGATTCAGGCGGAATCTCTCCTCTCCGTTTTCACCTCGAAGTGGCTACGCACATCGGGGAGGCCGCTGGATGCAGAGCGGATTCCAGAACAAAGCCAGAGCAAAAGGGTTAGCGTTGTTTCAGTTTTTTTTTTCTTTTACGAGACAAACGCCAGACCAGGGCAATAAAAGGTTCCTCCTTAAAGTGCTTTAATGAAAGAGTGGGTTTGCATTCGAGCTGTCATTGGATTGGGCGGATTAATGAAAGCGCAGCGTTGCCGCTAAAGGGGGAGTGTTTACGCCCGCAGTGGCTCCTTTTTACGGCCGCTGAACCCCACTGGAGGAATGAATGCCCCCTAATGATGGCTGACCACAGATGGGAGGGAGCCCAAGGAAGGCCTGGAGTCAAGTGGCAAGCATGGCTGAGCGTGAGCACATTGCTGCAATGCGCTGCAACGGCTCTTTGTCACCCTGCAGTTTGGCTTGTGGTTACAGCGCTAATTTTACTGTGTCAGGTTGTTTGCTAATTCACCAAAAGGCACAGTGAAGTTGCTTTGCTCCACAAGTCAAGCTCTTTTTATTCTAAGTGTGCAGTGTGCTGGGTAGGGTAGGCCCAAGTCAAGCTCTTTTTATTCTAAGTGTGCTGGACTGCTGGTAGGGTAGGCCCAAGTCAAACTCTTTTTATTCTAAGTGTGCTGGACTGGTGGTTGGATAGGGCCAAGTCAAGCTCTTTTTATTCTAAGTGTGTAGTGTGCTGGTATGGTGGTTGGATAGGGCCAAGTCAAGCTCTTTTTATTCTAAGTGTGCTGGTATGGTGGTTGGATAGGGCCTAGTCAAGCTCTTTTTATTCTAAGTGTGCAGTGTGCTGGTATGCTGCTTGGATAGGGCCAAGTCAAGCTCTTTGTATTCTAAGTGTGCAGTGTGCTGGTATGGCGGTAGGGAAGGCCCAAGTCAAGCTCTTTTTATTCTAAGTGTGCAGTGTGCTGGGTAGGGTAGGCCCAAGTCAAGCTGTCTTTATTCTAAGTGTGCTGGACTGATGGTTGGATAGGCCCAAAATGGTGCTCCGCTCGCTTCTCTCTTTCTCTCTTGCTTCCAAAAGGTTTGAAATGCTTTGAAGGGGCCGAACAGGGTGTACTGACCCAAACGGAACATTTGACATAGGGCTACGTTAAGACAGTAAGCAAGATACGGGCAAAGTTTACACATTTTGTTCTTCCACAAAAAGAGACAAGGCCTGATAGGTTTATCTTTGCTCTAATCATTTGAAAAGAACAGCACTGAATATTTCAAGATGGTCTCCTCCGCAGCAGTGCCTTTGAAGTTGTCCTGCAGGGGTGAGCCATGGGGCCGGAGACGGAGAGTAGCGCAGTAATTAGGTGAGTGTGTGTAGGCTGGCTTTGGCCCGCTCCAGTGGCTCCATTGTGCACACTAGCTAGTGTGGAGGCGCAGCGTAGCGCAGGGCACCATATAAAGAGTTGCCCTAATCCCTTTAAACAATAGAGCCGGGCGAGGCGAGGCAAGGCAAGGCCGATGAGGAACCCCGAGTTTCTTCCCCGGCCTTCTCCGCTCCTCACAGCTATTAATCCTGCTTCTGTATTTCTCCCGGCTAATATATTTCCTACGCAGTGCCATGTTAAACTAACACAGCGGGCTAGGGCCAGGGCTTCTTGGCAGCAGAGCCTGTTCTTTTTCCTCCGGTACAGGCCGTCCCCTACCACGACAAATCGAAGTGAAATTAAAAAACGGAAAAGAAAAATAAACTCAGGAAATTGCTATTTTTTTCTCTCCCTCTTTCTCTCTCTCTCTTTCTCTCTCTCTCTCTTGCGCGCGCTTCTTTTTCGTCTTCTTTTTTTATCATTATTATTCTCCCTTCCCAGTTTGCCCGGCAGAAATGCAGTGGCTGGGGAAGTGATGTCATGTTTTGGTTCTTTTGTTTTTAAGGGGGGGAAAACATGACTAAAATTACTGATGTGTTTATTTGGCAAAGTCCTCAGCCACCTTTCGCCCTGCTCTATTAATGCCCATTACACTGTTTGGGTTACGATTCCTCTGTAACCCTGTCTGTGCTCTGTGTTTTGTCCACTGTTCCTTGTCTCAGAACTGTATCGGCCAGCTTCGTTTCCTCTGTGATTTGGAGCAGGCTGTTTTCCCCGGTTGCCCTGTGTGATAAGTGATTTCATTAATTACTTTGAAATGATTTTAATATGCTCTTGACTCCAGGTTAAGCATCAGTGCTCGGCGTGGAAGCGGAATTTGTTTGCACAGTGTGTGCACATCGTCTCCTGTAGTAATTACTCTTATCTCCCACGGATCTGGTCTCTGTGTCCCAAAAGCATTGTTGCTAACTAAGTTAGCAACTATGTTGATTGCAATGCAATTTCCCATTGTGAACTAACTAAGTTAGCAACTATGTTGATTGCAATGCAATTTCCCAATGACAACTATCTAAGTTGCTAACTGGTTAGCAACTATGCTTTTGGGAGACGGACGCCAGAAGCGGACTTTGTTTGCACAGCGAGCGCTTGCACATAGTGTCCCGTAGTAATTACTCTTATCGGCCACGGATCCGGCTGGCAGAGACTACCCAACAGTAACAGTAATACTCCTGCCCTTCTCTTCCCCTCCATGTCTGGAGGCCCGAGTGATAGACTTTCGTTTGGCTGACCCAGGCTGGCCTGTTCCAGAGAGCTTTCGAGGGAGCGAGAAAGAAGAAGAAAAAAAAGCACACTCAGTTCCTTAACTGGATTTGTACAAGTCAAACATGTTGACTCTTTTTCCCCGTATACTCAGCTACTCATATTCTGCCAGCAAACTTCAAACCCATCTCTAGTAAATCTGCTGTTAGGTCAAAGCTTTATCCAATTTCCCAGCTTATAAGATGCATTGGTTAGGTGTTGTCATCTGGGGAAAGTCCCATATATCACAGTTCCATAGGTGCAAAGAACTGTGGTTGGATTTGAGTTGAAAGGCTGAGTGTATTTGGATGTTATTTGATTATGACTGCTCTGTTGAGAGGAGAGATGTGTGTGTGTGTGTGTGTGTGTGTGTGTGTGTGTGTGTGTGTGTGTGTGTGTGTGTGTGTGTGTGTGTGTGTGTGTGTGTGTATTTGATTATGACTGCTCTGTTCAGGGGAGAGATTTAGGTTCTCCAGAAGAGAGGGAGAAAAAAGCGACCGTGAAAAAAGGCCGTTTTTGGTGCCAGGTCCCCTCCGCTTGCTTTGAGGTGTGTCTCAGTGCTCCTTCTTTGAGCACCTGCATAAACACTCACTACTTTTCTGCCCGCCCGGCAGACCCGCTCTCTCTCTCTCTCTCTCTCTCTCTCTCTCTCTCTCTCTCTCTCTCTCTCTCTCTCTCTCTCTCTCCCGGTCTCTCTCTCCTTGGCTTGAGTTTCCTGCTCCAGCAATGAAAACACAGAGCACACAGGAGCACCTGAGTGGACTGTTTATCTGTGCGCCCTCTCCCCTGGCTCATGGTGTGTGTGTGTGTGTGTGTGTGTGTGTGTGTGTGTGTGTGTGTGTGTGTGTGTGTGTGTGTGTGTGTGTGTGTGTGTGTGTGTGTGTTTTAGGTGGGCCAGTTGGGACATTGATGTGGGTGCTGTGCATTTATTCAGGTGGGGCCCCGCTGCTCTGATGTCGGCCCTCTGAGGGGATGCGTGTTTGGGTGTCGTGCTGAGTGACCAGGTTGTTGGCACAGATATGTTGCACACACACACACACACACACACACACACACACACACACACACACACACACACACACACACACACACACACACACACACACACACACACCATACCAATCCGCATATGTAGATACACACACACACACATGCATGCACTTTTGTTGGAGCCAGAGCCTGGAAGTCCCTTGTGGTTTGACCACATGGGCAGAGCCCTTGACTGGCTGTGAGAGCAGGTTGCACCTGAGTGAAAGAGCCTTTCTCTCTCTCTCTCTCTCTCTCTGCCTCGGCTCAGGGTGGAGCGCCCCGAGATGGTCTGTGTGTTTTTCTGTTTATATCACACACCGGTGGTTTAGGTGTGTGCTTGGTGAAAACTTCCCCTCCCGGAGGTTCGCTGCGCTTGTGTTATGTGTATCTAGCGTAACACGATTAGTTTTTTTTTTTTTTTTTTTTTCTTGCCGTCTGAAAAGGGGTGTCCAGCAGTCCATCTGGGTGGGAGAGGATGGCCATATAAGTCCTGCTGAAAGGGAAAGAGCTCCAATCCGCTCACTCACTGGGAGACAGGGATCACTCATCTCTCTATTTCACCTCTGCTGACCCATTTAAGGGCATGCTGGTGTCGGTGTGTGTGTGTGTGTGTGTGTGTGTGTGTGTGTGTGTGTGTGTATGTGTGTGTGTTTGTCTTTGTGATGTTGAAAGAGTTCATGGAGCTCCAATATATTGAGATTTTCCCTTTTTTTCAGATTTTGATCTGATATGAAACAGCTCCTAAACAAGGAATTTCATTATTAAA
>JAODXP020000017.1:20761173-20796173 GCA_027497455.2 Sardinella longiceps
CCTCTCTCTCGTCTCGGACAGCCAGAGCGTATTTACTCCAACGCACTGCAGGGAGAGAACTTTAGTTTCCACAGCAAGCAGGGGGTGGGGTGGGGGTTTGGGGGGTGTGATGGGGGGGAGATGGGGGGGGTGATGGGGGGGGGGGTGGGAGTGTAGAGTGGAGTGAAAGTGGAAATGTCACTGTTGAGTGTTTTCCAGAGAGTTGGGATGGGTGTGCCCCTCTACTGCAGTAACCCTCACTACACACACACACACACACACACACACACACACACACACATACGCACACACACACCACTGCTCTCCTTCTCAATGCAGCACGGAATTCATTATTGTATATATGCAGAGGTTCCGCTTGGGTTGAAATGACTATAGTAGCCCCATCCATCCCTTTGGAGGAAAACATTGCGTGAAATTGCACAATAACTTGGGATTGAAACCATATTTTTCTTGTTTTAGAGGATGGATTTGGTCTGCTCTTGTACGTTTGTGTGTGGGTGTGTGTGTATGTTTGTATGTGTGTGTGTGTGTGTGTGTGTGTGTGTGTGTGTGTGTGTGTGTGTGTGTGTGTGTGTGTGTGTATGTATGTATGTGTTAAACAGAGAGACATGGTGTATTTCTCAACTTTTTGTTTGTCAGTGTTGACAAAAGTGTTGACACACTTCTAGTTAGTGCATCAAAGCATTTGATAACATGACAGAAAGCCAAGCAATGCTAGCAGTGATTATCTGTGGCATGCGCATGCGCATGCACTGCACGCATGTTCTCTGTGTGCCTAGAGCTGCAGTCACTGCGAGCAGGGCATCTTTTCCTGCCAGCGTGCCAGATGACACTGGGGCACCAGCGGCGTTGGAGCCAGAATCACGTTGGGCCCGGGCAGAGCTCATAGCTCTTTCAGGAAATGCAATCCAATCCCATTGTTGGGAAAGGGAAATAAATAGTGCATCTCTCTCTCTCTCTCTCTCTCTCTCTCTCTCTCTCTCTCTCTCTCTCTCTCTCTCTCTCTCTCTCTCTCTCTCTCTTCTCTCTCTCTCTCTCTCTCTCTCTCTCTCTCTCTCTCTCTCTCTCTCTCTCTCTCTCTCTCTCTCTCTCTCTCTCTCTCTCGCTGTTGTTTCTGTTTGGGCTGCTGTCTACTGCTGCTGCTGCTGCTGCTGTTGCTGAGGTTGTCTCTGCTTTAGCTTTGTGCTGCTGCTGGTGTGGACTAACTGCCAGCTCTGTTTTTCCCCAGCTTACGGGAAGCGGGAGCGCAGGCGCTCCAGTCCAGGCACACACACACACACACACACACACACACACACACACACACACACACACATCTGCGACTCTCTCATCCGTCAGCCTCTCCTCACTACACCTCCGAGTGCCTGTGAGAATTACGCTCCTCACACGCAAAACAAATCAGGCCAAACCCAGCCTCCATTTTTCCACTGTTTTCCTCCCTCTCCAAACCCCCCCACCCCCTCCACCCCTCTTTCCCTTCTCCCTCCAAAGCCAACGTACACTTTCAGTCTCACATGTTATTCTCCCACTCGCTAAGTTGGTACTCATGTGCCAGCACATAGAGAAGAGATTAAAAAACAATAGATGTTGTCTAGACGCTGTCTGTGTTTTGGAGCTGATGTGATGTGTGTATGTGTGAGCATGTGTATGTTAGTGTGTGTGTGTTTGTGTGTTGGTTGAGTCATGGTAGTGGTGGGTGGTGGTGGTGGTGGTGGTGGGGGAGTTTAAGCCTGAGGTGGGGAGTGTTGCTTGGAGCCCAAACAGGATATTGTCGTACACAGACACGGATTCCTACGCGTCTGTCTGGAGATTTATTCTCGTGCAGCCGGCGTGGAGCCGGCACGCAGCGCGAGTGCGAGCGCTCGGCTGCGTCACGTCACTGTGCCCACTCTCCTGTTTCACCCCCTCCACACCAACACACACCTTGCTCACAGCCCGCTATTGTCTACTCAGGGAGGGGGGAACGTGTGCAAGAGAAGAAAGAAGAGAGAGAGAGAGAGAGAGAGGGAGAGAGAGAGGATAGTTTCATAAACAATGCTGGAGGGCTGTGAAAAACAACCTCAGAATTTTTCCTCAGGCAGGTGGAATGTACAAACATCCTTTACCTTCTTTCGTGAACAAGGAAAAAGAAAATCTTTTGTCTCATTTTTTTAGTTGTCTCCACTCACCCCGCTCACCGTAAAAGTATTTCCTGATTTTGGATGTGGTGTAACAATGAGAGGAATTAGACATTTTCAGCTGGCACGAACAAAAGAAAACAAATCTGCACCCCGGCTTGTGGTGTAACCTAAGATGAACATTTTTCTCAAATTATCGGCACTTGGAAGCGCGGAACTACCGTGTGGTGACTACTGCACCAATTCATCTCTGTTCCTTTCCTCTGACTAAAAGAATGAGCACTAAGATTCCTCTCTACTCATCGCCCCAACCTCAAACCCTTACACTACCACATACACTCCTATTTATTCAGGCTCCTTTTAGTGTGTGTGTGTGTGTGTGTGTGTGTGTGTGTGTGTGTGTGTGTGTGTGTGTGTGTGTGTGTGTGTGTGTGTGTGTGTGTGTGTGTGTGTGTGTGTGTGTGTGTGTGTGTGTGTGGGGAGGGGGTGGTGGTCTGTGCTCATTGAAAATGTCTGGATAAGAGTGGACCCTTTGAGGGAAAAAAACCCCGGAGAGAATAAAAAGAAGAAAACAACAACAAGAAAAAAGCATTCCCGTGGGACAAAACAGGGACTAAACGGATTCACCTACAGTAGAGGAGTGGAGCTGCTGGAGAGGCCAATGGGCAATGGGAAAGCAATAGAGTGTGTTTGTATTACTGGCCCCCATCTTGTGTGCTTGTCAAGAGCATTAAAATGAGCTGTTTGTGAAGGCCTGGCCGCTTGGCACAGTCGGGTTTGACACTCGTTTGGACAAGGGCTCGCTCAAGGCCCTGCACTAGAATTCCAAACGGGCGAGAGAGAGAGAGAGAGAGAGAGAGAGAGAGAGAGAGAGAGAGAGAGAGAGAGAGAGAGAGAGAAAACTCCATCCAAAGACCCTGGGCAATGTGGGAAAATGGGTGTTAAGCAGGAGTGGTGCTCTTTGCGTTGGGATCGGACCAGGGGACAGAAAGCCTGCCATTTTTTTTACGTCTCATTCCCCGCGCAAGTGTACCAGAACTAAATGCCGTCGAGGGAAAAGCTTCTTTGTAGCGGGGGCCAGGGCTTAATTTTTAAAATGTACAGCAAACATGGAAGTGTTTTAGTTGTTGCTAACTTCTCACTCTCTTCCTTCTCTAGAGAGTGCTGTGAGGTCATTTGTTTTTCTGTCACTTTACAACCTGAGTCTTGCAAATGGATTTTGTTTTGTGCCCTTATATGTCTACTGCACCATGTCCTGTTCTCAGAAATTCAAAGTGTAAATCCACAACCGACACATAAAATGCAAATGATTATATGAGTACCATTTCAAAATGATTTCAGGGTTTGGAAAATATATAAACACATTTTTCTATCAAGATGTGCGTCAACTATTTTTAAATGTAATAGACATTACTTATTTGGGATACATTAGCAACGTGGTCTAAAGTTTTTTGGTTACGGTCCTCTTCTCTTTTTCGAAGCAGGAGTGGTTAATGTGAGTCGGAGTCTTGGGTCTCGATACGAGCTGATATGATTTCTGTTTTTGGCGGGAGGGAGGGAGGAGGGGGGAGGCTCATGGGCGGATGTGGTAGTAGTGTTTTGGCCGTGAACCCAGAGCTGAGGGCTGGTCAGTGGAGGCGGAGGTGAGGAATTTCTGTGTGTGTCGACGAGCTTCAGCACACAGCCTACGCAGTGTCAAAGCAAACAGACGAGAGAGCAAGCCAGTAAGAGATAATACAAGAGCGAACCAAAGACTGAGCAAGAGAAAGAGAGAGAGAGAGAGAGAGAGAGAGAGAGAGAGAAAGAGAGGGAGGGAAGGAAAGACAGAGTGAGGGAGGGAGGGAGGGAGAGAGGAGAGGAAGGAGAGAGGGTGTGCAATCATACGTTTCTGCTGTGCTGCCTCTGCTGAACTCTGCACGGAACTCAGCTTACTCACACACACTCACACACACACACACACACACACACACACACACACACACACACACACACACACACACACACACACACACACACACACACACAACCCCCTACACTGGTGTCTTTTTACTCAGGAGGTGTGAGTGCGCTACTATACTACAGGATGTGTGTGATGCATCATTGACGAGACTGTGTGTGTGTGTGTGTGTGTGTGTGTATGTGTGTGTGTGCGCATGTGTTTATGTGTCTGCAGATACAAGCCTGTGTAGTAGTCTTCAGGGCTGCTCTAACAAACTTAAATAAGGGTCTAGCCTTTAACTCAACAGTCATGCCATTCTTTATCATCATTTTTCATTTTTCATTATTGACATCCTTTCGGTTGAATAGCTGGTCAGACCAGACCAGTTCTCAGAACCTGTGTTCCCATTCTAAATAGATAGATTTCCAGATACATCAGTGGTCATCCTGTATTTCTCGGAAATATCTTTGCTGATAAAAACACCCATTTCTGAGAGATGTTTGGTTGTAAGTTTCACTATTAACAGCAACACGTGTGTGTCTTCCCGTTCAAATGGAAAAAGAGCTTACTTCCTAAAAACGAAACATTTTTTTCATGAGATAAAATCTCTGTCTTTTGTTTTGTGGTAATATTTGTTTTGATAAATATCTTTATAAAAATCTGTTTAAAAAGATAAATGAGGCTATTTGACCTTGTCTCTTGGGCCTTCTCCACTCCTACAGCAATATCATATAATGATGTTGTTTAAATATCTGATTATTGTTATTTTTCATTGATTTTTTTTGTAATTATTATGGTTCTTCCAAACTCTGAGCTAGACTCTCCTCAAGTGCAGCAGCTCCGCCTCATGTCAGTCACAGAGAGAGTGAGACCTCGTCAGGCTTTGACCTTTCTTGGTGCCTGCCTGTGTAGACAGACAGAGAGAGGCTGGTGCTTCAGTGCAGGGGGGGTTGCCAGGCAACTCAGCGCCGTGGTAACAATGGACAAAGGCTTCATCGCTAGCTAGTTTATTTTAATCAGTTAGAAGCTGGTAGACAGCAGGAGAGAACTTACGCCTGTTGGAGGAAAGAGAGGGAAAAAAAGAACGGAGGTATTGTGTTGGTCACTGGATTGTATTTTCAAAAGACTTCATTTGAAATGAAGAAAGAGAAGGAAACTGCAGTCCAGCTGTAGATGTGTTAGTCAGCAGAAGAAAAGTGGATTCAGTGGATATGCTAATGGGGAAACTTTGTTCTTCTGGGACTCCAGGGACTCCAGGGACACTCATTCTCTGTGTTTTAATCTTACTTTTTCACCACATGTCTCCACAAGTCGCAAAAAGACCCATGGCAGTAGATAAACACTAAAATGGTGTCATTGTCTAGACTGATACTAGATCAGGGCCTTTTTTTGTCTTGTTTGTAGTTCAGATCTCGGTTTAGTCTAAACTTGCCGGCCCTGTGTCACCAAACACCAAACCCTAAACTCAACAGAATCAGCGGTAAACTCAGTGCAACTATCTTTCTCAAATGTCAATACCCTAGCTTAAATACTAGAATGCAAAAGCCATAGAATTACAGAGGAAAAGCTATGGAGGCTGTGGTATAGACCTATTTGCATACACACTCACACACACCCACACCCCCCATCCCACCCCACCCCCACACACACACACATATATACACACTCGCACGCACGCACGCACACACACACGCACACACACACACACACACACACACACACACACACACACACACACACACACACACACACACACACACACACACACACACACACACACACACACACACACACACACACACACACACACACACACACATGCACTCACAGACACACACACACACACACACACACACACACACACACACAGATGTCTTATACCTGACCAACTCAAAGCAGGGTCTGTTGGGCTGCATGCATATTCATCTCTTCCATCCAAAGTCCTGAGACATCATTCACATGCTTTAAATTAACATCACAATGATGGGAAGTGCACAAAGACTGATAGAATGACCTTAAAATAAATCGTATTAATGTGTAATTTATATGTAGATATATTTAAAGTTGGTGAACCTTGAAATCTTGTTACGTTTGTAAGCAGAATAAGCATATATGGAGCCTCAAACAAACATATTGTCTGTGTAGACCACTATGTATGTGTTGCGTGTTATTGAAAATAGGCTATACATGACCAGTTTATTTTTGACATACTTGTGATAAACAAAAGTCCAAAGAAAAATAAATAAATACAAAAATAAAGTACATTTGTATTAAAGCTGTTATATAGTCAGTCGGACTAACACAAAATGTCTGTCAAAATAGCTCTCTTCAATCAGTTGTCTGCTCAGGCCTACTCACACACAAACACACATACTCAGGCCCACTCACACACAAACACACCTGTCAGTTAGCAAGTGTGACGCAGAGAGGACGAGCACGACCAGTGTCTGGGAGAAGATGTTGCTGTTGTCCTCAGATACTCTTCCACTTTGAGAGATCTGCTAGTATAGATTTGCAGTCTCTCAGTGGCCTGCCTCCATAAGCCAATTGCCACCCACAACCCCCTGCCCCACCCCCACCCCCACCGAGACTCCTACTCCCTACTCCCTACTCACCACTACCAGGCCAGTCGCCTTCCCCCACACACACAGCTGAAGTAAAGGCACGCTCTCTTCCCTAACTCTAATCAGGACGGTGGGGGTTGGGGGGGTGAAGGCGAGGGGGGTTAGGTGGGGGGGTTGGGGTGAAGGTGAGGGGGGGTTAGGTGGGGAGGTGGGGGGGTCAGCTGGTCGGGGCTGAGCTGTTCCACATGTGCGCCTCCCGTCATGTCACATTAAGCCGCGGGCCTGAAAAAGAGCTCTGTTCACACACAGGTGTATGACTGGCCTCTCCTACCGCCCGCCACCCTCAAGCAGGACGGGAGATAGACACCCTGTTTACACTCACAGAATGCACCTGGAGTGGACTTATGGCAATATCTCATTCTTGTACTTTCAACTCCTGTCAATTTCCTATTAGGACACACTGACGAAGGCAGGAAGCCGAAACGTCTGCTTGTTTTGTCAATATTTGAAATGTAAAAATAAAAAAGATCATCCGTTTGCTTATGAATTTCCTATTAGCAACATGCACTTTTTACTTGTCTTTGATTTAATGTTGTAGCTTAAATGCTAATTCTCTTTTTATAAGTTGATTTGGATAAAAGCATCTGCTAAATTCAGAAATGTAAATCTATGTAGATCGTTATTTTGAAAAGCCAGAATATTTCCCTGTGTCTGTGACCATGGTTTACTTTACATGCAGAATTCACAGCTGAAAACGATTCTTTCTAAAACTTGGAAAACTAAATGTAAACTAAGAAAAACAGGGAAAACTGAGTTTAAGCGTTGTACTGTGTGGAGTGAGAGGAGCCTTATGCTTGATTTATGCTTATTGGTCAAATTCACAGCAAAACATCTGCGTTTGCCGTGTACCTCAAAAATGTTGTGTGTCAAAGTAACGCAGACCTGGCACAGAAGGGCTGTTTGCCGAGTTCGCTTGCCGTTGTATTTTAACAGCCTACCAAAGGTGCTTAGCAACGTGCTAGTCCACTGAATAAGTTTTGTAAATGGGAGTTTTAGACTCATTACAGCATTACTTACAGTAATAGGCAGTCATAAAAAGTTTGCTTGATCAAGGTTAATAAAATTCATAATTTGTAATATTTGTGATTACTGAAAATTAGGCCACTCCTTTCTCAAAGTTGTCTCCCTGGGCCGTATTCAATAAGGGTTACGGTGCATGACGTAAAATCTAACATAAACAATGTCGGGCTGAGCATACTGTTGTGTCACGTCAGTGCAGCAACAATGGAAGTCGGGAGGGCCATTCTGCTTGCAGTGTTAGTCAAGGAAATAGCTGAACTGGACAACAACCAGCAGTTTAAATTCATCATTGTTAAGAATACTACATAATGATAATATTACCAGAGGACAATTCAACACAACATGAATTTGTGTTATATTTAGCACTAGTGCTTTAAATCTCAGAGGGCTCAACACACTTACATGCTGATAGGTGAACACCTCTGACACACCCATCAAACGAGAGTGAACTACCTCAGAAGCATGTTGCGCACCGGTGTGGATCGCAACGGTCAAACTGATCATTCAATTAGGCTAACGTTACGCACCGATGCAAAACGTTACACCGCTGAATAGACCCAAGTGGCATTTTCAAGATGACACAACGTTACAAAATGTTTAATACGTCTGCAACAGAGTTTATTTGGTTTTATTTTAAAACAGAATGATATGGATGCCGCCTTATAGTGGAGTCTCCACCCCCCTCCTCTCCTCCTCCACCTCCCCTGCCTGGTGTTTCTGCTACTACTTGTGTGACCATCAAATGAAAGACAGAGGAGGGGGTTTGGCATGAGTTCGAGCAATTGCCAGCTTTTACACGGCATGTTTATGCACCCAAGGTAGCGATTATGGAAACATGGGGGGAAAACGTGCTGATAACTCAAAGCTGCGGCTCCCAGTGGGCCCTCAAGTCAAGGCTTAGACTCTCAACCATCCAGATTCTTTTTTTATTTATTTTTTTTCGCTGTTGTTGTCAGAGAGTTGGGGAGGTATTTTAAATGAGAGTGCAGGGAGAACGAGGGAGTCGAAAGCCAGCAAAGCAGAGGGAGGATACGTACTGTAGCAGAAGTTGCCACTTTTGGTGACTGGTGTGTGCGATATGCGTGGGGTTACACTGAAGTCTCCTCCCAGCCTTAGAGTTTTATTACATTTTCTCTACCGGTTGTCACTTTTCGTATGCAAGCAGCAAAAATCCCAACCCTTGGCCCTCCGCCCTCTCCATCCTGGGTGCTGGGCAACCATTCTGCAGCCATACCCGCACCCGCAGAATTATTGCTTTTAATCCTCCTAATTGTTGGGTTTCATAGAATGGCTCTCTGTCTGCGTGGAACTAATTCTGTCTGGGCATTCAATTTAATTCGCCACACTGGGTCTAAACCTTTTTTTAAGCAGCCACCCCCCCACACCCCCCTCTAAGAATATAAACCCCTTATCCACAGCACATTGCGGAACACTGAGCGACTTGTGCACAGAGTAAATACTCAAGAGCCCATAAAACATTCCTCTGACATTTCTGCCATTTGCACTAATGAGCGAAGGCTAATGCGCTAAGGTATGGTGACCATATTGCCACGCAGCCCCCCCAATGTAACTAAATCAGCAGAAATCAGCCTAAGCTACCATGAAATGAATTGAAATGGAGATGTATAAGCAACAAAACTGGACAGGGGGTTTGTTAACCATAAAAAAAATACACAAAATAAATATTGGATGTACTGTTGTGTTAAATAGGGGATGGATGGCAAGTATTGTGCTATAGTCGCTGGGTGAGGCTTTATTGTGTTTCAGACACGTGATGTGATGTGTTCATTTGATCCCTTCAAGCACGAGGGGTTTGTAAACAAATGAGGTTATTGAGTGCCAGCTTGTGTGCCTGGCAAACAGATGCCTCCTCATCCGTCATCGTAATCTGTCAGCTTTCAAGGAGAAGTATCATCACTCACGAGTCGCGTCGACTCGGGTGCACTGGCATTTCACAGCTCGAGGGTGTCCCCCCCCACGAGTGACTCAGACCTGTTGCCGAGTAGATTGCATCTGTGGGGCATTATACGAGGGGAGGGGAGGGGATCGGGCTTGTCTTAATCCCCCCGCCCCCCTCAGAATTCCCTAAACATAAGCATTTAATACATGTGGGTCACCTCACAGACCGCTTGGAGGGCCGCTTACATCTCGTGATCCCTGCCCAGGCCTGTCATCCCAAAGAGCATGTGTGTGTGTACGTGTAACAATGCCACCATTCAGGTGACGTCAAAGCTACTGTAGGCCTAAAGAAAGAGAGAGAATTGGGTCTGGGGAGATCGAGGGGCTCCTCAGGTGTGAGCTCAGCCTCCATAGGCTCTTGCTCATATTAAATGACCTCTGAGGCTAACCCTACTCAGAGTAGTAGTGTAGGAGAGAGAGAGGGAGGCAAGGGGAGTCGGTGTGGCGAGGGATGGGGTGGGGGGGCGGGGGGGAGACGCCATAGTGTCCTGCCAAACTCTGCCCTCTGAAGCGCTCGCTGGCCTCCCTCCCGTTTTAATCAGCAGCTCGGGGGGGTTCATCATCTCGGCCCGGCTCCCCTGCCGCTCCCTGCACGCCAGACTTCTGCCTGATACCGTGTGTTTAATCACAATCACCCCCCCCCCCCCACACACACACACACACACACACACACACACACCATCAATGCCATCCTACTCTGCACCATCCACCCACCTTCCCTGCCCTGCCTGCCTGCCTGCTTGCCCTGCCTGCTTGCCTGCCTGTCTGCCTCCCTGCTGCGAATCCCATTTAGCCTTTTGATGGGAATTTGCGATGAGTCGAGGGGCCGCCGCTTTTGATGTGCAGCGTTCCTCCGGGTCTTTGATGTGGAGCCGGGCGCTGCACGCTCTGCGCTCATCTGTCACTAGCCCAGCTGCTGCACCCAACAGCACCCACACACACACACACACGCACACACACACACACCTCCACCCCCCAAACCAGATAAAGTCACCTGAGCAGGAGAGCGCAGCATGAAGCTTAACACCCACCAGCATGTGGATGTGGCCTGGCAACCAGAGAACGATACTGAGCGCCACACGCACGAATCGCGGTTGAGTACGGGAGCCGTTGTCCTCAAATACTCACATGCAATAACACAAATACAATTACTTCACACACGGCTGACATGACGGATGGCCTGCAACTTTGTTGTATATAGTTGAGCTCTCACTAGATGCATGTTTATGTAAACAGCTAATTTCATTTCTGCTAATAACCTGTCAGCCTCAGATTCTTCCTCTGCCTGCTTCCTTCAGCCTGTTAGTGGATAAGTACCTGTTGGCAGTCACTTGTGTTTTATATTGCACAGACACACTGCCGAGTGTGCAGACCATTTGGGCAAATGGTATACAGTAAGAATAGACCCTTAACAAGTACTAATGTTGCCACATTTGATATCCCAGAATTAAGGCAGATGTGCTGTATATCTCACGTGCTTGTATTTGCTGTCATTTTAAAGATTTCATCACACAGACTCACAGTTCTTGATGGAGGCCCATACAAAGGCTGCTAAAGGCACAACCACATTTCATATTCGTTTGCTATTTCTATCTCTCACAGTCAGTTCCACGCTGAGCGACATTGAAACTTTGCAAATCTGGACAAACAGACCCTGCTAAAAGTCAATATAAACTCAAGACTGGGAATCCTGTCAAGTCATTGAAAATGGAATTTGTTTTCTGCAGTTGCCCAAAACCATTAAACCGGTTTTGTGTTGTGACCCGTCCGTTTCACGAGAACTAAACCCTGGCTAAACTCTAAACTTGGAACCGATAAGTTTCCATGACTGGGTCGATCAGCAGTTTGTCCTCAAGCAGTCACTGTTGATTTGCTTTGGCAGAGCAGAGCACATTAATATCACAGGCTATCTTCTACTTCTGCATGTAAATTAGCAGTGTACTGTATAAAGGCCTTTAGGCTAAGAATCATTATGTAAATGGATGATGCACAGGACTGCTTCAAGGAACACACAGGTTTTAGTGTAAAACTACTGGGCTACCTAAAAGGCACACAATCAAAAATCTGCCAAACATTTTCCACAGCCTTATTGGCACTGCTAGAAGATGCTAATTGATGTTTGATGGTAATACAGTCAACAATGTCATGCTGTAAAACTTTTTCTTTCATTTTTGTGGTGGTTTCCATCCCTCCATCCTGCACAGTGGATATACTGGCTGTCTGGTTGGAATCATTGTGTTTTTCCACCTTATATGACTAAATACCATCGATCTCCAATTTATTTGGAGATTGTACCCAAATGAATAGTCCTTTTTTAAACAGAATAGCTGAAAGAGTAGTGGAAAGTTGCATAGTGTTACTTTAAGTTGCAGTAAAATCTGCAGGTTAGAGGAGCCGCATAGCTTTCTTGCGAGTGCTGTATTTCAGGGGTTCTCTTTTTCACCGCTGTTGATGAAATGATAAACACAAAACAGGAAGTTCACACATGTGTGTCAAGTTTCATATCGGCTTTGAAACCTTTTTTTTTTTTTCAAAAAGTGCTCCGTCTTAACTTCATCACAGTCATACCCATCTGTTATGAAAAGGTCTGCATGTTTTGCATGGAGTCAACTACCAAGCACAAAAGATTTGTGTAATTTCCAAATGTTTTGGGTAATCTACTCCATAGTGGTAGCTCGTCAGACGTTTTAATTCATACATCTCATTCATAACCACCAGTTGGCAAACATCATTAAGCAGAGCAGTGCACTGGCAATGCTCACATGCCTCCTTAATCAATTGAATACTGACGTCTTTCACTCTGACGGCTCTAGAGCTTTTCTTCTGATTTTTCCCCTTCTTTCCTCTTTGTCTCTTTGTGATGTTGTTTTGTGAGAATGGCTAGCTAGCCTGAGTTAAGTGCTGATGACATTGGTATACATCATGGCCTTTGAAAAGCAGAGGCTCCCGTGGCCTAAACGGGGCACAAAGAGCCCATACAGACACCCTGATGACTAAAGCCTCTGTACCGGTCAGTCTGTTTTTAGCGGAGACAGCCAGAGGATGGCCAACTGCTTTCAAAGAACACATCAAACAAGAGGGCCAGTTGTAGTGTCTCTGGGGGGTCCATATTCATTTTCGTTCGCTTCCTTTTTTTCCACGGGGTTAACCTTTTTTTTTCTCTCTCTCTTTATGTTCCCCCTTTCTTCTTCTTCTTCTTCTTCTTCTTCTTCTTCTTCTTCTTCTTCTTCCTCTTCACTCCTCTTTTCACTCCCTCAGCAAATCTCATTGTGATCTCATATTTACAGCAACTATTGGCAACAAAAGCAACTCCTCCAGTTATTAACTTTATTGTCTCATGTGCGTTGTTTTGACTTACCAATCTCGATGGACACCACGTGGTTTGTAACCATAGTAACTAGTCCAAATAGCAGGTTTCCTGAGTCTTTGTTTAGGGAAGTGAGTGCTGCAGTATTGTAACCCAGATCTTATTTTTAGACAGAAAACTGCAAATAGAGGCACAGCGTGTCTCTGCAGGATGTGTTGTGGGGACTCGCCTTCCTGTGCTTCAGCCTCACTTACTTCTGTCACTGCAAGCTCAAGAAAATAAACAAGCCTTCTTTAACACAACTATGGAAGATGCGTTTGTTGTATATTTGAAAAATTATATCTGACCAACAAATAAAGAAGACTTTTTGCTCAAGCTCATTACACACATTTCTGTGGATATGATATGTGCACTAAGGGATGTTTGGCTTTAGCAAAGATTTCTTTGTAATCCTGCTCACCACCTGTGGCAGTGCAGTCGTGATTGAACTTTATGCTACCTCCCCCATCCCCCCTCACACCAACCCATCCTCCTCACGTCTGCCTTTGCTCTCTCTCTCTCTCTCTCTCTCTCTCTCTCTCTCTCTCTCTCTCTCTCTCTCTCTCTCTTCTTCTCCCCTGTGTGGATGTCTCATATCGCCCCTCCCCCGCTTTCCATGTATGTGAGCAACACTAATAAACTTGAGGGCCACGGGGTCTCTGGCTGCCCCTCAGAGCGTGAAGAGCATGGCTATTAGGTGGCCAGTGGAGGCACAGCTGGAGGAGCGCTGACTGTGTGCTCCCTAGAGATAGAGACAGGAGAGCGGGAGAGGTACGGCTGAACCAGGAGAGGAAGGGATAGACTTTTATAATAACACTGTGTGATTCTGTGCCTAAGGCTAGCCACAGACACAGACATGCTAGCCTTGGCCCCCTTAGCCATTCATACCTGGTGCTTCTAGAAAACCCAGCAGAAATAGAGAAACACTAGTACTAGTACTCATACACAAAACAGAAATACACTAACAAACACTCTGACATGCTTACAAAGTCCCTCTCGTCACCCACACAAATACACACACACCAGTATTCTTCTTCGCCCCACACACACAATGCACACACACACACACATACACACACACACACACATGCACTCAAGTTCCAATCCTTTTTTGATGAGACGGTGCGTTTGATCCCTGTTTGCTGACACCACACGCTAAGTATTGCATCTCTTAGCACTCCAGTGGCTCGAGGAAGATTGAGCAGCTTTCCAAATAAAGGAACATACTCCACTTTAACCGCCCCCCTCCCCTCCCCCACCCCACTCAGAAAAAGACTATCTGCAGCCTCAAACACAGCCAGTGTGGAAGGGCGGGGACTTAGTGTGCCACACATTCAAAACAGACCTCAGTTCAAGTCAGTCAGAGCCCAGGCGTCTTTGATGGTGTTAAAAGGCCAGGGCTTATTTTCCCTCTGATTGAAGTATTGTATTTGGATTTGGAGAGAGGCCGCAGCACTGCCTTGAGAGTTATATCCATTTGTCACGAGTTGCTTGCAATGTGAGCCGGAGCGGCTCGTCAAGACTACCTCACTGTTGTTTTAGCTGAGAGTCATTTTATGCAAAATATTAATCAATCACTCCCTTTTTCTCCATTCATGAATTTTAACGACTGGAGTTCATGGCCACAGCCTTCGAATAAATTAGCAATTTGTTTTCCCACTAAGTATGACTTAGCCACAGAAGTGAGAGATCATATAGCACAACCCGAGTGGAAAATGCCCCAAATAACAGGCTTACAGGCTGTTTTTCTGTGTTTGTGTGTGCATTTAGAGTTTTTTACATCCAATCAGAAAGTGTTGTAAACTGCTCTAAGCTGTGAAGGTTTTCATGGAGTCCTCTCAGTAAAATATTGTTGTTGGTCGACATCCAGATTTCCTCTGACTGTCTGCCAAATAAAAATCTCATCCAAGTCGTCTCCAATCTCAAGATGAATTTATGTTATTTCAGAAACTGTGCAAAAAAAGCGTTATTGAAATGTTGTAATTTACGTTGTAAGATTGGTATTTGTTGCAGTTTCCCTACCGAAGCTGTCTTTAGTGAGTAAATAATTATTAATGCGTGCTCAGTCCCCAGAGGTGTGTGTAAAAGACCTATACCGGAAACTTCTATGCAAAGTATTATAAACAGGAACATTTGTTATACAATACACTTTAAACAGCAATCCCTCACCCTATGCTATCTGCACAATAAGCTGTCTTTCAGAGTCGTTGTCAGAGGCTCATGTGTTATTGTTTGGGCCTGGGGTTGACCTCATAAGGAGGCGGAGACAGAGGGAGCTGGCTTGGCCTTGAACCTTCCCCTACCTTAAGAGGCAGGAGGCACACGGGTACAATTCATGTTGATCTTTTCACACTGTGACATTTACTACACTTTTCTTTCCTTCATCTTTCGGCTTTGGCAAGACTAAGTCTGTCAGTTTGTCCATACCAATAACAAATGGTCTCCCTTAGCTGAGTGCATAAAGCAGGAAAGTTCAAGGCAGTGGTGCTGGTTTTCTTGCTTCAGAAATAAAAACATCACAAAATGGAGGGAAGAAAATAACATGAAAAGCGTGGTAGCAGCTCGTAGCATTTGATGTGGAAGTGCAGACTGCCTATTGTAAGACTTTTGGAGGTCTCTTGGAGGTCAAAAGCAAGACGTGTTGTTTTTGTTATGGCCAGGAACACTGACTGGTGCAGGCTGTGGTTTAGCTGTGCGCAGGTTCCTCTGTCTTCTTTTAGGGCGAGCAGCTTGTGAAACACTGCATCTATCTATCGCACCACCGCCGCTCCAGTCTCGCTTATATGATGCGGTTTTATGCACTTTTCTTTTCAGCCCAGAAAGTCACACACTCTACTTGCCATTGTTTATCATACGTGATGAATCACATACGTGTGTGCATGAGGGAGGTACACAATGTCTTCTGTTTCTACTCACATAGGATTTACATCTTGTGTAAGTCCATTTTAGTGCTTCATGTATCATATATTTCATATTAACTTCTTTTTGTGTACAGTACCATGGAGCTGCCTATTTCTCTGTGGCAAAGACATGACTCTTATTAAGTCCATCTGCTTTGGGTAGTTGCTCCTAATAATGGCTTAGTCCCATGCGCATGCTATGTCATGGCAACAATGTAAATTACATTTGTCACTGGCTCCATTCGTTCCTTTGGGCTGTGGTGACCATCCCTATTACACATTATCTGACAGAACATGGCACTGTAATATGTAAAAATAACATCCCTTTCGCCACTCGTGTTTACACTGAGAGCCGAGCTGAAATTTAAGTCGAGAAATGTGAAGTGTTGCTCAATTGTTTAAGACAAGGAACGGTTTGGATAAGCCGTGACAGTCAAGCACTACAAAAACACACCACATCTGAACTTGAGCTGTCAGAGGCTGAGGGGGGGAGGAAAAGTGACCCAAAGCCTTGAGAAATATATCCCTAACAAACGGGAAGAGTGCTTTAGAATGGGCTGCTCACGCTATGCACTGCCCATAATGAACATGCATGCAAAAAGACACACACACACACACACACACACACACACACACACACACACACACACACACACACACACACACACACACACACACACACACACACACTCAAAGAGGGGGAGAGAGAGAGAGAGAGAAAACCTTTTCACAGCCAGTCCATGTTTGTGCAGTGGCGCTACTACACAACCGTTTCCAACTGCCGTCTTGGAACCTCTTTGTTTTTGACAGTGGCAGTGGTTTCTCTCTCCCCCCCACAATGAATGGCGAGGGGGACTGAATGTGCGAGAGAGAGAGAGAGAGAGAGAGAGAGAGAGAGAGGAAATATCCCGTGAGCACACTGCACTGCACTCAGAGGAGCCTCTCAGGCTGCTGCTTCACAGCTGCTTTGACTTTGTGCAGTCACTGGAACCCAAAGAGCCTCCGCATATCACTGGCTCCACAACACCACAGATACTGGAGCGATAGAGGAGACAAGACAAGAGAGAGAGACAGACAGACAGACAGACGCACAGAATAAGACTGCCGATTGGTGGCAAAGAAAGGGAAAAGGAAATAAAGGGAGGGAGAGAGGGAAAGAAAGAGTGAGAGAGAGAGAGAGACAGAGAGAGAGAGAGAGACAAAAAGGGGCACAGGATGAATGTAGGCTGGGCAACAGGCAAACGCAGACTCAATGCAGAGTAGTGAAAAGTGAAAAGGGAAATGACCTCAAAGGCTGTCTGAGACACAGGAAACCATACAATAACGACAAAAACAAGCTCCCACATGGAGGGTTTTTTTTTTTAACTGCTGAATGCTCCTCCTGTCTACAAACAACAGAAATTGACGTGTGGACGAGCATTTTACACTCGGTTAAGCGTGACGCGAACAATATGGTCCAAATCTGCGTGAGCATGAGTACGGAGCATAAAGCATGTGACCAGAAAGTGCTCTCTGTGTGTTCCTTTAATTAGCTAGATTTGTTGTTCACCTTTGTGCTGAACTGCTAGCCCTGTTATTACGGTATGGTTCATGTCCTCCCAGATCTAATCACTTCAAATTGAGATAATAAGATAACAACCACCTCTTGAAAAACACACAGCCCAGAATTGTTTTTTCATGACCAGTGCATTGTCAGCTTGATGCTGTGTCTTTTTTTCTACCTTTCTACCCACATTTGGTGGTGGTGTTTTTGAAAGGGCAGTGCACTGGTAACCTGATAAGACCTTTGCCTGACTGAGCTCTCTGACCGTCAGGAGATCACCCGCTGCTTTCCGTTGGCTGGACATTTAAAATGTTGATATTTCCAGTGCATTAAGTTATGGCTCATTACAACAAAGCAGGAATCTGTTGCATATATTGTAGCGTGTTATTTAATGTGTTCGAGAAACGAATGTAGTAGCCTGTTGCATTTCACAAAGCACAATTTAGGGCCCCCTGTCCTCTTCTGGTTCCTTTTGCACAATACCAAAGTATTGGAGGCAATATTTGCAAGTCCCTTACAGAGAACCAGGAGCATTGTCAAGGCTGCTCCATTTTATTTGAATCTGAATGGCGAGTGCAATGAGTCTACGACACACCAGCGACATTGAGCACTAAAGAATCTCTCAAAGAATAGGCTGTTTGCAAAAGGCCATTCTCATCTTCATGGCCTTTCACACATGTCATAACCACATGGGAATATATCCAATGTGAGTGATATACAAATGCTCATACAAATGTCCTCTTTTCATAGTGCTCACATTTGCATGGCTTTTGAATGATAATGATCACAACCAATGCAAAGACAAGAACAATGTTACAGGCTATCATGCTGTGGCTAAGATATGTTTTGATAGCTCACTTTTATTTTTCTTTGCTCTGTGCAAACTTATGATGTGTATACTTACTGTGAACCACACATGCAGACATTTCCCATCTACTGACAACAACACCGACATAGTACTGATTCTCACTAATATATCAACTCTTCACTCGAAGAAACGTGATATATACTACAAGCAACATGAGACAAAAAAGAAAGATGTTCTAGAACTCTGAACTTTAGAATTGTGTTTTGAAGAGAACGGCTTGCTTATATCCATCCATCCTTTCCCCCAGTGCTTCTCCCTCTCTGGGTTAATTGAGCTCTTGCCATGCCTGCCTCTGTGTTTCTTTTTTTTTTTTACCGCCCTCATTTGTCAGAGCAGACAGCGCTGAATGGGGGAGAGACGTTAAACAAATCGAGAACCTCCTCATCCTCCTCCCCCCTCCTCCACCCTTCCACCGCCTCCCCCACTCTCGTGCAAACAGGGCAGCGCAGTGGCAGACAAGTGCAAACAGGGAGCACACAAAAGAAAGAAGGGACCACTGGGAGGGTGGGGGGGTGAGGGTGGGGAAGGGGAGATGGGTTAGCGAAGGAGTCCCCCCCCCCTATCCACCCACCCAAACCCCCCCTCCCTGTACCCCCACCCTTTTGCCAGGGCCCTTCTCTGTATCACAGAAGCCATTGAGATCATATCGCTGCAGATAGATAGGCCCAGATATTGTGACTTTTACCCCCCCCTTTTCCCTTCCACTCCCCTCCACTTAACAGAAACTTGCTAATGCTAACGCCACCTGTCCGTCTGAACAGGTCGAAGGTGGTGGAGGGGTGGGGGGATTGTGCAAGGCAGGTGGGCTTGGGGGATGGTAGAATGAAGAGAGAGAGAGAGAGAGAGAGAGAGAGAGAGAGAAAGAGAGAGAGAGAGAGAATAGGTAGCAGAGGTCTTTAAATAAACATATCTCCTCTATGGAGGTGGGGGGGCAGACAGGACAGGTGTACAGTGGGAGGCTTTGTGCCGGCCCCTGGAGTTGAAGCGGCGTGAAGCTGTCATCACCACATGTGCTGCCATCTTTGTCGCAGCACACAAGGCCGTCCTTTCAGCCCAGCTCATCTTTGTTTGCCGAGTAGGGGCCGCCGGCGGTCGGTCCGCTCGCTCGCTCGCTCATATACAGCGGCGGTCGGGCGGGCCGAGCGGAGCGGAGCGGAGCACGGCCATATGGTCCTGACCCTGGCACAGCGGGAGGGAGGGAGAGGAGGCCTCTGGGGCGCTCCAGTTGAGCAGCACTCAAAGCACACACACACACACACACACACACACACACACACACACACACACACACACACACACACACACACACACACACACACACACACACACACACTCACACACACACACACACACACACACACACACACACACACACACACACACACACACACACACACACACACACACACACACACACTCAAAGCCACTCTGCTCTTCTCATCAAGGCCTGCCGCTGGGCCCCCCAGACGGATATGGGAATATTGCCTATGCAATGAATTGACCGGTGTTAAGTTCTCCCATGTTAATGTGATCTGCAGAATCCTTATGACATCTTTATTATCTTTACTGCTGCATTGGACCATTGATTTCATTCATTATTTAACTATTGTGTACGGTTACACAGTGGATATATCTAAGAATCACTTTACTCATATACTGTGTAGTGATATTTACATTTGTCTATTGTTATTTAAGTAGCAAGATGAGGGTGTGTGTGTGTGTGTGTGTGTGTGTGTGTGTGTGTGTGTGTGTGTGTGTGTGTGTGTGTGTGTGTGCTTGTGTGTCCAGGAAACAACACTGTCTTTGATTCATGGACTCAAGGAGTGTATGGTCTGATTATTCCATATGTACACCATGTGTCACCCTGTCCCTGTGCGCATGTTAACTGAATGGAGTGTGTCAATCAGTAGTTTGTGGGGTTGTTTTGTCTCTGACCCACTGTTTCCTATGCGGAGTCCCTGGCCTGTGTGTGTGTTGAGTGTGTGTGTGTGTGTGTGTGTGTGTGTGTGTGTGTGTGTGTGTGTGTGTGTGTGTGTGTGTGTGTGTTGAGCCTACCCTACCCATCAGGGTGCAGTGCAGTGAATGCCACAATGGGAAAAAATCACACACACTTGTGTTGGAAGGATGAACCCCTCGAGACAGGCGATGGTAGTTCATGGTAAAAGCACACTTCCTATCGCCATTCTTCATGGGCCAAAGGAGAAGAAGCTCAAAACAGACTGTGGGAACAGGAAGTAGAAGAAGAGCCCTGTTAAACCGAGGGTGATTTGTTTAGCATGTTGTAAAAATAACACACACACACACACACACACACACACACACACACACACACACACACACACACACAAAAAAAACAACAGAAAAGAAAAAAAAAAAAAAAACATTTCAATTCACCTGATGGTTGTTCTGTGTAAAAAGGTAATTAATTGAAAGAAAATTTGAAAGTGGATGGAGGTATTTAGATATATAGTGTTTTATTTTCTAACGTGTAATGTGGAAACAGACAATTGATTCTCTCAATGAAGCCATGTTTGAATGGTTCTTGGACATCAAACATAAATGCACTTTCACTGAGGGCTTCTCTTCTGTTGTTTCTTCTGGCGGACGGCGCATTGACATCATATGTCGTCAGTGTGTTCGAGTGGCACCGTTGACTTTCACCAGCCGCCATCTGGTTTGCAGTGCTCCCTGGTCAGCGGGATCCTTCCTGGGGTTCCGCAGGGGGGGGGGGGGGTCACGTCTGTGTTTGGCTTTGAACCTGGCCCTGAAACCCAGACCAGGGGATGGGGGTGTAGGGTTGCTGCTGGAGGGGGACGAGGTGGGCGAGGGGATCGGGGGGGGAAGGGGGGGGTAATGTAGCCCAGGCCTGCGTCTATCGGTGATGGGACAATGGGTTCGGCAAAAGAAGGGATAGTGGGGGGGTTGTGAGGAGAGAGGTTAACTCTTTGTGTTAATGGGCCTTCTTCATGAATGGATGAATGGGGTAGAGGGGTGAAACACTAGCCCCATTGCCCCCTTTGGTCCGGCTAGTTTGCCTGCTTGGGCTGGTGGGTGTCTGGAGTGAAGGGGTTCATGTGTGGACTGAAGGCTAGTTGTGTGAGTGTGTGTGTGTGTGTGTGTGTTGGGGGAGTCGTGGAGAGGGGGTCTTCACCAACAGATACCATCAATTACCACGTGGAGTGAGTCCTGTTCACCATATGGCCAGTGGCCATATAGAAAGGGTCCGTTCAGCACCCAGGCCTGCATATGTTTCTGGCCATCCATTATAGATAGGGCTCCGCTGTTGCCTGGGCAGCGCTGGACGCGGGGAGCTAGTGTTACAGTGTCAGGGGCCAGGATTGAGTTACACACCCAGTGAAAGGAAAGAGGGGGGGATGCTGGAAAGGAGTTGAAGGAGAAGAGAGGAGAGGAGAGGGGGGAAGGGAGTTGCTTGTTGGTGATGCTGGTGGGGGTTGGGGAGTGGTTGGGGGGGGGGGGTTGTTGTGGCGTAGAAACCCCACAGTTCTCAGCTGCTGCTCCGCTCGCTACCCCAGGTCTGGGGTATCTTTGACAGCCAATGCACAGCTTCTGCCAGGGACAAACGGCTGGGCAGCACTTGTGCAGTGGCAGTTGTAACCAAACAATTTGAGCTAAATATAGGCCAGTGTGCTCATTTGGCCTTGCGGTTCTGGTGTGTAATCGGTAGTGTGTGCTCAGTGAATAAGGGGTTAAGTTAGAGGGGGAAACAAAAAAAAAAAAAACCTTGAATGTTTACAGCATGTACACATCCAAGAATACAAGAGCTAGACGGACGAATGAGACAGCATGTCATCGAGACTTTATATATCTGCGGGACAATCCCAGAAGAGCTTCAGAACTGCTGCAGCTTGAGTCAGACTGTCTGTTTGAAATTTGGCTGTCAGTGAAGCAGGATTGAAACACTGTCGTGCAGATGCCTGTCCACATTCTAATTAAACAGAGATCTAGCTGTGACCAGCTTGGTTTCAGATTGGGGTGGGTTTGGTGGGGGTTGAGGGAGAGAAAGCCAGTCTTTTTGATATATATCTTGGAGAAAAAAGATGGGTAGACCAACAAGAAAACATCTGCATGATTCATCTCCCAGAGAAGGAGAGGCGAATAGTCTGACAACGTCCTGGGCAGTTCCCCTCCTCCTCCCGGTTTGGAGCAAAGCCTTCTTTTTGATTACTAAAAGCCTCCAGTGCCACCAAGCTCATCAATATTAAATCCCACTCTTTTTACGAGACAGCTTTAGAGGCGATTGTGTTGCAGATGGACCCCAGGTTTCAATGAGTCAGTCCTTTTTTTTCTAATATGTCATTACAAAACAATGGCCTCAACTGGCTGAATCATTGATGTTGTGGTTTATTTGATCCCCAACTGAGGAACGCATGCCTATTGGGCAGGGCTGTTCAGCTGTCACAGGCAGTCCATTGGCTGGCTGTGCACTACAGTAGCTGCCAGTGTTGAGCAGGCATCTGCTGAGCAGAGAGCTCCAGCCCAAGGGCCCTGGGGCCCAGGTTATATTTCAGGGGCCCAGTAAAGTGCAATGTGAGTGGCAGGTGTCAGAGCCTGAAGTGAGGGGTTGCTCCCACAGCTTGGGGCTCTGCCACTGTGCAAGGTTGATGTGAACATGATTGGCAGTGGTGTGGACTCAGTGGTATTGTGTCTTGCTACCTACCGTTTGGCAGTTAAGCAGTTAACCTTTTATAAGTAAAGAGCCATTCCCACAGGCAAGGGGTTTGCATTGTGAAATGAACACTTTTTTTGTCCTGGGTCCATGCAAACTCAACTCAGCTAACAGAACCCATCGCTGTTTTTCCCCTTGTACTAGAAAGAGCACCAGTCCAGGGATGGACAACAGCTCCATATCCCAGTTCCTCTCCCAGAGAAACTTCCTGTCGTCTCGGTGAGCCGAGCGAAGCCTCTTTGTCGGCACGCCATTGTTTCTCAATTGAGCGTGACGTAAAGTCGGTCGTATTTGCTCTGCGCAACCACTCTCATGGGAACGCGGGGGTCCGGGGTCCCACGGAGGCTGGCCACTTAAGGCCCCCCCCTCTACCCAATCCCTCTCCATTTCTCTCTCTCTCTCCGTTCCACCAGCCGGTGCGGCCCCTGCTAGCCCTGCAGCTCTGCAGCCGAGGTGAGATGAGCAGGCCTGATAATGAAGAGAAAGACAAACACAGAACCAGGGGGACTGAGGAAGGGAGCAGGCCCACGGGGGGTTGCGGGGCCCAGCCACATGCAGTCCTGCTCGGACGGAAAGGCCACCGGTGAGCTGGGTAAAGCCCACTAAACCCGGGGGCTCTATTGTGCTGGGATTTTCCACTTGGACTGCAAACCCCCACCCCACCCCAAACATGCCTGAACCCCCCATCCCCCATCCCCCCTCCCCCAAACACCCCCACAGTGCGTGGGGACCATGTGAAAAAGGCCCCACCCGTAATCCTGCAGGAAGCCCTCACTGGCTTTTGGCTGGCAGATCAAAACACCGGGCATCGTGGCTCTACGTGTGTCCCTTCCGTTCACATCTCTGCATTCATACAGGAGAGGAGACGGACTGGACTGTGATATATATTTATGTATTGTGCACAGGATGAAGAGAGAAATGAATAGCGCTAGGAGCAAACACAGAGGGAAAGAGAGAGAGAAGGAAAAGAGGGAAAAGAAAAGAAAAGAAAAGAAGAGGGGGCTTTGAATCCCGTGGCGGAGGAGTAAGGAGCTGCGGTCGGTCTCACGCAAGCACAAGCACACAGCTGGCCTGGCTGGCACACAGCTGGGCTGGAGTGAGCGAGCGAGTGAGGAGCCTGGCAGAGCTTAATCAGTTCCAGCGCTGCTCCCGCAGCTTGGCAGCGCCACTCTGCCAACCCGTCACCAGCTATCACTGCCAATTTACCTCCAGCTTACACTGAGCCATGCACTCAAACTGCCTTCAGGCCTTTTATCTCAGTATTATTATACAGGAGCTTCACGTGTTAGACTTTTAAGTTCAAATATCCCCAAAAAAGTGACCTTGAATCAGCAACAGAATGTGAAATGTGAATGTGAAAGAAACAACCACATTGACGATATGTCAAAAACACCTAAGCACAGTATTGGCCAGATGTCCTCTGAAATTAGCATGCAAACCAGCTTTGGTCCAGCTTTCTTATAATATCCCATTCCACCATCTGGGACCACTGTATTAAATACAATGCTAGTGAATGCAAAGCTGTGCTCGAAATAATTTAAAACCAAAACACTCTTGCGAGAGCTCATTTTGAATCCTTCAGTTATTAGTACTATAGGCGAGCAGTTTAAGCTGTCCTGTGTTCCACTCTGTAATCTTTATAGGGAGGATATACATCATCATTTCACCACACTCTCTCTGGCTGCACCTTTCCTGTTTTGATAGGCAGCTCTAATCAGCCAACCACAGGTCTAATGTCAGTGCTGAAATACCAATGCTCTGTTGTGATGGGCCTTGCCTTGCATACATCTTAGTGTGTCATCAGTCATCAGACTTCCCAGCAACAGTGACAACAGTGGGAGCAATGTCCGGTCACACGCCCAACCCTGACACAGCCCAGTCCGTTTACCCCCCTCCTCCCCCCAACAGTCTCATCCTGAACTGAACTGGGTCTAACCGGTTGAGCCCCCCCTGCCCTTCCCTACCCTTCCCTGCCCTCATGCTGTTATCTCAGCATCATCTGCCTGAGTTCACTTTGCACCATCAGCAGCCGGAGTGGCCCACACAGAGCACCGGCCTCCAGTCCGGCCCACATAGAGCACAGGCCTCCAGTCTGCCCAACACAGGCCTCCAGTCTGCCCACACAGGCCTCCAGTCTGCCCAACACAGGCCTCCAGTCTGCCCAACACAGGCCTCCAGTCTGCCCAACACAGGCCTCCAGTCTGCCCAACACAGGCCTC
This sequence comes from Sardinella longiceps, assembly GCA_027497455.2. Classification (NCBI taxonomy): domain Eukaryota; kingdom Metazoa; phylum Chordata; class Actinopteri; order Clupeiformes; family Clupeidae; genus Sardinella; species Sardinella longiceps. The sequence goes on from JAODXP020000017.1 coordinate 20,786,396, forward strand.
CAGTCTGCCCAACACAGGCCTCCAGTCTGCCCAACACAGGCCTCCAGTCTGCCCAACACAGGCCTCCAGTCTGCCCAACACAGGCCCCCAGTCTGCCCAACACAGGCCTCCAGTCTGCCCACACAGAGCACAGGCCTCCAGTCTGCCCAACACAGGCCTCCAGTCTGCCCACACAGAGCACAGGCCTCCAGTCTGCCCAACACAGGCCTCCAGTCTGCCCACACAGAGCACAGGCCTCCAGTCTGACCACCTCACCTCTCACCTGACCCAAGCCCAAGCCCATCTCCATCCAGCCTAGGTCTAGCCCGCTAGTTCTTCCAGATACACAATCCATTGGTTTCTATCGATGGTGCTCAACCGGTATTTCTGTCTGGCGCTTTTTTCATCTTGTAAACTGTGCTGGGAGAGTGGGGGTGAGGTGAGACTGTTGCCGTTGGGCTGAGGCCTCGCTTGGTGGAGTTCACTGTGCTGGGAGAGTGGGGGTGAGGTGAGACTGTTGCCGTTGGGCTGAGGCCTCGCTTGGTGGAGTTCACGAGTTAAAAACACACAGTTCATGGCACATTTGCAGCGCGCTTCATGGGAGATCCACTGGTGGGAATCCGTGGGGGCTGGTAAAGCATATAGACGTGGGGCCCCCCTCTCCTCTCCTCTCCTCGCCTCGCCTCGCCAGGCCCGGCCAGCCAGCGGTGGGTGGTTTCATGGAGCACTGCTCCAGCCATGTTGCTTTAGTCAAATCCTCCCCTTCCCCTGCACACTCACAACAACACTCACTCACGCTGGTGTCTGTTACCAGCCCAGCCCGGCCGGGGGAAGACCTGCCCCACTGAAGGCTCTCTGGCCTGGGTGTGTGAGAACGTGAAGCAGCCCAGAGGAAGCCCCACTTCCCAAACATCCGCATGTGTATTTATGAGTGCAAATATATGGGTGTGTTTGTGTTGGGGTGGATGTATGTGTGTGTGAGAGAGAGAGAGAGAGAGAGAGAGAGAAAGAGAGGGAGGGAGAGAGGGAGGAGAGAGAAAGAGTGGATGAAGCGGTGTATGGGTCAAAACCAACTTTGGCTTGCATTGTGGTAGCCGTGTTCTGGCGTTCCCACACATTGCTGGGAGTGGGCAGAGTGGCTTTATGCGGTTTATGGAGGGTTAAACCAAACTGACAGGAAGAAGATACAGTCTCCCGCTGAGGAGTGAGCGGCCACCATTTGCCACAGGGCTCTATACCAACCACTCCTTCAACTGGTTTCACTTACCGTACTAAACTTACTACGCAACAAAATGTGCATTTATAGCTTTTGACTTAAGGATGAATACCATCCTTTAAAGTTTGCTGCTAGCTGAATATATACTGAAATTTGTGTGCATTTAAATAACTTGTTAATTTTGTCATATTCAATACGTAAACTTATAGGAGTTACTGCAGATTTTGTATTTGTGTCTGGAATTATAGGGGACCTTACTTAGGCCTAGAAGATTTATTGGAGAAAGAAATTCTGGTAACATTTGATTTGTAGGGGTCTACATAAGAGTGATATGGCTCTGTCATTAATATGAAATGACATGTATTATGTGACTGTTGTCATTTAGTATCATTAATTTGTTTTAGTAATGTCTATACCCTAATCAGTGGCGACTTTACATTACAAAAATGACGCTTAATGACAACAGTCATAAACATTAAAAAAAAGGTGTTATTAGTGTTTACAATATGTGTCATGTCATGCTAATGACAGGCTCATGGAGGTAGACACCCTCAGATAGTTCCTGAAGTATTTTGCAGCATGCCATTAATGCTTGATGATAGGTTGCTAATGCTAGGATACTGTATGATAAATTGTCATAGCCTTCAAATGTTCCTTTTACTCATTTTGAGAGGCTGTTTTTATATTTGATGGAACTAATATACCCATCTGGACCCAAGTCCCACATGAGAGGAAAGAACATGTAAGACTGCCAGATTAGATGACACATCAAATCAACGGCCACATTAATAGGAACACCAGTGCCACTGATTGAAACAATTCCATCATTAATGTGAGTGGTGGCTCGAAATAGCCCAACCATATTACAGTTTTTTTCCCCTTCGCTTGACTTCCCTGTCATTTGCTTGTCCTCCTCCTTCAGTAAACACTCTGCTGGAGCAAACATCTCTGCAGGAAAGAAAGGCAACTCTTTCCTGCTCGCTGTGTAGCTCAGCTCTGAGTGATGGGAGGCCATGCCACGTGAACTAGGGAAAAAAGAGGCCAGAGCACACATGTCTTGCATTTGGACATTAAAGCGAGCGATTATGAGATTAAATCTGGAACTTTAGTGATAGTCTCCTCAGCAGCGCAGTGCACTTGCTCTCTCCTCTCAGCCCGTCACGCAGATAGACATGAAAGCTGTGAGGTGATACAGCGGCCAGGCTTAACCTTGCTGTAGCAGACAGCACCAAATCTTGGAACTTCTGTATACCTCTTTGTACCTCTCTCTCTCTCTTTTTCTCTCTCTCTCTCTCTCTCTCTCTCTCTCTCTCTGAATGACCTGAAACCGAACCATTGGCACTGACTGGCCTACAGAACTTTTGGAAAGTACTGCATTATTTTTCTTTTGCAGATAAAGCTGACTGACAGTAAGGCAGCGATATTCTGATTGCTCGCATTTAGGAGCAACGCTAGAAAGAAGTCTCGCAAGAAACAGGTCTAGTGTTTTTTTGCTGAGTCTAATTGGGGTTACCGAGGTTGAGTGGCAGGCAGGCTTGACTGACAGGCAAATTGAATGCCTTAATAGTTCCTTATTGGAAAAAAATTGAGTCACATGTGCTGCATTATCATAAAGTCTTGCCCGGGAGCAGAATATAGGCGTATCAGATGCAATTACTCCTGCATCCCCCCCCCCCTTCCTACACCGGGGCCTCACTCTCGATGAGCCAGTGGCTGTAAAGCTGTTTTATTATGTGGCGAATATTGTTATACTCGCAATAAAAATAAAACAGTGCAGGGTGGAGGAGCAAGTCTTTTTTTTTAAAAAAAAAAGGAGAAAAAAAGTAGCCAAAGTTGGGGTTAGGGGTTTTGTGTAGTTGCAGGAGTTGTAGTGCAGCACTATTGGCCAGTACAGCTTGAGTTCCTCATCTAGCCCCAGTGCTCCCCAAAGACAGAGGCAGCTGGTGTTGGAGAGAGAGCAGAGCAGAGCCGCAGGTTGCTGCTGCGCCCAGGGAGAGCCTGGTAGTGTAGCGTGGTAGTGTAGCGTGGAGTGGAGTAGAGTGAGTCTGTGTGGGTTGTTTTGTGATTCTCCTCATGCCAGGCGATTAGGCGATGAAGCCCTGCTGGCCTGCTGCCCTGATGAGTCTGAGTTGCGTGACTTGCTTTGCTTTCCACACAAACGAAACAGACGGGGTGAGAGAGGTGGAGGTGGAGGGGGCTGAGTTGAAGTTTGGGGAGGGGAGGGGAGGGGAGAGGTTGAGGAGTCCATGCGGTGCATCTATCACAGCAGAGGGGTTTGCTATTGATGGGGCAGCAGCTCGGCTGAGCCTGACTGAAGGGGTGACTGGAGAAGGCCAAAAAAAGGGGGGGGGGTTGAGAGGGGAGGGGGCTCATGAACATCTGGGATGAATAAATCTCCAGAGCTTTTCAGCACGGCTGGACTTTCTCTCTCGTCGAGAGCCTCACGTGATACGGCCTGCCTGCCTGCCTGCCTGCTTGCCCCGGGGGCCTGAACGCTGTGCTGTGCGCACACAGCCCTGTCTGGCTCAGAGCGGCACCAGGCAGAGATACAATCGAGAGCTCCAACCCCCACTACCCCCCCACCCCACCCCCCTGCTCTGTGTCACCACTAACCCCTTCTCTCCCTGCCCTCCTTCTTCACACTCCCCCCCTGGCCTCTTACTGATCCCTTCATGTGTCAATATGAAAATAAACACCCATAACCCGACCAAACCATTTCTGGCCATTTCCTCACAAAGGCCTTGGTTGGGTTATTGATGACACAAAAGAGACTCTTGCACTCTTGAGTCGCCTGTACTGTATTGTTGAACCGCCCGTGTGCTTGTGGTGCTGGAAGCTGACAGGTTTTCAACCCCAGGCTATAAAATCAGGAGTGAGCAGAGTGTGGAAAGAGCAGCTATTGTCGCTGCTGTTTTTTTTTATCGTCTCGGTTGTTACAAAAAAAAAAAAAAAAAAATTCCACATGCCTGTGAGATAGACGGTGGTGGTGGTGGTGGTGGCGCAGTATGTCTGTCTGTCTGTCTGTCTGTCCGTCTGTCTGGGCCCATGCAGGCAGGCCCAGCTGTGGCAGCGGTGTGCCAAGCCAAGAAGCCGAGAAGCATGGCGTGTTTACACTGGAGCAGGTGCTGCTCCAAACACAGCGTGGCACGCTGGAATGGGGGGGTGTGGGGGGGTTGGGGATGGGTGTATGGGAGTAGTGTATGGGGGTAGTGACCGCATCCAGATGTGTCTCACGTTTTTGTCTGAGCTCTCGGCTTCTTTCTCAGCAATGAGACAAAGACGCCTGTGTCCTCATCACCACCACCACCACCACCACCACCACCAGCAGCAATACTATTGCACTAATGACCACGCCAGAGTCAACAGACTCAGGCCAGACTCAGGTCAATACGGCCGTATTTCATGGTGATGCTGCAGCCCTTTGTCTGAGCTTTTCTATAGTAGCACTTGTGAAGCAAGATCAGAGAAAAAAGGCGGGAAAGCAGCACTAACACGGCCAGTTATGACTCAACAGTTCGCAAGGCCGTCTTTGACGTCAGTGGCTTGTGTAAAGCTTCCTGTCCCGACATCAGAGAACTAACGCTCGGACTACCCCGCAGACCACACGGTCTGAGGAACTAGCCCATGGTGGCAGCTACTTCTGCAAAGCAGGGTGACAGACAGTGGCAAAACACACACACACACACACACACACACACACACACACACACACACACACACACACACACAGACAAACCACACACACACACACAAACCACACACACACACACACACAGAAGAACTCAGGACGAGGTTTGGTAGGAAAGAGAGAAGCCAGGATTTCGTAAGAGTTACGAGGTAGCCATGTGGCTACTGGATAATTAGTATGTTTACCTCGTCCGTCCCCTAACGCCTCTAACGAAACTGGCAGTCACCTGGGCAGACAGGCGTGGAGTCACTCTGCTCATTTATTACTGGCGAATGATGTCATTATTTGCATTCCGGCACTCAGTGCCTCCCCATTAAACATGACATACACACTCTCAGTATGCACTGGCACGCACGTACACACACACACATACACACACACACACACACACACACACACACACACACACACACACACACACACACAAACACAAACAGCCGCATGTCCTCTCCCTCTCAAAGATACAAACACACACACATCCTCTCTCCTGTTTGCAATCACAACATCATCTAATGTGCCATCTTATAGAGGTTTTTTTGAGTGCTCTCCACCCACACAAGCTCTTTACACGAGCACGGACACACACACACACACACACACACACACACACACACACACACACACACACACACGCATACACTAAATAACTCTAGATAGGAGGTAAGATGCTGGCATGATTAAGAGGAGTGTGTGTGTGTGGTTGAGTGTTTCCCACCCACATATGAGCTCTATATGAGTAGTACATGCTCAGATGCACGTACACACACTGCTCCTGGTCACTACCCAATCTGACCTCTTATACGGGCCGTGTATGTACAGTACTTTATGTGTGGATGTTAGCAAAGAAGAGCACATTCCAATACTAACAGCAGAGAGGGAAGTCAGACAAGACAGACTAACTCTACTATAAGTTTTGGTAGAATAAACTTGATATTAATTAGATATTATGGATCAAATATATTTGTATTGTTATTGCTCCTAATTTTTCCGACATGTCCATGTGTATGTTTGTGTGTTGTGAGCGTGTATCTGTGAGTTTGTGTGTTTATGTAAAATGTCCAAGACACAGTTATTGCATCATACCTGCTGTTGCTGGTTAGAGTTAGTTTGTTGTCTTCTTCATCCTGTTCTTTGGAAGTTGCCCTGCGGCTGTTACAAGAACAAAGAACACTTCCTCGTGCATTTCTTAAGAAATAAATAGCGTTATTTCCCCTTCACAACTCATAGTTGAATGAATGACTCAAAGCATCACAATATATATACAGTACATGTATAATTCTAAAGCCCCAAAATAATGTTATAATACCTTTCAAAAGTGAGTACACCCCTCACATTTCTGCAAATATTCAGACATATCTTTTCATGGGAGAGCACTATAGAAAGGAACCTTTGATACAACGTACAGTAGTCATTGTACAACGTCTATAGCTGTGTAGATTTGTTGTCCTCTGAAAATAACTCTGCATACAGCCATTCTGATGACATCACAGAGCTGCTGGATGTTAGACACATAGCTGTCCTCCACCTTCCACTTAACCATGCGCCACAGGTGCTCAAATGGGTTTAGGTACTTGGCCAGTCCATCATTATCTTCAGCTTCTTCAGCAAGGCCGTTGTGATCTTGGAGATGTGTTTAGGGTCATTATCATGCTGTAAAACTGCCATTCTTTGTGTGCTCCCCAGTTTCCAGAGGGAGTTGAGAATGTATGCTTTCCTTCTATGAACAGCTTTCCAGTGCCTTCTATGAACAGCTTTCCAGTGCCAACAACATTTAGAACTTGGCTTGGTGTTCCACCAGGTAGCCACCTTACCTCACTCACGTCAGATGATGCGCTACGTAGCTTTAAGCCACTCCCGAGCAACGATCTGATGTTAATGCCTTTGGGAGGGATTTCAAGCCCGAGATTCTATAACCGGACGGACCAATCAGGACCGCTGGCTGTGTAGCAGCTGCTGTAGAAGATGTGACGTAGCGGAGAAGTGACTGAATTTTGAATCCAACAACATAACCAGCGTCATCGGTTGGTTTCGATGTGATTGGCTGAAGTGGCACGTCAATTAAATTAATGGACAAGCCGTTTGTCCAGTTAGATTCAAGGATTTCTGGCTCCTGAAATAACTCTTTTATGGTTGGACATCAGATGGCCACGCCTTAGCGCTGCATCTGACGAGAGTGATGTAACCGCACACCATCCGAGCCAAACAAATTGATCTTGGTCTTGTGTGCTGAAGTCAGGCAGAACATAGATGACTAGAACCATGCCTTGTGGTTCCAAGTTGTTTTCTACTCAGGGAGTCAGAGGGCAGAGGGGTAGTTAGATGTGTAACTCAAGAGTCAATGACTCACAAAGAGCTTGGCGGAAGCGGACACACACTCTGCATTCTGCGTTGTGCTTGTCATTCGCTTCCACCTCGTCTATTATTACCTTATATTGGGACACCTCGGCGGCGGTTATCCCTTACACACACACACACACACACACACACACACACACACACACACACCTCCTCCATTATTACCTTATATCGGGACACCTCAGCGGCTGTTATCCCTTACACACACACACACACACACACACACACACCTCGTCCATTATTACCTTATATCGGCCGTTATTTCTTACGAAATCAACACACAGTGTATTACACCACCATTACACCTCCATATGAGCATATACCCCATAGAGCTCCATTAGCTCCTCATATACCCCATAGAGCTCCATATGAGCATATACCCCATAGAGCTCCATTAGCTCCATATGAGCATATACCCCATAGAGCTCCATATGAGCATATACCCCATAGAGCTCCATTACCTCCATATGAGCATATACCCCATAGAGCTCCATTAGCTCCATATGAGCATATACCCCATAGAGCTCCATTAGCTCCATATGAACATATACCCCATAGAGCTCCATTAGCTCCATATGAGCATATACCCCATAGAGCTCCATATGAGCATATACCCCATAGAGCTCCATTACCTCCATATGAACATATACCCCATAGAGCTCCATTACCTCCATATGAGCATATACCCCATAGAGCTCCATTAGCTCCATATGAGCATATACCCCATAGAGCTCCATTACCTCCATATGAGCATATACCCCATAGAGCTCCACATGAGCATATACCCCATAGAGCTCCATTAGCTCCACATGAGCATATACCCCATAGAGCTCCATATGAGCATATACCCCATAGAGCTCCATTACCTCCACATGAGCATATACCCCATAGAGCTCCATATGAGCATATACCCCATAGAGCTCCATCTCTGAAGAAATACATGCAACCTCCCAGTCCTGGAAATCTCTCTGAGTAGTCCTTGGGTCTTCAGCTGCTCCTCTGACTATCCTTTGAACTTCTTGAGGTTAACCAAGAAATCGTAACCAAACAATCCTTCCAGTTTCCAGTGGAGTGACCTGAGTTCCTCCCTCATGCAGATAATGGCCCCAATGGTGCTCAGCAGAGGAGACGCAAGTCTCAGACATGTTGAAATATGTATAAAAGCAGTTGTATTGGTATTTATGAGCAACAGTAAAATGTTATGTCTGCAGAGAGCTCTTTGTCTTGACCAATATTGAGATATTGTTATGCAACACCTTTGTAACAAAAAACCCTTTTTGTAGTCCACTAAAATCTACTAGATGGGTTGAAATGTATATAGGCGTAAATGCCTTCAAACTGCTTATAGATTGCAGACGATTCCTTACCTTCTGTTGCTGTGGTTTACTGTTTTTGGGGGTTTTTTTCAATAGTTTTCAAGGTACCATTTGACTTTATCACACATATCATAGTTTATGGGGACTAAAGATCAGATGTTTCACATGTGTGGGTTTCTTGGGTTATTGCTAATGCCTGGGGGAATAAAGTAGTCCAATCAGAGATGCCAATACAGAAAAAAAAACTTTGACACATTAAATACTTCTTTCACCTCTATACAATTATTATAAACATAAAAAATTAATTAGATTTTTTTTTTTAATTAAATAATTTTTCAAATCTACTTGTAAATGACCTCATGTGTTCTGGTTCTCTCCACACAGACATACAGGCCCAGAAGGCCTGGTAAAGCTCTGTGGCCAAAGCCTTGTGAATCAGGGAGCAGTTTATTATCCTCTTGGCATTGTTCTGTCCTCATTTCCTCTATCGCACACTTCCTCTGAGTAAACAGCAACAATTAAGCTGCTCAGTCATCAACCCTGCTTTTAAGGACAAAGGGCAAGAGTTAGCTTGCATGAACACACACACAAAAAAAAAATCACTACATTGAAATATAGTTTTCCCCTTAGAGCAACGCAAATAGCGCTGTGTTAATGGACCTAATGGAAGGCCTCCTTCGGCGTATTAAACCAGTTTGATTACTCCCTGAGGTCCTTTAATGCATTTAAATATTTTCTCGTAGCATCATTTAAATCTGTTAATAAGGGCCATAAAGGCGGAGAGACTGGAGGCGTGCTCCCACCTGGTCCTTTCCAGGAAGTGGAGCTGGAGGAGATTAATGATTTATAGGATTAGAAAATGAGGGCCAGTTGATAACGTGGGCCCTAGCCGTCAGTGAGTTATGTCCCAACTTTTTGGCCGACTGCTGGAGTCGTAGTAAGAGGCTATTTGTTCAGGCAGTCTGGACTTAGAACCAGGCAGTGTGTGTGGGTTGGGAAGTGTGCTTGCATGTCTGTTTGCATTTCATGTGTGAGTGTCTTTCTGTGAGTGGCTGAGAGAGAGAGAGAGAGAGAGAGTGAGTGAGTTTGTGTCTCTGTATGCACATGTCTGTTTGCATTTCTTGTGGGCAAGTGTTGGGGAGGGAGGGATGTGTGTGTGTGTGTGTGTGTGTGTGTGTGTGTGTGTGTGTGTGTGTGTGTGTGTGTGTGTGTGTGTGTGTGTGT
>JAODXP020000017.1:20813673-20816173 GCA_027497455.2 Sardinella longiceps
GAGAGAGAGAGAGAGAGAGAGAGATGAAGGGAGGTTAGGGGATGGGTGTAAACGCCACAAGGTCTGTGTCCTGCCAAATGCTGCGGAGTGTGCCATCTGCGCCCGTCCAGCGCACGCCCCCGTGCCAAACATGTTACTCCCCTTTCATGGTTACTCGGCGAACATGTGCTCACATTTGCGGAACCGACAGGGACCGGCAGGCCAGAATTGGGACGCATGTGGTTTGTGTTTTCAGGGCATGTGTTTTCTCTCCCAATCACGCCTAATCTCAGACACATCCTCTTTACACAACAGAGGAAAAAGAGAGTGAGAGAGAGAGAAGAAAAGAGAAGAAAAGACCCCAGCCTGTTTGGGAATTGTTCACATGCATTTCCTGGTATGTTTTGAAGACACTAAAAGGAGAGAGGGGGGGATAAAGAGGAGGAAACAAGAGAGAGAGAGAGAGAGAGAGAGAGAGAGAGAGAGAGAGAGAGAGAGAGAGAGAGAGAGAGAGAAACATGTTCCCCGGCCGGGCTACTTTGATGTCAGTGTTTTAGTGCGCTGGAGGAGCGTATTGTCTACGTAGGCCTTTTGTTAACCCCAGTCCTCTAATTAAGTCCTCAGAGCGGCTTGTTGACTTCACAAAAGGGCCCTGCTTGGTCCTCTCACACACCCAGTTACAGCAGCAGTCAAAACAAGACCCCCAGCCCCCCTTTTCCCACCCCACCCCCGTCCCCCCGTCTGTGCGTGCTCTACAAAGGCCTTTGGTCAAAGCAGAGTGATTTATTTTCCGTCAAGCGTACTCCCTATGACTATGATCTTATCTCATAACTCTCTCTCTCTCTCTCTCTCTCTCTCTCTCTCTCTCTCTCTCTCTCTTCCTGCTGTATGGAAGGGAGAAATTGATGAGTAGGATGCTCATATGGCTGGCAAGGGTTTCTCCATGTCTAGCCAGCCATTGTGGCCTAGTGGTTTTGTTTCAGTGTTATCAAGAGGAAAACCCCCATCCCCTCCACCTCCACCCAACCTCCACCTTGTCCTCTCCCTCTCTCTCTCTCTCTCTTCCCGTTTTATTGGAGCTGCTCCACTATTTTCCACCCTCTCTCCCGTCTGGACCTGTTTTTCTCCAGGCCCTGACCATCATCATCGGCGAGGCCGTTTTTCTTTCTTTTTTTTTTCTTTTTTCTTTTTATGATTTGCGTCCTCACGTCCAGCCTGCCAGCTGAAGAATGCGGGCTTGGAATGTTGTCGATTGTTTAAGAATCCGGTGGCGTCGTTCCTTCCTCCAGCGCTAATCTGCCATCTCTGGAGACGCGCGCGGCGCTCGTAGCGGCCCCGCCGAGACTCTACCCCGTCGACGGCCTTTGATGTCCGTGCCTGTTGGCCTGCGTGCAGTCACATGCTCCCCCCGCACCTATGTGGAGTAACGCAGCTGTGTCAGGGGGCCACTGAGATGAAAAAAACATGAGTCACTGTGCTGTGAATTCATGTCTGTCTCCTCTTTGAACTGTCAGGATAGAAAGCACTAGAGGAGCGGGAGGGAAGACGTGACCTTGTGGCCCGAGAGCAGAGTGATACCCTGTGCTGAGTGGCCTCAGAGGTGTCGCTGGGAAGTCAGAATGAGGACCTGAGGTGTTTGCTCAGGAGGATGTGGCTCATGATACAGAAGATGTGATGCATGAAGGCTTGAGAAGGGGAAGGGCTTCCACAGCGGATGTGAGAGCAGGACTGTACATGTACATGGTGCACTGATGTGAATTGATCAGAGGTTTTCGTGTGTGTGTGCATGTGTGTGTGTTTGGGGCAATCCAGCTAACAAATAAATCTCTATAGAGAAGGAACTTAACTGACTTCATCAGTAGGGCTTTTATCTTTTGTTATCTCTCCGTCTCCAGTCACTGATGCCAATACTGTATGTGGCATAGATAGATTGTATAGATAGATAGGCAAACCCCCTGTGCTTTTCTCAAGAGTGGGTAATTGGAGCACAAAGTAGGTGGCTGGAGTTATTACCATTGTTAGACTTGCTTTCTTGCTAACGTTATTTAATTTGCTGTTGAGCAAATTTATTAGCTGTTATGTTTGCCAGTATCCTCAAGTCCTTCATTAACAAACAGTTTTAGTATTTTCTTTTTCCAGGGTCAAACTGTACACCAGTGGCAGCACATCTATACCTCTAGATCTATAACAGGCTTAAAAACTCTTGTGATTTACACAAAACAGTATTACACAACCACTAAACAGTTGTGATAGATTTGTAAGTGAGTCATCTGCCTGTGTGGAAAAGTGAGTAAAAGAAGGATCGATATAACAGGGATTGCTCATAGGCCAGGCCTCTGGGAGACACAAGGAAACAAAATAGTGCTTGGATTTCCTGTAATACCAATGGAGATGATCCAACCAGGGCTTTTAGTAATGACTATCAACAGCAAACAGGGAAGCCAGATAGACTGCAGTAAGGCCAACACAACACAACACAACACAACACAACACAACCAACCCACAAAGATGGAAAGAGAAG
>JAODXP020000017.1:20821173-20823673 GCA_027497455.2 Sardinella longiceps
TGTGTGTGTGTGTGTGTGTGTGTGTGTGTGTGTGTGTGCGCCCGTAGTTTGTGTGTTGTTTTAGTGAACACAGTGTACTTTCTGCTTAAATCCACCGGCGTGGTTACCCAAAGCCACCCCATGTGTGTAAACATCTCCTGGCTGACCTGCAGCTGCAGTAACGTGGTTAAACAGATTCATGATCGGACATTGTATTGGATTATGGAGCCAGCTGAGCCCTCAGCTCCCCCACGTGCTCACTGAGCTTTACCACCCTAGCAATCATGCTCAAAACTTGATTATGAGCGCGTGCGCGCACACACACGCACACACACACACACACACACACACACACACACACACACACACACACACACAGAGAAACTCACACACACACACAGAAACTCACACAGAAACTCACAGAAAGAGGGAGAGAGAGCCAGAACATTGAAACACTTTTCAATGTGTCCTTCATAACAGACGTAAATATTTTTATAAGGTTATGGAGTCTCTGGAGGACACACACACACACACACACACACACACACACACACACACACACACATACACAGACACACACACAAACACACACTCAAACAAACACATACATTCACTGTCTCAGTGGCAGTGGCTGTTTTGAGGAAATTTAATCAGAAGAATCGGCTTAATGCTTAGTGCTCCAATAGCTTGTATGCAGTTAGGCTGAAAAAGTCCTTTTCAGACAGTAAGAAAAAACAAAAACAAATTCACACAAAATGTGTGTGTGTGTGTGTGTGTGTGTGTGTGTGGGTTTGTGGGTTATGTTATTGTTCTGTTTGTGTACATGTTTGTGTTGTATATATATGTATGATTGGTTTGTGTACATGTTTGTGTTCTATATATATATGTATGATTGGTTTGTGTACATGTTTGTGTTCTATATATATATGTATGATTGGTTTGTGTACATGTTTGTGTTCTATATATATGTATGTTTGTGTTCTATATATATGTATGATTGGTGGGCGAATAGTCTGAACCATATGCAGTATTTCTCAGAGACAAAATAAACGTCCAGAATTCATTTTGGGCCCAAATGTTGTTCTCTTCTCTTCCTCCTCTGGCTGGATGGAAATAAACATAAACTGGTAAACTGTGCATATATATGTTTTACAGTGTGAGGCGGACTTTGAAGTCTGAATTGTTATTTTTGTTTTCCTCTGGTCTGCAGAGAAAGGCGTAGACAAAGAGTACCACACCGTTGGAGCCAGACTGATCAGGCTGGAGGATAAGGTAAGCATCCGGCTGCTACACACACACACACACACACACACACACACACACACACACACACACACACACACACACGTACACACATCTCTTAAAGGCCGGGGCCACCGGTCCGCCAGCCGATGGGATCACAGGCTCCGGTTGATGAAATCAGGTCCCCGTGCTGTAGGTGTTTTGTCTGGACTGGGCGTGGTTCTCTGTCTGCTGACGAGTTCAAAAAGACACGTACTCAACGAGCGTCGCTTTGATGGCAGTGTAATCTTTAGTCCATCTTAAATGCAGCCAGCATCCTACGTCACCGTGCAACACTTTGCTTTGTTGTTAGGTGTTTACTTGTTTGTTACCTCCGCCAAGGAGGTTATGTTTTCGCCGGCGTGTGTGTGTCTGTCTGTGTACAACATAACTCAAAAAGTACTGCACGGATTTGGATACAATTTTCGGACATGTGTATTTGGACAAGGAAGAACTGATTCGATTTTGGTGGTGATCGGTGACCCAGAACACCATCTGTGATCATATTGTCTTGGCGGAGGCCTGCGCTCTCTGAGCACTTTTCTAGTTATTTATGTATGGTGCTTATTCTGGTATCTATTATTTATTCCAGTGGTTCATGAAAGGTCAGTCCTTAGATGGACGTGATGTGTGGCTGCTGGAGAATAACACCCCCCCCCACACCTACACACACACACACACACACACACACACACACACACACACACACACACACACACACACACACACACATACACACACACCCCCATTCCCTAACCCCCTCCTACTGCATCATGGGTTTTCCACTCTGGGACGTCTATTCATTTATTTTATCTTCCTAGACAAGTTTCAGGGAAATAAACAGTAAGGGAGGGGAGCAATTTAGAAAGGCATTACCTTAAAACAGGCTGACTGACGTCCATTGCATGCACGGAAGGAAGGCAGGCAGGAGAGAGGCCCAACTGATTTGTTTTATTTTCCATTTAGGGACTTAGAGTTGCGGCCGTAGGTAAAAAAGGAAAATGGGAAGGAGAAGGAGAAAGAGAGAGGTGGAGAGAAGAGAAAGAGAGAGGTGGAGAGAGAGAGGGACAGTTGGTAAATAAGGAAAATGAGAAGGAGAAAGAGAGAGAGAGAGAGAGGGACCGTTGGTAAATAAGGGAATGAGAAGGACAAAGAGAGAGGTGGAGAGAGGGATGCCTTAATTCTACAGCTTAATGATTCTTAGTGAATAGAGTCTCTCCTCTGACACTCTATGATGCTC
>JAODXP020000017.1:20831173-20836173 GCA_027497455.2 Sardinella longiceps
CCAATTAAAGGCAAAAAAGCCCTATATAAAAAAAAAAAAAAAAAAGGTGTGGACAGAGCAAGAGGTTACGCCACGCCTGGAGACACTGTCCAAAAAAAGGGGTGTGAACTAATCCGCCTAGAGACAGGAGTGGGTTCGCCGGGTTGTGCTGGAATATTGAGGTCAAACCCATGCAGCCTCATCCACACCTAGTCTTAGAGAGCCCCCTCGGCTGAGACGTTTACGGCTCCCACATCCCCAATAACCAGCCATCACGGAGGCCTTCAGCACAGCCAAGTGGGGGCAGTAACCAGACCATTCCGGAGTCCAGTGCTTCACACAGGGTGGAGTCCAAATGTCCTGTAGGAGTGATGTGAGGGGAGGGGAGATTAAATAGATGACCCGGCCCGGATGGAGGCTGTTAAGTCACTAAAATGAGTAAATTGAACTGCAACCCGCTAAATTACCGAGTCTTACCCAGTCCGAGTCTGCTTGGACAACGTAGCTAGTCTTGCAGCTACTTGTCTAAAACAGTAGCCTAGCCTAGCCTTTTTTCTCATCCGTGTTTAAATTAGCCTGACATAGCACGCTCATAATACGAATGTTCATCCGTATTAATGGTCTGGGGACGGTCTTCATGGGTCTTCATGGGCGGGTTTACATCGGTACAGAGACAACCGACCAATAAGCGAAGCTGGTTAGACTGTCTAGAACAGTAGCCTTGCCAACACAACGTTTTTTCTCTTCTGTGTTTAAATGCCAATGCCTTTAACTCTTTATTGTCTTTATTGTTACTAGTGGCCTAGTTCTGACACCCAGTTATCACTTAGTAGGGCTTAATTATTCACGTCTGCCCACGCCCACTTCAAAGGCGGGTTGCTCGCTTTCACACTGAACTCGACAAAGCAATAATACTACCTCCCAAGGCGGGTCGATATCTGTGTCGAGTTGACCCGGCAACCTGGGTCGGCTGAGTGAAAGGAACATTGGGAGCGTGTAATTACTGTGTTAAACCCTGGTTACTTGGCAGTGTGAAACTGCCTTGTGTTTACTTGACCACTGAAGGTGAAATGTAGGTCAGCTACCTATATTCCATCTTCAGTGGTCCAGTAAACAGCATTTACTGTAAGTGCAGTATTAAGATGAAAAAGTGATACTCAAAGATGTGTGAAAGCATTATCCAGTGGTTTGCTACTGGCCTTATCAGATCGCTCTTGCAAAAACATGAAAGTAGAATACTTCTCTTTTTTTCCTGATCTTAGTTGAACCGGTGAGAAAACTCAGCCAGTGGTGACGGGTCCATTGACGTGTTTGATGTTAACACCAAGCGAGTTGATCTCTACGCTTTTAGGACATGTGGTATTAGCGACAGGCAGGCTAGGCTACACACTCGGTGCGCATGATGTGCATTCTGAGTTCACTTGAAGTAGAGATTATCCCCTTCTACCACCTCACTGCATCTAATCCCTGTTGGATTTGCATGGCCTTGCCAGCGTTCCCACTTTTTTTCTCTCTTTGGTTAATGTACACCAATACAGCTTCCTTTAGTTTCAATTAACATGATTTCCTTCACTCCAAAGTATTGCGGTAGCTTGGGGTCAGGTTTGGCTGTCTGGCTTTGCTTTCAGGAATCCATTTTTGAGCTGAAAAGGAGGCTCGTCTCTTTCCCTGCCTCCTTCCCCCCCCCCCCTCTCTCTCTTTCTCTCTTCCTCCTTTTCCCTCAGCTCGTCCAACTGGCACAAGGACCTGTCCTAACCAGCCTTGCCTCTCTCTCTCTCTCTCTCTCTCTCTCTCTCTCTCTCTCTCTCTCTCTCTCTCTCTCTCTCTCTCTCTCTCTCTCTCTCTCTCTCTCTCTCTCTCTCTCTCTCTCTCTGTTCAGTGGCTGGGGCTGATATATGTGTTTGGCTGCAGCGCAGGAGCCAGGCTGAACAGAGTGGACTAAACAAAGAGAGGAAACTTGGCACGGCGCTCACCCGCTCACCCGCTCGCTCCGCTTGCTCAGCCGCTGACTGTAATCGCCTCTACTGTACTCACAGGCCATTCAGCAGCCAGCCTGGGCCTCAGACCGACCTCTCCCGCTCTGTCTAGACCAAACCGGACAAAAACCCGATGAAAAACCCTGGAGGAGGGGTTGAATTTTGAGAGCCCTCACATCCCTTTGCAGGGCTATTCTTTAAATCAAAGGTTATCCTACGGTTATCCCACAGTTGATCAAACATTTCCTGTGGACGCCCTAGACCAGGCATGCCCCTTTGATTACCTGAGCGCCATTCTTTAAAGTTTTAGCTGCACACTTCCCTTTTGCGGATTTGAAAAGAAGCTCGGAACAAAAGGGATGTGGATTTGAAGTGAATTATGCATTGATATGTGGAGAGATCAAGCCTAAATGCATCATTTAAACCCCTCCACCCCACCCCACCCCACCACCCAACCACCCCACCGTATCTACCAGGGGCATAGTTCACTTCTCGTAAATTAAGTAATGCAGTGCATGGTGTCGCCATGCTGTCTCCCAGGCCTCTCTGGTGTTGCAGACATTTGGCGGGGTCCCACTACACGGCCGTAAACACACACGCTACATTTCCCCTTTAATTAGTCGCCCCGTCTCCCAGCCCAGGTTTATATTTTTACACGTATATTTTATTGTGCCGCTCAACGCACCACCTCCTCCTTCAACCCGCCCGCCCACCCGCCTGCCCGCCCTCTCTGCGCTGACAAGGGCAACTTAAGAGTTCTTTGGGAAGGGGGGGGGGGGGGGGGTTGTCAGCCAGTGAAGTAAGGGGGGCTTTTTTTCTGCATTAACTGGCCCTGTTTGTAGCCTCTCTTCCCTGTGCCCCCCCCCCTTCTCCTGGGCCTCTGTAAATCAGTCTGCTCTGCGGGGGGAGAAATGTAAACCAAGCAACTCCAAGCTGTGGAAATCACTGCAGAGACTGCAAGTGTAAATGTCACTGTTAACCTTTGACTGTAGATTGTGTGTGTGTGTGTGTGTGTGTGTGTGTGTGTGTGTGTGTGTGTGTGTGTGTGTGTAGAGAGAGAGAGAGAGAGAGAGGGGGGGGGGTATTGGGGTGTCGGGTGCACATGCATCCCGATGTGCCTCTGGATGTGTGTGTGTGTGTGTGTGTGCGTGTGCGTGTGCGTGTGCACGTGCGTGTACAACCTACTCCGAGTGAACTCATAAAAAACCATAAATCTCTTTTAAAGTGAGCCATGGTGCCATGGAACATGCATTTAACTTAGTAATGCATAGTTAGGCACCAAAAACATTTGCTCACAAAAACCCATAACTAGTGGAGATCTCTTTCCCCCACCGAAGCAGCAGGACTTTCTCTTAAACAGAGAGAGGGGGGAAAAACTGAGAGAGCGAGTGAAGAGGAGAGAGTCTGATGAAACAAGCACGGGTCAGTGCTACAGTCACTCGTACACAACTCACATGTGTGCATAGTGAGGAAAGAGAAGCAGAGAAATGAGAGAGAGAGAGAGAGAGAGAGAGAGAGAGAGAGAGAGAGAGTGTTGTGCCGTAACCACCTGTTACTAATCCGGCTGCATTTATAGCTGTGTTGGAGGCCAGAGTGTCGCCTGCGGTCGAGACATGGTCCGCTCTGACTGCCTTCCCCCCAGGGCTAGAGTTCTGCCGGCACCAAGAGACACGCTCAGTCTCACACTCTCGCTCTCTCTCTCTCTCTCTCTCTCTCTCTCTCTCTCTCTCTCTCTCTCTCTCTCTCTCTCTCTCTCTTCACTTTTTTTCTCACTGTTTTTCTCACCCTAAGCTGTTTTTCTCTGTCTTTTTCTCTCCCACTTTCCTCTGCTCGCAAAGACGCACTCTCTCACTCTCTCTCTCTCTCTCTCTCTCTCTCTCTCTCTCTCTCAGTCACTCGCATTCAGACACACATGCACACACACACACACACACACACACACACACACACACACACACACACACACACACACACCCACACGCACACACACTTGCTTTCCTCTCACTCCCCATTCTCTTTCCTGCTCTGTTGTTCACATGCAAGCGTTTGACAAGCTAGTCCTCAAGTCCTCAGACCCTGCAGCACTTGTTTTATGAACCCTTTGGACAGGAAATGAAGTTCTACAGAGTAAATAGACTCTTGATCCATTCTTGCTTTAATGCTTTTAAGATATTTCCAGTGTATGTATGTGCGGTTCTTGTGTGGTTTTAGGCTGTTTTGAATGTTCTGGTACACTCCTATTAAAATGGCTGTGTGGGGGCTATGCCTATGCCCCGATGGTAGTCCATTATTATGTAAGGCGACTGTTCATTGAGCATGACAAATGCTGTCTTGTGATTCAACTCCAACTCCCACTACACATCTGCCTGGTTCACTGTTAGTGTTCTTTCTCTGTCACTATCTCCCCCTCTCTCCCAATAGCTTTGGATGGGACTTTGAGCACACATGGGTGCAGATGTGAGTGTGTGTGTGTGTGTGTGACTGTGAGGGTGTCCATGCAAGTATTCACACGTTGTAAGTCTGTGGATTTATCTGTGTACGTGTGGCTGCAGGTGTTTTTACGTGCCAGCATCTGTATGGATGTGTGTGTGTGTGTGTGTGTGAGAGAGAGAGAGAGAGAGAGAGAGAGAGAGAGAGAGAGAGAGAGAGAGAGAGAAAGAGAAAGACTGAAAGAGAGAGGGTGTGAGATTGGCTTTTCCATGTTGTGGCTGACCTGGGGCCTCTCCTCACCCTGTTGCCAGACGTGTGTGTGTGTGTGTGTGTGTGTGTGTGTGTGTGTGTGTGTGTGTGTGTGTGTGTGTCATGTGAACACACACAGCCCATCTCTCAACCCTGCAGCCACCAGACACACACTCCACTTTCAGCACAAGCATAAGTGCGCCATAGTTAAGTCGACACCCATCCCCTCCCCCCTCAACTTATTATCTGTCACAGTACAAGGATATGATTCAGTTTAGCTGGCTGTTGTTCCTGATGTGTATATATAAGTACAATTGTTTTTTGTTTGTTTTTTTATCTGATTTTTTCCTTACTTTAATTTATGTT
>JAODXP020000017.1:20841173-20846173 GCA_027497455.2 Sardinella longiceps
CAGGCGCTACGCTACGCAGCACAGCACAGCCCAGCACTGAGCTGCAGACACAGGCGCTACGCTACTCAGCACAGCACAGAGCAGCAGACACAGGCGCTACGCTACGCAGCACAGCACAGCCCAGCACTGCGCTACAGACACAGGCGCTACGCTACGCAGCACAGCACAGCGCTACAGACACAGGCGCTACGCTACGCAGCACAGCACAGCACAGCGCTACAGACACAGGCGCTACGCTACGCAGCACTGAGCTGCAGACACAGGCGCTACGCTACGCAGCACAGCACAGTGTAGCACAGAGCAGCAGACACAGGCGCTACGCTACGCAGCACAGTGCAGCACAGAGCAGCAGACACAGGCGCTCGCAGACAGCACAGCACAGTGTAGCACTGAGCTGCAGACACAGGCGCTACACTACGCAGCACAGCACAGCGCTACAGACACAGGCGCTACGCTACGCAGCACTGAGCTACAGACACAGGCGCTACGCTACGCAGCACAGCACAGCGCTACAGACACAGGCGCTACGCTACGCAGCACTGAGCTACAGACACAGGCGCTACGCTACGCAGCACAGCACAGCACAGCGCTACAGACACAGGCGCTACGCTACACAGCACAGTAGCACAGAGCTACAGACACAGGCGCTACGCTACGCAGCACTGAGCTGCAGACACAGGCGCTACGCTACGCAGCACAGCACAGTGTAGCACAGAGCAGCAGACACAGGCGCTATGCAGTGCAGCACAGAGCAGCAGACACAGGCGCTACGCTACGCAGCACAGCACAGCACAGCCCAGCGCTACAGACACAGGCGCTACGCTACGCAGCACAGAGCTACAGACACAGGCGCTACGCTACGCAGCAGGGCTCTTTCTCCTGCCATCATTAAGGCCTCTCGTGACTCCAATCATCATTCATCTCAGAGGCCTTCACAGCACTTTCTACCAAGTGATTGCTGGGAATGGTTCTCGTAGTCATTCTTTTCCTTTTTCAGAGCTCTGATTGGATGGTATTTCATTCCATTTTTTTTAATTTTTTTTTGCCTTTGATTAAATATTCAGCCACTACAGTCATTGGCCTCCAAGTTTTGAATATTTCTATTTTTAAGTTTGGCTTAACCTAATAAGCTGATATTAAACCAAATATATTTTAATCAGACCCGTTCCATGCTCAGGTTTTCACCAGGGAAATGCCCTTCTGAGAATGAATAAGACATTGAAGCTGGAGTCTGCTTGATGTGACATGTCCATGCCCTCTGTCTCTACAAGCTCTTGGGACACATGCATTAAAGCACAGACTCTGGCACGGTGAACTATACAACGAATTGGCAAAGTGCTGCAGTTTATCCAGGTGATAATACAGCTTTCACCTTCAACTGTGGGCAGATTTACTTCTAGAGTCTGGAATTACTCACACAAAGAGGACAGTCATCCCTCTGCACACTCACTGTTTGAACAATCTGCTGCTCTTACGTGGACGCAGACCTTTCTCCTGCCCCCGTGCGCCGAGGCTGTCTCTCTCTCTCTCTCTCTCTCTCTCTCTCTCTCTCTCTCTCTCTCTCTCTCTCTCTCTCTCTCTCTCTCTCTCTGCCCCCATCTGCGCAGCACGGAGGAGAAGGCAGTATAAATAGTCCTTTCTCTTGCAGGGCAACGGAAAAAATGCCCGTGCTGCTTGTAAATGAGACACTTATAGCTCTTCATTAAAAGGTAATTGGAGAACATAATGGTGTAATGGCTGTTTTTCTGCACACTAAGCCAAAGGGAACTTCTCCAATGCACACCTGAACCATTGTTTTATTCATTTACAAATCACAACAAGCACCCATCCTTCCTTCAGCTGCCAAACTTCAATTTCATCATTTGCATGTCATCAAGCGGCGAGTGTGCATTTCGTCTCCCCAGAGGGCAAACAGATCATTTTTCCTGGTCCCTATGGGGCAGGAGAGGTGCAGGGGGGTCAAGGCATTGTGTAGTGTCATAAATCACTACAGCATTGAGAAGCTGGGGCCAAAGTGAATGTGTGCATTTGGAACAGTAGAAGCCTCCGCAGCGGAGTCTGGCACCGGAACATTGCCGAGCGGAAAATGTATTTTGTAGTCCGTACGCCGGCCGGCCGCAGTGACACGGGTCGGAAACTGGGCATCTGCAGACACGTCCATCAAGAAGAAGCAGACGGGATGTCGACACGGGTTTCAGGTGTTCACGTGTTCGCCTATCCCCCGAACTGGAGTCTCACAGTACAGCATCCCCACAGGCACTGCAGCTTTGGCCAGAATATGGCTTTAAGTTTGAGGACTCAGCTGACCCTCAGCTGCCAACGGTTTGGGTGTTGTTGTTGTTGTTCTTGTCTGTTGTACCGTTGAAGTCACAGAAAACGTCAGTATACAAATGCAATTATATGTCAGGTCCGATATGGTTGGATGGAAGATTCTAAACAAACGACAGAAAGAAAAGTGGGGGAAAAAAAGAGAGCATGCTTTAAAAAGTGTCTCGCTCAAATGAATTAAGGGTTATTTTCAGGCTTGTAAATGCAGCAGTTTGTTTCTGCTGATGCGCCTGTGTGTGGGAGTCATTATATGTGTACAGTGGTCACATCCAGACCAGACCTCCAATCGCTCCAATCCTCTTTCCCATGCTTCCACTTTCTGCTGACTACACAGGACAGAATCTGTGTCACCGCTTGGTCTGTTCTCCCTTTCTTTTTCCTTTCTTTCTCTCTCTCTCTCTCTCTCTCTCTCTCTCTCTCTGTCCTCTTTCCACTTTGTCCTCTCCTGCTCTGCCTGTATCAGGCTGTGGTGCCCTCTCCTCTCCTCTCCTCTCCTCTCTGATGATTTTAATGAATGTGCCGTGCTCTCTGCGAAGGCTTTGTTGGTTTCCGGCTCCTCTGATGTGTGTGCTGTTGTTTTTGCACTGCCATTCCTCAAGCAATTTGCGGGGGCCAAACAAAGAGGAGCTTGTTAGGGTGGTCTCCAACTGATTGAATATGACTACTTGTGAGCGTTCCCATGGGCACAAGCCCATGCCCCCCAATTTATGCATATACATGACAGTCTAAGTTGTGTGTATGTTTGTGTGTGTGTGTGTGTGTGTGTGTGTGTGTGTGTGTGTGTGTGTGTGTGTGTGTGTGTGTGTGTGTGTGTGTAGTGTATGTGTGTGTGTGTGTGTGTGTGTGTGTGTGTGTATGTGTGTGTGTGTGTGTGTGTGTGTGTTGTGTGTGTGTGTGTGTGTGTGTGTGTGTATGTGTGAGTGTGAGTGTGTGTATGTGTGTGTGTGTGTGTGTGTGTGTGTGTGTGTGTGTGTGTGTGTGTGTGTGAGTGTGGTGGGGATGGGGGTGCGTATCAAACAGCAGTGGAGAGAGAACACAAGGACGGAGACTGTTGCTCTGGGACTTGGACGGACGCCATGTGTTTATCTATCATGAGTGCTACGTAGTGCAACTCTAGACTTACTAGCACTACTGGGGTGGAGGGGGGGAGGGGTGGAATTTGCACGGATGGGGGTGTGGGGGCGTGTTGGGCGGGGGTTGCCTCAGTTTCCCGACAGCGCGCTGGCAAGCGAGCGCTCAACACACTCGAGCCATAAACACGACGGACAGTCCGGGTCAGTTCACTTCCCTCCTTAATGTGTGCCTTTATCTGGACACACTGGGCCGGGGTGTCTCCACGGCTGACGAGGCATCTCAACAACAGCTCCCGCCTCGCGGCCGACGGGACGGGCCAGCAGCCACCAGCACAGGGCCCCCATCACGTACACACAGCAGATAGAGTAGCAGATCCTGTATCAGTCATTTTATAAGGTTAATGTCCATGGCGGAGAAACCGGACCCCTCTCACCTCCCACCAGCACCAGTGCCCCCCCCCCCCTCAACACAACAACCCCCCCCTTACCTCGACACAAAACAATGCCCTCTCCCTGTGTGGCTAGCGAAACGAAAGACCCTCCATGGTTTGCATTGAGAGGAGAGCTGTTATCTCTCTCTCTCTCTCTCTCTCTCTCTCTCTCTCTCTCTACTGGAGTCTGTAGTACTGGCCGGGCTGAGGCCCTCTCTTCCCGCTCACTCTCTCAGCAACCCCCCCCCCCCCCCCTCTCTCTCTCTCTCTCCGCTCCACGGCCACTTTGCGTTTGGTCATGGCACGCCGTGGCCACATGCATGCTATCTCCCCCATCAGCCAGTGGGGCCGCAAAGCTGTCAGCGGCCCCCAAGGCCAACGCGCTAAGTAGCTAGCGCTCATATTGCATTACAGCGATATGTCAGGGAGATTGCCTTTCTACCTGCTCCACTGAAACAATGCTTACTCCCCTGTCTCGCCCACCCATGTGTGTGTGTGTGTGTGTGTGTGTGTGTGTGTGTGTGTGTGTGTCTGGTGTAGCTGTGTAGCTATACCCGCAGGGAGCACCAGGGCATCCTGGGTCCCTGCCCATTTTCCACTCCTCTGAAAGGTGGTGTGTGTGTGTGTGTGTGTGTGTGTGTGTGTGTGTGTGTGTGTGTGTGTGTGTGTGTGTGTGTGTGTGTGTGCACGGATGATTATGGTGTTGACAGATGGATGGGTATGTCCATGGGCTTGTTTGGGGTATGTTGAGCTTTGTGCATCATAATACAGCGTTTAAGTGGCCTGTCTCTGCTTGGTGCTAAATTTGCATTTCTGCTTTTATTATTCTACCGAATCTAAGCCAGAATACAAAGCGGTCTTGCCAGAGGTTGAGTCTGAGTACACTGTTAACTAAAGAGAGGTGATAATTGCTACACATAACTTCATTTCACTGTCAGCATCTTCAGCATCACAGTTATGAGTCACAGCAATTCAGCTTTGCATGATCATTCCTGATAAGGATTACTGTAGTACGTGCTCAGTGTGTGTGTGTGTGTGTGTGTGTGTGTGTGTGTGTGTGTGTGTGTGTGTGTGCTGTAGTACTGTAGTGCTGAGCTTAGGCTATATTATATTTATATATATGAGGTGTGTGTGTGTGTGTGTGTGTGTGTGTGTGTGTGTGTGTGTG
>JAODXP020000017.1:20848673-20856173 GCA_027497455.2 Sardinella longiceps
CCTCTGTGGAAGCTCCATCAAAGAGCTACATGTTTACCTAATGATAGACCACAAAGCCTCTGTCTGCACCCCAGACAGTCTGTAGACACCACTGTAGAGACAGGTGTCCTTTGACTCGTCCGACAGGTGTGTCTGTCTGTCTGTGTGTGTGTGTGTGTGTGCGTGTGCGTGTGTGTGTACATGGAGATTTGTTTCTCTCTGTCAATAGAGCTGTGGAGACAACAAACAACCCTACCTACATTAGTTCCATCCGGCGGCAGCAGCGGCAGCAGCAGCAGGAGACTGGGTAGATAAACGGGCGGTCACTAATTACAGAGTAGCGCTCGGAGAGAGAGGAGCCCATTCACAGTTTCCTGCTCCGCACATCAGCAAGGCTTCCTCTCTCTCTCTAATTGCCACCAATTACTAGCCTAGCACGCCAGGGCCTATTACACACTAGGAAAACCAGCCCTCCCACACACACACACACACACCACCACCGCCACCGCCACCATTCCCAACTCTGTTCCGTGTGCTTGTTGTGTGTGTGACCCGGCCCGGTTATTACGACAGCACTGGTGCCCTGGTGATGCGCCAGCCAGCCAGCCCAGCACCCATGCCTCCGGTCAGCCCACACACACACACACACACACACACACACACACACACACACACACATGGTCAGGCCCCGTCATCCCAGCCTTTGTGGCCCTAATGAGAGCTGTCGGCATGAAGAGGAGGTGAGGGACATCTCACAGGGTTCCCCCCGGTTCCCCCCTGGTTCCCCTGGTTCCCACAGTCGGGGCGCAGCACACTGCTCGGGAACAATGCCGCCATACACCGCGTTACGCGTTACCTAACTCTCGTCGTCAGAGAGAGTCCACCAGCCCACATTGGGATGTCTTTTTTGGGGGGGGACTTTTAAAGGTGTTTTATAGTGTTTTGTGTTTTTGTGTTCTGGTTTAACACATCTAGAAGTGACCTAGAAACAGCAATATGCTGGGGGGGACAACTGTTAAAATGTCCAAAACACCCAACAAGTATTGACTTCAGAGTTCAGATGTCCTTTGAAGGTATTTCCCCCTTTTGGTAGAAATCCAGCAGGCAGATCAGACCACACTTGGATGAAGAATGAAAGAGTAGATTTATTTCCACTTTACAAAATGGAAGAATTTAATGGAGAGGTAAAAACCAGAGTAGCACAATGATCAACGCGTCTCTCAGGAGGCACCTGATTACACAAGCTTTAGTATTCAGAGATAACAATCTGTCATACCACAGTCAGATGACTTTATCCACCCCAGCTACTGGGCCACACACCCCCAAATGACCAATCTATGACATGACCTTCTAGACCTGGCCTCCAGGATAGAATACTAGGGAACATCAAATCAGATATTAAGGAACATTCAATCAGCATTGACGACTAGAGGAGGCTTAGGCAATGGACACAGGGAGACTTCATGGCACCAGTTGGCCAATATGACACACATATTGCACACATATCATACAGACCCTGATAGGAGAAAAGTGTCTATGTCACTATGCCCTAAATGGCCTACTTTCAAGAGTACAAATAAGTCAATGACAGTATAGACATTAAATTTGCCTCTCTCAAATACATTTAAAATGAACATATTCATTTCAGCCTTCACCTCTGAAGCTAGCATGCAAACCAAGTTGTGATGGTCTGGTTGTCCATAGGATATAATATTCTACTCAACGTGGCCATTGTATTGAATGCAATATGACTGAATCTAAAGCTGCATTCAAGACGTCTCCTAACTGACATGGCAGCTTTATCATGAACCCTTATCACACTGCAAATAGACAGACCAGCCAATCAGAATGGAGCTTATCGTTGATGGGCTAGTCATAAACCATGGACTTAATAGTTTGTATTCAAAGCTCTGAGAACTCTTTTCAAACATCCACTCCCTTTGCCCGCGGATAGACCAGACGGATCGTTTGCAAACAGGCCTCGCAGGCAAGCCCACGTGAGGGCCGCCTAACACGGCAGCCTAATGCTTGAGCTGGAGAGCGCTTTGCGTACTTGACACAGATAAAGTGCACCCGTTTCAGGCGGCGTGAAAAGGAGAGAAAGGGACCATTGTCTGTGCAGGTCAGCTCCATAGAAGGCGCAAAGGAGCGAGGCCCAGAGGAAGAGACGGGGACAACGTTGGCCATGTCACCGCGGGTGACGGGTTAATTCTCCCAGCCCCCTTCTCTAGTGAGGACACCCAGCATTGCTGGTGGCTAGCAGAGACATCTCCTTCACCCACTGAAGCTGCTACATTCTCTTACCCTGGCAGAGTTTTCAGATGGAAGTTCCCATTTTAAAAAAGAAAAAAAGGCTTGTGAGAATGATTATTTCCCCTGTCTGTTTCACACCATGTCATTTTCACACTATGTCAGGGTCTCTTGAAAGATGATTTGCATCATGACTGCATCATGCATCCTTTGTTGCTACTTGAGCTTGAATGCAAATGTCAACGTGTTCCTCTGGTTTCTATGAAATGGAATGCATTTATCGTGAAGTATTTTTAACCTAGTTGTCTTTGACCTATCATTAACTGATTGTTTCTGAGATAGCGCCGTATCCTAGAGTTAGGGAGTCTATTTTTACCTGGTTTCTATGAAACATTCTGACTTGAATGACCTGAAAAGGCCTAACGCCACTAATAAAAATAGCTGTGTGTAATGGCCCCTAGGTCATTCTGTTCTCTGTGCTCAGGAAGGGACAACCCATGTGACCTTTTCTAGTGGTCTTGTAGTAGTTATTGTCTTTCCTTTCTCATAGTGTTTCAGAGGTGAAAATAGGCTCGAGACAAGACAGAATTAGACAGTGAGGTGTGAGGTCGTGGTCTAGTTGGCTGGTAAGTGTAGGGCTCTAAAGAGCCCGGGAGCAAAACTTGCTGCAAGTGAGAAACAGCAGGCAGCTTGTGTGAGTTTATAGACTGCCATGAGCAACTAACCTTATTTTAAGTGCTTTGACAGCATTGCTCAAGCTTACTGTAGCAGTCTGAATAGTTCAAAGTTTTTTTTACTTCATTGCTGGCCTTGAAGAGAAAGACTGATGTAGAGGATGCACTCTGTAGTACGCCCATCAGGGCTGTGTGGGTATTAACCCAATGGGCCTTCCAGTGAACTTGACACAACTTGCAGTTGGTTGGTGTGTTGGAATCTGGAAGCTTCTCCTTCCTCCTCCAGCTAAGTGTAAATGTGCGGAGAGTAGACGGATGGGGCAGCGACGTGGACGACGGACGGCTTACTCACTCGCTCCACCAGCTCATAATACCCTGGGCTGCATGACATCAGCGCCGGGTGACACGTGGGTAATTATCTCATGCCTGTTTTATTAGTCCTCTCTACCGACTTTTTGGGGCCCTTGTTATACCCACCGCCTTAGCCCCCCCAAACCCCCCTCCATCCACCCCCACACCCACCCCCACCCCCCTGGCTGACGGAGTGGTCCCTCAGGTGGCTGCGTCATAGGAATATACCCGCTCATCCCCAGCGCCTCTCCTCATCCCCCTCCCATAAATCATGCATTAGCGTGGCCATTACCTCAGCACCCGCTAGCTCACTTGCTAGCTCACTGCTCACAACACAGGATGTGCCTGCTGTGAGGTTTCGGGGCAAAAAAAAAAAAAAATACACATGGCAGATTGTAAACACGTAACATGGGACCTGGCTGTTCGCACAGTAAAACTGGTTTTGCCGTGTGTGTGTGTGTGTGTGTGTGTGTGTGTGTGTGTGTGTGTGTGTGTGTGTGTGTGTGTGTGTAACCCATGGCTGCTCTCTCTCGCCTGCTATGTTGAAGCGCAGCGCTCACAGCACAGATAGTGGGAATGAACTCAGTTGTTTATTTCACTTTCGTGTCTCTGCACTCATTCAACCTTGAAGACCTGCCTTGGCTTACACAGAATTAGGTGTGTGTGTGCGTGCGTGCGTGTGTGTACTTCTGCGTGTATGTGTGGGGCGGGGTGGAGTCAATGACACACACACACACACACACACACACAGACACACACACACACACACGCCAGGCTGTGATATTAAATAACCTCATCTCCAGCTCCCTGGCTGGGCCTGCAGAATGGCGGGTTACTCGAGGCCTTGATTTATGTGGCTCTGCAGCCTAGAACAGATGAATGGTTTACAATAAGAGCAACGTTGTTAAGGTCTGGGAAGGGCTGGAGGAAGGGTGAGTAGTAAAAGAGAGAGAGAGAGAGAGAGAGGAGTTTGAGATACGGAGGAGTTTCTTTCTCATTAAAGAAGAGCTGTTCTGACTTTAACAATAAACCATGCTTGGACTCCTGACTTATCAAGGCACTCCTCAGATACTTTGCAAGAGTCAATATTTGCTTTTGCTAGTTTTTGGTAATGTATGAGAGTGTTTGCCTTGTGGGATCTGTTCTGTTTGAGTTTGGAACGTGCTTTTGGTTGGACAAAAAGTGGCTCTAAAAGCGTGTTGTGTTTTGTAAACTCTCTACACAGTTGTTGTTGCTCGTTGCTTGTGAAATCGGTGCTTGTAAATGATGACAGCTCCAATCATGACGTCTCCTATTCTTCTTTCTCTATCTGTCTATTTTTTGGTCTTTCTGATTCTGTCTATCTGTTTTACGTTTGTTTTAGAGCCACAATGAGCCAAGACCCTCTCCTCCTCCTCCTCCTCCTCTTCCTCCTCCTCCTCCTCCTCCTCATCCGCCTCCTCCATCCACCCCTCCCCCACTGTGAAAACAAACACATCAGGAAGCTCACACAAAACACTGAGCAGCTGCTGACGTCAAAGCACCCGTCTGCTCCCATCGGCCATATCTCTCCCTCCCTGCTCTCTCACCCTCCCCAGTAGTAGGACCTCGGGAAAGACAGCTTTCTTTGGCTCGGGACGGACGCCTGCCGGACTGGCTGCGCTGTTTTTCTTTTTGCAAAGCACTTAATTCACAATCAACAACCCCGCCGTAGCTGTCCTTGAAGAAGGAGAAGCAGTTGTAGTTTTTACCGTCTGACTCATCCAGGCCAGAAGTCTCCTCTCTCCCCAGCGGCCTGTGGTCTGTGTCAGGGTTAGGGAATGAGAGGGGTGGGAGTGTGGGGGGTGGGGGTAGACCTGAGGTGCCTTGGTGGGCCAGATGGACGGAGATCGTCACTGCGTTCATCAGCGTGTCAAGTAGCCAGCTTTTATCACCCCATTACAGGGCGTCAGGGAAATGGCCGACCTAATCACTCCTTAATCAACTCGGCCTTGAACTTGACACCGTGGTGCTTTCTCTCTCTCTCTCTCTCTCTCTCTCTCTCTCTCTCTGTCTCTCTCTCTCTCTCTCTCTCTCTCTCTCTCTCTCTCTCTCTCTCTCTGTCTCTGTCTCTCTCTCTCTCTCTCTCTGTCTCTCTCTCTCTCTCTCTCTCTCTCGCTCTCTCTCTCTCTCTCTCTCTCTCTCTCTCTCTCTCTCTCTCTCTCTCTCTCTCTCTCTCTCTGTCTCTGCTCCTAATACATGAGGAGCTAATAGAGGAGGGTTGAGACAGAGGTGAATGAACTGGTCATGGTGAGCTGTGGCTGCATGGGAGCTGCTGGAGTCTCAGGGGTCATGTGGGAGTTTGGGCTCCGGGCTCCACAGGCTCCTCATCCAGCAGCTCAGTGCCATGACTGACTGTCCTCATCACTGACCACTGATAGATGTGCTGACAGAAGGGCCAACAGCGTTATCTATTCATTGTCAGCCTTTTAGAGTGGGAGATAGAGAGAGAGAGAGAGAGAGAGAGAGAGAGAGAGAGAGAGATGCAGCACATTATGGTAAAGGTGAAGTGGTATAGCGAGAGAGAGAGAGGGAGAGAGAGAGAGAGAGAGAGAGATGCAGAGAGAGAGAGATGCAGCACATTATGGTAAAGGTGAAGTGGTATAGCGCGCGCGAGAGAGAGAGAGAGAGAGAGAGAGAGAGAGAGAGAGAGAGATGCAGCACATTATGGTAAAGGTGAAGTGGTATAGCAAGAGAGAGAGAGAGAGAGAGAGAGAAAGATGCAGCACATTATGGTAAAGGTGAAGTGCTTGGATTAATTTAGTGCGTGGGGTACAGCAGGACTGAGGTCCATGTGGCTGTGACACGGGCGGTGCGGCCGATGTTGTTATCATAGCTGTGTCAGATAGCGGGCTCCAGCGGGCCGTTCTATACGTGCCTGGCTGCAGGGCTGGCCAGGGGTAGGGGGTAGGGAGGGGGCGAGGGGCGAGGGGTGGTGTTGTTGCCTCGGAGAGACAGCCGCACTTCAGCCTTCGAGAGGACGCGTCCCAGCTGCTCCCCATTATACGTGAGGTGTTTTACTGCCTAGCGGAGCCAGGGCCCGCACACTCTCTTTCTCCCCCCCCATCCACACACACACACACACCGACATACACACACACACACACACCGACATACACACACACACACACCGACACACACACACACACACCGACACACACACACACTGTCTCCCCCCCTCTGCTTCTCATTCCAGCTGAACTCTATCTAACTTCCCCCTCTGAACATTTGAACCCGTCCTCCTGCACCAGAGCACTAATGAGAGCAAAACAATAATGGGGGGGGGGGAGAGACTTTTTTTGGGGGGGGGAACATCCGAGCCTCTCTGTGCGTTGTCCCTGTGATATGTTTTTGCCTTTCTCTTAAGTCCGGACCCCTGCCTCAACCCTTGGGCCTAACACACACACACACACCCACACACACACACACCCTGGCCGATGGGGTGAAGGGGCTGTGGTGCCGGCACGTGCCGCTGGAGTGTGGCGGCCGGAGCTGTTGCTGTTGGCCATGACAACTCTCTGGTGGATCCTACACCGGGTGTGAATGTTTTTGTGTGTGTGTGTGAGTATGTGTGTGTGAGTGTGTGTGTGTGTGTGTGTGTGTGTGTGTGTGTGAGTGTGAGTGTGAGTGTGAGTGTGAGTGTGAGTGTGAGAGAGAGCTCATCATGTCCGTGGTGTAGAATTTGGATGAATATGAGAGTCAGTTGTGTAATTATTTATTTTTTATTATTTGAAGTGTATGTAGCTTCATATTTGAGTTTGATTATGTGTTCAATTCGTTATTGTGTGTGTGTGTGTGTGTGTGTGTGTGTGTGTGTGTGTGTGTGTGTGTGTGTGTGTGTGTGTGTGTGTGTGTGTGTGTGTGATTCACAATAGGCTGACAGAGGTACTGTAGGTGACACACTGTGTGCAAGCGTGCACCTCTCCACCCTCCCCCCTCCACACTCCACACTCCCCCCTCCCCCTCCACACTCCACACTGCGCCCTGCCTTCCCTGCCTTCCCTGCCCTGCTCTACATGCAGTAAGATTTGCACAGCTGCGCGCCGCACTGCTGCTGTCCCTCCTGTGTGTGAAAAACACGTCCAGGGCGAGGCCCCCGTCGTCCCCTGCCACAGCCACCGCCTTCGCCGCCCGTGAAACGCTCTCCAACACACATAGATGAAGGGAAAGTGTTTGAGCCGCCCGTGAAACACTCTCCAACACACATAGATGAAGGGAAAGTGTTTGA
>JAODXP020000017.1:20863673-20868673 GCA_027497455.2 Sardinella longiceps
TCTCTCTCTCTCTCTCTCTGTCTCTCTCTCTCTCTCTCTCTCTCTCTCTCTCTCGCGCTCTCTCTCTCTCTCTCTCTCTCTCTCTCTCTCTCTCTCTCTCTCTCTTGCTCTCTCTCTCTCTCTCTCTCTCTCTCTCTCTCTCTCTATTACTCTCTCTCTCTCTCTCTCTCTATTACTCTCTCTCTCTCTCTCTCTCTCTCTCTCTCTCTCTCTCTCTCTCTCTCTGGGTGGCGTGGCTCCTGTGCTCCTGCTCCAGGCCTGGGCTCCAGAAAGGAGCAGGTGGCAGAGAGAGAGAGGAGCTGAGCTGGGTGCCAGTAGTGGTGGTGATGGTGGGCTGCCTGACTGTGTGGCACACACACACACACTCTTACCGTCACCCTTACCACACACAGCCCTGTTTGCACCACGCTGGCATTACTAACAGTGGAGTTGGAAAGAGCGCTGTGGCAGCTTTTCCTTGAGAGAGAAATAGAAAGAAGTCAGATGGGTCCACGTGGCGAGTGCTTCAGATGTTCTGCTCATTTCCAAATACAGGAGAATACAAGCCATGAAAAAAACAACACTGTTTGTCTACAAAGATAAAATAGGTTATCAAAGATTTGTGTCGAAAGCTAGTTATGCTTGTTGCTCGAAATAACATTTGTCTGACAGACAAGATTCTAATCACTAACTAATACGTCTGTCACATTGTTGTTTAGCATTCCACGTCTGCATCAGAGGCTGGTTAGATGTCTGTCTCAGGTCTGCGTGCGGGAGTGCATTTTAATTAATCTTATCACTGACTGTGATCTCCCCGCCCAGTGTAACTTTAGCCTACCTGCAAGGCGAGCGAGCGAGTGCCCACGTGCCCTCTCACACGGGCTGACAAGGGGCAATGGCCCGTGCCCAAACACAGCGCTGCGGTGCGGAGTGACGGGAGCCCAAACGCTACACCCAGGCAGGGAGGCAGGGAGGGAGACAGTGAGCAAGCCAAAGGGGGAATTCACCTCAGCAGCTGTTTCCTGTAAATGGTAAAAGTATGGGTTGGGCTTCTGCACTGTAGTTACGTACGTGCTCTCTCTCCGATTGTGCGCTCATTAAGAAAGGTGCTTCCTGTACGTCTTGCCCATGGCCTCAGGGCTACAAGGGGAATGCCAGGAGTGGGAAGTGGATGTCGGCCACCACCACAGCGGCGCACCTGAGAAATCTGTGCTGGTTTACTTTTTTTGCTTGTTTTTTTCCCTCTCAGCAAGCCCAGATTTGTTGGTTTTTGTATGTTTTAGAGTTCAAACATAGAAGAATCAAAAAAAAAAAAAGAATAAAAACCTTTGGACTTCAGTTTTCCACCACTGGACCCACATCTGTCGAACAGCAGAACCCCCCCCCCCCCCCACCCCTCTTGCATGGTTTCCAAGAGGCGCTTTTGACAACAACAAACAAAAAAAGTTGCGGCGTCAGCGTGTGGAGTTGCTATATTTGGAAAGGAGGCGTTGAAGGGGCCCTCGAGTGTCTCTCGCTTCTCCTTTTGCTCCCAGACAGCTGAGCGCCACGGAGCCATGGGGGCTTGAAGGTGCGGCGTTAGCGGATTTAGCTCGCCATGCCTCCTCACCATCTGCTGAGACTTGGCTGTGGGGAGGGGGGGGGTGGGGGGGGGTGAGTTGTGTGTGTGGAGGTCAGAGGGGGAAGACGAGGAGGCAGGGGGTGGGGGGGGGGGTTGTGTGTGTGTGGAGGTCAGAGGGGGAAGACGAGTAGGCGGAGGAGGAGGAGGAGGTGGTGAAGGAGGAGAAGGAGGTGGTGGGTAAGGGTGGTGCACGGGCACTCGCCACCCCTCGCCACTCGCGGAATGCCAGAGATAAACAGGGCAGACAGCTGATAGGAACGCAGCCGCCAGGTCTTGTGTCCCTGTGCACAGACAGCTCCTAAGGCCCCCTCCCACCCACACACACACTTACACACACTTACACACGCTTACACACACACACACACTTGCAATAACACGCATTTAGTTCTGCCTCAAGGCTGGGTAGGAGGGGAGGTTATCAGCAACCCCCAAGCAGCAGATAATGGGGCCCCATGTTGAGGGTCTCAGAAAAAGACTTTTGAGTTGTGCTCATACAAAGAGTTGTGCTCATACTACATCTCAAGTCTAACACACCAATCAGTAGTAAGCAGTAGCTTTCTGTACTACTAGTGGTAGCAGTTGTAGAGAGAAGTAAGAGAAATAAGTGCTGTTGACCATCCCCTGTTTGTTTGTTCCTCATTTCTAGTGACTGGCTGGAGCAGCTACGTAGGTCAGTAGGTTAAGGTCACAGTCAAGGTCATGTTCAAGCCCAGAGTGCCTCTGTGCTCTCTGCTCAGTGCTCTCAGCTCCGTGGCCTTGTCCTGTCCTATCTGGCGCTGGGTGGCTGTTTCTAAGTGGGAGCAGCTGCTGTGTAAAGCCCTCGTTGGGGGCTAACTGGGACCCGCCGCCGCCACCGCCACATCTCCTCTCCTCTCCCCCGCCCTGGCCAATCAGCTCAGCCCAGCCCAGCGCAGCGCAAGGCCTCACAGACCTCACGGGCCTCACAGCCGGGCCACATTTGTTCCACTCCTGTCATGTTTATATGACACCTGCGGGCTCAACGTGTGTGGGTCTGCATGGGCTCGCCTTCTTTTTCTTTTTTGGGCCTTTTGGGTGTGTCTGTCTGTGTGTGTGTGTGTGTGTGTGTGTGTGTGTGTGCAGCCGTGGACCGACCGACCGACCGGTCACTCCTGACTGTGGCCACAGTTGCCTGAGATTATTTTTTCAAAGTGTGTGTGTGTGCACATTTGTGCTTGTGGTTGCGTATGCTTGTGTACGTGTGTGTGTGTGTG
The DNA here is from genome assembly GCA_027497455.2 of Sardinella longiceps. Classification (NCBI taxonomy): domain Eukaryota; kingdom Metazoa; phylum Chordata; class Actinopteri; order Clupeiformes; family Clupeidae; genus Sardinella; species Sardinella longiceps. The sequence continues at coordinate 20,866,506 of JAODXP020000017.1, forward strand.
TGTGTGTGTGTGTGTGTGTGTGTGTGTGTGTGTGTGTGTGTGTGTGTGTGTGTGAGTGCCTGTTGGCCGTTGTCTGGGCTGGCTGCTCCTGTGTGTTTTGTAGCTGTTGGCTGATTCAGTGCTGACTCAAAGGTGACTCAGGGCTTTCTGACGGAGAGCAGCAACGGCGCGAAGAGGAAGTCATTTTTCACACCTTTGCCCCATGACGCAAAGCCTTCCTCTGCCCAAGCCAGACAAAGCCTCACACACACACACACACACACACACACACACACACACCTCGTAACCTGCACGCATGCTCCTGCCAGCACGCACTCAAGACTTTTATTCCTATTATCATGAAGTCATCGCAGCTGAAGTCAGGCTGCGTAGCGTAAACACAGAATCCTTCCCGCCCGCCCGCCTGCGTGCACAGAAGCGGCTGACTTACTTAACTGGGCTGCATGGCATATGACATGTCACTCATCAAGAATGAATTTCAGTGATTTACAACAGCCAAACACCGCCTCAAAACAAATACAACCTTTTTTTATTTTTTTGTTGTTGTTGCTGTTTGTTTTTCTTGAAATTTGACACGGTTGCTATAAACAAAGTGGATATGTGGGCATTCACTTAGACATGCCTCAGTGTGTGTGTGTGTGTGTGTGTGTGTGTGTGTGTGTGTGTGTGTGTGTGTGTGTGTGTGTGTGTGTGTGAGCAGGGAATGTGTGTGTGAGTGAAAGGGGGGCTTGTTGCCACCCCTGTTCTCTTGGCCACCACAGGGGACCTGTGAAGAGAGAAGGGCTCCCAGCTGTCACCCAGCACAAATGTCCACAAAGGCAACTGGCTCAATGTTTATGGAGCCCTGGCAAAATACAAAAAAAAGACGACGCAGTGTTGATGAAACTGATGTGGCCTGTAGCCACAATGCCACCAAACACCCAAGTGCCATTGACTCACTCACCCCAACCCCCCCATACACACACACACACACACACACACACATACACATTACGTGCTGTTGTTGTGGTCGTATTAATGGCAACAAAAGACATGGTGCTCTGCATGATGTAAACACACACACACACACATACACAGCATCCTCACAGACACTCACACACTGACACACTAACACGCATTTTGTCATGGTTGTATTATTGCCCACAAAGGACACACTGCTGTATGTGATGTCACCTCGTGAGCAGATATGGGTGCCCCTCTTCTGTGTAATGCTTTGGCGGGGGGGGGGCCTTGTCCCCTCACAAGAGCTGATTCCCCACCTGCTGCTAATGCTGTTACCCAGACTAAAGGCGAGTGTGTGTGTGAGCTCCCCGCGGACGACATTACAGCCGTCTCTCTCCTACGCCTTATTTATCTCATGATTTACCTCCGCCTGAAGACTGCCTGTCCTGTCAGGCCACCACTTTTAACGGTGTCATTTTTCATTTCTTTTTCTTTTCTTTTTTTTTTTTTGTTTTATTGGCTGGCATGAAATATGGAGGGGTGGCTAGTCTCGACATCAAAGCCCGTCTGGGACGGTTTTTTTTATTATATATGGGGCCTGCCTCCCTATGTGAAAAGCATCAGTGTTTCCCACATACGCCCACACACCACGCTCATGCATATATGTTGCTCCCTCAGCATAGCACACACACACACACACACACACACACACACATACACAGACACACACACACACACACACACAGACACACACACACACGCTAATATACACACATTTACACACACACACACACACACACACACACACACACACACACACACATATACACACATACACACACAGACCCAGCCTTTCAGCTCAGTCGCCCACTGCCCCAAATCTCATGAACCAGTCGTGGGCAAAGACCTGCAGCTAAGGCCCCCAGAGTACAATAGCAACAGCATAAGAGCATAGGAGACCCAGAGAGAGAGAGAGAGAGAGAGAGAGAGAGAGAGAGTTGCAGAAAGGGAGGGAAGTTTGTAGCACCGGGGGATTGTTCCTCCTCTCAGGAGCTGCTCTGAAACAAAAGCTGCTTTGAGCGTGTGCAGCCTCCCTAACCCCCACCATCTCCACCCCCCTCAGAAAGAGATTAGCCCACCTCCACCCAGCCACCCGCTCCAGCCCACCACCACTCTCACTACCACTGCACACACACACACACACACACACACACACACACACACAT
>JAODXP020000017.1:20873673-21048673 GCA_027497455.2 Sardinella longiceps
TCTCTCTCTCTCTCTCTCTCTCTCTCTCTCTCTCTCTCTCTCCCTCTCTCTCTCTATAACTCTCACACACACATGCTATAAAGTCACATTCCCAGCTCCTCTCTGTCCTCCCGGTCTTCCAACAGATGGCAGTGTGAAACACAAGTCCGGAGGAGGAGGAGGTTTTGCTATCACTTCATTTTTATAGCCACAGCAGTCGCTACTAATCAGAGGAAACTCCCTCATCGATGAAGGAAGTCAGGATCAGCTGTTTAGTGTCTGTGTGTGTGTGTGTGTGTCAGCCTCCCTTTGACCCAATGACACATAGAGGAGAGTACAGTCCGGTATCGCCTCAGCAGCCATGATAAGGCTGGAATTCACTTGTGCCAGTGTCACTCTGATTATGTGTAATGATACAGTGTGATGGGGAATGGAAGTCTGATCTGATCTGATAAGGGAAGAATGTGCTGACATCAAGAGCACATCAGGCTAACCTGTCACCTGTCACAATTTAAGCCAATGCTTTCTTGGGTAACACTTTATTTTAAGGATCACATGTTAGGCACTAATGCATGCCTAATTAATGCCTGTATTAATGAGTTGTAAAGCATGTATTAAGCAACATCAGCCATTTGTTAGGCATGTATTTACAAATTTCTTATTCATGATGACTTAGGCCTTTATTCTTTATATAACCTTAATAAGGACTTAGTAGGCCATGATCTCTACTTACTAATGAGTTGTAACTGCCAGAAGAGTGAATGTATAAACTCCTAGTATACTCTCAATAAAGCCTTTATAGTGGGAGAACAGTTGTGGAATATGTAAGCATGCAGCTACACCTCAATGCTATATTTCACTGCCCGTGTTGCATATGCTTGCTTATTCTACAACTGTTCCCCACTATTAGGGAGTTATTCAGACAGTATACTAGGAAGTTATACATGTTCTCTTCTGGCACTTACTACTTATTAGTAACTCAAAATCAAGGTCCACTAGGTTCTTATTAAGATCATTTCAAGAACAAAGGCCTAATTCATCATGAACAAGAAATATCTGAATTCATGCCTAACAAATGATTGATGTTGCTTAACACATGCCTTACTATTTACTAATACAGCCATTGATTAGGTATGTTTTAGGGGCTAACATGTGATCCTTAAAATGAAGTGTTATCGTTTCTTGTGTTATCTTCCTCTTAATGTTGCACAATGTCACTGTTGTCACCCTTCCCACGCACATATACAGTACACTCTCTCTCTCTTTCTCTCTCTCTCTCCCTCTCTCTCTCTCTCTCTCTCTCTCTCTCTCTCTCTGTCTCTCTGTGTGTGTCTTTCTTATACACACACACATACACAAACAAATGAGGAGAGGGACAAACATTTGGATAGAAAACTAGCTGCATCATGGGATAGCATTTAGTGACACCACAGGTGCGTATCAGAAAAATGCAAATCATTCATGAAAATGAAGAGGCGTCTTTTCATGACACCAGTCATTTTTTCCACCTTATCTTTCTTTCTATCAGCGTCAGTGTGTGGGAATTTGTAGGTGTGTCGTGTCCAAGGCAAAGCATCAGCCAGCCGCCCGCCGGGAACATGTTGACCTGTTTGACATTGTCAACAGCCTCACACAAACACCCAAACAAGTGTGTGGGAGCGGTCCCAACTCTGCAGGGAGGCAGGCAGGGGACTTGTCTTGTTTTGCTGGGAGATGGTGGTGGGGACGTTCAGGGGGGGTCAGGAAGGGTGTCGTCCAGAGAACCGCCACCATTGTCTGGCTGGTTGTTGTCCTCCTGGATGGATGCCGTCCCCATTAACATCACCTGACCTGCTCTGCCCCAGGAGACTAGTCAGTACTGGCCGGGTTTACATGGACACTTCTAATCCTCTCTGTTAGAAAGATTCCATGTGCATTCTATAGAACTGTATCCAAGGAGATGCATTCATAAATGCCATCTGAAATGGAATATTGGGATAAATAGTCAGATTAGAAGTGTCCATGTAAACAGGGCTAGTCAGTCAGACAGGCAGTCAGACAGTTAGGCAGGCAGGCAGGCAGGCTGGGACAGGGACAAGGGGAAAAAGGCCTTAACGCCACAAAGATGCCGACATCACCACTGCCTCGCTGACCGCAGTGACACACACTGATGCCCAAAGCCCATTGTGTTTGCTCAGACGGCATGTCCTGCTGAGATTCATCAGCACCAGGTTGAAAGAGAAATATTCCTGTGCCTCAGAATAGATGGAAAGTTTTTTTTTTCTTTTTTCTTTCACTTATTTGTTGACAGTAGTTGGCCTCCACTGTGTCTGACTGTGGATAGATTGATGCAGCCTGTGCCATAACCAAGTGGGTGTGGGGGGTTAGGGCGCGGTGTGTTGTTGTGTCGGTTGGTGTGGTGTGTTGTTGTGTGGGTTGGTGTGGTGTGGTGTGGTGTGGTGTGTTGTGGTGTGTGGTGTGGTGTGGTGTGGTGTTGTGTGGTGTGGTGTGGTGTGTTGTGGTGTGGTGTGTTGTTGTGTGGGTTGGTGTGTTGTGGTGTGGGTTGGTGTGGTGGGGGTGTGGGCAGGGCCTTTGGTGTGTCCGCTCTGCCATGTGTCACGGACAGCTGAGGGGTCACCTGTCTCTGGATCACATGTCCCCAAGCTGAAGGCAAGGAGCTGGACAGCCTCGCCCAGCCAGCCCCCCTACAGATCTCCCCCACCCCCACCCACCATCCCCTGGGCACTCCCTGTCTCTCCATGGCCCACTGACCACGCCTGTGATGAGGGGCAGACAGAGAGGCTCTTTTTCCATAGATATATATGTATAATATATGAAAACAGTTTTTTTAATGGGCAGGCATGTTTTTGGAGCCCAGAGCTCAGTGATAAAAGTCGTTTGTGGGGGCTTGCCGATTTTTTTGTTTTCCAGAGGTCTCCAAGGGTCAGGCCATTCGGCGTGAGTGAACGAGCACACGCAGGAATTTCGGAGCCGTGCAAAAAAACAAAACAAAACAAAAAAAAAGAGCCATGCTGCTGGAATGTTGATAACACTTGAGATTACTACAGACATGTTTATGATACAGATTTATATTTCCCCCAGACTGGGTAGTGAGCGTTCTCCCGTTTTTGTGAAAATATATTTATGTCAACCCTCTGGTAAGCCGCGGGGTCAAACGCAGTGCTCGGTGAACTCTCTGTCTCTGGGTCTTGGTTAGTTTTACTTGGTACTCATTTCTTTTGTTTATATCGCATGTGTGCCAATTCTTTGACTGATGGCAAAGAGAGTTCACTCATGTTATAAGAGTTCTCACAGTGTTATAAGAAGGCTCTTCGGAGTCTCGTATATCCTCTCCAATAAATATCCCATGCAAACAGTAATAGAAGTAAATGATAATATACATGCCACAAATCAGTCCCATTTAAACAAAGCGGCGTGGCGCGCATGGCATTTCGTGCTTCCCTGACTTTTAAAGATCCGTTTCAGCTGTGGGTCGGGGAAGGGAAGGGAAGGGCTGAGCATGGAGAGGGACTTTTTCACCGCTTGAGTGGAATGCCTCTCCCTGGCAAGCATCTGGGTCTTTTTACCCCACATACACACACACACACACACACACACACACACACACACACACACACTATTTCCCAGGAGACCTCTATGGTGACCCAGTGTTGTTCGAGTGGCAACTTGAACCAAGACCCTTTGACCCTTCTGGTGATATATTTATTTAATTTATTTACATATATCCCAGTGTTTGTTTAGTCAATTTTTCATTTTTACTCCAGTGCGATCTTGGCATGGGATCAGGACATTTTTATTACAATTGCTTGAAAACTTTCCAACTTTAGTCGCGAAATGAAGCCCAGCGATTAATTTCCGACGGGTGCACGAGTTCACAAGGCATTTTAGTCGAAGCTTTGAGCATTTATTTTTACGCTGTGTGTATTTTTAACAGAGACATACTGATCGTTGGGATGCCTATAAACACTGTTGTGGATTTGTATTTGTGTCTATCTCTCTGTGTGTGTGTGTGTGTGTGTGTGTGTGTGTGTGTGTGTGTGTGTGTGTGTGTGTGTGTCTGGGCATGTATGTGCTTCAGAAAGCTGCTCTCCAAGTGTGTGCTGTTTTATAGCCACTGTGGACTCTGTGTGTTATTGTCCTGTAATGAGCGCTTTGAGTGGATTGGGCTTGAGCAGAAACGTGTCATTATCCAGCATCAATCTGTCATGTGCTGGGGACTCAGTCCGACAGAACAAAGCCCAAACATGATGACATATTTACCGAGCTCCCTTACCGAACTCCCTCCCCTCCTTTTTTTTGTTCAAACGTGGAGATACCTGTGCTTGACTGAGGCTGGGATTGTCCCACAGGAAGTTGGTTTGATTGACATGTGGCCTTCCTCTTTTCCTCTTGTGTGTGCAGGTGCTGGACATGAACCAGAAGATGGAGGACATCCTGACCATCCTGGTGGAGCACTTCAAGCCCAAGCCTGAGCTCCTGCAGAAGCCAGCGCACTACAGCTCCCGTGTCACAGTCATGAAGCACATGGGGGTCAGCATGGACGAGGGACACTGAGCAGCCCATCCACACTGCCCTCCATCCATCCGCAAAAAAAAAAAAAAAATCAGTCGCTGAGATGTGACGCCCATAAACAGATTGTGGGAGGAGTGGCTGTAGGAGGAAGCCCACCCCCAAAGCCCCGCCCCCCTGCCACTCACACCCCATTTAGTATCATTAATGATGACCCTTGACCTGGGAAGAGAAAGCCACCAACTGGACTCTGTGACTCTAACTACTCTCCTCCAGATTAGCCGAGGAGCTCAGGTGAAGCATTCACTGCTCACCTCCACACCTTGTATCAAAGGGAAGGTCAACAGAGCAGAAGTGTTCATGTTCAGGATGGACACAGGTCACTAGGGGTCAAAGTGCTTTTCTCTTTCAGCTGTTATACTTTTGACACAAACAAATATTCCAGTGAACACAAATCTCATTTTCTTCTTCTCTCTCCTTCTGTCTTTCAATGAGGGTTTCTTAGAGGACGGAACCCAAGGCTGTGTATTCTACTGATGGTTTTGGCACCGCTTGGACAGATATAAACATTCTAGCGCTGGATATTCTCCCTCCCTCCACATACTGTTGGCCATTATTGTGGATGTCCGTCTGTGAGTTTGTTTCTCCAGCTCAGGTGACATGGAGACAGAGCAGTAAAGAATGTCCTCGGCCTCGCTACGGACTGCAGGGGTGAGAATGGGCTCCAACTAGTAATCTTCCCCTAATTTATGGCTACAGTTAAGCTAATAAAAATAGCAAAAAAGCCGTGACAGGGTTTAATGGAGTATTGCAGGAATACAAGAGAGGAAGACGGGAGACTTACGGTTGTGTTGTGCAGTTTGTCCAGCATAGAGTGCCAAGATTTTCACTAGGATATTCATTTAACATTCCCCAAAGCTAAAACACTCTTATTTTCCTTCCTAGGTCCACACTAGCTCTGTGCAATTTGAAATAAATTTGCCCCATTAAATCCGTGATTATTTTTCTCACTCTTGGTAATTAAAGCGCTGAATTCCTGGCAAGGCTAGATTACCACGCGAGTGAGTAACTGAGTAGGCCTAATGAAAAGAAAAGTAGGAAAAATGTGTAAAATTTAAACAGTAGGCAGGGGGAACCCAGGCCTCATCACGGTGTGTAAAAGGAGGGGGAAAAAAACGCACTGAAATATCAACTCGCCAAAGAGAACAACTTTGAGTGCGTGAGGCTGCGGTCCACAGCTTCAGTTAATGTGTTTATCTTCTGTTGGTGTGTGTGTGTGTGTGTGTGTGTGTGTGTGTGTGTGTGTGCGTCCGCCAGCGACAAAAAGGCAACAACAATCACCAAGCCCCATTTCTTTTTCTTTCTTTCTGTTTTTTTTTTTTTTTTTTTTTTTTTTGCAATGTGTATTTAAATCTTACCATAATTACGGACTGCACAATCTCGAAGGCTGACAACTCAAAGAAAGGGATGATTGAGGGAGAGGAGAGAGGATTTTAACTTACCATTTTCCTGCTTTTTCTTTTTGCTGTGGTTAATCCCAAGGTCAGTGGTAAATGTACAGAGAGGCAGAGAGGTCTAAAGGAACCTGGGTTATTGTCTGAGAGGGGGTGGAATCATCCAAAGCTCACTCCTCTGCCCATGTATTTGTACAGTTTTGTAAGAGATGTAAATAGAATTGCCTTACATGTATTATTGTATTCAAGATATAATGCTCTATTGGATTATCTAAAAATTTGGAAAAAAAAAATATATTTAATACACTCTCAAATGATGTAAATAAAATATACATTTAAGCTTGTTGTTCTTTTTCCATACACACTAATCCTTTAGCTGTCTTGATCTGATTATTTCTTCATTCATTCTGAGTCACCTTTTCTCAGTATTTTTGAGTAGGAAATTTAACCCGCAAAGTCTTAAGGTAAAACAGAAAACCCACAAAGTTTATGTGTCTTTAGATTTCTTTCCTTCCTGCCAAGGTTTTGTTGAACAAATATATCAGTCTGCTGCTTGCTTCTAAATTTTAATATTCCATAAGTGACGAGGCAAAGAATGGAAGAAGTAGAGAGAGAGAAAGAGAGAGAATACATCTCAAATTACCACTCAATTATATTGGCCTTCAAAGGCCAAAATCTCTGCTGGATGTCCCAAGAACAACAAGGCCTGAGCAGGAGTGAGATCTCAGGGGAGGGAGAGGGCGAGAGAGTAGGCCCCTGGTGTGGAGCCATGTTCAATTACAGAGGGCCAGGCTCCACACACACACACACACACACACACAATGTTATTCTGCTTTTGTCTCTCCTCTGTTTTATGTCACTAACGGGAGACCTTGAGACAGAACCGTGGCCCGCTGTTTACAGAGGCTGCTCTATGCGACTGAGACACTGTGCCGCTTTCATGTGGAGACTTAAGAGAGACTTCCTACTTCAAAGGGGGTTTTTGATGTTGGAAACACTGGATCACAACCTAGCCGGGGGAAGAGAAGAAGAAGAAGAAGAAGAAGAAGAAGAAGAAACAACCTCTTGACTAAAGTGCCAGATTGAAATAAATACAAATAAATAATCATCTAATGAGATGTGGCGAGGCCGGGGGTCACCAAAGAGTTGCGTCCATGGGAGTCATGCTGGGCACTGGTTCCCTCCACACCGCTGGTCACTGTAGCCATTCCTCTGTTGTGTCCAAGATACTCCAACACCACTCAGTCCTCCAGCTCTCTACAGACCCAGCGTCCATTTCCCAAATCTATAGTTGCTAACCATTAAGCTGCTTAGTTGGCCGTCAATGGGAAATTGCATTATGACCAACAAAGTTGTTTTTTGAGAAATGGACCTCTGAGCTCCATGTTTCGTCGCAAGACAATTGTATTGTAGCCTATTCGGTGCTCTACAAATAAACCTGAATTGAATTGAGCCCTCCTAGCTTTGATAATAGTGTGTCAGTATCAGGGCCGGACTGGGACCAAAAAATGGCCCAGGCATTTTTGGCCATTGTGGCCAACCTTGATTTTATTCATCGTGGCTAGCTACAATAACACTGTAAGTTGGACATATTGCATGAATATGAGAGATTTAACTAGCCCAATATCCTTTATGAAAATTATGAGTAAATGACAGCCTCGGCCCAAAAATGGCTGTCAGCCCACCGGGCATTGCCCTGTATGCCCTATGGCCAGTCCATGCCTGGCCAGTATGACCATTCAATCACTACTCCACCCACCCACACCCATCCCATCCCACTGCCATGAGGTTAAGGCCTGACCTGATGACAAACCCTAGCAGCCGGGGCCCATTACGAGGGTCCATGTTTAGCCCACTGCGGGCACTCCTCTCCTCTCCACTCCGTGGGGGCCACCTGTGCCACAGGGCCCCAATAGTGGGCCACTGGGCTCCTATGAAAGCAGATATGTGTGTGAACAGGTGTGGGCAGGGGGAGGGGGTGGGGGAGTGGACACAAACTGTGTTGTGGCCCAGCAGCTGACACCCAGTGCTCATTTCTGAGGGTCCCCAAATAGCGCAGCGGAGGGCCTGTGACAGTTGGAGCCAAGCGGCTGTTGTTGTTTTCTATCTCTCTGGTCCCTGGTCCCCCTGTGCGTTGGGAGATTGTTTACCCTTATAAGGTGTGTGGAGGAGAACAGGACTGTGTATTTTTGGAAAGCGAGAAGCCAGGAGACATGCAAAGCACAATACAATGGGCCTCTCCCCGGAGCAGAATGTCTGCCAGCCTAATCCTTTTTGGATCTATTGAACAAAAAGGAGATACAGTGCCTGACCTCTGCCCTGGACTATGGTCAGTTGGCTGTATTGCTGTGTCACCCGAGGGAGACAAACAACCAAGAGGTTAGAGGGATAGTTTGACCTCTCCCCTCCCCAACCCAGTTCACTTCCTTCGGCCATATGCCCTCTTGTCTCTGGATGACCTTGCAAGGCCGCAAGCTCACAAGTCCATCGCAACAATAGCACTTACATAAGCGAGGGCTCTCAGAGCATAGGGGCCGGCCGTCCACTCTTCACTTACACCTCCAAGTCTAAGTGTCTGCGGACGGACGGAGCCCTTGGCCAGGATTGACTTGCGTCTCGGGACAGCTGTAGAAAAGAGAGACTTCTTGGGTCCATATGTTATTATTTGAAAAAAAAAAAAGAAGTGGTTGTTGGGGGGAGGAGGCGGCGGCGGTGGTAGAGGCAGCATGCTGAACTAGGTCACACTGCCGGGGACTTGACTCCCAGACAGTCTGAGAATTCCGGGCTGGAACTGGAAGGACTTCAGTGGTGCAGTTTGGTGTGGCCAGTTGGAGCAGTATGTGAGGCATGGGGACAGCTGCAGGGCTGCAGGGCTGCGGGGCTGCAGGCAGGGAGAGAGACACGGCTACTGTACTGTAGAGCAGCAAACCAGCACACCAGGTGGGTCTCACACACTGGCCATCCTCAGAACTGCATCCTGCTGCCTGGAGACGTTTCCACATCCACCCACATCTGAGGACACCCAGTGTCAGGCTAACAAGAGCATCCACCTCTATGTGGTATTAAAGGGGTTCAAATCTCAATGCAAATACATGGTCATGAAAAGGCATTTTAAGTGGACTTGTATCTGTGTATAGAATAGATTTAATACATCTGAAATATTAGCTGTTTGTCACATTTGGATTTTATTGCACCAAATGAAGGCGGGAAGTGTATGTATCTATCATGAGTTCTCAAGAAAATTGAATACCTTTGCTTTGAAATATAACAAACACGTCAATTCCTGGATCATGACTTAAATCTCCTGTGTGTGGTTTCTTTATTCATGCTAGTGTAAACACTCTCAGTCACTTCCACATCTTTATCCACTGAACCAAATTGTGTCAATTTCATCCAACATGATGCTAACTTTAATTTTCTCTCATGAAATTTGTTTCAGAATCAAACTTCAAAGTGAAACGTACACTACAAAAAAAAAAAAAAAAAAAAACGACTTCTATCGGCACAGCCAGGCTCAAGTTTTTGTGGGCCAGAGATGAAAAATCCCCTCTTGGCTGCTGGACTGTTTCCATCACTTACCCATGCGATGCTGTCCAACTTCTCCAACTTGTAGCCAGAGTTAGAACAGTGAGAACTGGACATGCAGTGTTTTTCCCTATCAGACTTTTTTTCCTTTTTGTCCGGGTGTACAAAGCTCTCTAAGATTTAGCTGTGTTGCTGTGTGAGAGTTCAGATCGAGACTTAATCTGAGCTCTCACACAGCAACACAAGTGGGCCTTCTGTACAGAAATTTTATTGTAGGGTTACACGGTCAAGACTACAGTGGTGAGATGCAAGAAAGAAGAAAAATACACAAGCACCTTCAAATTGAGATCCCTAACAGAACTGCAACAACTCATCTTGTGTTTGTTAGCATTCTGATGCATCATTTTAGTAAAAAAAAAAACCTTAACTACTACGGTGTTTACATTCTTCTGAATGTTTCTTGTGTTTATGTGTGTTGTGCAAAACTGGGGAAATTCACATTTACATTGCACATAACAGACTATTTTACTACATCATAAGAAATAAGGGAATTAAAAATGTTGTTGTGTGGAAATATCATGAAATCCATCTGTTTCATAATTAAATCTGTCATCAGGGTGTGAATAATGCTCTTTAAAGCTGAGTGTGAGGAAACAGTTTTTGTCACATGAAACATGTGTGTCACCAGATCTTTGCCACAGCTTGAATCACTTTCAAGGGACAAGTCATGACACGCCACATGACACAACAGAAAATGGAGAAATGCATTAGCCTGAAAGAAAATTGCAAAACCCCACAGGCTTTGGAAAATGTAAAAAAAAAAAGAAAGAAAAAAAGGAGAAACTTGTTTGCTTGCGTGCGTGAGTGATTGTGCACAAATAATGTTGCTGAGGTGGCTTGTATTTGATGGCATGGTTCTCACGAAAATTTAAAAATAAGTTAAAAATAAAAAAATACATGTGTAACAGAGCAGAATACAGCATCCCACCACATAAATACAAACCACACATCCACCAATTATTTTACACTAATATTTTATTTTTATTTATATATGGCCATGACAACATGGGAAAATAAAATCTAGAAATCTATGCAATCTTCTATAGAAAGAATTATGACAAAGGAAAAAGCTGAAGCTCAATTCACATCACTGTGTCATTGGGTGAAAAATAATTTCTGTCTTCTTTATTCTGATCCATATACACAATTCAGTCCACATGTAGTTACACACCTAGACAGTCAGCTGAAACCTTCACTTACAGTTTGTCCCTATTACAATTTCCCTTCTTAATGTGGGCCCATATTTTCCAGCACATATTGTGGATTTAGCTATGCACAGGACAGGAGAAAAAGATGAACTATAGACTAGAAATCCAAAACAAGGCCCTGAAATGTCTCACTATAAATGCACCCAAAGACTTCCATCTGGAAGTCATCACTTGAGTCGTGTCTCTTCACTCGAGATGACAGGGAGGCTCCGCACGACAACGTCACCAACAGGCACGACAGGATAAGCCTGGGCTGAGCCCTGCCGCATCCTCATGCATCACTGCGGAGATCACAGCCGGTAGGCCGAGAGGAGCCAGGGCGGCCACTTAGGCGAAGCCTGCGCCGTGCGAAGGGCCTGTTTCTCTGGACAGTAATCTGCGTGCTCGGGCTGATTTGCAGGTGATAACAGATAAAGGGCCTTTGACGAGGGCTGCAGGTGCGCTCATCTAATGAACATTGACCATCAACCCCCCCCCCCTTCCTCAAAAAAAAAAAAGAGAGAAAAGAAAAGACAAGCTTCTGATGCAGGCAGAGGTCCAGGAGATGTGCCTCTGATGCCATGTCAGGCTGCAAACTCACACCAGTCACGGTCACAAACACGAGCTTCAGGCCCTCTGAACACGGTCACAAACACAAGCTTCAGGCCCTCTGCTCTCCACTAAAAATTTGCTCTGTGGTTTACAGCCCGGCCATTTGCTTGTTTGTTGGTAGGTGCTAGATTTTGCTTTTTTTTTTAAATCGATTTCAAAAGAAAACGTTGGCAAAGGGTTTGTTCATGACGTCCGTTGTGGTTAACGGAGGAAATCTGTGGAGGAACTAAAGGGTTTCTATTAACTGCATGGGTTGCCCTTTACAGGAAAAAGGGTAACCTGCTGTGGTTGACTTTACAGTAAATTGTCAATTTGGGACAAGATAGTTAGGGGGAAATAGTGTTTTATTGCTGCTGTGCTCTTGGGCATTTCTGTATCAGCAAATGTTTCACACACAGTGAATAAATTCAGAAAGTGACGACGTGGTTGAAATGTGTAAAAACTTCCCTACTAAATAAATATATAAATAAATAAATAAATAAATAAATAAACTTCCCTAATAAATACATAAATAAATGAAAAACTATGTGGTATAAACATTGATATCTGACTATACATGATAGTTACAGTATGTAGAGAACTGTACTGACAATGATACAAAAGTGAAGACTGTGAACCTCACAAAGGTGACACAAAAACCTCATTCCTGGAAGTTGTATGCAAAGTACTTCCTAAAAATGATTGTTGTCTTGTTGTCTCTTGTGAAATACGCATGCAGCCCTGTAATATCCTTTGTTATGCAATGTCACATTCAAGCATTTTGAGACTGTGACTCACAAGCATGCTACTCAACACATTAAATTCCATTCAGAAAATAGCACATTTGTAAACACACAGTATACATTTAAAATAAATACTTGCACAACAACAACAACAACAAAAAGATATATATTTTGTCTCCTGAAAAGTCTAGATGGGTTCTGTCCAGGGTCAATCCTAGATCACTCTATTAAGGAATATGGTCCCCGCCACCTCCCCCCGTGACCTATGAGCACACAGCCAGTGTGTTTGGCTTCTGGAGTGGTGACTTCTGCTGGGGCTCACAGGGGGTGCTTTATGAGAGTCCGTCCATTAGGGGCCACAGGCTCAGTGGGGAGGGAGGGAGGGAGGGAGGGATGGAGGGGTGCAGAGCCACCCAAACATGGTCCTCTCCTCTTTTTGAACGCACTTCTCGCTCTTTGGCCTCTTCTCTGTTTTCTGCTGGGTGGAGACTCCTAGACGGCAGCCTTTGTCTATGGTGGAGGCCCAGACACAACAGTCGGCCACTGCAGTCCCACACAATGGTGCGGCGCACAAAGCCACACACACAGGAACAATGTGCACAGCTCTGAGAACGCACAGGGCTGAGGAGCAGCCAGGGGGAGAGAGCGCACTGAGGTCACACACCTGCACCCTACAACCCTCAAAGACTTGCTGCAGGTGTCTTCCTGTTTTTTTTTTTTCTTTCTTTCTTTTTTTTTTCATTTAAAGAGGTGTGTTGCGGGGTTTGGGAGGGAAGTGGGCCTAAAGTGTGTTCAATTTGACTCTGAATTAAAATTTTAAAAAGTGCCCAAAATGGTTAAAGAGAGACAGATAGTTGATAATTGAAGTTATTTGTCCAGGTATTTATCTATGACATAGTCTCATACTTCAAATATTTCAGATTTCACTTCAATTCATATTAGCTGAGAGCCGAGAAGTGATCTCGGTGGAGAGAGATCTGTCAGAATAGGATCTATAAATGACTAAAGATGACTCAGGGCAGGATCATTAACCCTTTATGACAGCTTGTTAATTACTATGATCTCATCACTCTGAAATGTGATCAAGATAATAATCAGATTATTCAACACTAATATTCTCAGAGCTAGAATGACAACATAGTCGTAATCATTTAATAGACTTATAGTATAATCACAACCCTATTTTGTAGATTTCTTAATAAACATAAGTAATCGGGGTAGCTTTTTTAATAAACATAAGGAACCAGTGTAGAGGGAAATGTATAAAGGCATTTACTATGCCTACATAGCCTACAATGTTGATGCTCATTTGGACAGAGCAGAACTGGTGAAGGGCCTGCCGAATAGACAGTACATGTGTGTTTTAAAACTGTGCTAACAAACAAATGTCCCAACTCAAATACCCCCAGGCAGATTTGCATTAGCTGTGCCATCTGGTACTGTCTGATGTGCATTCCCCTAACATGGATGGCAGTGATAAGAACCTGATTTTGACCTACTTTGCAGCAAGGAGGCCTAATTACACACTGCTGTGATATCAGTCTTTGCAAACTTATAATGTGTCTTTGGAATATTGGCTATATTACATTTCTACATTTTTATTTATTTATTTATTTATTTATTTTTAAGAAAATAGACTTAGGCTATTGTTAAAAAGGAAAATAAAAAGGTGAATCTGTAAAGCATATGCCTACACCTTGGTAAGCCAGTTTTTAAAAACTGTATCCTGGCCTGAACACCAGGTGACAGAAGTCATCTTTTACACCTAAAGATTATTCCAGTTTTTTAATACAATGTATGACACTATGTTGGCAAGTAGTGTGCTTATTGCACGCTAGGCCGGTGTTCATCATTCAAAGCACTTACAGGCCCCCTCAGAAAATTCAGATTTTTTTAAAGAAAAAAAAAAAAAAAATCACCCTATCTTAGATAAAACTAAGACAACAAGTTAACATAGGTTGAAGTTATATTTCTTTAGCAATGACTACACACTCTATTTTACTGAGATCTAAGTTCCCATTCAAATATATTAGCCCAAGTGATGTGATGTTCAATAAAATTATTTTGAAATTACAAAAAAGAAATGATAATAATAAAAAATATGTAGGCCTATAAAATAAAGTCAGAAACAATTATTTGGAAATACCAGATCTGGGTGAAATAGCCTGATAGATTTTTGGTCCTAGCCAGTAGGCTACAGATGCCACACCTGGTGCATTCCACACCTTCAGTTCAATTTGCTGGCAACACTGACAACAAGTATAGCTCTAAAAAATAATAATAAAAAAAGGCCATAATAAAACAGCACTGAGTGTAACCGTTAGCAGTGGTTAAAACTACAACAGCATCAACAACAAAAAATAGCCAGTTGTGCGACACACACACACACACACACACACACACACACACAGTGAAATACATGGTTGGAAAATCATGTCAAATTAGGAAAAATGCCTCATAGTCTAGGCAACGTCAGAATTGTATAACTTGTTGTAGAGCTAGGCTGATTATGCTCGTGCCAATCTGTTATATTGTGCCAAGCATTTGCCTTCACATGTGACACATCAACATGCATCCAGTGTGAAACATGCCTCAGAGTCACAGATAAAACATCATAGTCACTGGTGGGGGGTTACTCACCGTATTTCTTCACTCTGCCGTTCCACAAAGAACACGTTAGAATCATGAAATGGTTTGGTTACTTTGTAGCTATAAGTATACCATCCCAGCAAAGCAGCCATAGACATAGTTTAACTCAGACGAAGACGTCGTTTTTAAGGGATACTGCAAGCCATACCAGACGTTTCATTTTTATTTAGGCTATACAACGGCAAAAATGCCAAAATAAGTGATGTAAAAGAAGGACAAGATCCTGTTAAGCGGCACAGCTGTCTGATTTCAAATCTACCGTCAGAATATGCTATTGGTTGCCAGAAGTAGTTCGCCCTCGCTCATAATGGTATGATTGGACACTTTCAACGTCACTCAATGAGTCTGTTTTCATGCGACTAAATGTTTCATCATGCGCGGTCTTTCTAAGCCACGTTAGGCTACCTTTAGAAAAATGTAGCAGCTTAGGCTATTCGAAAATTCCATGTGAGACACGCATCTATAAACACATGTGATATGAGATGCCACGTTGCATCATTTTCGAGCAAAGTCGATGATAAACATGCGTGTAGAAACAGTTGAAGAAACACCGAACAAGAAAATTATGACTGTAGCCTTAAGCGCCGTTCATCAGTAAAATACCAAAACCCCTGGTAGTGTAGTGCGCAACATTCATAAGGAAATATTAGCCCAGTTTGGCTGACACATCTCAAAAGAAGTCAAACTACTTATGAGTGGTCTGGCAGGTAAAACATGCAAGCTGTATATACGAACATGACACAAATGTTCATAATTTAACTCTGTTTTTAATTGATTGCAGCATATTTTAATACCACACATTACAAAAATGCACATATCAAATATTTTGTCAGGCTCAGTTTGCAACCGTATGCAATTGTTTAAAAAAAAAAAAAACCTACCAAAAATAAGCATTTACAAAAAAATAATGACTCAATGCCACTTTGGATAACCATGATCAAAACCCATTTTTCTAGATAAAAGCTTGACATAAATAAGTTAGTTTAATTTCTCAGTGTTTTTACAAAGTTATGTACACAGGTACACTTCAATGTTTACACAAAATACACAGGCAGTGTTTTAATATAAGATGAACATACTTTTGATAAATACAGTTAACTTGCAGAAAATAAATTCCATTTTATGAAAGACTGCAGATAAACACAGCTCAATCAATTGCTTCTGTAAGGAGGGCATGCCCATGTTCAATGCTGTGTGAATATACAAACAGCATGGTGGAAGTAGTGAAAATAACAATTTGATGTTACCTTGCTGTCAACAGGGCACAAAAACCACCAAGAACATGTAAAGAAAATGGACACTGAGAAAACTGGTGCCCAAACCTGTGACTCTTTTAATTAATACTGTTAAGACTATGGATTTTGACCTTGACTCTCAGGTAGCCTGGGAACCCTATACGAATGACCATTGTTTTAAAGAGCTGAATGAGGAGCTATGTTTTAGAGAGAAAGTAGTTTGAACATACTGAAGTCATGACAGTGTTTAAACATCTAAGGCCTTGTTACCATTAAGTTCACCTCAATAAATTGTACAACACAGAGCCATCATTGTGTGCAGGGTCAACCTGCCTCTATTTTGAAGGCCACAAATGTACCATGCTTTACCTGAACAATTTTAAGAGATGCAAAAATGCGCAAGTGATATTGCTCTTCTGAGAATTTATATTTAAATAAATAATACAAAGAATAGGAATGTGGTTACTTTATGGCCATCAAAAAGTATGATGTGGGGCACTGCCTTTCAAATGAAAAACAAAACAAAACAAAACAAAACAAAAAAAACAGCATTTTGGAAACACTTAGGAAAAACTACACTGCAATTCAAGTCAAATCAAATTCACACCTTTTCCATAAAGGATTCTGTTTCATAATACACATTATGTGCTACATATGAGAAGGAAATATATACACAGGTAGTAAGAGAATGAGCAACAAAGGAAATGAAACCTAATTGCACACTGCTACATTGACTGCTTTTGAGGCAGTTACTTTTGAGTGCCAGAACTTAGTGTTTATGTCAGTGCTTGAAGTGTCCCATCCTTAGGAGAATTGATATGTTTTGCCTTTCTTTCTTCCTTCCTTCCATCTTTTTTGTCTTTCTTGCAGATCCTCTTTGATTACCCAAGCACTGAGGTTTTCATGACTGGGTGGGGGTGTCTTCAGCTCTGTTAAGAACATCAAAAAATTAAGTAGTTAGAGCAAGCTAGTGAAGTTGGCACAAATGTGTGATGCTCACTAAAAAGACATGACGAAAAGTAAAGCACAAGACAGTCTAAAGTACAACAGCTGTTTTCGTAAAAGGTGGCGACATTTCTCTTTGAACAATGCCCAGTGAAGTTGGGGACAGATTTATGTAACTTTTCAGCTTTTTTTCCTCAGTAAGCCTTGTTACTAAAGCAATGCGTCACTTCAACGCTTGCATTTGACTTCCATTAATGACAAAACATCGCAAGTTTGGCCGCGCATTTGGATGTAGTAGGCTAGCCTATCACCGTAGTTCCAGGGCGTCGTGAAATAGCAGGAAACTGAACCCTCATTGAGGGTGCATTTGCTGACGTGTTACTTGACTGTTGCTCTCTCGCATGTTTTTAGTTGATTCGAATTTTAGGGTCATGTAGCCTACGTTGGGTGGTTGTGGTAGAAGTTGTATCACGCGTGCAGATACGATTTTAAGTTAACCCTTAATATATATCCACTTTTGCTCGAACTTTCAAACCATGCCCCAAACACCGTTTTCTTTGGATAGCCTAAAGACGCGTTGTCTGAGCTTCGGTCAGAAAATAACGTTACTTTGAAGACGTCTTCTGCGCTACAACAGAGCCCTTGCGAAATCTACCCTCGTGAAATGGGCTACATTTAGGACCAAAAGAGTATTCCAGTTTCGACTGATTAATTTGTTAGTTAGGCTAGATGACTGAACGCATAGCCCACATTCGCGAATGCTGTTCAGTAAACACTCTAGGCTAGGCGCTACACCATCTGACAATCCTTATGCAACATCACCGTGCCTGTACACACGCTATGAGTAGTGAGGCTATGGGTTGTCTTGTGTTAGATTAGCCTTGTAGATTGATGGAACAATGTATCTTACCTTCTTGTTCACGTTTGAGTCCGTGGACTGGGCTTCCTGGGTGTGTGTTCTACAGCTTGTGTCAGACCTGAACAACGCGAAACGTCATCCAGACTGGTGTGCGACCTTTTACTCTGAGACGAAGAATCTAGTAAACAAAGAGAAAAGTCGGTCAGAAATATAGCTAGTAGGCTTTAGCCAGACAAATAACGGTTCAGGTGATGGACAAACATAAATGCAAAAACATCTGCAAGAGGCAACGTTGTATCATTGAAGTTCACGCGCTACGGCAAACTGTTGGGCTACAATGTAAACATGCAGCCACGCTCGTAGACAGAATCAGGCGAGTAGCGTAGTTCCGACAGCCTCGTAGCACAATGTCTGCGTAACCTAGTCTTGCATGTTCGCTCCTAAATACATAGGCTACACTATTTTTCAAGACTAGAGAACACTTAACTAATTAATCTTACCGTGACATGCGGGTCTTTTCCTCTGTCCATTGCATTGGTCTTTTATATCCATTTGATTTTCAGACCTTTCAGCTTTCTCCTCTTGCTTGCAGTTTGTCACCACCACACAGTTATGATTCCCATTCAGATCCACAGTTGTATTCCCTGAGGGGCAGCTGTCCGTAACATTGCTTTCTAAAGATGTATAAAAAATTGGACTGTCATCCACTGCCTGCCAATTGTATCTTCCGTTTGGGAGCGGTTTGTGATTAAAAAAGTCGAAATTCCATTTCGCAGAGGCTGCCTCTTCCATCTCATGCAAACGTCCCTTTAAATCCTTCTTTAACTCTTCGTGATCCACCGGACCGAAAAGATTTCTGCAGGCAGTAGATTTCGGGTTATCCGATAACCTAGCATCCCTCGGTCCCAAAGTTGGACTCCCATTTGAAAGGCGAACATTGGACATTTTTCCTTCTTAAGAAAAATATACAATACGATTATTTAACTTCAATCCCACACAAGTCCTCCCGGTTCACGTTCCAAAACAGACGCAAAATAAGTGATCATCCAAAACGCATGCATGCCATAAAAAAACAATTCTCTAGTAATAACGGTCAGTGTGGAAGCACCAGAAGTAATCTCCACGGATCATCAAAACAAAGTGCAGTTGCAAGAGCCACTCCTGTCAATTTCGTGTCGTAGTAAGAGGGAAGAGGGAAATAACATAGACGAGCCTTTTCAGTGCCCAATATGGCGTTTGAGGGAAAGGCTTACTGGAGAGAAAATGATTGACATGGCTATTTAAACCCAAGAAAGATGCTCATTGGGTGAATCCCTTTAAGCCCGCCCACCAAAATATCGCCTGTAGACTGAACTATGGTATGACCACGACAGAAAAGATGACCTTTGACTGGGAAAGGGCCTTTTAGACTGAAAAGATTTTAAAGCAAAAAATAAATCAACCAATAAAAATAAGTAATCAGTTTTTGCACAATTTTGCCACAGGTCTATATAGCTCATTTGTCTCAAGGACTTTGGTAATTACACCCTTGCATACATCTCAGAATTACTCTTTTATTTCTAAGCAATTGTTTTATATTTATCAGATAATAAACACTAACCTTATTCCCTGCCATCATTTAATTTTTTTTTCTCTTTAAAAATGCATATTTGGCCGAAATTCCACTTTAGTGGCATGCTATTTTGTAAAAATGAACTGAATATGCTGTAATCTCACCCAAAAACTACAAGAAGTGTTGTTTACAAATGCTAAGATAATAGCAAGATGCAAATCTTTGGCCAATTATGCAGCAAAACACTCCATTCTTACTGAATAACTACTAAGCAACCGAGGTGTAAAGGTGAATACAAAATTTGACTTACAGCCACAACTTTGCATAGACCATGATGCCTGTTAACATTGTTTAGGAGTTAACTGCTATGCAGTTGACTTAAAAGGTCTTATAACATTCCAAAGATAAATTCTTTGTAAAGCCACTCAGGATTTGATATCACCCTTGTAATGAAAGCAAGATACTAGGCTAAATAAGATTTTGACAATGTAAATGTATTAAGCGTATGGTAAAATAAAAATACAAACCCTCAGCAAGTTTGAAGCTCAGAGGCAAAGCTAATTTTATCTGCTAATACTTTTCTAAATTTATTCTCATTTGTAATCAAGTACTGTTTCATATTATTCAATACCAATGCTCCACTCACAGTCTCAATTCATTATAAAAATAAATGCACAAATATTGTCAAATAACGAGTGTATTGTCAAGCAAATTACTAAATTTGTACAGTAAACCAGTCTAGAGATTTACACTCCAATATATTCTGGTGAGGAATATAAATGATAAATAAAGGCCTACTGATACAGGCAGGGATTTCTTCACGACACTTTCATTTAATTTATAGTGAAATTTAATTAGTACCATGTCTAGGTGATATTTTATATTACACTGCAGATTGTTTGTTTCTTACTATAAACAACTATTGTGGTCATGGTTTTATGGTCACCAGGCATGTCATTTACTGGGTTGCATGTGGTGGCACTGAAAATGCTTGAGACCAAAACCATATATAAAATAAATAATGGTATAAAAGTATCAAAACAATTTCAATCACATCTTTTCAGACATCTTGAAAAATGTACAAATAAAATAATCCTAAAATAAAATGAGCGTCTCGCTGCAAAGATCTTTTCCCTCCAAAACTCTCATGATAAATAGCCTCAAGTGGAAGGCCTTCACTGACCCCTGCTGGCTAAATGTGAAACTGTATTCTGTTGTCAGCACACCAATTTATTTCAGATCAGGTGCAAGTCAAGTACATTTTTTTACAGTACAACTTGTCAACTGTGGGCACAATTATATCCCTCTCATCCACCACAAAGCATGCCTTTTACTGTAACTGCAATAGTGAAGCAAGTCCTCCTTTGTTTTTGTATGTGCACACAGACAACATTCAGTGAAGCAGCGTGGGTTGTTTTTTTCACCTTTCAGTAAAAAGGCCATTCACACCCCTAGTCCCGCTGGTGATAGTGTTTAGTCTCAAAGGTTTAGCCACTTCAGGATGTAGAAGTTTTTCTTGCCCACACGGATGAGTGTAAGTCCATTGGCCAGGATGTGGCTGCCAGGAATGAGCACCTGCTCTGGACCCTCAGCCCGTTGGTGGTTGATCCAAACACCTCCGTCTTGGATCATGCGATACCTGCTCACAGGCCAAAAAAAATAATAAAATAAAATAAAATAATTAATTAAACCTCACCCACATTGCCACCATAACAACTAACACATTGGGCCCACATTTGTCATAATTATTATTAATAGATTTATATTTGGCCAACAAAACAAAAACGAAATTATCAGTGCGAGCCATGTACAAATGTTATCACAATAATTAGCTTATTTTTTATTTATTATTAAGTTTCATAATCTCATCTAAAACTTGCACAGGAATAATTTGCAATTCATTTTTGCATTCACGGTTGCAAATGGCACTGATGTTCTGAAATCCTTGCTCAAGCAGTGGAGTAATGCATTGTAGTGTGTGCTGACAGATGTATATAACTATTTATATTACATGGTGACTAGTTAAGATTCTGGAGGAAGTCTTAATAATAAACAGTTGAACAGTTGAAGAACAGTTGAAACACTTCCTCAATAAGAAGAAATGTCTGCATCTTAATCTGATGCAAATACACAGCAATATGCAGCAGTGTAGGTGGGCAGGAAGTGGTCATATACCCCAACTGCTGAAAAGAGTGATTTCAAACGCAGCCCTGCCTATCCATCTATACTATAGGTCTGCAGGTGTGAAGGAGGTATACTGTACCATAGGCTAGTGCACTGCACCTGCACTACAGAAATAAGCCATCAAAGGCACAGCAACTGAATTCAGTGCAACCTCAGCAAGAATGGAAACTTGATTCAGATTTTGTGATAGCGACACTTAACTGTAACTTTTACCAAATGCAGAGTCTGATGGTAGCACATTTAGCTCCAGCCTAGGATACTTCATTGAATCAGATCATACCATTATCATCTTGCCTATTAACATCTTAAGAATTCTGAATTCTTCAGAATTTTCTAATTAAAACTCGACTCTTCTGTTGACCATCAGAAAATGAAATGTAATGATTTCCTAGGTTGGTATAAAATTGAACTATACTACCATTCCTGTGTAATAATCAAGGAACTATACTACCATTCCTGTGGAATAACATGGAACTATACAAAGATCATGGAATACTGACGTCTGCTACCATTCCTGTGGAATAACCGAATAACATGGAACTATACTAACATCAAAGATCATGGAATACTGACCTCTGCTACCATTCCTGTGGAATAACATGGAACTATACTACCATTCCTGTGGAATAATCAAGGAACTTTGAAACCATATCTGTAAAAAGTCCCTTCATGTGTCCAAGGCAAGCAGTGCAACTAACTGATCTGATGCTAGATTGCAAAGTTCCTTGATTATTACGCCAGAATGAGAGGGTAGTTCCATGTTATATCACAGTAGAAAATCTGCATTTTCCATTTTTCATTGGTCTAAGTAACATTTGCAATTACAGAAGGGTCATGTTTTAATAAGGAAAAATAACAGATATCAATATCAGGCTGAAGCTAAAAAAGTTAATGTCAGAACAGCTAGATCAGAGGTTCTCAAAGTGCAGCCAAGGGGGCTAATGGTGGTCGATGGAAACACTTCTGGTGGCCCACGATAACATCTCATTATAAAACTGTAAAACGGCACAGTGTTTGGAAAGAATGAATAGTCTTCAGTACCTCCAATACTGACCAACATATGAGTGCAATCCACTTCCAGTGTACTAAGAAGCCCTTGGTGTCAGTCAAGGTAGTCCTCAGAAAAGCACTCCAAAACACTATAAAAGCCATTTTAATTCATTTTGGAGAATTATTTTGTATTTTAGATATATCAGCTGATATACTTTTGGGTTGCTTTTACTTGTTTTATTGTTACAAAATAAAATCAGTGTAACTGAAGTTTGCACGATGATGCACAGAACTGAATTCTACACAAGCGACGCCAGTGAACGTTAGCACAAGTGATGGAGATGATTTGATAAAATCTGCTATTCTAATTTAATTGAGGCCTCCCCAACACCTGTGAGCGCCCAAGGCACCAGGCCCGGTTGACCCTGAATTTAAATTTCAAACTATTAGCTTGCTATGCAATTCATGTTGTAGAAGATAAGTCCCGGTTTGTAAAGGTAGCCATTTGTTTTTCGCTTTGGTTGCCACTGATTGTTAGCCTGGCGAATGCCAAACTAAAATCACAAGTGATATTTAGTCTGGGGACCTACCTATTGCATTTCTCGTAGCGGAAGCATCATTTACAATTGTCCATAGCCGTTTATTGGGCGCTACAAATGTCTATCATAGCGTCTGTACATACCTCGGAGCCAATACCAGAGCCACCACGTGACGTAAAATGCAATCGAGGGCCGTACAAATCCCTTTTTGTTCGGCGATTGGATACCGAAAGCAAGCGAGAAAAACGGCCATGGTCACCATGCTCCTCTGCAGAGTGAAATGAAATAAGCGTGCAAAGGAGCATGGGAATTCCCAGGCTAACTGATTGTTTGTATGGAACACCATTTTGGTCCAAGTGCAGTGCTGACTTGTAATGCTGGGCCAGTTTTGTTCATTAACACAAATTACCCAAAAGCTCAGGATGATAAAATATGAATGAATTATGAAAAGGGTGCTTGATCAAAAAATGAAATCAAGACATTAATATCATGTTGACAATTACAGTCTGAGCTGCTTCAGTTGAAAGGCCATCAATATTAGGTAAGTAATTTTGTGTTGTGGTTGTGTGAGGTCAAGCTTTATGATTACTACACTTTGATAAACAAACCACACAGTAGTAAATTATTGCTAACCAGCAGTCTAATGCATGGAGGAATCATGTTCATTTTAGAGAGAAATGAATTGAGAATGTGTGTGTCATGGTGCTTGTGATTGCTTACCCTCTGGGCCCATCTGGAATGGCTTGTATGTGGCGACAGGCATCCAGCACAGTGGCTCCCGGCTCCAGGAGTAGCTCCATGAACGGCGCTTCCCTGAAGAGCTCCTGCAGCTCCGTGTCACTCATCTGCTCCAGAGCCTGTATGCTGCTGTGGTACAGGGCGTTGGTGCACCTGCAGTACCAAACAACATGCAACAAAGTCTTTATTACATCTCATTACAGCTGGACACTATATGAGAGTACATTTCTTGAGTTTTTGCTCCTTAAGAAAATAAAGATTAAAAATGCATGATGAGTGTTAAGGAAAGAGTATGAAATTAATGTACTTGTGTGTGTATGTGTTTGAGTCAGTGTGTGTGTGTGTGTGTGTGTGTGTGTGTGTGTGTGTGTGTGTGTGTGTGTTCAGAGTCCGAAAGTGCAATGACTAATATGACAGGCACAGATTAGATCCATGCACATTACATGCAAGCACCCTCCGATCAAACAGTGCACCAATTCCCGAACACAGGAACAAGACTTTGACAATGGGCAATGCTCCCTCTTCATGGGCCCAGTAGATCTCTAGCAGTGCCTTACCTTTTTGCACTCTCCAGGCCATCTTTGCCATGGACTAGCTTGGTGACCTCAGCAGCCAGACGTTTCTGAGCTGACCTCTTTCCAGGATCCTGCAAATGCACCGTCATCACCTTATCCACTTCTGCCAAAGGAAGGAATGTGAAAAGCCTTAGGTACCTGTATGGCAAAACATGAGATGAGTTTAATCTTAACACAACGGTTTTATCCATCAGATATGGAAGAAAGATGCAAGCTGCATGCAGAGGAGTCGGTGGCAGTACTTTCATGTTATCTGTAACCATTTATTGAAAGCACAATAACAAACAAAACAGACCATGTAGTGTGATTTGGGTGCATTTGAGCATTTCATAAAATGGTTACACATAAGCACTCTGTACTGGGGTGCCACGCTAACGCTACCTTTCCACACAGCTGTCTGGCTGTCTTAGGAAATACTGGTAGAGTTCAAAGGGGGAGGTTCGGTCCCTATTCAGCCACACTGCATTCCCTGCACTCTTGCCCAGTTTGTCTCCCATTGATGTTGTGATGAGGGGAATGGTCAGTCCATATACCTCTTCATTAGTCTTTCTAGAGAGATTCAAATATAAGATAGCATAACATCAACAAACATACAGTGCATGATAGACATAATGTAGAATGCGATCTCACTGGCCAATTATCAGTGTTATTTGAATTAGGAGCAATGATTTGCAACACAGGAAGCCAATATTATTTACTTTTGGATGAACTCATGTCCGCTCATCAAGTTTCCCAACTGGTCTGTTCCGCCTAACTGAATTTTACAGTTACACAGCTGGTGCAGATGAAAGAAGTCATAGGCTTGGAAAAGCTGATAGGAGAACTCTGTGAAGCTCATTCCTTCCGAACTCTTGAGTCGAGACTGCACGCTGTGCCTACTTAGCATGGTGCCCATTCGGAAGTGTCTGCCTATGTCTGACAAAAACGAAACCACATTCCAGCCTTTGTACCACTTAGCATTGTTCATGACTGCAAACGTGCCCACTTTTCTGGGGTCGCTGCAAAAGTACAGTTCATGGTTGGCAAAAATTCTGTGCAAGCTCTCCCGTATGCCATTTTCATTATTTTTCACGACATCAGTAGATAGAGCTTCTCTTTCCGTTGTTTTACCACTTGGGTCCCCAATTTGAGCTGTCGCTCCACCAATAAGAGCGATGACATTGTGTCCGGCATTTCTGAAGTGAAGGAGACCGATGATTGCGAGTAAATTCCCCGCATGAAGGCTGTCGGCTGTGGGGTCAAATCCACAGTAAACAGTCTGAGGTCCCGACTGCAGGAGCTGGGGGAGCTGAGCCTGACCAGCCCCATCAGGGAAGCAGTCCTTTAAGACGCCGCGTTTGTAAAGTGCTGGAAGAAGCCCATTGTTACAAATAACAGAAAGATGAAGATTGGCTCGGTTTGAAAACGCCGTGTTTTTAATTCTTGAAAAGGAAAAACAGCCGAGTTTCCACACATGAGGACAACCCCGTGTTAAGGGCGCCGCCATGATGGAACACGATACGTAAGCTGTGACGTAACGAACTTTTTGCATCAGTTCTTGGTCATTGAAGAAAACAGCGCCCTCCTGTGTTGATATCTTGTTGAAGTGATATTTATTTCACAATAACACTCACTATTCGCAATGATATGGACGGTGTAATGTTATAGACAGCTGGTTAACTTTAGTTATATATTAGGTCTACTGTAAGGTTGGCCTTCACGTGTCCAAGGTATCCTTACTTTGGCTTGTATATTTCTTAGATAATTACCAGGCAGAGCTGTTCATGCAGTGGTCCTAAGTGCAGTTCATTCATGTAACCAACAGATGGAGCAAGAGATTAAAATATGAAATACCAAGGCCTGTGGATAAAGCAACTTTATTATGAACAAGATCAGGATTAGTTCAACTATTTTAAACTAGAGAGTTTATTGCCTACATCCAAAAAGGCTTGCTGTTAATCTTTGTGAGAAAATGTCAAGATGTGGGGAACTAAATGGCCTTATACAAAGATGGCTGACTGTCTCGCAGCAATAGGTGGTGGATGCTGGGGATCAACAAAGTTGGAATAGGCTGTTTCACTGGGCACAAGTCTGTGGTGCAGCTTCCACTGTATTTCACACTAACAGAAATGTCACAGTCCCTGAGGTCGTTATGTTGAACATGTCGAAAGCCCAACTTTCAATCCAAGCCTACAGTGTACCTCAAACAGTGAATCACACAGCCTGTGTGTGCCTGTATGTCTTCTTCAGCATCTCAAAAATTGGGAAAGTCATAAATTGAAAGGACATAACAAGATCCACAAATAGATTTTGGACATTTTATTTTGAAATCCAGTTAAGGTCAGATTATTTATGGTTTATATGACTAGACAGTACATTTGCCAAACATTTATTGTCTGGTTACAAAACCATTGCTATACATGAACATTACACTAATTGTGCAGTAGTTCTAACATGACACTAGCTAGACAACCACCCAACTAGAGAGGGGATATAAAGAAACAATATTAGGGATCATTCAAGGGGAAAGAAACATTGTTTGACTACAAGTCAGCATGAATTCATCAAAAGGTAGAACAGTACCTCAATGTGTCCTGAGCTAGTGCAAACTAGGGAAGACAAGACTATGTATGTATAATTCCCTGATATCAGTTAGAATCCCTTCTAAATTCTTAAAATATAACCTATTCTAAATGCAAACTGACTGCTCCCTGGATTTGGCTCAACTTATTCAAAGAACTGTTGCATATGCACTGATTTGCATTGGAAATATAAGTGGGGATCACCCTCTTGGCTTTTATCACTACGTGCAGCAGCGTCGGCATTCCACTGAGATATAAGAGTTGTTTTTCTGGTTTGAACAAACGTACAAAATGTTCTACTGTATGTGTGGCATTAATTGTTTTGTTGATCAAAACCCATCCTTGTGCCTTCTGACTGGTAAGGGAGACTGTTAAGGCACAGGTTGTGTGGAATCTCTCACATTAGCTGAAGAGGTTCACTTGTACTGCATTCTCTGGAGGCTGCTGCTGATATTTGCAATGAAATGAATGAATTTCAATAGTACACAGCACTGGGGGGATATTAAAAAAGGTTTTGCTCAATACTCTACAAGTTGTATTGGGAATCTTCTAGATGAGGGCCAGGCTAAGGGCGGCAGGCAGGTAAGCAGGCTGAGCTATGAGAGTGCACCCAGAGAGATGAAAAGCGTCTGGCTCCACATGGCAGTATATGGTCAGTCCTCTGTAATCTCAGTGGTAATTTTAGGCATGAACCATCCCCATCATTGCATGATCTTTTACCTGAGATCAAAGCAGGGACAAAAGCCGCTCTGCCCTGTGAGAGGACTTACATTAGATAGCCAAGATAGACCTGTTTGTTTCTGATAACTGAGGGAAATGTTTAACTGGACATGTCCACCTGGTATAACTGGCTTAAGGTGAGATATTGATGGCAGCTATGAAGGAGTATCTGTTGTGTGCATCAAGGCAAGACTCTCCAGGCACAGAGCACATGGCTTTATCCCTCCTTTACAATGTGGAAATCACTAAAGGAATGTCCTCATGCCAATTCATTTCTAAAGTCAAACAATCTGTTACAGAGTTAACCATGACATGATTCTATTTACATTGCACTAACATCTCAGTCAAACAATCTGTTACAGAGTTAACCATGATTCTATTTACATTGCACTAACATCTCGTATAATCAAAACAAATGATATATTTATATAATTTTTTTTAGCTTTAGTATAAAAATATGATTCAACTCAATTAACAGCACAATCACAAAATTATGCATAAAGTGACAAAACAAGACAAACTGTAGCTAAATGTTTGTACAGTCTTAAAACAATGAAAATATTTTGCACAAAGAAAAAGAGGGGAAGAAATACAATAGAAGAGAAACATACTGCATTGTCAGTAGCGCCGTAGCATATCACAGGTTAAAGAGGGCAACACATTATTCATATTTACCTCTATGTACAGGGTTACAAAGCAAGCTCATCCCGTCTATATATAATATACTGCACTGGAGCGCAGCCAGGTCAGACAATCAACATTCTCCCATTAAAAAGTGGCATCGTAACAACTATGGTGAATGTGATGCTGACAGGGTGAAATGAATTAACATTGAAGACCAATGAGTTACTGACTTAATGACTTGACATAAACAACTCCTCAGATCATGTACACCCATACATTTCAACAGCAACATGCAAAACGTTTTAATGCCTTGGATCATGCCATGATCAGTTATTCATTCTCCTCATGGTTAGCTGGTGTTGGTGGAGGCAGGAGATGTCCAGTCTCTGAGACAGACCAGGTCCAGACATACAGTGTGCAGTAACCTGCAGTAACCTGCTCTTCTATGCATAGTTGAAAGACACTATCTAAAGCCATTGGTAGGTAAAACAGTGAGACTCAGCATAATACTTAGCTTTAAAAAGAAGCACTCAAGTCAAAATAGCATTTGTTTGACCATGTCAGTGCCTAAAACAGCTTTTCTATGATGCATGGATGGGATTTATTCATGAATTTCCAAATGGTTCTTTCAACAACCAAAGCTCAGCAATTTAAAACATTTTGTCCTTCTCATTAACTGATAATGTGTTTACAAAATTTCTCACGTACACCCCCCCCCCCCCCCAAAAAAAATGGACCCAGTCCACTTACATCACATTTGATAGAATCAAGAGAGAAGAACATGGTTGGAGTGCACCTATTACCCCTTGTCTTAAGGACAGGACATTAGCCATGCATACTTCTACTTGTGCAGGCAAGTGAAGACGATAGCCTAACGAGTGAGACCTGATCTGATCTGAGCCAGACAGACAGACAGACAGACAGACAGACAGACAGACAGCCAGACAGACAGACAGACAGACAGTAGGACTTAGCACTGCAGCCCAGGAGAGGCACTATGGCTAAGAGTGTGACAGAGAGGAGAGACAGAAAAGAGATGAGTATTAAAAGAATTCAAAAGCGTGAAGATAGAGTGATTGATTCACAGAGAGAGAAAGAAAGCAAAACAAAGGACTTAACCAGTTTTAATCTGTAAAAATAGCTTTGTATTTGTACTTAATCTAGCCCTTCAATGTTTTTTTTTTTTGCTCTGAAGAAAGAAACCCAAGCTGGAGTGTCAAGCATTTGTTTTGTCAGAAGGCATCCATAAAGTGAGGTATTAAAAAAGCACGCTTGTGTGCTTGAGTATTGCATGCACTCAGTGAACCTATGTGCTGTTCAGTCATGTCGACTGTCAGTCGTCCCCATGTGATGTTATGATAGTGTTGCAAACCACCACTGCCTGAACAAGAAAATGTCCAATGTCCTCTGGTGAATGTGGCCCCAGAAAATAAACTGGGTGTATACCCACTTTGTGGTTACTGCTGTGTTTGCATCTTTACCGCAAATTTTTGTTGTGGACAGGATCATTACTCTGGCCTTCTTGTGTGGACGGAATCATAACTTTTGATTCTTTAGCGTTATTTTCTAAACTAAGAGCATTTAAATTACACCTACATGTTCTAACAGGAAGATTTCAGCAGAACTCAGAAGTTAACTACCACATCTGTCAAAACCCACTGAAAAAAATAAAACACTTGCAAAGAAAAAAAAAACAAATTGGGTGCATTACGGCACATCTTGTTGTTGTCGTTATTTGTTATTGTATGTTGCTGGAGCTGTAACAGTAACACACTTGACTTGCTAGAGACACAGATGTGGGGGAAAGTCCCCTCCCTCCTCAGGAACCTGAGTGGAGCTCATGCGGGTGACTAGCATGCCTGCGACGTGCCATCTTTCCATACAGCGTCAATGCCAGGGGGACAAAGTCACAGGACAGACGAGTGTCAGATTAGGACGTGCTGGAGTTCAATCAGATGTGACAGTCATATTTCATGAAAGACGGCCTGTCAACAGGACTTAAGCACAGAGCTTATTTGTGCATTTGCTCCCCAAGAGCCTTCAAAGAAAAATGAAATGACCAACACAGAGCTGTCCAAGTGAGATCTCTCAAAATAACTACAGTTGCTGCATAAAAATATAATCATTTGTCTTTCGAGCATATCAGTTAAATCAGTATTGTTTTTTTTTTTTTTACAGATTTAACTGATTGGTAAGACTTTTAGAAACTGTTTAATATTTAACATCCAAATGTACAGTATGTCTTTTATGTACTAATACCTTATCAGGTCTAATTGATAAAATATGGAGATTCTTTTTGAATAGTTCCATCAGTGTGAAAAAGTGAAAAGTACCATCAGTGAAAAGCCCAATGAATAATGACAGAGGCCCCATTCAGCCTAGAATAATAAAAAAAAGTTCTTTGGGGGAATAATATTGTGGTGGTAAAAATAACATGTCTTCAAACTGGACAAATTCCAGAGCACAGAGAAGGCCTGAAGGTTTCAAAGGAGTGTCTACAAAAGGGACATCATCTTAACTCTCAACACTTGACAACAACAAACTGTGTAGTAAAGCAACCAAAGCTGGCGCATGACACAATATAACTGCGCAGGCGCTCCAACAGGCAAACCACAATGCATATAAAAAGCACAGGACAGAGATTGATAGTTAAACCACATTCAGAGCCGTGACCTTGACTAGGATACTAAGACTCCGCCGTTAAAACAGCGGTGGCTTTGACAACAGTGACATGGCTTGGTGTTACTTTTTGTGATGCTATTCAGTGGTGGGCTGGTGTGTGGACGTCAGTTGCTGGTTACCAAAAGCACTCCTACAGGCTGTGTGGAGCACAAACAGCCAGGGCCTGAGTAGATTATCATATACAGTCAGTTGCATTGGATGGCGGCGATCTATGCTTAAGTCACTTGGGTGTCATTTGCTGGGAATCCACGGGTGTCATTGCTCTGACCGTTGACGTCTCTGCGTTGACATTGTAAATCGACTATGTGGGGATACACTGCTTGTTACTGGTGAGTCTGCCAGCACCCTCCACCTCCACCTCCTACGCAGTCTCTGGTGCTTTGAGATAGTGATGTCAAAACCAGAGATTTTGAGTCAGCCAAAGGGATAGTGTTTCTGAAAGTATGAAGGTCAAGGCTCTGCACGGAGTCCTCATTGCTGACATTTAAGAGCCACCCCAAACACACACACACACACACACACACACACACACACACACACACACACACACACACACACACACACACACACACACACACACACACACACACACACACACACACACACACACACCCTTTCAGTGCCGCTGGTAGCTGTGACCTTGGCATTCACCTTCAGAGCCCTGTGAGTGAGTTGGCCAGACCCTAAAAACATCTCAGATCCAATGGAGTTGAGACCAGGAGCAGCAAAGGTGGACAGACAGGAAGGTCAGTTAGTTCATGTCTGCATCCCTCATCATGAGTACATTTAGCCGCCCCACACCTTCCACACGGGCACCAGCACCAGCACGAGCACGAGCACACACACTGGGCTCTCTTTGTCTCCAACGCACAGGGTTTCAGTGGGCTACCACACATTAACACACACACACACACACACACACACACACTCACTCTCTCTCTGTCTCTCTCTCTCTCACACACACACGCACACACAAACACACACACACACACACACACACACACACACACACACACACACACACACAGTCTCACACTCTCTCTCTCTCACTCACACACACACACACACACACACACACACACACACACACGCTTGGAGTATCACAGTGTGAGTCTGCTCAAGAGGCCGGCATAGGTGGACGATAGTGGTGGTGGTGGCAGTGGGGTCTGTTGGGCTTGACTAGGCGGGATGAGGCCGCGTTCCTCCTCTTCCTCCCCCTCCCTCCCCCCCTCCCCCACTCGCTCCTTCAGTACATGTCCCTGTAGATCTCCTGCAGGAGCGGGTGGAGGGAGGTGTCCTCCGTCTTCTTGATCTCCTGCACCAGCTGAGCGTGCTCCGTCACGAGCTGCCGCAGGTCCGCCAGCTTCTGCAGCAGCTTGGGGAAGAGGAAGGCGTCGTCAGGGTGGTTGGCCAGCAGGTGGAGCCGGAGTACGTGCACAATGCCCTCCTGCATGCGCTCGATGTGCGCCACGTTCACCAGGCCTGGCCGGTCTGAAGCACAGCACAGAGGAGGGGAGAGAGGGGTGTTTGGGGGAGGGGGGGTGGTGGGGGTTGGGGTGGAAGAGGTTGGAGTATTAGAATGTGTTGACATAACAGACTTTACCTTGTGAACACCCCCAGTACAGGTCATGCTCTTCAATTCAACAGTGTGAGGAGGTTTTCATCAGTGCTGCTTCTAGGTGAGCATTTCTACAATATGTGTCTGATCACATCTGTATGCATGCCAACAATGTGGGACAATTCTCATGTAGATGTTTCATTTCTCTTTATTACTCTAATATCTTTTCTTTCTCCTCTAGCAAATGACTGAAGCCACAAACAGACCCAGGTTACCGACTTGGACACTCACTGCCTCATTTGTGACTGTCTGACTCTACATTTGTGCTTGATTAATCATTTCATTTTATATGTGTTTCTGACTGCAATATGACCAACTCTCTCTTTCTCTCTCTCTCTCTCTCTTTTTCTCTCTCTCTTTTTCTCTGTCTCTCTCTCTCTCTCTCTCTCTCTCACCTCCGCAGCAGATGATGGCGGCGACAAAGAGAGCCAGATCGCTGTCGTCCAGCTCCAGCGAGTTAAACTTCATGGCGAACTGGAACTTGGGCTCCATCATGTCGCTGAAGGGCCGGCGCAGGCTCTTGAGGAACTCGCGCGTGATGAAGCCGCTGCCGTAGGCCACCAGCAGCCCGTCCTTGTTCATGCACGAGGCCAGCATGGCGAAGAGCGCCTCGTAAACGCCATACTTGAGCAGCGTCACCTGGTCGTTCAGGTCCAGGCCCGAGAAGCCTGGAACGCACTTGGCGAACTCCGTCAGCTCGGTGACCGTCTCCACCGACGTGCACTGGCAGCAGTGGAAGATGCGCACCTCCGCCTCCTTGTGCTGCAGGGGGGCTGCGGCCGAGCCCACCATCTTGGCCACCAGCGTCTTCTCAGCCAGCTGCAGCGTGTCCATGTCGTGGATGACAAAGGGCTGGGGAGAGGACAGACGATGTCAGACATACTGTACATACTGGGGCATCGTGGCTCAGTTGGCTAAGGCGCCATACCATAAGTCCGGGGACCCGGGTTTGGATCCCGACCCGAGGTCATTTCCCGATCCCTCCCCGTCTCTCTCTCTCCCACTCATCTCCTGTCTCTCTACACTGTCCTGACCAATAAAGCTGGAAAAAGCCCCCAAAAATATCTTTAATACATAGAGAGTTAGTGTGCACAGCTGAATTAGCCTAGCTTCAGATACAGAGTCAGTGTGCACAGCTGAATTAGCCTAGCTTCAGATACAGAGTCAGTGTGCACAGCTGAATTAGCCTAGCTTCAGATGTCTTGTATCTTATCTCCTTTCCCTCCCAAACACTTTACCTTGACCTCATGGCTCACAAACATCATGGGGTGAGGAAAGATAAGAAGATGGATTCATGAGAACCTCTAAAAAACATGCATGGTGTTAACAGAGTCTGACTCTGTTTATGCTTCGGGTAAAGCCGGTGTTATCGACCTGTTTTAAGGTGGTTGTTGTTACCTGATACAAGAGGAATTGTGGGATGTTGCTTTCTTTCCTCTGCATCAGTGTACCCTAAACTAAAGCAGCTTTCAATGGAAACAACAAACCGCCTTTCCTAAACCATTCAATATTTCTGGGTAATTTACAAGGAACAAAAGACAATCTGAAGGTCAACTAGTCGATCTACACTTACATCCCAGTCTATCATTTAGGCTATATATTTCATACAGTACTTCAAAATTTATACAATAGTAAATATTGGTATTGTAGACAATGGCAAGTGTACACTAATTTTGACCAAACCTTCCTAAATGCTCAACATCAGCTTTATGCAAATATATGTGGCAAACATATTCCTAGTTGTGAATATTTATAGCAGGGCAGGGTAGTCCAGTGTTGGTGTGTGATGTTTACAGTGTGCAAACAAGCCCACTCTAATCTAATCTGCAGTGTGCTTTTCACTGTGGGAGAATGACTTGCAGAAAGCCTAACACTTCATTCAGCCAGTTGTGTAACAGCACCCAATGTATATTTATATATTGGCACTTGTTAAATAGCCACGCCAAATAGTGCTCCCGTTTTGTTCGCCATGTGCCAACGAGATGGAACCGAGGCGAGGGCAACACACGTCAACTTTCTCACAGGCGTCATGGCTAGCACCTGCTGCTGTACGTCTAGACATGCTCAGAGTGACTCATTGTGACTGGGAACAGAGGAATTATTCACAGATAAACAACAGCTAAGCTACAAGCTAACACTAGATAACTGAGCTTCAACAGTTGGGGAGCATATAATCAGAGCATGGACTCTGTCAATTCAGATTGAGATTCATCTGCCTACTAGCCTCTTATGGCGCTAGCTAGTAGCAATGTAGCAATGAATGAGAGGTCTGTTTCTGCTCTCAGGGGAGAGGACTAATGTATGTCAAAAGGATGAGGCTTTCTTGACAATCTTCCAGGAAATATTTATAGGTTACTCAGTAAGATTCTACCACTGTAAGCCCGCCCTGTTCATGTTACATAGTCCAAAGACTAATTGCTGGCTTTACAAAGTGAGTGCCTCTTGATGATAAAAGTCTGTTTGTGTGTTTAACCTCCTTTAAGGTTAAACAATGGCTTACAAAGCCAGACTGAAGAGTAAGAGTCTCTCCAACTATGTTGCAAGACCAAAGGGATTGAACACTTAAGTGCAAGAAATATACAGTCTTTTGCACATGCGATCTACAGTACGACATCAAGCAGTTTAGAAACGAAACAAAAGACATTTTATTTATGTAATAGCCTGCTGTCAAGACCCTCTCACTACAGCTGTCCAGCACATTAGCGCTGAAAATGTGCACATACCAGGACAGAAACGCTCCGCTTGCAAACGGGGCTTCCCAGCAGCTGCGCTGTGCGGACTCCAGGGAGCCGCGGCTAACCACTGGAAGCTAACGGTCCGCCACTGCAACAATTGCTCCAGTATTGCACACTTTAAAGGCTATGAAGTCCGATCGACACTGACCTCTCCCCTTCAACCTCACATTCCATCCACACCCCTTAAAAGAATGGGCTAGGCCCTAGACCTCGGCACACCTCCTATATGGCGCCCTGCATTGTGACTAGGAGATAAGATTTCAAATGATTGATTGTTAATAAATATTAAGTCAACATAGCGTGCTGTCTTCAACAATGTTTTAATGTGGGATTGTTTGGAAGTTTGAATCTAGTCTCAGTCATATCATTATTGCAATACACAGCAGGCTGATTGCTGTGAGTCATGCTGGGAGTAGGCTATGGCTAAAATACACCTACTGGTCATGGGACAGAACAAACCCTACATGTTTCAATTACTGCCCTTCAGAATGAAGCAAAGCTATTTTAGTTAGCAGTTTTTTATGATTAGTTTCTGGCCATAACATTGAAACACACACTTAACACACATAAATACACTTGCACTGTTTCCCTCACACACACACACACACACACACACACACACACACACACGCACACACACACACACTCACACACACACACACACACACACACACACACACACACACACACACACACACACAAACACACACACACACAAACACTCACACACACAAACACAGACACACAAATAAATATACACACACATACTATAGCATTTGCATGTCCCCTTACTGGTGTGCTGGTCTTGCCGGTGAGAATGGTTCTAGCTTTGGACTTGTTCATGTTGAAGTTCTTCAGGTAGGCCTCGTAGATCTGCTTGGCCAGTGTCTTCTGGTCGGCCACCTGGGGATCCTCCACCTCTCGCTCCCCCGTCAGGATCTCCGCCTTCAGCTTCAGCTTCTCCGACTGGGGCATCCGGCCGAAGCGGATGGCTGTCAGGGGAGCACAGCAGCAAGATGAGAACATAAAGCGTTACCATGACCATGAGCCTTCTAAAGCCTTACCTTTCATTCACCAACAGGCTGGATTTTTCAAATAAACACACTAACTGCATTTTCCAATACATTATTATATATGCCAACATTCACATCATTTTTTGGAAATCCCCTTGCGGACCACTTGAGCTTGCTCACGGACCACCAGTGGTCCCCGGAACACACTTTGAGAACCACTGCTCTAAAACCTTACCATTCACCAACAGGTTGATTTTTCAAATAAACACACCAACTACATTTTCCAATACATTATATGCCAACATATGCAATGTCTAAGCAAGTCATGAATGATTTTTTTCCTCAATAATACACACAACTACCAGACACTTAAAGACACTGTCTACTGTACAGTATACTTTTTCTTGTTCTTTTTTTTTGGAAATTGGCTGACGGAGAAAAAGAAGAGGAAGTGGTGGTGGTGACCCCATGTTGACCAGACAGTGGCCCAGACAGGCGGTGCAATCGACTCTATTTCAGTTGAGCCTGGAGCGTCGGAGGAGAAGAGGGTGGACGGGTGGTGACGGGACACTGAGCTGGCAGAGTCAGCACTGTTGAAACACTGAGATGTTCCAATCCCTCTTAAGCAAATCCCCCTTGGGAAGAAGAAGCTCCTGCAGGCA
Organism: Sardinella longiceps; assembly: GCA_027497455.2. Taxonomy (NCBI): domain Eukaryota; kingdom Metazoa; phylum Chordata; class Actinopteri; order Clupeiformes; family Clupeidae; genus Sardinella; species Sardinella longiceps. Next base: position 20,910,603 of record JAODXP020000017.1, read on the forward strand.
TCGCCAACGCCACAGATACAGATACAGATACAGCCCACAGGCCTACAGCCTAGAGCAGAGACCGACCGTCGTCTGTTTAAACAGATTGTGGACGCCCTGGGGGTGGGGTAGGGGTGGGCATGGGGGGGGCTGGATGAGTTACAAGTTGGCCTTCAAAATCTGACCCTGTCCTGCTTGAAAGGGAATGGATGCTGGAACTGTGAAGATTCTGACTAAAAAAAGAAAGCATGGTTAGGATTCCTCCCTATCAGAGGCCTCAGGCATTTAGTTTGATCATTGAAAGAAATGAATGTTGCCTGCAAAGGCCTCTCGCAGTTCGTGTAGAAATTGAAGTGAAGTTGCTCTACTGACCCGGAGTCAGAGCTGAGTGTAGAGGGAAGAGGGAGGTGAGCTTTGGGCCTGATAAGTGACAGTAGGTCACTACTAGAACACGTTTCCCTAGTGCGGACTGACGGACGGACGGACAGACCCCGGAATCTGTACGGCAACATTCCCACATCCCTCTCAGACACCTCAATCCCTTAATCAGATTAGACCAGCACTGCTCTAACTCTTCATGAGAATACACACACACACACACACACACACACACACACACCGTTTCTCTTTGCACAGTTGACAGAACACACACCACAACCAGTCTATACAAAGTTGTATGAGATATTATACTGTAGATAACAGCCTTTGAGCAAAACACAAAACAGGACACTGATAAACACAGATATCCTTAAACTCTATCATTCTTCATGCACAACCATGGACAGGGCTGTGTGCTGAAAGCCAAAGGGAGCACAAACAACAGTTTTCATGATGGAGAGGCAAAGCAGGCGACACTCCTCCGAGCGCTGAGAGCTCCAACACAAACAATCTGACTGACACCTCTTGCAGCAGCAGAACGATGCACATTGAAATGCACTGATTTCAAGACTATTAATGGACCGTCATTAATCACCACCAGGAGGGAATCATTCTAAACTCAGAGTGATTGATGAATGATGATAATACATTACACAGGTATTATTAATCCATGAGAAATAGTAGCAGGTAATGGAGCCCCACCCACCCATCCTCCCTCTCTCTCTCTCTCTGTCTCTTCTCCTCCCCGCCCCCTCCTGGTGGTGCTTCAATAAGGCTGAGAGCGGCTCAAGCACCTAAATACGCCATGCGGAGATGCTCCTATCCATCCAGCTCAGCCTAAGCCCATTGCCTGAGCCAAAGCTGAGAGGATGAGCAGAGGGCCCTGAGCCCAACCAACGCCTGCTACACTACCTCAGATTGTCTTCCAGCGCCCCAGCCACAGCCCACAGACAAACAGACAGATAGAGGGATAGAGAGAGGGAGAGAGAGAGAGAGAGAGAGAGAGAGAGAGAGAGAGAGAGAGAGAGAGAGAGAGAGAGAGAGAGAGAGAGAGATTTGGGCAAATTAGCTCATTTGCCATCTTCCCAAGAGTATTATCTTTCTTATTCCCAAGCAGTCGTTATCCCAGTCAGTCAGATGGCTACGTTTCTAAGCTAAGTTCCATTGAATTCTTGGGAATGTGTACTAAGATCAACGGAAAATTAGTTATACGAATGGATCCCAAGGATTCAATTGAACTTAAGTATGCTAAGCTAAAAATGCTCTACATTGAGATACTCTGTTTTTCTGTAGTAAGGTCATCAGCTTTGGGTGTGTGTATGAAATGTGCGTAGTGAATGAGAGCCCAGCCAGCTCCTCTAACTGAGCAGCTTGCCGTCCCCCGGCCCTACGCTTGGCTCTCACTTTCTTAACTCCTATGGACTGCTGCTGTGAGCTTATTGAAACACCACCTGTGACAGTAATGGAGAACAATGCACAGGCCAAGCCGAAGCCTAAAGCCATAGTGGGCCATAGCGAGGAAGGGAAGGCCTGTTCAAATGTTCCACTCTCCCTGAACCTTCCTTCATGCAGCAAATGCCCTGCCCAGACAAGCTAAAGGGAAGTGCTCAACATTCAACAGCGTCTCGTTTCTGAGTGCTCACTGACAGATAGACATTGACCTGGGCAGGCTGGGTCAGCATGCCACGTTGCGTGTTTACCCACACAGGGCACACACACACACACACACACACACACACACACACACACACACACACAAACACAAACATACACACACACACACACACACTATTTTCAGACCAAAATGTTGACCACGACCCATTTAGGGCTCGTCTCTGTGGGTTAAACCAACACATCATGACGTGACAGCGCAAACAAGCACTGCAACTTACACACCGTCTCTTTCTATTGGCCTTCGGCTGTGAACTTCAAACGATGGCGTGATAGGATCAGCAGCAGCAGCTATCTCACCCTCATGAGACCTGTAACCCCACGCTGCCCACAACCACACACAGTTTCTATGTATCTCAAATAAAAAATAACAAATATTAAATAATTAACTAAGTCAATCAACTCAATTGGCCACCCACGGCTGGATGTTCTAACATTGTATACTTATGTTATATTTATAATATTCATATAATTATTAAATTCATATATTACATGAATATGAGTCTGCACGTGCCTTTTTGAGTCACTTGACTGCAGAACTTTTTCCAAGCAAACAAACCAAAAAAGAAAAAGAAAATCAAGCAGCTCAAACGGTGAGAAAATTCTGAGTGTGCTCAAATCCCGTGCTTTGGATGAACATCAGTTTGGGATTTGGGAATTAAATGTGACAAGACTGTAAGTTCCACCATGAGCTGGCTGCTTTCATTTGTATTGCAAATGCTACTGTGCAAAAGCTCTGGTCCCTGTACTGCTGGTGTGACAAAGCAGCATTCACAGCCACTCTACCTTCTGCTTCTCTTGTTTCATATACCTCTCTCTCTCTCTCTCCCTCTCTCTCTCTCTCTCTCTCTCTCTCTCTCTCTCTCTCTGCCATGACCAATCCCTCAGGTGTCATATACGTCTCTCTCTCTCTCTCTCTCTCTCTCTCTCTCTCTCTCCTCTCGCCATGACCAATCCCTCAGGTGTCATATACGTCTCTCTCTCTCTCTCTCTCTCTCTCTCTCTCTCTCTCTCTCTGCCATGACCAATCCCTCAGGTGTCATATACCTCTCTCTCTCTCTCTCTCTCTCTCTCTCTCTCTCTCTCTCTCTCTCTCTCTCTCTCTCTCTCTCTCCCGCTGTCTCTCTCTCTCTCTCTCTCTCTCTGCCATGACCAATCCCTCAGGTGTCATATACGTCTTTCTCTCTCTCTCTCTCTCTCTCTCTCTCTCTCTCCCCGCCATGACCAGTCCCTCAGGTGTCATGTGCATCTGCCCATCGGGGGTGTGGAACATGAGAAGGTGCCATATAGAATGTGTACAGCACATGATATTGGATAACATGTCTTCTTCTCTGGTTACTAAGCTCTTCCATTCAAATAACAGAAGCTTGCTATGCAGGTACTGTAACAGCCCCATGATGTGTGTGTGTGTGTGTGTGTGTGTGTGTGTGTGTGTGTGTGTGTGTGTGTGTGGGTGTGTGTGTGTTATGTGTGTGTGTATGTGTGTGTGTGTGTGTGTGTGTGTGTGTGTGTGTGTGTGTGTGTGTGTGTGTGTGTGTAGCTGAACTGAACTGAACTGAGCTTACCGTTGTGGGACATGCCCACCGACAGGCACTTCTGGAAGCGGCAGTATTGGCACTTGTTTCGGTTCTTCTTTTGGATCTTGCAGTGCCGCTCACACTTTTCATACTCCAGCTTGAGGCGGATGGTTCTCCTGAAGAATCCCTGTGGGGGCGGCAGCGGAAAGAGCTCACGTGATTGGTCAGCTTCAGCCTCAACCCAACAGCCCCTTTGGGCATTCCACACCGGAAGCCCTGAGCAAGCATGTTTACTGTTTCATAGTATACAGCATAGGAGCACAGCCTCCAGCACTTTCCACTGCTCACAACAAAACCCCCGTGTTTGGCCTGCTCTTATTTACCATCCAAGCCATCACCAAAGATCAATGGGGTGTCAAGCGTAAACACCCCTCACCATGTTTGCATTGAGAGCACACAAAACATAAGCGTCTTTCTGCAAGCATGTGATTTCATAACCAAAATATCTCCATAGGTAGCATAGCATGACACGCATTACAGTATAGCATGATGACGTCATTGTACTATATAGCTGTAGCTCTAGCTCTAGTCAACACCGTCCATGAAAATAGCATGTAAAAATAGTTGGCTGCTGTACAATAGAGAACATATGGAGCTTTGAGCAGTAGTAGTCAAACCTATAGTGGAGCAGTGAGGAGAAGCCACTTGGAAAGGTTGATGTGTCCTGACATGTCCTTAGCTGTCAGACAGAGGAGGAGAAAACAATCCCCCCTTCACTTCTCTCTCTCTCTCTCTCTCTCTCTCTCTCTCTCTCACACGGTGCTCTTATAGACTGTGGTTCCCATCCAACATGAAGACAGCCACTTTAGAGCTGGATCAAATGAGAGTGGGTTTGCTTTAAATCAATACGGAGACGCTGAGGGGCCCAGGCATCCTGTGTCAGGTGACAAACGACGTGAGGTGACAGTGAGGGTGCGCTATGGTGGGGTTGGGGTTGCGGGGGGGGTGGGGGGGGGGGTGTATAACGTTCCAAGACGACCCCATTAACATCAGAGCGCGCACCAGCAGCCCCGCACAAGCAGGGCCGGCGTCCAAGTCTGCTATCAATCCAGTTGTGCAAGTCTGGAGCAGAAAGAACGGCGTGTCACCACCCGGAGCTGGCTGCCAGCTGTGTGGACACTACAGGGGGCTGGCAGGCCAGAGCGGCGTTGCTTAAGAAGCTATTAGGCCACCCCACGTCCCCTGACACCCCGCCCCCCCACACACACACACACACACACCACCATTGGCCCTGCAGGCATGTGGAGATGGTTCTGGGTCCGCGCGTGAAAAGTTCAAACGAGGGCAGAAGAGTGTGTGCTAGTGTGTGTGTCCGTGTGTTAGTACATGTGTAGAGAGAGAGAGAGTGTGTGTGTGTGTGTGTGTGTGTGTGTGTGTGTGTGTGTGTGTGTGTGTGTGTGTGTGTGTGTGTGTGTGTGAGAGAGAGAGAGAGAGAGAGTGTGTGTGTGTGTGTGTGTGTGTGTGAGAGAGAGAGAGAGAGAGAGAGAGAGAGGGAGAGTGTGTGTGTGTGTGTGTGTGTGTGTGTGTGGGAGTGAGAGAGAGAGAGAGAGAGAGAGAGAGAGAGAGAGAGAGTGTGTGTGTGTGTGTGAGAGAGAGAGAGAGAGAGAGAGAGAGAGAGAGAGAGAGAGTGAGTGAGTGAGTGAGTGAGTGAGTGAGTGAGTGAGTGAGTGAGAGAGAGAGAGAGAGAGAGAGAGAGAGAGAGAGAGAGAGAGAGAGAGAGAGAGAGAGAGAGAGAGAGAGAGATGCTTCAGGGTCTATTTGCAGCTGAGGACCATGCTGCTGGACCATGCTGCTGGCTGTGTGTGTGTGTGTGTGTGTGTGTGTGTGTGTGTGTGTGTGTGTATGTGTGGAGTATGTGTGGTGTGTGTGAGAGAGAGAGAGAGATGCTTCAGGGTCTATTTGCAGCTGAGGACCATGCTGCTGGACCATGCTGCTGGCTGTGTGTGTGTGTGTGTGTGTGTGTGTGTGTGTGTGTGTGTGTGCTGAGGACCATGCTGCTGGACCATGCTGCTGGCTGTGTCCACTGCTGCGGGTCAGTATGAGGACAGGACAGGGTCACGCCCTGCCACTCAGGCCAGTGGACAGCTGGACCCGAGCGCACGTGTGGAAATGCATGTCTCTGAGTGTGTGTGTGTGTGTGTGTGTGTGTGTGTGTGTGTGTGTGTGTGTGAAATGCATGTCTCTGAGTGTGTCTGTGTGTGTGTGTGTGTGTGTGTGTGTGTGTGTGTGTGTGTGTGTGTGTGTGTGTGTGTGTGTAAATGCATGTCTCTGAGTGAGTGTGTGTGCATTTCTCGCCTTCCTTATTTAGTTTCCATTCAGGTCCATAATTCAAAAGGACCAAACAGCTGTACTGTATGTGCTATTAAGTGCCATCACCTGACCTAGCATGTCTGTGCGCTACTCAGCAAGTCCAGTGCTTGTAAGGCGCTAAAGACCCCATTTACCCTGACAGGACAACCACCTCCAAATAGCTCCTGACACCTGAATGACTAGAAACATTTGAGAAACTCGTAGTAGTTTGTCTTGTTGAGATGGAAAAGCACCTCAGCTGGAATCAGTCAAACAAGAGCAAAACCATTTCTGACAAAACATGCTTAGAAAAAAGAACGCTCATCAGCTGACAGGTTGACAAGGGAAAATAACAAGACCTTTTGTCCAGTCTGACAAACAGACCTAACCCACTCTTAAACGCCAGACGATCGTGCCTCCAGCCTGCTATGCTGGTTGTTAGTGAGTCTCTGCAAGAGAGGATTGATGGAGCGGTGCGGGAGTTGGTGGGGGCTGATGGGGGGGTTGTGACCTGCCCTCCAGGCCCAGCTGAGGCTGAACTTTCCCAACCGTCTGAGGAGTTCATTAGGTTTGTTGATTGTGTGGCACCAGTTTGTCTCTTGCCTCTCTCTCTCTTTCTCTCTCTCTCTGGACCGGGCCTCAGACATCTTTGTGAAGGCTCTTCTGTTTCATTTCAGACACGGATTCATGGATACTGTATGTCATCCCCGCGGGGTACTAGCATCTGGGTCAAAAAGCGCTCAGAAACAATCCAGTCTGGCAAGTAAACAGACGCTGGCGAGCAAGAAGTGCCAACATGGCACAGAGCGCACCTTTAACCACCTTAAAGTGGGATTGTGACTAGTGACGCCAGGCGTCTTGGCAGAGAGGAAATCTAAATGAGCTCAGGGAAGGTGAAAAGGGAAAAGAAAAGACACCTATCCTGTTGTTGATGCTATCTTGCCCTGTGGAGCGGCTTCATAACAGTAAGGGGAAGGACAGACCTCATGGTAAAAGTAATCAAGTGGAGCACTTGTTCCAATGCTACTGATACTAAACTTCACTGATTGGGGACTAAAAACTTTCATACTTGGTCCATTAAACCTGTTTGCAAGTAGAGTAATGGTTGTTGCTGTTAGTTACACTTTTTAGTTACATTTCTATAGTGCTTTTCTTCCCTTAGGTACTCAAAGCGCTTACAGTGGAAGGGGACCTCACTAACCACCAGCAGTGTGATGCACGGCAGCCATTACGTACCAGAACGCTTACCACACACCAGCTAGAGCTGGAGAGTGATTTGCCACACAATAGTGAACGCCATCAGCTGGTTGTACACGGTGTAAGAGGTACTCCTGAAGAACCCCTCAACGTCTTAGAACGTTCCGGTGAATAAGCAATAGTTTTCTTCCCTTGGTACCAAGCGCTTCAGTAGGGGCCTCACTAACCACCACCAGTGTGATGCACGGCAGCCTTCGTACCGAACGTACCACACCAGCTAGAGCTGGAATGAGTTGAACATTAAAATAAACTCCTCAAGCAGGTTGTACACTGCTTCAAAAGGTCTGCATGAAAAACACCCTCAAGCAGTAGCTGCCCAATCAGTCCAGCAGTAAAATAAAGTACCGTAGTTCTTCTATAGCCGTAAAGTACCGTAGTTCTTCTATAGCTGCCCAATCAGTCCAGCAGTAAAATAAAGTACCGTAGTTCTTCTAGTTACTGCAGTTCTTCTGTGCCAGCCTGCACTAATGGTCACTAAGAGTCACTAATGTTGGATAAGGCCGTTTCCACTCGTGGTTCCAACCTGATTAGAACTATTCCTCCATCCTGTTATCATGCATCCTCCAAACCCTGCTGGTTTCTTTTCGTATTACGCCTCGCAGTCATCATTCAATAGTTTTGTTTTTTCAGGTATTCAGAAAAGTAAACCACCCTGATGCACAATAATTTTGAAAAACATTCTTCAAATAATAATACGGTAATAAAAAACTATCCTCAGTGTGAAAGGACTTGAGTGTGAAAGGACCATCTGGATCCACAATCATTCCAGCAGCAGCGTCAGAGACTAACTCTGCTGTTGTGATTCTCCTGCAAGAGGAAACGGTGTTACGTTAGACCTCCATGGCGCTCTCACCTTGCAGCCTTCGCAGGCGTGCACGCCGTAGTGGTATCCGGAGGCGCGGTCGGCACACACACGACACTCCAGGTTCAGCGAGGTAGAGGAGAACTCCTCTTGCCCGGCGACTGCTCCATACACACCTGAGGACGGACTGGATGCCGGCGTCAGGGCATCTATACGAGCCAAACACACACACACACACACACACACACACACACACACACACACACACACACACACACACACACACACACACACACACACACACACACACACACACACACACACACACACACACACACACACACACATACACACACACACACACACACACACACACACACACACACACACACACACACACACATACACACACACACACACACACACACACACACACACACACACACACACACACAAACACACACACAAACGAAGGCAAGAGACATAGAGAGGCAGCAGTGGAGATATATATAGAGAGAGAGAGTGAGAGTAAAGAGAGTGAAAGAGAAAGAAAGACAAACAAACAGGAAGGAAAAGACAGAAGATAATTAGTGTGAGCAGCGCTGCTGTAGTCAAATATCACTCTCACAAAACGCCACCTGGGGCCTGTGTGTGTGTTTTAACAGAGGGAGGCCTGATTAGCCCTTAGCACTGCCAAGTCTTGCCGTTGTTGTCTGGCAGATGAGTAAGAGTGGAAATTCACTGATGGCAGCGGAGAGAGAGGATAAGAGTCAGACCTCTCTCCGCTGAGCGCAGGCATGCCTAGTGCTCCACTCCGGTTCTATTAATACTCAACGCTAAACAGCACAACTTAGCCACAAACACCAGCTCTTTTATTTATGGAAGAACTCAATCAAAGTCTGGATCATTAGTGGACCAACTACTGTTTGTGTAACTGCATTTGGAGATATGGGACGTATGTGTGAACAAGTAGTCCTGGCTGCTTCTCATTCAGCTGAATGTCTTATGATGGGGTGAAGGACAGCAGGCCAACATTGTAATTCTTTGTGTTGGAATGGACCACCTCCATTCCATTCCATTCAACAGCATGCAAGCAATCTTTTCATCCCACAAAATTATGTTGTTGCAATTTCTTGGCACGTGTTTAGGTGTTACTACATATGACAGCATTTACATAAATCAAAGAGCACCAGTAATAAATGGTAAAAAGAACTTCAAATCTGTATTTCAAATGGCCTCTGTCAAACCAAATCTTTCAGAATCAGAGCAATACTCACAGTGGCATATGTGCTGCAATATAAAGCCTAAAAACTTGGATGTCTTATTGGTAACTGTTGTGAAAAGGTGAGGAATGCTCATATTCCCATTTGACTTAACACTCACATCAAATTTGTTAATAATAATATTAATATTTTTTATTTGATTAAAAAGGGGACAGTGTTTCCTGGAGAGTATCTCAATTCAAAATTCCTTTTGGCAGAGAAAATAGGTCAGACCGTCTCCTAGGATACCAGATAACATCTAACCGAAGAATCTCTCTAGCTTAGGAGTTGAAAGGTCAGGGGTCAATAGCTAACCACTAACAAGCTCACCAAGGGCAATTAGAGGTTAGCAGAAGACTTATGTCTGGGGCTTAGAAAGAATCCAAACAATGGACAAAAAATCTATTTTTATCCCGTACACATTTACTGACATATTATGGGATTACTTGCATCTCCTAACTCAACTGATCCCCAAATGTAGCAAAAACTTCAATGTGTGTTCAAAGTTCAAAGGGTCATGACCCCATCTAACAAACATGCAATGCATGTAATACAGTGCTTTGCTTTAGATACAGAATGTCAGGCTCAATTATAGTCATATAGTTAATTAGCTCAATAAGAGTTTTATAGGCTCGCCCTAATTACGCAACAGGTGAGTTAATGTACACAGATGGACACTGCTTTTAGACATGTGTGTGTCAGAGCTTTCTGGAAAGTCACATGTATGCTATTTAAGACTAGTTATCTTGTGAAAAATGAGAAAATACTGCATTTGTGACATAGCCTCCTGGCCTACATGATAGTTGTAATGGCACTGACATACATTATTTTGAGAGCATGAGAGGTTGTTTTCATTGTTGCTACATTGATTTTCCTGATCATTGAAGTGATAGGCTGAAAGCATGAGAGAGTTTCACTTGTTTTTTTCCTGACAGTTGAAAACAAGACTGTTTCACACTGAGGTTTCAGTAACCTCAATCAGAACACAGGAAGTTTTAACCTACATAAAGAAACCACATCTCCAGATCCAGGTCCAGATTATAACCGTCTGTGTTATATCATGTATTTGTGTCAGGCAGTCATATTGAAATTTCACCGGTTTAGAGTGTATCATTACATCCCTAATTTGTGCTATAGCCGTATTTGTGCTATAGTCATTAATGAAATTATCTATGACAGTTAAACAGACTAACTGGGAGAATCATTTTTAAACCAAAAGCTTTATCTACAGTATAATACCTCATACAACTTTGTATAGACTGGTTGTGGTGTGTGTTCTGTCAACTGTGCAAAGAAAAACGGTGTGTGTGTGTGTGTGTGTGTGTGTGTGTGTGTGTGTGTGTGTGTGTGTGTGTGTGTGCCATTGGGAGTAAGGGAACCCACCCAGCATGGTGGAGCTCTCTGAGCCGGAGCCCAGGCTGGAGGACTGGTACTCGGGCACGTCGAAGGAGCTGAGTGCGTCGTCGTCAATGGACTGGGAGATGTCCTGCAGGTCCTCCATGCTGCCCATGAAGTCCCCACACAACGGGCTGCCCAGCACCGACTCCTCCAGAGGGGACGGCGGGCTGTAGTGGCTCTCCATGTCTACCATTATGGTGGACAGGGCCAGCAACTGGGTCACTCATCAGACTACAAGACAGACAGAGAGAGAGAGAGAGAGAGAGAGAGAGAGAGAGAGAGAGAGAGAGAGAGAGAGAGAGAGAGAGAGAGAGAGAGAGAGAGAGAGAGAGAGAGGGAGAGAGAGAGACAGAGAGATAGGGAGAGAGAGAGGAGAGAGAGAGAGAGAGAGAGAGAGAAAGGGGGAGAGAGAGAGAGAGGAGAGAGAGAGAGAAAGAGAGAGAGAGAGAGAGAGAGGGAGAGAGAGAAAGCAAGAGAAAGGGGGAGAGAGACAGAGAGAGAGAGAGAGAAAAGGAGGTAAAGAAAAATAAATCATGAAACAAAAGACCAGGCATCATAGCTGATTACCAATATATCACAGAAAACAACAATTCTGTCCCCAAACAACTTCTTGATTAACTGGCGATGTCAACACACTGGACCAGTTCCATTAGGACTGTTTCCCATCACGCAGATAAACAGACAGGAAGGCAACGTAACGCAAGTCAGCAACGCTCCTGCTGAGATTACGGAGCTGATAGAGGAAATGTTTTATTACACTGAATTATTATTACTCCATTAAGGCCGGATGGCTGCAATCACACGTCAGTGGCTGCCAACACAATATTATGGGACTGCTGCTCCATACGTATTGAGTTGCGTTGGAGAGAGAGCGTTGTGCCTTACTTCACAGGCCCCGAGGGCCTATTCATAGACCACTCCCCTCCACAAATACACACTAGCAATCACACGCACATGTGTACACACACACACACACACACACACACACACACACACACACACACACACTGCGTCACTGAGGTCCACTAATTAATGGCATAATAGCCAGTGATCCTCATGGCACTAACGCTACAGTGGGTCATAAGGACAGTGGAAGCCTAGCCTACAGCCCAGTGACTGCCATGTGCTCCACAACACTGCACAGCGCTCCACATACCAGCACCAGTAACATGATCCCTAGACACCAGCCCCCCACCCCTACCCTACCCCCACCCCCATCGTCATCAACGGCCAAAACTGGGCCCAGCTGTAACCCTGCACACTTGACAGCAAGCCGACTCTCCAGAAAAAAGAAAGAAGGAGAAATGAACGAGGGATTTGGGGAGGAGAAATGAACGAGGGATTTGGGGAGTCAGTATTGACACACCACACCAGGCTCACTGATTAGTATGAGTTTTTTTTTCTTTTTTTTCTTTCCAAATGATTCACTCTGAATGCCGTTCTCGTCGTGCTGTTGGCTGATAGCACTGTTATTAACAAGCGTGCTTGCTGATGGCTTGTCTAAGTTAAATATTTATTCCACCAAGGATGACAATCAAGAGCGGAACGCAGCACGTGGAACATGGAACATGGAACGAGGAACGTCCAGCAATCAGACACTCGTAAAAAGTCATGTATGGAATGTAATGAGTGCCAAAACGTTTTTCTCAATCTGCTACATCTGCTTGATGTACTTCTCTTGCCCACACAAACATGAAGCACAGCATGGAGTGGTGAAATGACAGTGGCTTGGTGAGACAGTCAGTGACAAAAAGCCCCCTTTTATAAAGAGCCCACTGCATCCAATGTAAAAGCCTAACGAGAGCTGGACTGCTGCTTCCAAAACATAACACAGTGTGTACAGTATAATGTGTTTATGTCAAATCTGTTTGGACAAGTGGACCAAGTGGAATTCTTGACATCTTTACTTCTTTCCCGAAAGTATCTCTCACTTAGTTACTGTCACTTGAACCTCAATGAAAATGAAAATGAGTTTTTTGAAGAGGAGTCCAGCAGGCAGAGAGTAATTATTCTGGGGAAATGTAAATGTGAGACACAATGACTGTATGATGATGATGATGACGGAGAGGGAGAGTGAGGGACAGATAGATATATGGATGGACAGATAGTGAGTGAGATGGAGAGGGAGAGAGAGGAGAGTGAAGAATAGATAGATGGATGGACAGATAGTGAGTGAGATGGAGAGGGAGAGTGAGGGACAGATAGATAGATAGAGGGACAGATAGATAGATGGAGAGTGGGAGAGAGAGGGAGAGTGTGTGTAGGGCCTCCCAGGGGAACAGCCAGGCTTTGTCCTGCAGGGTCACAGCGGCTTGGTGGCAGGGGGGAGGCAGTATGCACTGACAAAAACATAAACACACACACACACACACACACACACACACACACACACACACACACACACACACACACACACACACAGAGACACTCACAAATACTCTCATATACACAGCGACACACACACACACACACACACACACACACACACACACACACACACACACACACACACACACGCACAGACACTCAGAAATACTCACACACACAGCGACCCACACAACAGGACGCACAAGGTCACCCAGCAAGCCGGCGTAGCTCCTAGTAGGGGGGGAAGGGCCGAGTGTGTGTGTGGGGGTAGGGCCGCCATGCAAGCACACAGCCCACGATTAGACTGCTGGGATTATACCACAGACACAACCTGCAATCCAGCGCGCACACACACACACACACACACACACACACACACACACACACACACACACACACACACACACACACACACACACACACACACACACACACACACACACACACACACACACACACACACACTCCCATAGTCTGCATGCACTGCTCACCAACCATCCCCCAGACAGCGAAGGGATATCTTTACTCCAGACACACAATCACACAACTCAAGTGCCACCACTGCTCCACGATCCCAATCAGGGCCTTTTACACTAGGGTTAGGGTTAACCCATAGAACCCATAGAACCCATAGAACCCATAGAACCCATAGAACCCATAGAACCCATAGAACCCATAGAACCCATAGAACCCATAGAACCCATAGAACCCTAACCCTATACTGACTACAGACACCATTTGCCTCCAGTTCCAGTTCTGGCTTACAAGTGAAAGTGCTACAATGTAGCCAGCTCCAAGCACCCCCCCACCAACACCCCTCAACCCACCCCAAGGATAGTCTGTCCTCATTCGAGAGGGCAGTTCGGGGAAGGAGGAGGAGGGGTCATTCATTCAGACTCCTTAAGTCTCTCCACACATAGAGAACAGAGCTCTTGCGTCAGCTCATAAAGCAGTCAGCGGCCGGGCCGGGCCCTGTGATGAACAGCCTCTTCTGGTCCGAGCCTAAAGCCTAAACGTGACTAAAGAAGAGGCCCCCTCCTGAGACAGGACCAAGATTCCTCCACTACCAGAAAAAAAAAAAAAAAAAGCACCCAACCACGCCGGCCGGCCAGCCGACACTTCCCAGACACACACACACAATGTGGCGTGACATGGAAAGGCTTACACTAGGCATGCACCACTTTACATACTACAAACGAGAAACAACCCGGCAACGAGAATAAACATACTTCAGGTAAAGTGACCCAACCAGCACATCACCTTCATTCTAAAGAGTGAAGAGGCTTGTGTGTAATTCCTGAGACAAACACAGCCTACTTTCAGTCATACTCCAAATGACATACTGTACTCACCAGGGCATATTTTCTTAAGCAACAATTGTGCAAAAAAAGTTATGCAGCTAAACTGCAGTGCACAGGCTCAGATGGTGCGGATATGCTTGAAGCTAAACTTGGCTTTGCAACAATGCATGAAGAACAAACAACAGCACATAATTAAACCTAATCTTTAACAACACACTTGAGCTGACATGTCATCTGTAGGCATTCCGGTAGGTTCCTATTCTCTCTGTTTGGTCGCTGTGGATTACTTGCTCTTTTCCGGCACCTGTTAATTACAACACAGCTTGCTGGAAATCCCTCACAAGTGGGATCAAGTGGGTTACACTACCTGCAGTGACATTTCCAATCGCATTTGCACCAACACACTAATGACCGTGTCTCCGATCGCTTCATAAGCCCTTGGACACACACTCTGCTCGTCCCTCCGTGGCGGTGTTCCTCCCAGGGTGCGGATGGAGCCCCGTTCTGTTCCCCCCTCTACTGCGGCGTGGATGGAGCCCTGTTCTGTTCCCCCCTCTACTGCGGCGTCTGTTCCCCCCTCTACTGCGGCGTGGCTCATGGAGTCTCCATGCTCTCTCAGGAGGGGAGGCGCGGGGGTTAAGAGTCTGAGTTAATGTTCAACAGCTCTGTGGTGGTGGTGGTGTGGTAGGGGGCCGACGCAGCGCCCCAGTGGCTCCCACACACATGGCCTGAGAGTGGGCCGTCCCTCACAGAGGAGGGGGAACCATGGGACGGCCACACGGTCAACATGTGACACGCCTTCCGTCAGTCCGTCCGTTTCACCTGCCAGGTATTCAGAGACAGCTATGGCGTGTATTTGTGTGTGTATGTGTGTGTGTGTGTGCAAAGAACACGCCAGACACGTTAAAATAACACAAACACACTCTCACAAACAAACAAGCACACCATGCCTACCAATCAAATAGTATGGACTGCTCTTATCGCAGTGCAGCGGTCTTTAAGGCCGTAAGTAGTAAACAAACCAGGTCCAGGTACTTGACTTGGGGGGGGAGGGCTTTTGGCTGGGCACAGGGCACAGGGCCTCACACTACCCCACTTAACCTACATTCCCACTATAGGCATGGGCACTCATGGTCAGGCAGTAGCCTATCTGATGGAGCGCTTGGAGTCTGTCTCTGAGCTCTGGGCATGGTTTAGTGGAGTATCCTCTAGCCTGGGCACAGAACGATCAAAGCATTTCGTTTGTTGGAAATATGTCAGGTCTGTCCACCTCCGCTTGGGAACAAGCAAACCACAAGCCATATTTAAACTGACCACTTGATTCTATTAGGCTGTCACCGTAACTGATTGCTGTTTTGTTTAGCTGAGTCATATTGGACAGGCAGGCACTGAATAATACTGGGATGTACAGTAAGTGTGTTACTCAACAGACTCCATCTGAGTTCCACTGTAAAGAGGCCTTTAAATACTCCGCAGGCGCTCCACTGGGAGTGAGTGAGTGCTGATATCATATCACTACTCACTACAACTACTTGCTATTGGGTGGCAGGCAGCTGAGGTTCATGGGCAATGTCAACACACAAAGCTACTGTACGCCTTGAGAACTTTCAACACTGCCGCTGAAACCCTGTTATGGCTTTGCACAGTGAGTCACAATTAGAATGTTATGCTATGCCTCAGTTCTTCAGTCAACAACATCAACAACTCAATTATGTAGGCTCTATCTTTTGGGAGGCGGAGAATATCTATCAAGTGTGAACACTGAAATTGCTGTTTGCCATTCTTAATTAGACTGCTGTGCTGTCCTCACACGGAGATGTCTACTACCGGACATCTGCAGAGGAAGTATCACTGACACAATCTGTTCTGAAAATAATATGACTGCTGACTTTGCACATACTGAAATGAGTCAATAAAATAAGGAGGAAAAAACAACTGAAACACATCTTTCAACAGCCAATCTTTCACTCGGGCCCTCTGTGACTTGAAGCAAAAGCCCATATTAGACGAACACCTAAAGTTCAGTGCTGTGTGCTTGCAGGCCTGGTTTCACAACACTGCCCTCAGGGCTCCATTATTTCAGCTCATCAGCTAGCCAGATGAGTGTTTCACAACATCACTAATTAAACTGAGACACAAGGAAGACAAATAGGGAGACAGAATACACACACATACACACACACACACACACACACACACACACACACACACACACACACACACACACACACACACACACACATACACACACACACAGTGGATGGACCTGACGCCACCTCTCTCTGACTTTCCTTGTCACTGACCATATAACAAATGATCCCCTCATAACAACCTGCCAGAGCTGTTTACAATTGAACCAAAAGCAGTCAGTCAGTCAGTCACTAATCCGCTCAGTCTGTCCCTATCTGTCTCCCCCACACCCATATCTTCGCTCACAAACACACATACTGTAGAAGACGCACACACACACACAGGCTCAAGAACCATGCTGGTCGGAGAAAAGTGCCACTGTAGCCATTTTGTTTCTTTTATTCCTGTAACTTCTGCTCTTTCAAGCTGTGCTTATCTCAGCCAAACTTTCCATATCTTTATTCTCCAGATACAAGTGAGGATATTTTTCCCATCTCTCTCTTTTTCCACTTTATAAACTTTATACATTTTCATTTAAATGAGCATGAGGCCCGTACAGTTTGGCCTAAGCTGAGCTTTGCTAAGGGTTAGACCGGGCTACTTCCAGAGCCAGCAGAGCACACAGCTGCTGATTTCTAAACGGGCACCAGGATCCAACACAGACAAGCATTTCAAAACTCTCAAGTTAGATCCAAGCTGCCGGGTCGTATTGGTGAAGTGATGGACTGGCGGTGAGTGGAGGAAGGCTGGAAGAATATTGCTTCACCTCATGAAACACTTTGGCAAGTTTCCTCACAAGCAATTTTATGACTAGTTGCAGAGTCTGTAACCTAATGTACGGAAAGACAATGCCGCCAAGTTTGACAGATTTACAATAGAGTGCAATTACAAACTCCAATCCCTTTATTTGGTGCAACAGGGTCAGCTGATATGAGGTGTGCATCCTGTAAAAAGTTTGGCCCCCAAAGATGGCATCTACAGTGCATCCACCAGACTCCGCTTCCCCACGAAAGACGTGCGGCTCCGCACTCTCACCCAGCTGCCCCCTATTCTCAGCCTGAGACGAGCAGCTCTGGCACCAGAGCCAGGGGCAAAGACGGGACAGGAGGGCAGCCAACGTTCTCTGCCCCTGGGCCGGTGCCAGTCCCTCGCAGCGGCTAAAAGATCACCTTACGGTCTTACCAGCGAAGAGACAGACAGACAAGAGGGAGGATGCTTGCATGTTGACAAAATACGTTGCGGACCACACTGGTGCCTACCATGAGCCTTGCTTAGTTTTGTGTGTAAAGAAGAATCACAGGAAGTCAAGTCAGGTTCACGTACAGTACCTGCTCATGTTAGATAAAATAACTATGTTGTAATAACGATACTGATATGGAGTTCAGACAGAGGACTTCTCAAGGCATACTGTACTTTAAAAATATCTTTTAATGCCTGTGCCTTTATAGGCCCACAGTACATAAACAGTTTTCCCTCTGTCTACACAGTCACAGAATAAAAACATTTTAAACACAACAAATGAGCTTTCCTCCCCTGAAGGATTACCGGCCCGCCGGCATGCGTCTGTGAACATGGAAATCAATGAGAGTGTTTTTCGGTCTCATTCCACTGTGACTTTGTTTAACGCTCATCGGCTCAGGAAACACACTGTGAGGACAGAGTGAAACGGCCCTGGCTGGCTTCTCACTCTCAAAAACAGCTGCGCAGCCCCCGTTAGATTTTCCAGTGCGACATTACCCTGAGCACAACCCCTACCACCAACCCCCCCTCCCTCCCTCCCCACTCACCCCCACCCCCACAGCTCCACGCTGCCAAGTTAGGCCAAGCATTTGAGGGGGAGGCATTTCAGATGACACCGATCAAATCGACCCCCCTCGTGAGCGCAGCCCCAGAGAACAGCTTTGTTGCATTGCCACAGACGAAGGAGAGCTTTGCCCTTGATGCCAAGCAAACGAGACCTTCTGTTTATTCCCTGTGTATTCTCAACAAACCCAGGCCTGGTCTGGTGCCGTGTGCTATGGTCCCTTTAGGGCCAAAATGACATGGGGTTCTTCCAGGTGGTGGAGAAAAAAAAGTCCAACCTGTGTGTGTGTGTGTGTGTGTGTGTGTGTGTGTGGAGGTAAATGTAGATGGAGAGAGCCGGCAGGTCAGAGTGGCCCTGCTGCTTGTGTTGTTTAACCTGTGAGGCTGATTCCACAGCAGGAGGGCTGGCACAGGTGGCCAAATCTAAGGCCACCGTTGTTCACTGCTAGCCACAGCGTGAAGAAGAGTAGAGTAGAGTAGAGTAGCCAAGCCAACCTTTGGAGTCAGACTGGGCCTGAGAGCAAACACCTTTAATTACCCCCTTGAGTCCTCAGCACAGTCACCGTTGCCAGACGCTTATGGCGCTTTTCCATACAAAGTACGAACTCAGGCTTCTACTTTACCCAACTCTACTCGGTTTAGTATGGTTCCATTCGCATTTCCATTACAAAAGGTGCCCAAACTGGTGGATAGGATAAGGGGCATCACACTAGCCAGACTAGGCTAAGCAGGCTACCACCAGGCTGCTTCATTACTAACTAAAGTGTGGGTTATCATTTATATTCACTGGCTGTCTTCAAAAGTCAATGAATTAGAAAATCATCCTACAATGCTGTACCCTCATCAGGGTCACAACATGAATGAAAAATGTGAGAGCATGTGAAATAGTAGTGGGGGAAAAAAACAATGTGGTAGCATTTTCAGCCATTATGAACCAGTAAGAAAATCTTCTAGTTGCTCTCAACTGTCACTTCCTGATCTGTCAGGAATGCATTCTTGAGGGTTGCAGCATAGTTCAGAAGCTGTGTGGAACAAGCCCAGAAATGAGAGGTTTACATTCTGCATGGCAGGCCGGCTCCCTTCTCTGCAGAGTGATAATGTTACAGCTCGGATGTACAGAAAGGGCTTTTACGAGCCAGGCAGAAAACAGACAGCCCGGCCGGCCCAGCCGACATGCGCAAAAGCAGTGAGCGAGTGGGGGAAGGGTTCCTCGAACGGACGGACGGGCGGATGTGGCAGCGAACGGCTCATGGAGGGGTCAAACTCTTTCGCCAGTCCGACTTGGACCCGTGCCACCAACTGTTGCCCGGGCCAAAGTCTCAGGGGTCCAGGGTCAGAGGGTCAGAGGGCACTAAGGCTGAGCTGAGCCGATGGCACAGGACTGCAGTGTCTCACTCTTTTATCATTAGCTCTCCCACAATCTCCTCAGAGCTGATTAGCATAAGTCTGTGTGTGACTGACTGGGGCTCAGTCACTTAGGCCAATGAAGATGTCACAGACAGACGGTGAGAGTGGCCGAGGGCCCTTGGAGAGGAGACTCACAACCGCGGGGTGCCTGTATGTGTGCGTCTGTGTGTGTGTGTGTGTGTGTGTGTGTGTGTGTGTGTGTGTGTGTGTGTGTGAGAGAGTGTGAGAGAGTGTGTGTGTGTGTGTGTGTGTGTGTGTGTGTGTGTGTGTGTGTGTGTGTGTGTGTGTGTGTGTGTAAGCTTTATACCAGATACTGTAAAACTATGACCAATACATCTGTGTTTACATATGAACAAGGGCCCCCTTCCCACAAAGACCCAGGACTGTTTGGGGTTACTTGACCCAACTGTACAGGGCAGCTGACTCAAAGTCACGCCGGTGCTCACAAATATAAAAACAAACAAACACGCACACATACTAAGACACACATGCACAAATAAGCAAACATCATTGTAGGCAATGTGAAAAGTCTTGACAGTGCTGGAGATATCTAAGAAATCTGGGAATAGGGTTTAGTGAGAATACTCCTCTCTTACCACACACCTGTGAAAGATTTTGTGCTAAAAGACTGTAGCTCACCCTCCACAGGAAGTAGGGCTGTTTGCTCTCAAAGAAAGCAGCCAGGTGATAAACCCCAAAGAAAGCGGCTGTTAACTCAACCTGAAAATCCTGTTTCAGGAAAAGCAAGACCAGAGAGCCCTCCCCCCATTCCTGTGTGTTTCTGAAGATGGCTTTGAGAAGCCAGAGAGTGATTAGAGGTCTCAGGTTCCAACACTTCTACAGAGAGGTTAATGCAGTAGCCCACAACACTTTAACACGGAGAAGCTATCGCATGAAGCCACTGATTTCTCAGATGTAAAGATCTGTGGCATCTTTTGTGGTTTCTGCATTAGGACAGTGGTCTTGACACCAATGCTGCAGAGCTCACATCTGCAATCAAATAGCCTTAAGGCAATGTAAACTTGGTAAAGAATACCAAAGCAAAAAAGACAAAAGACTGTGAAGTCCATACACACAACAGTCCCTGTTGGTGTCAATACCCTTAGAAGCCCCCTAAGAAGGGCTCATTTACCCATCTAAGAATGTAGGGCACAATCACGTACAAGTTGGGAAGTGAGGAAATGAACCAAATTAAAATTCATGGCTGGTTTTCTCATTACTGCCCTCAACATTAATCCCTATTGAGTTGACACTCAGTTCGGGTACATTCTGAACACGAGAATAAAGCAACAGCTTTTCAAAAAAGGATACTCTCTGCATCTGAGTCTTAAATTTGGCCCAAAAGCAAATGTGCAGAGTGCAGATGTGTGCTGAACAATGAAACCCTCGACCTGTTAATATCTAGGTCATTCCTTTATTCTCTGGCTAGTAGCTAACCTGCTGGAGGAAATGAGAAAACCTCGCTTCTCCTTCACAGCCTGCAGTGTGGTTTGGCTAAAACAAAAGTTAGCGCTTACATGCTAATGTTAAAAAACAACAGAACACATCACTTGTGTGAAATGGCTGTGATTTGTTCAGTGTTTACCTTTCCAGTGCGTCTGTGTTTGCTATCTGCATGGAGTAAACAACCCAACAATCACTGTAGCTCTCTGGATTAAAAGGAAATCAGACCATATCTCAGCAGCTTTCCCTGAAAGATTTGTCTGCCTGACTGTGGGCCAAAGCCAGAGTTAAAGTTGGACTTTTGAACTGTTTGCAAATTCCACGTCATCAGAGCCATGACAACATGAAGTTGTCTGAGGCTGGGTTATGTAAGCATGTATGGACCTACAAGCACATGTGTGACTGTTCAGGTTATTAGAACATGAAAACCTTGTAGAAGGTATGATGGCAGACTTTATTAAATGAACAACTGCTCATGTTAAACCTGCACTAAAACATGGCCCATCTGCAATATGCAAATAACACAGTATCTTTCTCTCCCTTGCAGATTCCAAAGCAGAACTATTAGGCTAGAATAATTCATAGCTTTCACTGGAAATGTTATGAGAAGCCTGTGGAGTTTGCAGCATTCCCATTGCTGAAGGAACCAAGACAGGTAAGGCAAGAAATGGGTCGTGTTTCAGTCCCCTAGATAAGAATCCTGCATACTTTGACATGGTTGTGCTGGCAAACTCTACTCTTTTCTCACAGAAAAAAACAAGGGTTCCAGAGTGTACTGAAACACCAGGGGCATAAGGCACATGTTTGTCACAGGACATTTTTGGGATTGGGAATTATGAATGGGAGAAACAGCTACAGCTCCATGCATAACCGGTTATGGCCGTTAAAAATAGGCTTGCTGTTTGCATGCTCAGAGTTCACAAACTTTTTCTGTGCTCCATTTCTCAGAAGAGCTTAGCTTTTTTTTGCAAAGCTGAGCCAAAAAGTGCTAAACGTGTGACTGCTTTACAAGTCGTCATACCACACTTTTGGAGAGGCTTGGAGAAGCCGTAGCTATTTCATGGCTGCTTACAAATTTCCTCTCCATGGAAGAGCAATTCCACTTTGTCTGAACATTAGCCTATAGCATCAAAAAGATCCAAAGGGAAAAGTTATCTTGGATATAGAATAGAATTTATAACAGAATCAACAGGAAATGGACTCCCATGGTGCAGCAGCCTCACTCCAAAGATCTGAAATGATGTATGTCATGGATCTAAGCGTGCGCCTGAGTTAAGGGGCGCCGCTGCGCTGGATTCGCCTGCTCGTCAGAAAAGCCTGGTCTGTGCAAAACACATTGGAACAATTTGCCGTGTTTAGCGCCTGTCTATAAGAACAAGTAAACATCACAATAAACTCAGGCCTGCAAAAGAAAACAAGGATTACAATTTGCAGCAGCAGTTTAAACCTGTGGATAGGGATAGTAGGCTACAAAGAAGAATCTACCCCAGCCACCACACACAGCTCTCTTTGCAAAAATGTAAAGAAAAGAATATTGAAAGGGAGCCCAAAGCCCAGACCTGAAAAAGTCAAACAGCCAGTTCTCTTGGGTCACAGGGTCATAGGCTGGGTAAAAAGCCTAAACCTACTTTTCATTGTTCTAGAGGCCCAAAGTCACAGGCCCAGAGCTCTACAATAACCCCATATTCATAACCTGAAGGTCAATGGGAACAGAGGGCAACTTATAGTCCATACTAGGTAAGGTCACTCTTTCAGTCAGACAGTCAGTCAGTCACGGCACTCAGACGCAGAAGCGCAGTTGTAAAGTATGGGCAACTGATGACAGATTCTGAGATGTTAAGATGCCTTCATCACCCAATTTATCCAGTTTTTTAAAATGAGCATAGGCCTATTTATTAGGCTATCTTGAGCTATTGCATGGTTTTAAAGCAGGGGACCACAAAGAAAAGTGTTTGTCAATTCAATGGCTATGGGGACAAGGATATCAGAATTGAACAATATCCCCTCACAGCACCTCTCACCATCCCAAGACCTGACCATGACCTTGTAGACCCCTGGGGAAAGACAACCACAGCAGTTTCACAACTTTCCATACAACAGTAAGAGGTTAGAACTTCATAGAAAATCCATGTTTTATTTCTTTTCGTGTCTCTACTGATATTTCAAGTGACACTTCAACTGTGCTATCCACAGCACTGAAAGTGCAATACAGACAAGTGATGAGAAAAATGTAACATAGCCTTGGCACCTGTTGAGTGTCTCTAAAATATTAGGTAGGGTCCCTGAGATATTAGGCCTATGTGCAAGAAATGAGATGCCACAAAGACATACGTACCATAAAGTCTCAGGTAAAACATGCCTGGATTCATAAGAAATGACAGGAAGAAGAACTTGTGTGGCAACAGCAGAGTGCAGTACAGGATATCGACAAAGCTACATGCGCAGGCGTGCATGCAAAAATAAACTAACGTTAGACCATAACAATGCCCGGAGACACAGTAGCTCCCAAAGTAATACGACAGTTACTGATCACAGATCAGAATCTTGGGACACTCTGTGGACACCAGATCCTCAAAAAGCAACTCGACTTCAGCATATGTTAAACTGTTTTCAAGATGTCATTAGATCTCTATGTAGCCATGCCATATTGCCTACAATGAAATCACAGTCGGTCAGTGAATATGAATCAATAGCGCTATTACCTTGCACTGCACAGTCCAGACCGAAGCTGCCATAATCGCCGAGAAACTCGTCAGCCTATGAGACTGTCAAAGCTGTGACCAGGGGGTGGGGGAACAAGAAGGTAAAAAAATCCCCTAACACACGTCCTTGTTTGTCTCCAATAGCACAGCTGCTGTCAAACTCTCTTTCCACCAGCCGCAGCAGGGCAGCAGCCGTGCAGCCCACCGCCCGGATGTGGCGTCATGAATGACAGACGAACAGAGGAAAACCCACACCCCCTGACACACCTATAGTTTCAGCGAATAGAAACGCATCTTCTTTCCCTAGAGCAGGACGCCCCCTAACATTGAAGTGACAGCAACTCTTTTTTTTCTTTGTCTTTGAGATGATTCATTTACAACGGAGAATTAATATTAATATGATTAAATTGTTTCGTAGTTTTGCCAAACATTTCCAGCGGGGGTTTTCATTTGGTAAGGCTATTTGAAAAGATTGGGTCACGTCAAGTGTGTGCCTCAATGCAATTTGATGACGATAAAGTTTTAATTTCAGAATGGCCTATTAGCTAAATTGGATTCTATAAAATGTGATAATTTTATGACTTTGGGCGATGCTTGGAGTTAAAAGGATTAGTTCTAGTATTTGCCTAATTACTATTATATGGCATGTATTATGGAGGCCTATCACAAGGTGCAAATTAGAGATAACCTTTTATGTCTAAATTATCAATATTCATTAGTAATAGGCTACATTTGCCAAATCAATATCACCTTTCAGTCCAGCATCTGTTGTACATTTCAGACCACTGAAAGATAGCTGGTGTGTTTCTGTATTTTCTGGGAGCAAGCCCAGGCATCCAAAGGACCACACCGGCCACGTTCCAGTTTCATCCCAGCCACGCACACCCCATGACAGGGTCGTGATCGGCTGTGTGCTCAGCATTCCCTGGAGCCGTGTCATGAGCATCGTCAGTGACCAGTCTTACAGATCTGGACCATGAACCACTGCAACAGCACCCTCTGAGGCGGACAGAAGTCTGGCCTGCTCTCGTGCTGTAGTCAGCATTATGGGCATCCCAAGAGGGGTTCATTCTAAGCCTGAAGCATGGATAGACATTTCACAACTCAAGGACAACCCTGCACATGTCCTCACTGGTCCTTTTGGAGCCAAGAACCAGCCATCAACTTTTAGTATTCTTCCTGGCCACTCTTCTATGGTGAAAGGATGTTTCTTCATTTTGCAATTGGGAATGAAATGTAAGCCTGTAGGGATAAATACATTACAGGAGCAGAGACAGGAGAACCCCAATTATTGGTCCAAAAAGAGAGGTTGCACATTTGCAAAAGCCTCTGTAAGTCAAGGATCTGGATTTTCTGGGCATTTTATATTACCATGTGCTCACAGTTCAGCTCACATGTGATAAGACTCCTGTATGGAAAACTGAGACCAGAGAGAAGGACGTGTGAAAGGGATTAGATGATTTACTCAGAAAGGCCACTATAAAAAGACGCTTCATTTTAAATATTCTTTTGGAGAAAACATAAGGAGGACTAAAGCTGTAAAAATGTCCTGTTGTTCCCGTCCTACCCATTCTATTTTTGTTCTGATTGAAACTTGGGAAGCCACTTGGGTGATATAATAAGTAATTCAGGATTTATTTGCATTGTGAGAAAAACAGACAAACCTGCTATTTCCCAGCTAGCATTACGACGCAGTATTTTGTTGTGTGACAGATAGCAGTGACAGACGGCGGTGTAGACTGACCATGTTACATTGTCATAATCTGGAGTCTGAGAGCCAGTCAGTCAACTTCCAGTAAGATTCTGGCCAAAGGCCTGGTCAGGCATTCTTTATGGGCCACAATAATTGCAGGTTTTTAGGAAAGACATTTCCTTCAGGTCCTAAATCTGGCTTTAAACACCATGACTCAAGAAATTCTATTCTTTCACTTGAGCAATTTGGTGCTGAGGTAAAGTGACTTCTGTCTGTCTATCCTCAACCCCTCAGAGTAATGGAGTTAGACAAAATTGTTTCAGTCAGAAAACAGAATTATACACGTTTCTTTTTGTCATGTTTTTCTCCATCCCATCCCATTTATAGGCCCATCTAAATAAGCTGCTGCAAATTTGCCATCAAACTCCACCCTCCTCTGTCTGACCACAACAGTAGCAGCAGATGGCCACTAGGTGGCACTCCCCTCCCCTTCATGAGTCAAAGAGTCGCCTGGGGGAGGAACTCCCCCTCACTGTGAGACAGACTATAAAAGCGTGAGACTGCTTCCCTGTGACAAGCTAAACACAGCGCCATTGTCTCGCCAGTTTTTAGTATTCCACTCAGCCGCCCCCGTCCGTAGGGCCAAGGTCCACGTCAATTCAACTCCACTAATCTTCCCAAAGTGAGTGGTGCTTGAGCCGCAGGACAGGAGGATCACTAACAGCAGAACCTTTAATCTCACATTTAACATTCTACAACAACACTGCCACCAACAACAACAGGTCCCCCACCACACTGGTCTCTTTGTGTGGGTCGTGGCAGAAAAATATTAGCAGTACTCATAGCGTGCCATGCTAATGTGAGCTGCTGTGCTCAGATCAGAAAGAGATTCTGTTGGTATCAAGCTAGAGGAGTAAATAGATTAGCAGACATTGGGGGCTGCCTTGATTATGTGACTCCCCTGACCCATTTTTCATCATACTTAATTACATTGTCCTCTTTGACCTGCAATGCCCCGAATTACACAACATTTAGAAGAATTTTGGCCCCCGCTGAGACAGGCATGTGAAATGTCTGGCTATGGCCAGAAAAACAGCCACTTCCTTCTTGCCAGTGATTAAAACAGGATTTTCACTCGTTTACAGTGCAATGGATCTGCCACAAGGATGACTGTTGGCACACCTTGGTTTTACTGCCTGATCAGATGATAATAATACAAGCAGAGACACAGTCCATACTGTGATAAGGATTGGTGAAAAATATCTACTTTTTTTGGCCTCCTTCTACAGTACTATGAGTATTTTAAATTTCACACTAACTCAATGCCTGCAATATACCGTAACAAGATAAAATCAAGACCAATCTTGCTTTTCATGTTATGCTTCTGTGATCAATAGCTTATAAAGAGAACTATCAAAGAGACAGTGTACATAAGACACCCAGCATTGTGCAGCACTGAAGTTGTCTCATCATATCATCTTGTCCAGTGTCTCTGTCCTTTTCTGCTTCACCACCACAGTTAAGGCAAGACTGTCTGTGTGTGTATGGCCTGAGTCAGCTGACGTCCTGACGCCGTGCACGGCCTGGTTCACTCCGTGGGGCACGCATCGCATCGCTTGTCAGACAGGAGGCGCTGGTGCAGGGAACCCTGGAAGCCTTCTGTTCTGTTCTGTTCTTGTCTTGTCTGGCCACTCCAGTCCCACAGGCCATGTAGCCATGCAGTGAACATCGCCTAATGGCCGTGTGTGCCGCGCGCTGAAGCCCATGTTTTATTTATGCTCTCAGGCTTCTGTCTCTCTCTCTCTTTCTTTCTCTCTCTCTCTTTCTTTCTCTGTGGTTCAGCAGTTAGCAGAAGCTTCTGACACTAAACGACAGGCTATAGGCCATTAGGATCGATAACACAAAGGGCAAAAGGGAAATAAGAACCAACACCAAGGTCTTAAGCAAGAATCAGTTGTTTTATTCATTCCACATTGTACATGCATGAGCAATTTTTGTGGACCGGCTAGCAGAGTGGAAAATGTAATTGAGTGGCTAACAGAGGGAATTCGGACTGTCCTACCTGCAGTAATGTCCCTGTCCCACACACATACATACAGTACATGGAATCACAGGTGATGATGGAGCACTGCTCTGGGAGCTGCTCTCTTAAAGACAGGCAGTCAGACAGGCATGGTGACTTTGCCTGCATCTGGTCATCCTCTTCCTCTGATGGACTTAGACTGCTGCTGCTTGTTGTCTGGCGTTGTATCGCTGCCCTCCAGGGAAGGCAGTAGGATGTATAGTTATCTCCTGATGGGGCAAAATCACTACCCTGAAACCACACAACCTACTACCTCACCCTGTGCGAACATCATTGCTTGCCATCAGGGAAGGAAGTACCAGTACCAGTCAATAGCAAATGGCCCATTGCCCTTAAGGTCTGGAGACGGAAGACAGAAAAAGCTGGGGCCTTTCCCTGCGGTCACAGGGGCCACACAGCAGGGCAGACAAATAAATGAGCATTCCTTCCTTCATTGTGGTTACCAGGTCACACAACTAAACACGTCGGCCAAACATGCTCACGTCTATTGAAAATGACTGGGCACTGCTTGCCTTGTCTCTCTCCTGATCAAGGTATTAGAATAAAGTTTACGTTGTCTCAACATTTGACAATGACCAGACATTTAATACAATACAATTATTATACAAAAGCAAATTGCATACATACTGTACAATGTTATGAGGTGGAATCACAACTCAGTTTTAATATCTGCAAAAAAGACACCATTTCATTTAATGTCTGCTAAATTCATTTTATATCAACATTTAGCTTTAAGTGGAATTGTACTGCTGGGAAGAAGGTTGGTCCATTAGTGATGACATCACAGCCACTTGAGGAAAGACAGTAAGTTGTATAGTTATCTGACAGGAAGGGTAGAACCCTAAAACTATACAACCTACTACCTCACCCCAAAGGACAGTCTTGGCTCCAGGCAAAGATTTTAGAATGCACTCTAAAATCTTTGGCTCCAGGTTCTCAGTCCAGTTGCTAGGTAGACAACTTCAGCCAGCTTCATTTAGACAAAGAAACATAACAACAAAAATAAAGAAATATAAAACATTAACCTTCACCTCAGATATGCTCCCAACTTTCCTCCTAGACGAAAAAGAGTTGTTCAGCTCCTGTAGGACGGAATAATTAAAATCAATGCTGATGATTTACAGTATACAACACAAACAGCCCACACAGTAGGAAACTAATACACAGAGTATTGCACAGGTGTACAATATGAGTTGATGAAATTCTACTAAAGACTAATTCTGAATAACTGTGACATTTAATATGAAGACTGGATGCATATGTATAATATAATATATAAATGTTTATTAAAACAATGAGATTTAAATTATTTAAGAATACAAATATGATTAAAATGATTAAACACAAACAGACTTTCAATGTGCAAAGTCATAAGAGTTTTTGAACAAGAATAAAAATGGTGCAGTTTAAAGTGAAATCTGTTTCTCTTTTGCCGAATTTGGTTCAGATATTTAGTATAATGAATAGTTCCTCTCAATCATTAAATGGAAAAATCCACAAGCTCGCTCAGTCTTCTTCCAACAATACATTGACCTCCCTCTCACTTCAAAAATCAACAGGGTCTCCTCCCTCTCGTCCAAACCAAACGCTGCGCGGATTGGAAGCAGTTCACTGAGGACACATTAATACCCAACTCACGCTTCCTGTGCGCCATATTACGCTAGATTGCATCTCTGTGCCTCATGTGCAGCGAGCATTTCTGCCTCTGCTAATGACTCTCACCTGTTCTGCTCTCCTGCGTGCCAGGGGGAGTAAACGCTCACAGATCACTCCGCTCTGCTCCGCTCCTCTCCAGATTTCCCCCCTCCCTCCTCCTCCTCCTCCTCCTCCTTCACACACTCTCCTCTGCACTCAGCACTCTTCCCTCTGCTTCGGGACATGGGGTCTGTGAAGGTAAAAGACAAAGAGTTGGGTTAGTAACGACACACAGCTCGGAAGATCACTGGAGATCACAGACGCACAGAAATACATACTTATGTGCATACATGTACGTCTTGTGCGAGAGAAACTTCTGGCACAGAACAAGATCTTCCTTTACCAGATTTGGAACCACTCTTGGAATAGCTGTGTACCTTCAATGTGTTGTGGAATTCGGACATGTTGTCTGTTATGAGGATGTGGCCATTACTGAAGCGCAGGGCTGGTTACAGTGTCATATAATAACTACAGTGTAATGCGCCTGACCATAAATAGGACCTGATATGGTCTGCTGAGAGAGTGTCAGTTTATCACTCTGTTTACCTCAGCTCTCCTTTCATTTAGAACTTTTCCCCAACTCTCTGCACGCTACAGTAGGACATTCACTGAGGGATGCTTTAGCAGAGATGTGACTTTGTGGATACTGTGAACTATAGAAATGGCAAACACCGCAGCAGCGGCAGCAGCAGCAGTTAGCCCACAGAAGCTTATGCAATCTGACAACCCTCTTCTCCGGGTGCTCAGTTGACACCTGCTCTCTGATTGGGCGAGCACTTATTCTTTTCTAAACGCAGCATCTGCTACTGATATCACTTGCTGCCTAGCTCAGCCAGTCGTGGGGTAGGTCAGCATCCCCTCATCCAATGGCTGCCTCGGCTAGTGGCCTGGAGTCCGGCCTACTTACTGTACAGCACACAATGCAGCTATGACACATTTCTCACTGCCTCAACCTCAATATCTGCAAACAGAATAGGTCCATGAAAGGAGATAAATATATATATATATATATAAATTAAAATATAGTTTTAAATAAATAAAAACGAAACAATACCTCTATGCCTGGGTATTTTCACTACACACTTTCAAGCAAAACATGGAAGAGTGTATGATGTCTACTCTCTGAGGCAGAACAAAGTATTACAATGCATCTGAAAATAGGTCAATTGTTTCATGTTGGCCCGGCAAGAATCTCTTGGTCAGTGAGACATTAAAGTACAGTTGAACTGGTTGACATGGGTGAATGGGTGAATGGGTGAACTGGTTGACTTGGGTGAATGGGTGAATGGGTGAATGAGTGAGTTTACAAGCAGTAGATAGATAGATAGGCTGCAGTAGCCAGTAGCAATAGGGGCTTTTCACATAGCATAGCATAGCCAGGCCAAAAGCAGAGGCTCCATTAGCTCCACTTTGGGACCCAAGCCCCCCACTCACCCCCACCCCAGTGAACACACACACACACACACACACACACACACACACACACACACACCCTGAGGTGCGAGTGGCCTCCAGCACGCTGCAATGGCACCATTCCCTTTGCCCCCTGGCCGTGTCATCAGTGGCGGCTGGCAGGCTCCCCGAGGCCAGAGAGGGGGGGGGGGGGAGTGCAGACAGGAGGAATCCAGACAGACGCACGGTGGCTGTGCTTAAATAGAGAAGCATTCCTCCTTTCACCCCACCACTCCCACCCCTCCACCACCCACCAGACAGACGCACGGTGGCTGTGCTTAAATAGAGAAGCATTCCTCCTTTTACCCCCCCACCCCCCCACCCTCCACCCTCCACCCCCTAGGTTAGCGGAGGAGGCATAGATGGCCAGCTATTTATACCCAGGGCCTGAGGGGGCGAGGAGGTCCTGTTACACGTGTGAGGGGATGGCTGAGGCCAGCGAAGCGAAGGGGGTATTCTGGTCAAAGTCAGACGGTGTGACCTCCCGACGACCTCTGGGGCTGATAGGGGGCCTTCATGGGGGATTACAGTATGTGTGTGTGTGTGTGTGTGCTGCAGAAGGGAGAGCAGTGAAGTTCCACTGCCTCACACACACACTCACATGCCTCACACACACACACACACACACACACACACACACACACACACACACACACACACACACACACACATATACAGCATGTAGTCAGATTTGAATAATACTAATAATAAATGTGTTGATGTTTAAAACACAAATGCATTCAGAATCAACACATGCAAACTACAACACACAAGTGCTGTACATACTACCAAATAATCATACGGAGGTGTCGTCCACATAAACACATATCAAAAGCTGGCCTTATCCAGCAGACCATATCAGGAGAGCAGCTTGTAAATAGCCAGGTGATATTCAATCAGCACCATCTTTAGAGGAGAAAAATTACTCCAGTTCTGGCTACAGCAGAGAGGACTGGACATAGTACAGTAAAATACCCCTGAGGTGAGCTGCAGACCACTGACTCCACCTCCAGCTGCTTTCTATCTCAGATACACACACACACACACACACACACACACACACACACACACACACACACGCACCTCGCACGCAAACATGGAAAAATACAACCTGAACACACTCACAAAACACGTACATACACACTGACAACCTGTAATTGCTTTTGCTATCGCTGATAGATATTCCTTTAATGTACACTGAAAACTGGGCGCTGTGGCTGAATGCCTACTAATCCACTGTGCGATCGACCTCTCTTCCCAACCGGCCCTGGATGGCCTATCTCGGACCCTCTAATTGACACTTGCTAGCTTGATGGCCGCCGGCAGTTCATGCTAAAGTAAATATGTCAAGATCAATAGCACTCTGGCTGCAAGTCTCTGCGGAGCGGAGCACAGATGGACAGAAGTGCCTGTGATAAAGGGATTATTTTGGCCAGAGAGGGCAGAAGGAGGGGGGGGGGGGGCAACCAGCGAAATCCGAAGATAGAAAGATGTCCGCCGCCGCATGTGAAATCACTCTTCAATATGAAGTATCATCATCTCTGCGCAAACTGTGATTTGATGAAGCGGGCTAACTGGAAAATCAAGCTATAATTTGTATACCAGTACATAAAAAAAAAAAAAGCTTGTACAGTATATAACATACATGAGCACATACATGCATAAACTAGACAACCTCAAGTAGGCTAAGTAAATATATGATCTAAATATATGACCTACTCTTTTGTTTTACAGTTATAGCCAAACTGGTCAACTGTTCTGGTCGTTTACCAGAAATATAAAGATATACCAGAAACATACGGTAAATATGAAGAATATTTTATCACATCCTAAAAATATAAGTCCTTAAAAAATGGTTGATTTTTAGAACACAAGTGCTTGACGTATAGTCTAAAACCCACATAATTCCACGATTGTAAAATGGAAAAAAAAACTCTGGCCTGTGCAAGATGGTTTATTTCTGAGTGACTTTGACAAGAGGCCACAGGGCCAAGTGGAAGACAACCAGGCGCTGAAAAGAAGCCCATTTTCCCATCCAAGCGCATTCAAAATCTTATCTCGATTCTTCCATACTCAACTTTTACCCTTCCAACTTATAAAAGATCCCTCTGAATGTGCACTGGAGTCACAATGAGAAACCCCCTTGCGAGCACTTAAAAGACAGTCAGTGCTAAAGGACATTGTTGTCCACAAGTGGCCACATTTTCAATTTTCAATAGCGCCAAGCGAGCCAAGCTTATACACCTGGTTGGTGCAAACACGGCAATTTCCCCTCGTCAGCGAGCGAGCGAGCGAGCGGGCGGCACCAGAGATGGGAAGCCCAGACCGTTGCAAGACTTCAATGCGGTTCTGTCGGGTTTAGTCATACGTGTCAAACAGGTGCCAATTCAGTGTGATGTATGACTACCGTATCACAGCTGCATCCTGTTGGGAGGTGTTCCGAGAGCGAGGGAGCAGAGTTGCCCCCCCCCCCCCTCCTCTGTACAGTGTGTTCATGTTGAATTCTGGCACAGAGTGGTGGCCAAACAGTGTGAGCTTGGAGCGGTAGACGCCAAAACAGCCTGGGTGGAGGCAGGCAGACCGGCAGGCAGGCAGGTGGGTGGACTGTTGGTCACGCCAAGACACAAAGACATTGTGCGAGAGCCACACGACTCTGCCGTGGCCTGGAAGACCCTGCCTGATTGAGACAAGTCATCAGTTCTGACATATTCTCCTGTACTCTACGCCCTTTCACCCCCACCCCCACCCCCTCCAACACCCAGGGCCCCCCACCCTGTGCCACCCGAGGGTCCTCACACTGGGGAGACAGAGGAGCATCTGTTGCTGGGTGCTATTTATAGGGAGAGCAGGGCTGGACGGACGCATAGCTCTACTATCTTTGAAAAGCTCAGCTGGAGTAACGAAGGGAACGGCAACCTTGAGTAGCGCATTAGCAGCTGGGAAGAGAGCTGCAGTGCGTCTCGCTCACCTGCCACCTTGGGGTGCTTGGGTAGGGGGTGACTAATGCCAAGCATGCACTTGCAATGTAAAATGCACCATGCACAGACAAGAGTGCAATGTGAGTCTGGGACATCGAAACATACAAGCTAAAATAAGAAAAAAATCATAGGGACGTCTGTTTTCTCTTAACATGTTAACCATAAAAATGGCCTCGTGACTGGACACATTTTACTTGAAAAATGTCGAGTTTGATGTGAGGGCACGATCGTCTTTCGCTGCCAGGGTGCCCCGTAAGAGTGTTTCGAGAGAGCAAAGTGACCACGCTGCGCTGCCATCTGCTCCAGAGAATCGTAAGCAAACGCGGACCCGCGGGAGGCCAACTCAACAATATCACTTCCAAAGGCCCGCGCTGGAAAATGTTTTGCTTGCTTTGGTCTCATGGTGGATGACATGGAAATTACTGGGTAATGGCCACTCTTATGCAATGTCATTCATAATTCATTCCACAAACACAATATGGATGGCAATGTTTTCTGTGCCTTGCTGGAGAGCAGTGGCGTTAGGGATAAGTGCACGGCTGGAGGCCAGAACACAGAAAGCAGAGTCTGCTGAAGCATAGAAAGTAGCAGTGCACAAAAACTGCATGCTTAAGAGACTGGTTGGAGCAAGGTTTTCTTTTTTCACCTAAATAAGTACCCATTAGCCCAGGCTAATATGGGTAAAGCTAGGTGATTATCACAGTCATGCTCACACCATAATTATCAGTAATGCATCACTCAAATGGGTAACTGTTATATTCAGGCTAGAATTTGTCAATTACAACTACATATCATGACAGCTAACAACCATTTCACAGTTAGTCTTGCACTCAAGTCATTTTTGGTGCAATTGCAGGTCCTTGAGATACATGCATATTTTAAGGCTACACTCTTTTCATTCTCACACTGCAGAGTGCTACGTAGCTTTCCACAAGCTAATCTCTCTGAGGACAGCAGGTCTGCTGGGTGTCCAGGCCCCCCCTGTTGCTAAGGCCTAGCGCGCTAGCAATGGCGCGCTCCAGTCCAGACCCCCTGCTCCCCTGCTCTTTTTTTGGGATCTATAAGCCATATGCCTGGGTAATCGAATGCTTGGCGCGGGGCTTGCGGCTGGTGCGGGAGGATGAAGGGGCTGGGCAGCGAGGCCTGGGGGCTCTTCTGCACTGTAAGCAGGTTAAGTTACGGGCCGGCCAGACTGCTGGGGGGAGCCGGGGGCAGTGTGTGCACGGTGGCTGCTGGTGGTGGGGGGCCGGGGGGGTTGGGGGGGTTGGGGTGCTGCTGGGGAGGTGGAAGGGGTGCTCAGCTTAGCTCTGGTCTGTCCAGCCCCTGGGCCTTGCCAGCACATTTTGCGCCAGTGGAAAAGAACAGTTTGTGGCTCCCCACCAAGGTCAGCTCTTTGAGACGAGCATCTGGGAACGGGCCAGGGCACCGCAAAGCCCGGGTTTCTTTTTTCTATATGCAGTCAGTCAGCAACAATTAAGGCTCTCAATAACATAGACCAGATCTAACAGTTTGATCACCTTTTATTACTTGCTGCCCTCTCTGACTACCACCTTTTCCTCCGTTTGCCCCAGAGTCCAGCTCTTCTTTTCCCTCAAATTTCTTCAACTTGCCTACTTCACTCTCACCCAGCTACCTAACAGGTTAGACAAAGGTATACAAAATGGAGGCTTGGAGCCTATCACACAAACAAATACACAGCCTTGGGGTCCAGGTCCAGTCACTTTTCATATATTTCATATATCACACCTGCCAAGTAATTCTCATTGGACTGACTTCATGATAGAGGAGCGGGGATTGGGCATCTCCTTCACAATACTGAGAAGGTATAGTTACATTTACTCAACAATGCCCTCCCCCTCCTACACACACACACACACACACACACACACACCCTGTTTATAATATGCCCCACTATTTATATTTACTGCATGGAAAACAGTTAATATTTCAAACACATGAATATGCATTCAAATAAGGATTTTAATTTATTTGGTAAACAACTTTTTACATATACAGTAATACTGAACGCCTTTCAGTGGCTTTGAAACCAAACCTGGAAGCTGCATCTTAATTTCAGTCATGAAATTAAAAGGAACAAACAAACAAACAAACAGGATATATGTTAGTTATGTATCCTAGCTCACTTATCTGTTCCTTCAGACTGTTAGATCTACTCTACTTTTTGTACAAGTAGAAATCCAAAGGACCTACCTGGCCTATTTACAGTCCCAATTAAAACACATAAAAAGAGGTCTACAATTACTATGACTTGACAAATATTACACACAGCTGTAGAAGTGACCCATAAAAATCACTCTCATGGACGTTCAGCTAAACTCAATATCAGCTTGGCCGTGATAATACTTGGCTCTTCACCCATGGCCTTGTCCTATCTATCGCCATAGCACCGTCAGTTTGACTGACATGACTGGCATTCCCTCGCGTGTGATATTATTGACGGAGCAGCACCCAATCTAATTGATATAACACAACCATTAAGCTACATCAAAATTGGCACCACTGCAATGCTCTTTAAGAACATAAAGAGGTTATAAGAAATGGTAAGACCACTGACATATTACATATTGACAATATTGCATATTACTGCAACCAACACCTTTAGCATTCGATCATTAGGCCTACCTTTGCGTCTGGTAGCAGTTTTATTTTTTGGCAACACAATCAGCATACTCATATAACAGCACACAGCACTTACTGCTCCCAAGCATGGCTAGCAAGGCTAAATCACTTCTCTCAAACAGACAGGAGGAAAATTAAAATGTCCATCATGCCTCTACTTACTGCAACAGCCCATTTATTCTTAGGGGGAACATCATAATCAATGGAGCCGCCCCATCTGGAGAGAATCAGTGTAGGAGGAACAAGAGGAATGAGAGAGAGAAAGAGAGAGAGAGAGAGAGAGAGAGAGAGAGAGAGAGAGAAGGGTAGAGAAAGAGAGAGAGAAAGAAAGAAAGAAAGAAAGAAAGAAAGAAAGAAAGGAGAGAAGGAGCTGGAGTGCTCTACTGCACCCTGTTTACTGATCACCTTGCTCTGCTGCCTCACAAGGAAACTGGTTAGAGGAGCATGCAGGGGCACCACGCCCTCTCTCTCTCCCAACTCCAAACTCTAGCACTGCACACTCAGCACCTGACACCAAAACAAACTCACTGTCCTCACTGTGTGTGTGTGTATGTGTGTGTGTGTGTGTGTGTGTGTGTGTGTGTGTGTGTGTGTGTGTGTGTACGTGTGTGTGTGTGTGTGTGTGTGTGTGTGTGTGTGTGTGTACGTGCGTGTACATTTCTGTGAGCGTGTGTGTGTATTTCTGTGCATGTCTATGTGTGCATGTGTGTGTTTATAGAGAGTAGAGAGAGAGAGAGTGTGAGTGTGTGTGTGTGTGTGTGTGTGTGTGTGTGTGTGTGTGTGTGTGTCTGTATGTGTGTGTGTGTGTGTGTGTGTGTGTGTGTGTGTGTGTGTGTGTACGTGCGAGTGCATTTCTGTGAGCGTGTGTGTGTATTTCTGTGCATGTCTGTGTACATCTGTGTGTTTGTAGAGAGTAGAGAGAGAGAGAGTGTGTGTGTGTGTGTGTGTGTGTGTGTGTGTGAGAGAGTGTATGCATACAGAGTGTGTAAGAGAGAGCCTGTGTGTCTTTGCATGTTACTTGTGTGAGTGGGCGAGAGAGAGAGAGAGAGTGAGGCAGCGAGTGAAGGGGGTCCGCGGACAGTTAATCACCATTAGTCCATCTGATTGGATATGTCCACAATTGCAGCATTAGGAGATGTGAAGGTCTTGCATTTTCAACTCGCCGAGGGCACCAATTACCATTCCCCATTTAACACTCGTTCTGAAGGGTGTTAATTCTGCACAAGGACACTAATTGCAGCCCAGTGGCTGCATGGCCACTGCAGCGAAGGGGGATTTTATATATAGTTTTTGACATTTACATTACAGTATTAGAAGCTGGCGAGATGCCAGTGTATTTGCCCAGTGAGTGGCTCCTGGGTTAGGCAGCAGTTTCCATGTACTGTAGGCCACCAAAGGGTATTTGGGATTTTGTTATTATTATCAGTGAGACAAGCTTGGCAGCACTACAGTCAGACATACTCATAAGCTACTGATTTGATTCCGCTCTGAATGGGCTTATATTTTTACACTTAGCCTACAAGCTGGGCACACTTCTTTATACTCAAATGACATAGGCCTACTGCATTACTGTATAATAATAATAATAATAATAATAATAATAATAATAATAATAATAATAAATACCTACATCTAATGCTGCAATAGGGATGATTTTGTTTTGAGACGCATTTTGACAGAAAGGTGGGAGACAAATATTTGCTGAGGTATAAGAAAAATAAAAATAAAAACAGCCCCATACAGTGTACCTCTAAAAACAAATTGTGACCATCAGAAAATGTCCCCAGCCAGCCAGCCAGCCAGCCCTACCCTCACTATGTGTGACAGCAAATGACTGCTTGACCTAATGCAGGTGAAAATGAGGCAAACCAAAACCTGAGTCATTTCCACCCGGCTGCTAACGGCTCATTAATGACATCCTGTCACATTAAAGAGATGCAGTAGTCCCACATGCTTTGCCCTTTGACCCCTTGAACCAGGAGCCCTGCCCTG
This sequence comes from Sardinella longiceps, assembly GCA_027497455.2. Lineage (NCBI taxonomy): Eukaryota > Metazoa > Chordata > Actinopteri > Clupeiformes > Clupeidae > Sardinella > Sardinella longiceps. The sequence goes on from JAODXP020000017.1 coordinate 20,948,902, forward strand.
CCCCCCCCCCACCTGCAGTAGTCCCACATGCTTTGCCCTTCTGACCCCTTTAACCAGGAACCAGGAGCCCTGCCCTGTCTCTCCCTGTCCCCCCCCCCCATGGGTTCCGTGCACACAGGCTTGGCTTTATAGACCTGCACGTCTGCCTTCTCCACATCCTCCTTAGACACACAATCAGTGCCAAGCACCAGAGGCACTATGCATCTATCTATATACTATTTTGTGTCCGTCCGTCTGTCCATGCCATGCAATTAGTTTGAGGCTATGTAAGGACATGTTTTCACATTGTTTATCCATTCCAAATTCCAACTTCCATTCCAAAGCTGTTGAGTGTTGAGTGCTGTGAGCTGGAGTCACTTCTGATGATAACTTCTGACTAATTAAGTGAGTGAGTGAGTGAGGGCAGGTTCTGGTGTGCTAGGTGAATCCCATCAAACAGAAACTATTCAAAAGTTTTTGCCAGACTTTTTCAAAACGGGAGTTTCTGCCTTTGTTGTGTGATAGTAATTATTATTATCAAATAAAATGTTTGACTGTTCAGTTACCAAAATGTAATTTGCAATAAAATCCTTCAGATCACTTAATAGGATTTTGACAGCAGCTAGGCCTATACAGTACGTCCAAGGAACTGACTTTCTTGTCACGCAAGACAGGTGCCTAATCCAAGACATGATGGTGTATGTTCCATACTCTAATGAATGTAAGCTTTTAAGCAGGCACACAGGTGGAGGGGGCATGATGTGTCACCTGATTATGAGAACTAACAATTATTCTCTTCTATTCCAAATTATTATTATTAGAATCTGACACTCACTTTTGTGAAGCTTCATTATTCCAGGAGAATGCCTAAAGAAGTCCATGTTTCTTTCATTTTGAACATTGAGAAAAAAGAGAAAAAAGACCAAAAAATCTCCAAAGCACCGGCAAAGTGATCATATTTAAGATATTTGTGTCATGCAATCCATTACAAATCATCCAAGATAGAGATTGTGGAAGTGATTCTGGGTGATGCCTTGTGACCAACTTATTCTTTTTTTTTTTTTTAATTCCCCTTTCCCCTCTTGTCCTCCCCCTTCATTGGAATCCTTTTGTTATGTTTGGAGGACAGGCTTGCTCTATTTATTTTCTAGCTGGAGTTATGTACAAAGACCACTTTTACTGTATACTCACAGAAAAGAATATAGACTAGCGAATTATTCACGGATATTCTGTCAATGTCTCCAGAAGTATTACGAGTTAGAAATCACTTAGAAACGCTTCCGCTTCTTTCGATCTCGGGAATAGGGAGAGGGTGCTCTTGGTGAACTTTGGAGCTATAAAGCAACTACATCATCCGACAGAAGAGTCCCCTGATCCAGTATTATGTCATTATTAGCGAGCACAGTGCTCCGCTTGAGCCGAGCTGCTTTTCATGGATAAATGGCGTCCCAGCTGATATCCCGATAAATGTGCTCAGAATGAAAGGGCCCACAATTCTCAGTGGTCAGCAGCTTGAAGCTGATGGCTTCCATGTGTGGGACTGCCCTGCATATGCTCCACTGCTCCAGAACTGGCCTGAGCTAAACACTCGTTTCACCCAGGGACGGGGGCCGGAGAGGGAGAGAGAGAAGGCGAGGGGAAAAAGATGAAGAGAGAGCGAGAGAGAGAGAGAGAGAGAGAGAGAGATTGCTACACCCACCCATTACAGGACTTACAGAGACACACTAAGAGTTGGATGTTTCCATGAGGCCAAGAAAGAATAAAATATGGGAAAGGATGAAGACTTGAACCTCTAAAATGTCATTTCCCTCTTAAACTTAAAAACCCACCCGTTAGCGTCCCTGCTAACAGCTATATTTAAAAGTATTATACTGTAACTGGGAGGCTGACAGGGAGTACTTGTGCTCTTTAGAAATAAACTACTACAGTATAGGCCACATTTACTTTACATTAAACATTTACATTGCAGGAATAATCCTGCATTTTACATACTGTACCAGGGTCCTATGGGATGTTGCAAAAGTAATGGTCTGATATCTGAGAGCTGTGCTGAGTACTATGAGCAAAACATACTGACTCACAGAGTATGAGCAGTACATACTGACTTCATCTATAAAGGCTAAAACAGCGGTACCCTGACACTGAAAAATGTTTGGACTGTGTTAATACATCATGAGAACTGGGTATGGTGAGTGGGTGGAACCCTACCATGAAAAGGATTATAGTGGGATTGAACGCTGATGTATTTCAGCAATGACAGTTTCTCATGTTTTGCCAAACAATGGAAGAGAATAATTATTACTTTTATATTACAGTCGTCAATTAAACTGCACAGATTTTGTAGGTGAAACTTACATTTAATTTCACTTACAACTTCCTATTTCCTCTCCTATAGTAAGGCTTACTTCTCCTATGGATGCATGTCACATAACCTGTCAATCCTTGACTTATTTTTGGGAATGATTAGTGCCTCACTGTCCACAAACACACTACCTTAGATACTCAAAAAATGCTTCAAACTACAGCTGTCCTCGAAAGACACACGCACGGACAATGGCCCGACTGCAATTGCCAGTGGGGCATTCAACTGAAGACATTTAATGACTTTCCCAACAAACACAACATTAATCACCTGATTGTGAATGTGCAAGCGTCATCTTTGTCACTGAGTCCTCTTTGTCCTCTGATACTGCATCACTGCACCATGTTTCTCAGGGAGCGCTGGAAACCTGAGGTCCATCACCACCATCCTGTGAAAAACAAGAAATGGAAGGTATAAGGAAAGGGATAAAGTGTCCTGTGCAGTTACACAATAGCCAAAACAAGGTGTAATGAAATACACATAACGCATAACAGGGCACATGTGCAATGCCACACTGCATTTCATGTCAGTTTAATAACACATTCATAACGATACTGACAGCACACTCTTATAGTGTAGACAAACATTTATAAATGCTTTATAGCCTACGTGTTAAACCTGGACTAACATAGAGAGATCAACCAGGTCAATGCATGTGGAATTAATAAAATGCATTTTTCCAATCTTGCTAAAAAATTATAAAACTTTTGGGAAACTGTGAATATCCGCATGCAGAGCTCTCTCTCCTCTTTTGTCTTTTGTCTCTCTCTCTACCTGTATCTCTTTATTTCTCTTTCTTTCTCTCTCTCTCTCTCTCTCTCTCTCTCTCTCTCTCTCTCTCACACACACACACACTTACAAAAATAAAAGAACATATGTATGTATATAATATATAAATAAGTGAAGAATATACAGGCTGAAGGACACCAGAACTGAACAAAAATTCTGGTGCTTAGCAAAGTCCACCAGAAACTGTGTGCCTTCTACTGTCCATCCCAGGAATGATCTTAACATCTCCAGCACAGTGCTATGTAATTACAGACACATAGAAGACATGATAGCACTGCACAACTACAACCACATGCACAATGCAGCTCCAACACTCAGTGGGCAACAGAGTTTAAATTCAAGTTCAAAATCAGTTTCAAGTTCCAGTTCGAGTTCAAGTTCGAGTTCGAGTTCGAGTTCAAGTTCAAGTCCGTTATTGTTAGATTGTTAAGTTGTGCTCTTAAAAATATTTTTAAAAGGTGTGCACTATGCTATGTTTACAAGTAAAATATGTACAGCGTACATACATTATTTATTTAGTATACTTCAGTAGATTTCTTAATATTGTACTTTTTACTATTAAATAAAGTTTATATTATTAAATGAATACAAAAAAAATAACAAGTATTTTAGCTTATACACTGCGTAGCATATTTATATTTTGGAGGAAAGTATGAAGTATTATAATCAGAATAACCATAAGGTGGACAAGACACACACATACACACACACACACACACACACACACACACACACACACACACACACACACACACACACAGATTCAAATATATGATACTAGGGCAAAAGGCAGCAGCCTTAAACACTGCATCCCTTGTATTTCTTTGCATCTAAATTTATAATTGCGCTAATTAACAAGCTTGTATGGTTAAACTAAAATAAAGTTTGAATATTTAAATATTTACATTACTAAAGCCAATAGTGTCTATATGACAACCTCACACACACACACACACACACACACACACACACACACACACACACACACACACACACACACACACACACACACACTAATGCCTGTTTGCACCAATTCAGGGGGGAAATAAAAACTGGATGTTAGATCCACTAACTTTAAAACATTAATTAAAAAATAAATAGGGTATATTTGAAAAAGCTATTTACCACAGATAAAATATCTTAAGAATAGGTGCTCCACCTTGCATGATTATCGAAAAAACACACATTATGCTGAAATCCGTTTATTTGTTTGTCTATTTGTTTTAAACCAAGTAGCTGGCTATTTTTTCTTCTGAAAATAAGTAAACATAATCTGACCAAATTATTGTAATTATTTAAATATGTCACATGTTTACTATTCAACATCTTTGACCAAAAATCCATTATTTCTGATGGATGTGAAAAAAAAAGAAACTGTTTTCAAACTTTTTTTATGTAGTCTAACACACATTGGATAACAATTGTTTTGGCTTCATGATTTTAACATGCAAAATATATATGTTCCAAAACATTTGTTTAGGTTCTTTTCTGAAAATGCTAATACCTTTGGATACTGCATCTGAAATATGGCTTCCATTTTTATTAGGTCAGAAAGCATGTGGAAATTAAACTAAGTCTAATTTAAGCTTGAAATAGTCTAAAAATAAACGAAAGAATTAATTACGAGTTTTGAGATAATTGTAAGTTTAAATCTAGACAATGTAATCATCTAAACGCATTTTAGAAATGCACAAACAAAAATGCTCAAATGATAAGGACAGAGAAAGGAATACTGTAGGACCAGTTCCATTACTGGAGCTACTGGGGAAAAAGCTCTACACATAAAGTACATTTATAAAGAGCGTGATGTATTGAAAAGGCGATGAATAACAATGCTACAACACTCAAAATGGCGGCTCAATCCTCGGCTCTTTAGCCAGACTAACGTACACTCCATGTAGAGAGAGAGAGAGAGAGAGAGAGAGAGAGAGAGAGAGAGAGAGAGAGAGAGAGAGAGAGAGGAAGAGAGTCTTTCTATTTGTGTGCATGTGACTACTATTGTACACTCGATATTTGTGTGTATTCAAAATGAGTGAGTGTGTGTTTGAGAGAGAAAGAGAAAGAGAGAGTCTGTGTGTGTGTTTGTGTGCCTTCTTATAGATTAGTCAATGTAAGTTCATAGAAATATAAATAACCTAAGCAAAAAGCAATAGGCCTAAGCCGTCAAGTCTGTCACGATTGAGCAATCATGCAAAGTACTGTCCTGATACACAGATTTAAGTCATGTGCATAATTATTTTTGACGTATATATAAGTAAACAATTTTTATATTTGACCACTCAGTAATTGTGTGCTTGCCTGTATCATTGTGTGTGTGTGTGTGTGTGTATATGCTCGTGCACAGTATATTTGCGTGCATGGGTATGTTAATTTAAGTATTTGTGTATGACTATGTATGCAATAAATTCACATGTTTCTATATGTATGTGTGTGTGTGTGTGTGTGTGTGTGTGTGTGTCTATGTGTGCTTATGCTATATATGAGTATTTGCGCATTATGTATATATCTTTGTGCATGTGTGTGTGTGTATGTGTGTGTGTGTGTGTGCGCGCAACACTTGGGTATGTGGACACTTCAGAATGTGTGTGTGTGTGTGTGTGTGTGTGTGTGTGTGTGTGTGTGAGTGTGTCTGTGTGTGTGTGTGTGTGTGTGTGTGTGTGTGTGTGAGTGTGTGTGTTCCCGCGCATATGTGAGGGTGTGTCTCCACACCACACCTCCTCTGCGCAGAAATGCAGCATTGCGAACACGCCTCTCCATGAGGGGGGTAAGCTGGTGGTGGTTGGCGGGGGTGTGATGGGCTCGGGGAGTGCGGGCCACGGCGACAGGAACCTCCCTTCGATCAGGCCATCTGCCTGGGCCCCGGTGCCACCGCACACCTCGGGAGCACTGATGCCCCTCCTGGGTAGGGGTACAGGGCCCAAGGCGCTCAAAGTGCCCAGTCAGCTGAACGCCTCGTTCCTACGCTAGCAGAGGTAAGCTCTGCAAGGGCACAAATCTACAGCAAAAAAGTGTGCAAGCTCTGCGTGCCAACGAGCCTGTGCCAAACCTAGCTCTGTGCAGTGCAGTCTTTAGCACGAGCTCTCGGGAGGAAGAAACCAGAAGCAATTGTGTGTGGCCTACTTGGTTGATACACACTGGTGCTAAAATGTGATACATCTGAGTTAAATGTGCCATTTTAGCCCGATCCTCTCCATCGCCTGTCCTGTTTTATTCAGAAAACCATCAACGAAATTCCAATAGGAGCGCTTTCGCCAACAATTATTCATTTATTTGAGAGAGATTTAGCAGTCAAATAGGAAGATAGAGTATATCATGATTAAAGCCCTTATCTCTTGGACAATATGGTCTGTCATAGAGACATTGAATTAGAATGCAAAGACCCAAACTGCTCCATTGTAATAGTGTGTGATGTCATATCAGCAGTGCAGGCTGAATTTCTGCTATCAATTATATATGCAAAATTGAAAAATACGTCGCCTGCACAGAAATTTAGTTCGGAAATGAACAGTCTTATAAATTTGAAGGAATTGCTAAAAAAAATCAACAGCTTAATGGCATATTCACAAATACATTTATGATAGTGTCATTCTATCAGCGGCCTCATCGCGATTTTCCCGAAATTTGTATTTCACCTCTCACTGAGAAATACTAAAAAAAGGTTTAAGGTAATGCTACCGCAGCTTAACCAAGGAGCCTTGCTCCGAACTGAAGCCCTACTGGAAATATCTAAAATGGGCAGGCAATGAGGAGAGAGGAATGTAAGCTGTGCAGGATCCTTGAGCCACTTGTGTGCATTCACTAGGCATCACACATGTACTGTACACATCTCCAGAAATAAAACATTGGACTGCAGGATGATAGTGCATGCACACGATTTCCGTCTTTTTTTTTAAGCGTATTAGGTAAGACTTATTTATGGTGGAAAGTAGTGCAATACCATAAACAAAAGCTATGCAGAACAGCAACATGGATATAATGTAATCTAGTTGCCAAGGAAAAGGTACGCTTAATATTGAAAAAAAAAAAGAGATTGATATTGGAATACGGAATATTTCGGGCAAACCGAGCCGACATGCAATAATGTGATTTCTCTGTGTATCAAATAGTTGTCTATTGAGTATATATAGGAGCCAGGCAGGGCAAAGGATGCGTTTGCAGGGAATTAATTGTTTAAAACTGAGCTTAAAGCACCTTATGGATAACTTGGTCAATCTAAATCTTGAATGTATACTGACCAGTTTCCTCCGCAAAATGGCGTACGTTTATACTTTCAGTATCCAACATGTACAACATGCGCTTACAAAATCCAACAAAAAAAAAGAACACCCAACTTCACTCTTAACCACAGCAAATCAATCTCGGTTAAAAAGTACAACCAAAGGCTGAACAAAATGCACATGCACACACTTAGGAGATAATGTAACTTACCCGAATATAATGATTGCGACGGAAGGCTCCTAAAGTCAACCTCATGGAGGCGAAATTGGCGAAGGCCTGGCTCGTGCTCCGTGCTTTTCCCCCCTTTCCCTCCGACGCTCTCCCAGCTCTGCATGGGGAAAGAGAGGGCAGTGAGCTCGGCGACCACAGAAAGCTGAGCAGCGCGGCTCAGGCTCAGGCTCGACTCGACTCGGCTACAACGAGCGAGCGGAGTGGGACCAGCGCCGGCAGGCCCCGAGAATCCCGCATTTGTCCCCCTTCCTCTCCTCCCCTCCCCTCTTCTTCCTCCCCTCTTCTTCCTCCCCCCCTCTCCAGGCACAGCAGCACCCAGCACCCAGCCTTGTGAGCCGCACGCTCCCCATGATGGCGTCTCAGTCTCCTGCCTAGTCTGCCTGCCCAGCCTGCCTGCCTGCCTGCCTAGTCTGCCTGCCTGCTCCTACTGCCAGGCCCTGAGTGACTAGCTGGAGCTGGCTGAGTGGTTAGCTAGCGGGCGGGCAGGAGGGCGACCAGGCGGGCGGGTTGGGGTTGGAGTTGGGGTTGGGCGGGCGGGCGGGCAGTCTGGCTGGCTGGCTGGCTAGGACGGCAACAATAGGAGGCCATGAGAATGTCTGGAAGGTGTGAGCTGAGCCTGTCTGCCAGTTAACATGTTTGAATGGACGAATGTTAGCAAACAGACGAGCAGCATGCCTGATGCATGCAAATAGCACAGCCAGTCCTGCTCAGCCCAGGCTTAGGCTTATGAATAATTTAGCAGACTGAAAGAGGACCCCCCCACACAGACACACACCCCACCCTACTCACCCCCCAACCACCCCCCCCCCTCTCCACCCCACATCCCCCCCCGGCAGGCAGGCAGGCAGGCAGGCAGGCAGGCAGGCAGGCAGGCAGGCAGGCAGGCAGGCAGGCAGCCCCATTACTTTCCCTCACTGCTGTCTCCCCTCCATGCAGAAATGCCTTCACTACTGGGAGCCACATCTGCAGCCTTCCCTAACAGGGCCACCGTACTGTACATGTAGCGGGTAGAAACAACAAGGAAGCACACACACACACACACACACACACACACACACACACACACACACACACACACACACACACACACACACACACACACTCACACAGGCTCCCATAAAACACACATGCTCACATGAGTCTGTGAAACCTCTCTTAATTCATTCTGTGTGCTATCCTTTGCTCTGCCCTCTTTTTTTCTGTCTTTTGTGCAGAATTGGCACCTGTCCCAGAAAGAGCTTCAGCACAGCAAAGCGGTGTCTCAGGGCAAAGTGAGAAAGACAGAGAGAGAGAGAGAGAGAGAGAGAGAGAGAGACGGAGAGCGAGAAGGAAGGAGGGAGGGAGCGAAGGGAAAGACAGAGAGCAAAGGAGGAGGGAAGCACAACACTTCCAAACGTGTCGCTGGCACTCACAAAAGGCACGTCTTTTAACTCGCAGATGTGCGCCCATGCACTCTGAGACAGACAGAAAACTCTTCCCATCCTTGGTGGAGCGAGACAAAAGAGAGGAGAGGCTCGGAGCTGCCCGGAGCTGCCCGGAGTTAGCCTTCAGGAGCCCGGGCCGGGAGGGAGGGAGGCCGCCGATGGGGGCACAGCACAGTCCAGGTGGCGAAACCTCCAAATGCCATCATGCAGCGCCACGGAAAAACCACAGAGAAACCACTGAATCACCTCGAAATAAAAAAAACAACATGAGCACCAAAAAAAGGGAAAAACACAAAATACAAGGACGGATTTAAAGTGTGAAAAACAGATTTTGCGCAGAAAAATCGTCCCTTGTATGCGACAAGAACGGCAAAAAACACATCGCGTCGCAGCCGACAACGTGCATCGGAGATAAACGAAAACGAGCCGTGAAAAAAATCCCAACCGTCGAATCTTGGCGCGCGAATGTCCCAAAATGCCCCACAAAAAGCAAGTTGTTAGCAGGTTTGTGCGGGCTGCTATGCAGGGAGTTGCAGGCAGAGGGTTAAATCCAGTTAGTAGTAAAGAAACCCTCCCTCTCTGGCATGGCCGGCCGGCCCGGCGGGCGGAGGGGAGGGGAGGGAGGCCCTCTCTGTAGAAATAGCAGCAGATTTTTTTTTCTCTCTCTCTCTCTCCTACTCTCCCTCTCTTTCGCTCGCTCACTCTTTTTTTTTTTTCTTTTTTTCCTGCAGAGCTCCAGTCTCCCCCTTGTGAGCGGCTGGGGCTGAGAGAAGGGGAAGAGAGATCGGAGGGAAGAAGACAGAGAGGCGAGAAGTAGAAGAAACAGAAAAAAGAGAGGGAGAGAGACAGAGAGAACGCGAGAATAAGCGAGAAAAGAGCGCGCGGCGACTCAGGAAAAGCGGGACAGGGAGACAGAGAGACAGAGAGAGAGAGAGACAGAAAAGAGAGAACGAGTGTTGAGGGCTAATGATGAAATAGGAGTGATCCGCTTCCTCATCATACGTCCCACATGGCTTTGCACTTGAGAGAGAGAGAAAGAGAGAGAGAGAGAGAGAGAGAGAGAGAGAGAGAGAGAGAGAGAGAGAGAGAGAGAGAGGGAGTGGGAGGGAGTAAAAAGCAGGAGAGAGGGTGGGAGGGCATAAAGCAGCAAGGCTGAGAGGGCGGGCGGGCGGGAGCGACGGAGGGAGGGAGGGAGGGAGGAGGAAGTGTAGGGGGGAGGGGGTGGGGGGAGAGTGACACAGAATCCCCTCCTCCTTCCCCCCACTGCGCAGACTCAGTGCTCTCTCTCACGCCATTCTAGCACACTACACCTTCATAATCCGAGACAGAGAAAAAGACAGAGAAAGAGTGAGAGAGAGAGAGAGGGAGAGAGAGAGAGAGAGAGAGAGAGAGAGAGAGAGAGAGAGAGAGAGAAAGAGAGAGAAAAAAAACTTCCAGTGAAGCATGCGGCTGATGCAGTTTTCAAATATGCATGGTCGCTGCCTGTGAGCAGTTGGAAGTGTTAACCCTATGTCTGGACTCAGGCAGGCAGGCTGAGAGGGCATGTGCACAATCACACACTCGTCTCGTGGAGCACGTTCAGCGCCATGCTAGACCAGACTAGAAGAGTCTATCGTGGTGAACAAAAAGAAGAGCTGTGGTAGCAACATGTGGTTTGCCTCTTGTTACTCTGCCTCTCTCTCACTCTCTCTTTCCCAGCTTCTCTCTCTCTCTCTCTCTCTCTCTCTCTCTCTCTGTCCGTTATGTTTGCCTTTCTCCCTCTGTATTACTGACGCTAAGCCAGAAAAGGCCAGTTCCAGTAGCCCAGCTTTTTTGGCTGTATTTCAGCAGGAGTGAAACGCCCGAGGCAGCAACTTTTGATTTGGGATTTGACGGCCAATTCATGCACCGGGCTGGAAGCATATGGTGGCTGACGACAGCACAGGCAGCCGAGTCAACACAAACATGTCAACAAGTTTTTGTTTTTTTTTGGGTGGGTAGAAAAGTGATTCGGTGTTGTTCCATGTTATTGATCAACTTCCTATAAATATAAATATTTGAAAATCCTACACATTGCAGTTGGTCTCTGCCGCACCCCCCCCCTCTTCTTCCCTTGCCCCCCGCATGTCCAGCTCCCAGCCCCACCCACTCTAACCCCACCCCCTCCCTCCCCAGCAGTCTGCCATGATGGAGGAGAGGATAGAGACAAATGCCAAAGGAAAAGCAGAGAGACATTTCTCCAAAAACATGTATCAGTGAGCCCTTAACTCAGAACACAGCCTCACACAGGAGGACTATTAAGCCAAAGCACAGATCGTCCTTCAGCTATTGCTCTCGATAGTTGTAATTCATCTCTCTCTCTCTCTCTCCTCCTCCTCCTCCTTGTCTTTCCCTCTTTCAGTCCCCCTCTTTCTCTCTTGCTCTCTTTCGCACACACTCTGTGTCTCCCGCCACCTTCCCTCTGTGACCAACATTTGGCTTTTTCCATTTGTGGCAGATTACTGTAACGCTATTGTAAAACAGCTTCCTGCCTCTTTTGGCTTCAGTTCCAGAAAACCCGTGAGGCTGGGCTCGCTCGCAGCTCAAACTTTTTTCCCTTCTTGCTCTCCCGCTCTAGCTCTCTCTCTCTCTCACTCTCTCACTCTCCCTCTCTCTTCCCGTCCTCAGCGAAAAATATCGGCTGTGCTGAATAAAAAGAGTGGGGGGATCTAGCAAATTGTAAAATCAGTCTCCTCCTCCATCGGATTGAATTTGATTCCCATCCTCTTTTACTGTTTTTGCAGACAAGCGAAAAAAGGGGGACTGCATGCATAGCAGACAAAACAAAAAAGAGGTGGGGGCAAAAACTTTCTTTGCTTTTTAGATGCTTAGATCTGTTATTTCTCTACCTCTCTCTTTGCTCTCCCTTGCTCCCTCGCTCTCTCTTTCTTTTTGTCCTGCAGTAGGGTCAGTGTGGGCTACGATGCGATTGAGTCCCTGCACAGATTGATCTAACATGGCTGCCACAGGCTGTGCTTTGGGAGTGTGTGTGTGTGTGTGTGTGTGTGTGTGTGTGTGTGCACGCACACTGAAAAAGCTGCTGCACTCAAATCCGTGCAGCTTCTACTTTTGGGCCGGGCGGTTCTGTTTCTCTCTCAGGCTGTTCTCGATACTGGCCGGTGCAGGAACGCGGAGAGGACCCGAGGCCAGGCTTCAAGTGCTTTCTCTGTTGTGCAGGCATTGCATTGCAGGCGCAGCAACAACCTCAACAAAATGGCCACAAGTAAAATAGCAAAAATGACTGTGATTTTTCTGTCTGACCTGACTGAGCCATACAATGCAAAAGGGTGCATCGGCTCTGGAATGAGGAACAACCTGACCAATGAAATGCTTTGTTAAAACGTCACATCTCACCACCGATTTTTAACCAATTAAAATGTTATTTTAGGGGCGGAATGATTAACCATATATGCATATGTTGCATTGCATACATCTGGCGCATGTTTATGTGTGCTTTTCAAAATTCCCTCCCTGATATCTCAGATATCACAGTGGGTTTATTTCATTGTCTCTGCCCTGCTCTCCTATGTCTTGGCTGCGTGCACTCCTTCCATTTTGAGTGTGCAACCTTGGTGTGTATCCTGTTATGGTGCACTACAGTAGGTTCATCTGAGGACACCGTTTTGGTTTGGGGTTGAAAGCCAATGCCTCACAGCGTGTGCCAGCGAGATGCCCCTCACTCTCCAGGACTGCATGGGCCACATTAGTGCAGGCTCTCTTCCTGGCTATGACAGTGCGCCACTCAGCTTAGATTACTCCCATCAATCATTGTTTTTTGGTTTTGTTTTCTTTTTAAATAAACACAGCAATTCAGACAACAACATCGCGTTTATGGGGGAAAAAAAACATGAAAATGGAAAAAAACAATAAGATAAAAACAAAATAGGTCAGTGATCATTTTTGGAAGATGCAGGAAAAACGAGATTTAGGAAAAAGTTAACTGTACACAGATACATTTTCATTTGAGAAGTAAGCCTTCTTGCAACAGCAGTCTTTGCATAAGGCAGAAGGGTAGCCATATTGTTAACTGGTAAAATCATGTGATTTTTAAAATGAAATCCTAAATCTCCTAAACAGACAAAGCAAAATATGATATAAGAGAAAGAGATAAGAACCGGCCGAGAGACAAGTGCTTGACAGAGAGTCCCTGTTCCCTGTCCCCTTCTCTCCATATCAGTTCATTATTATAGAAGCTCGGAGATAAAACAAAATGGCTACCGTCGTCATGTGTGTCAGACACACACTGCATAAGCCCAGGCTGCATAAGCACACGCAGTATACTGTATGCTATGGAACATGCACATCCATGAAATTAAACAGCAGCAAACTCATTTTTTTTCCCCCTGTATTTCTTTTCTTTTTCACTTATCATACGCAAATATTGTGGAATGCGTCTATTGTGAAATGCACTGCAATGAATAGACATAGTCTAATGAATAAAAATGTGGAGAAGCTATAGTTTTAATGTTATCTGAATTTGTAAGAGGTTGAAATACTCATCACACTCAAACACTAAGATGATATATTGATACACGATACTACTGAGAATACTGTGAATAAATACTGCCCTTGAGCTCTTTCCTTTGTCAAATAACAACTGTCTAACACAAGTAATTGTTATCATTCCTAGAGTAATTACTTATAGAAAATAAACATTTTTCACATTATTCACATTTCATAATTTTTAAATTTTTTTTTTTTACTATTATTTCTGAGACATGATGTAAGAAATCAAAGTGCAGACTGAAGCACGATAGGCCATCAGCTCCGAACTGCCACAGAGCAGCGCTGGGCAGAGAGTAGTGAAGAGACAGAGAAAATCGAGCCAGTCTAAATCAAAGAGCTGTGCTCAGCTGTTGCTCAGGTCTCAAAATTACTTGAAATAACCAACTTTCTAAGACCATTGTCAAGTGTACCTATAGGTGAAGCAAGGTTGCACTTTTTTGGTCAAAGTTTTTTTTTTTTAATTTGCTACACTTGTTTTTGTGATTTCATGAATAAAAACTGTCCGATAAAACAAAACAAGGCAAAAACAACAAAAATATATTATACAAGTACCTCGAAGTTTGACTCAAATAGATTCTAAATAGATTCTACTATAATGCGTGTTCAAAATAGGTGGTTTCATTATCTACCACATGGATCATTTATATAGCATTTTAATTATACAACTATGATTCATAACATATTGCAAAGTTTAATAGAGATTCAATGTGAGATGCATTAAAAACTCCTTTCTGTGATTGATGAAATGGAGAGCAAACAGACGTCAAATAAGGACACTCTGTGGTTCCTTACACCCAATCCACGTGATCGAAAAAAAACAACCTCTCAATAGATTGAGAACAATAGAGAACAATACAGAGAAGAATAACCAATTCTATTTCGAGTAAAAAAATATATATCTGTAATTATCGATTCTGGCTTAATGGAATTGGCATGTTCCACATACAAACAATACGAAATAAAAAACATAATTCATATTAATTGTTTTTTATCTATTCTTTGCTGAATGAGCACTTAGTGCTTGGACAAGCTGAGACTGTGATAAAAAGCGAACATCTGACAGAGGCCTTTTGCTGGTCTCTGTTGTCCTGCTTTTGCATCCAGTATAGTCTACATGTCTGAGACGCCCTCAGAGACAGGCAGCCAGGCAGGCAGGCAGGTCTGGGGAGAGTGAGGACACGTAACCGGGGATGCAGTTTGTTTATCTCCGGGTAGCCAGTGTTTGTAGCAACAGGAAGTGCAGAGGAAAAAGCCGGGGGAAGGAACCCGCTAGCCTCGGGCCAGCTGAGCAGAATCGAGTCGAGTGGAGTAGAGAATCGAGTTGAGTTAAGCAGAGCGGAGGAGAGGAGAGGAGAAGAGAGGAGAGGAGAAGAGAAGAGAGGAGAGGAGAAGAGAGGAGAGGAGAGGAGAGGAGAAGAGAGGAGAGGAGAAGAGAGGAGAGGAGAGAACGCTTTGCTCTCTCTCACTCACTCCCTAGCAAGAAAATAACCCAGTTCACTAGTTGCCCAGGTCACAACTCCCTCCCCCCTACACACACACACACACACACCCCGCAAGTGCAAACACATACAGCATGACTTCCTTTTGTTTCCCCCTCAAGGTTGCCACTTTAAAGGACTCCTATTATTATTATTATTTAAAGGACTCCTATTAGTGCTTCCAAGAGGGAGCTGCCCGTACGTACGGCCTCAAGAAGAGGCTCGGAGTCTTTGAGGTGGTCTTCCTAAAGCCCCCTGAAGCACGTGTCTAAACAACCACTCTATTAGGCCCCAGACCCAAGAGGGCACTCCCCCACTGGGGCCTGGACAAAGGCCATGACCCCAGGGTCAAAAGCGTTACTTGGGAGGCCGCATAGGTCTGACTGAGAGACACGGCGGCTGTTTGCTTTGACAAGGTAAAGACTGCTAACAGATTAACTAGTGGCGATTAGGGGGGGGGGGGGCTGCCTCTGTGGGAGAACCCTTAGGGCCCTGGGCAGCACTCCTTGTTAGGAGCA
The DNA here is from genome assembly GCA_027497455.2 of Sardinella longiceps. Lineage (NCBI taxonomy): Eukaryota > Metazoa > Chordata > Actinopteri > Clupeiformes > Clupeidae > Sardinella > Sardinella longiceps. The sequence goes on from JAODXP020000017.1 coordinate 20,964,425, forward strand.
CTGTGACCCCTGACCCTAGGAGTCAGCCGAGCGTGACCACTCTCACTTACTCAATCGGCAAGTGGCAGCCCTCGCTCTCAGGGAGCGCTCTGCGCTCAACGCTCTACCCGACTCACGCACACAGCACTGGCTCTAATGATTTTAAACAATGAACTTCGATGGTAGCTAACTTTACATTTCCGTCTGACAAGTTGATTTGTGAGTATTTTAGAGCATTTCTTTAATTAATAAACGAAGGGTTTCAGAGGTCATAGATTGCACGCTTCCGAAATGTCATATCGTGAGATGATTTATAGGTATGATCAATTTGGGGTTGGTTAGTAAGTAGCATTACTATATCTAATGCTTTAAAATTACAATTAAATGATCCATAATAATTAAATAATTTTAAGCCTACAGATCCAAAACAATTCAAACATTTTGACAAATTAAAAAAAAAAAAAAAACTGTTCACACTTGCCTACCCTTACACCTCCTTTTTACCAGCTGGACTGATCATCACACAGTGGCAGAGGTTGTTAACAACAGAATATGAAGCTTTTGCATTTGTAACACATTATCACACTGGGTTGGACTGAGCAATTGTACTATAATGTAAATGGAGGTGTGAGCATGTTTGACGCATACTGATGTTATTGGCTACTGGACTCCACCTGCACACAAGAGGAATCATGAAATGGGGGAGCTGGATAACTTCAGCATCACAAAATGGAGGACAAGGCTAAAGCAGTCTACAGTACAGTATATACAACTGATGAGTCATGCCTCTTACTGGCCCACTTTAGCTCTTGTGAAACATCAATATTGAAATTGATAAAGCTACTCATATTTTGTGAGGGTTTTAGAATATTATAAAACAAACAATGTCTTCGAAATCTATTTTGTGGCTCAAAAAATAGCCTACAACAGTAGCACAATGTTATCAGAATTTTAGTTTAAAAAAGACAAAACCAGAAAACCTCTAACTACACATTAAATTCAACCCTTGACATTACATGAACTTACGTGGACAGTAGCCTATATTTTGTAAATGGATCAAATAATTCAATACAATTTGCAGGCAATACCAGAGAAGGTATTATTAAACTACTTTCTTCCAACTATTATGTGTACTTAAATTAATGAATGAATCCACAAGGCAATTCTAAGACAAATTCTACACTTGTATAATTTTCTAAATGTACTTTACTGTGGAGAATCACCTCAAGGGGGAATTTCTACCAATACCAGTCGATGAAGGAAACTGTGCCCTAAAGAAATATGAGGTCATTTAGTATTCGTTTTAACACCATTTAAAGTAGGAAATATAATAAATACATTCCATTTGACTTAAACCGAAAAGGATAGAGGATATGACCCTGGACATCACAAATCTTTATCACAATGCCTGTTTGATTCATATTTTTCCATGCATGTATCTTATAGCCTAATAGATCCAGATTTAATATTGCTTATCTAAAGGTCTTATAAAACATGATATAATTGTAATGAGTTCAAAATAATAAATATTTTCTAAACCACAATAGTTTCATTAGGGCACTTTTTCAGTTTGTGTATTTTTCTTTTTTAATTTGATATTTGTGGTACAAACACACACCTGAAAAGCCCTGGTCAGTTTAAATTAGTTAAGAATGCAGAACAGTGGTCATAATACACAATAATGTTTCAAAATTAAATTTTCTTTGCTAAGATCTTATACACAGTAATTAATAGGGTTTTTAAACTATTTGAGAGTATGGAAATGTACATGTCTTATAGATTGTAACGAGAATACAATTTAGAAAACACTTTTTAAGAGTGAAATAATATTTGGTGGATTTAGCTGTTTTTCTGCAAAATAGCCTCTACAGATTTCCACAAAAAGGAAACCAGAAAATGCACTTCCATTAATCACCATTTGATATGAAAAAAAATTAGGGGATCGCCTTACTTTAAAACGGTCTATTTATGCATGTATACAATTTGTCACTTCCTAATATATGTGACACATGGACGTTAGAATAGGCTATACAAGGTTTACTGATTTAATGTTTTTTAAAATAATCTTTCTGGTCCTTTTTCTGTAAATATCCTTTCCTTCCCAACTTTGTTATTTCATGTAAAGATTAGCCCATCTATTGTGCTACATCCTGTCGAATTCAGCGCTAAACGCCTTTAAAATGCTATATTTACCTCTGTATTTAATCAGAGTGAAATTTGTCATCAAATGCATCTGTTACTGAGAGCAAAGAGGATGGGCCAGTGGGGAAGAGAAATGACAAGTAAAAAGTGCAAGTGCAAAGTCCCTGTAAGAGTACTGATTATATTCAATTTGAACAATAGACTATATGGAAAAACAACATTAATTAATGCTACAGATGAGGATATCAAACCCCTGTGAGAGCAATTTTAGAGAATGTGCATTAATTGCATTAATTACATTAAACTTCCAGTCTCTTCTGTCATGATTTTACAGTCATTCTATTTACATTTTCACAGTGCATTTAATGTAAACACAGGGGGGAAATCAATACATTTTTTGCAAAATGACTGAATGAAAATCGTGTCTTGCCATGCCAAAAAGTTCCAGACACACGCAGGTCATCACATAATCTACCAGAAATCTGTTTATACATTTACTGACAGTCGAAACTTGACAAGTAACAGAGAGCATTTGAGCAAAACTCACCAGACAATTTCTGCAACTTCCAAAACAAACAAAAAAAATCATTGCTGTGTTCAGCAAGAGTGTTGTAAGAGAAGAAAAAAAGACTGAGTTGTGTGCGTCAGAGTGCTGAGTGTGGCTGTGCTGTGCTGGGTGCTGCCGGAGAGAGAGGGAGAGAGAGAGAGAGCCTTCCGGGCACCTTCAACAACATACTCAGGGACCTGACTGGAGCGAGTGGGACACCAGCAGCAGCTCGGACGCCTTGTCCAGTACAGGACAGATAGACAGAAAGAGAGACAGACAGACAGACAGAGAAAGAGAGAGAGAGAGGGGGAGAGAGAGAGAGAGAGAGAGAGAGAGAGAGAGAGAGAGAGAGAGAGAGCAGAAGAGTAGTGGAGAGGAGGACAGACATGAGGAAGTTATAGAAAGAAAGGAAAAGACTGACTAGCCTTCCTCAGGACTACTTGCTCGTTTCACTGATTGGTAATCAATAAGTTTACATTTGGTTTCTTTTGTGTCCCTTAAAAAGGGTAAACATTGTTACTTATTCATAAACATTTGTAAAACGCAGTGAAGAGGTCCTGTGTCACTAAAGTTTTTCTACCTTCACATTATAGGCTGATTTATTGATATTTCTTTGATAACCCCGATACGAAATGAAATAACTGTCTTTTGAAATAAAGGATTCCTGGACAGAAGGGCTTCTCTTTTGTCAGGTATTCTCACATCATTCCTGAATTTAATATCTGGAGTTATTGAAAGGGATTTGAGCATTTATGGCCCTTCAGCACTTAAGTGACCGTGGCGTCTGGCGATGTAATCTCTTGAAGGAGCCCACCTGAGTGACCTTTCTACGGGGACTAGCCAGCACATTACCTTACAGTTGGAACAGGGCACATCATCCAGTCGAACCCTGCACACCCAAATCTCCTCTAACGCTCGCTCGGTGACCCCACGCTCCACTCCGATACAAGACAGAAATGCACACTTAATGGTAAGCATCCATAATGTATGTCACTTGAAAATGATCTCAGCAGTTCTCTTCTTCTCCTCACCAGTCATTTTGGGATAACTGTGACTTTGACATTAATGTAGGAGTGTATTTAGTAGCCTGTGTGGTCCTCTGAGATGAACAGCAACACAAATGTGGACATAATTAACAAAGTATTTCTGCTTTTAAATTTCATATTCCAACCTAAAACATTGTCTTTTCTGAGTATTTATGACGCACTTTATCTGACATTTCGGAAGAAAAATGACAGAGCTTTATGCAAGGTCTAAATAGCAAGCATTTTAAAAAGAAATAATTCTTTCGAGCTTACAAGCTTCCCACTGCTATTTATCAATTTTTTGACAGTGGAAATCTCCAGGGTGCTTCAAAGACATTTCATGTGGTTAACAAGTCACTTCAACACCACTCTGTGATTCTAGCCTATGCTTCATTTCTGAATGACAATATGTGGAGGCGAAACATATGAAAGTCATGATATAAAGTCATGATATATTGATTAAATATGAGAAATGTGATTGATTTCTTCTGCTCTTCTCGCTGTTTATGTTGTTGTTGGACAAAAGTCTTTCTGTACAGACATGTGCAGTTATCATAATGAGGACAGATTTCCTTAACTACTGAGCTGCCAGTACTAGTTCTAGTCGAGTGCCATGTTAAACATGTTCTTCTTTATGCAACACTGTAGAAATCTACACTGTTGTCTATTTCATTTCTATTTTTACATGACTATAGCATGCTGAAGTTCAAGTTCAATTATTCAGGTAAATGGCATATCAAGGAAATTTGTCTTATTACTTAATGTATAAAATATGCTTATGTTTAGTTCATTGAGAAATGTATTTTTTTAATGTATATAGTGCTATGTTCAGCTATAGTAAAGTCAGGTTATACGGAAAGGCAAAGCCATATACCGTATATTTCAATATTATGGTACTTTATGTTATTTTAGTAAGTCCTTTCCTGAACACAATATATATCATCAAAATATTTAGAGCTTCATCCATAAAAAGACTACTCCATGCTGTTACAATAAACAACATGAAAAATCAAATACTTATATAAATTTTAAAACAATAATAAGCACATAGTCTACAGTTTTATTCTATTAACGATCGAGTCATTAGTTTAGAACAAGGGTCTGGGAAGAGAGTACAAAGAACCGTCTCTGCACTCAGTACGAGCTTTTTGGCATGATAGTAAGGGTGGGGTTGGAGGGGTCAGCTGGGCGCTTCTTCGGGAATTAGAGAAACATTCTGCACAACTTTATAATGTGAAGGACTAGAATGAGACCCAGTCACACAGGACTTTAGTACATTTACTACGAGAAAATACCTGAGGTACTTCTAAAGTGTTTTACAGACTCTGCTTTGGTAGCCGGTAAAAGCCTTATCCAATCCCTGTCCAGGACCATATTACACTTTAACATCAGTGCCCAAACACAACAGTATGACCTGCCTGCATGGCCGTCTCTTAGCAGACTGGACCCCGGGGTGCTGCTGTGCCAATGTGCCAATAGGGGCCTTACCACCCCCTGATCCTGGTGCGTTATGTGCCCCTCCAAAAAGAACTGGGGCAGTACTTACTATCAGTCTCTCTCTCTCTCTCTCTCTCTCTCTCTCCCTTTTTCCATGTTCATTCTCCCAAGTAATCAAACACACAGACAATTTTCTCTTGTCAAGCACATATTAACTCTTTCTCACATGCTTACATCTCTCTCTCTCTCTCTCACTTTACCTTCCTCTCTCTCTCTCTCTCTCTCTCTCTACCTCCCTCTCTCTCTTTCCGTATGTGTGTAAGTGTGTGTGTGTGTGTGTGTGTGTGTGTGTGTGTGTGTGTGTGTGTGTGTGTGTGTAAGTGTGTCTTTCTCCCACCCAGTGTCTCCTTCTCTGTCCATCTGCTCCGGAGAGCCCCGTGCTCCTGTGGATGGGGACGTGGGGAGCAGCGTGGAGAGGAGAGGAGTGGAGTGGAGAGGGTGGAGAAGGGTGGAGGGGAGAGGGTGGAGCAGGGTGGTGAGCTAGCTGGCGCTGTGCCAATCACACTGCAGTGCCCCCTGCAAGTCACAGATCCGTCAAGGACAAACGGCAAGGGAAGGGAGGAGGGGGCGGGAAAGAAAAAAAAAAAAAAAGAAGCCCTCTGTTGGGCGGGCAGACAGACAGACGGCCAGAGCAGGCTAACAGGCTAACAGGCTACAACACAAATGTCATAACGACCAAAGCATGGACCCTGTGACCCCTGTAAGGGCTGTCCATATTTTTCCACTTAGGAAGGACTCCCACATGCCCCATCAGAGCTGCTCTTTCTCTCTTTCTCTCTCTCTCTCTCTCTCTCTTTCTCTCCCTTTCTTCTAAATAATTTTTCTCCTTTCTGTTTTCTATTTTGTCTTTGTACTCTGTTCATGGGGAGGATTTGTGGCAGACGGAGTGCGGCGTGAGATGCAGTGAGAGAGGGCTGATGGGATTGAGAGGGTATGTATGCTGGTGTGTGTGTGTGTGTGTGTGGGGGGGGGGGGGTCTGGGGGGTGGAAGGGGTGGAGCCAGGGCAAGGAGTGTGGATGGTCATGTGCACCAAGCCCGTGACAAAAGGTCCTTTTATGTGCAGCGTATGCAGATAGAGCTGCTCCTTTGTGTTCACATTCGAGATCCCATGCCTGAGTCTGTTTCGGCAGAGAGAGAGAGAGAGAGAGAGAGGGAGAAGAGAGAAGGAGGGAGGGAGAGGGGAAGGGGAAGGAGCAGGAGCAGGGACGGAGGTGGTGGGCAGTGTGCCTCCCCCTCTCCCCCCTCCCTTCACACTTCTCTGGGGCAAGCTAGCTAGTCTCAAGGCCTGTGGAGCTAACCAGTGTAACAGGACGAAGGGATAAGCATTAAAGGGATACCAGGCAACATTTTAAAGGAATAGTCCACCTCTTTATGAAATTGGTTATTCACCCCCTTACCTGGAGTTACATATGTGGGTAAGAGCATTTTGGTCTCAGTGCATGCGTTGTCCTAGTCTAGCCACCCCAATTTTACCTTTAGCTTAGCATAGGCTACAGTAAGTGAAGTTGCCAAAGAGTTGCTATCTGACAACTTTACATTCCAGCACCTATGCTATGCTAAAGCTAAAAAATTGGGAAAACTGGGGATGTCATACTAGGAAAATTGGAAGCACTGAGACCAAAATGCTTTTACCCACTTGTTACTCCGAGTAAGGAGGTGAATAACCAATTTTCATAAAGAGGTGGACTATTCCTTTAAGGTTAATTTACCACATTCATAGTCACTTTGATGATTAACTGGCTAATTATGGGGCTCTTGTAGCAGTCTCTATGGCTTAATCACAAGCACAAACAACGACGCTTGCATTTTGAAAAAACAACGGTTGTATTAAACAAAACCTAAACACCTGAATAAAACTGAAATTGTGTTTGTTACCAACTAGATCCAACATAACAACTAACTAAATCCACAGGAAATGGTGAGGTTGTACAATGCTGGTGCTATTTATTTATTTATTTAAATTTGTGCCTTTAGAGGGAGTTAGAGAGGAAAAAAACAAATGCAGGCTTGCCTGGTACCACTTTAAAATGCAACAATACACTTTGAACTCTTCCAGCACTGCTCTGGCTAGTAAAGATGGGCAAACAAAGCTAGCAAAATCTACTATCACACCCCACTAACAGAGACTTAAATATAAAACCAGGAATCCCAAGCGCCTGTGGTGAGCCGGTGCATAAAATGGAAGGCGGGAGAGAATGTGCTACTGCTGCTTGCCGTCGTCGGAGGGCAGGCAGGCCTTAGAGCCGTAAAGTGAATGCGGCCCAAGTGGCACTGCCTCTGCCTCGGCCTGCCTGCCACTAGTCTCTGCCTCTGCCTCGGCCTGCCTGCCTGCCTGCCCCTCGTCTCTGCTTCCAGCTGGAGAAGGAAAAGCAGAGCTATTCATCAGAGCTGGCCTCCGCTCGGCCTGTTGGCCCGTGTGTGTGTGTGTGTGTGTGTGTGTGTGTGTGCGGACCTCTCTCTCTCTCTCAGCCACAAGCTGATGTGGAAAAGATGGAGGATCCAACACTGCATCATCATCATCATCTCTCTCTCTCTCTCAATCCTTCTCTCCATCTCTCTCTCTCTCTCTCTGTTTCTCTCTCTCTCTCTGTTTCTCTTGCACTCTCTCTCTCACTCACTCCCCTCTTTTCCCCTTTCTCTCTAGCAAGCTGTTCACTGCCTCTCGTTCAGCTCCTACTCGTAATGTTCTCATGCTTTTCATATTTGCCACATCTGATCTGTAGCAAAAGCATTTATTGGCAATCCCATGCAAGAGAAAGAAACAGTATAATAGTACCAAGGACCATTTTAAGGACAATTCCGCGACTCCTATTCATTTCATTACGGACACACAAGGCATCTGCAGAGGGAGGTCATGGAAAGTAATGAAAACAAAAGTACATCTGTGGTGATCACATGGCCTTAAGATTGTAAAAAGATGCATGTATTGTCAGCAAAATTTAAAGACACTTTGCCTTATTCAAATGAAGACATCATTCACTGATGCTCCACATACAAACATAATTGTGAATCTGGAAGCTATCACAAGCTATCACTTTCTTTCTTTCTTCCTTTCTTTCTCTCTCTCTCTCTCTCTCTCTCTCTCTCTCTCTCTCTCTCTCACACACACACACACACACACACGCGTACACACACACATATACAGATTAGAGGGACAAAGCGGAGGTTCAGCAGAGGTGATTGCTGCTGACTGTCAAAGCGCCGCCTCTCTGTGCCAGGAGTGAAGACTTGGCACACTTCACACCGCCGGCCGCCATCTTAGCCAGAGCTTGCAGTCCATGTCACCAACAAAAGTACTTTCTCTCTCTGTCTGTAATGTTACACATTCAGCCACGGACAAGACACAGAGGAAGAGGGTGCGATACCGACAACGGGTGCAGTGAGAGAAAGCATTTATTCTCGCTTATGTCCATTTTTTGTTTGGTCATTTGTGTGTGTGTGTGTGTGTGTGTGTGTGTGTGTGTGTCTGTGTGTATGTGTGTGTGTGCGTGTCTGTGTGTGTGTGTGATTTTCTTTTTTTTTTTCAAGCGAGTGTATATGAGAAAGCGACAAACACCAGGAAGGAAAGTGGGGGGGTGGAGGAGGTGGTGCATAATGAGAGAGAATGAAAGAAAGAAAGAAAAAGAAAGAAAGAAAGGAAAGGGAAGAATGAAATACAGAAAGGGAAGCAAGAGAAGGGAAGAAATGAGGGACACAGAAAAAGATGGATGGAGGGAGGATGTAAGCAAAAGAAAAAAGGAAATTAAGGAAAGACAGCACATTCTTTGGCATGTAGGAGTTTTCCAGTCTACCTCAGTTGACCTGTAAACCGTTGTGACTGGAAAAGATGCAAATAGCACAGACTGGTTCACACAAAACACTACAACCTATTCAAATGAGAACCCAACCAACTGACAATGGAATGGGTAAATCTCCATTCAGGGGATCATTGACAATCAATAGTTTAAATGCCTCTCAAAACATCCACCACGAATGGACCGTCTGAACTCCGAATGATTTCATCCTACGAACACCAGTTGCACAATTTATGAAGATTTCCAAGCTGTGCTGTCAAATGATTTTGTTTGTGCTAAATGACATAAATCAGTGCTTATGATTTATTGGCCTCTGTGCAACATACGCTACTGTTTAGCTCTTCCTTTCAACATCCACGCAGCAGTTTTAAAGGTAGCGACTAGCCAACTCTGTCTCTGCACTGGCAGTTTCTGAGCTGCCTGTCAAAGCACCAAGACATCCAACATGATGAGGACCTGATTTACTTACCAAAGATTTTCTTAAAAGGCACACATGCATAAAAGCCTTTGTGAAACACTTTTTCCATATTTATTTCAAAGCAATGTCTACTTAGGAAATGCCCGAAAGGTAAGTGATCACTCACTGATTCATAGTAAATAATTAGATGGTGGTCAAAACTACAGTCATTTGAAAAACTGAACAGCATTTCCTACTGTGCAGAGAAGCTCAACTCAACTCCCCTCATGAGGAGCAGGTAACTACACACCCAGGATATCAAAGCCCTTTGACGAATTTTAATGGGTGTACACTGCCTTTTCAGTTAGGCCCTCCAAAAAACTTCAAAGATGAAAGAAGCTATTCACATAATCAGCAGACATAGTCACCGCTCTGTACTGTGCACTACCGTGACCTTGGAGCAGGCTTAAAAAAAAAAAAAAAAAAAGGAACCGACCAGAGAATTGAGACACACTCTATACTCCGGTATGACATGTCAGAATAACCTCACAGTTCATCTGTTTTAAATATCAACCATCAATCAATCATAAGCATTAATAATAAAAAGGGTTAACGTTGGATGGTCAGACTGTGTTCTGAAGATATGGGGCTTAACAGCAGCTTTGGTATCCATCAGGTACATACTGCATATCCATCTGTGACAAGACCCATTCCACCTGTTTCAGATTTTTACATCCTGCACCACTGCCAAGGAGTGTGAACTAGAAACAGGTCAAGCTCAAGGGCTGCGTAGTGCGTATGGATTGCAGCGGGGGAGCTGGCTAGCCACTACATACATGGAGTTAGCCTCAGTTAGCCTGAATCAGCAGAGAGGGGAAGACAGGCCAGAAGGGCCATGCACTCATTTAGAAAAGATAGATCAAGGGCAGGCTGCATGCCTCTCTTAAATAAAGACAGATATAAAACAGCTTCAAGCAGCTGTCTCTGTGCTGCTGACAGCTACCGTGTGTTTCCAAAAAACAGCCCAAAGTGTTTCACTTTCGAAAGCACACTGGTAAGATGTGACACATCTGTAATCAAATATGCACGGATCTGATGCTGGGCACTGGAACATTCTAGGCCTAAGTGTTACCTGCCACGTTTATACTGTATGCTGGAGTGATGTAATGGGATGGGATGGGTAAATGTGGAAAAGGTAAGACACAGAGACTTCATTTTTTATATTTCTGAAGTGATGATGGCTGTATTACAGTAACCTGTTGAAAAGCTGTTTTAGAGTCTGATGTCACTTCAATGACATTTTGATGAATGTAACTAATGATAGGCTATAATTTCAAAGCCTTAAGAAAAGACATAGGCTACTGAATGTCCTGCTTGTTTATGAAGCCTCACAAGGTAAATGTTGCATATCTACAAACTACTGTGTAAAAAATTGGAGAAAGGATATGATGACACTGTCATTACTCTGCCATGTCTCTACTCAAGCCTGGGATGAGATGAAGCAATAAGAAACTAAATACGGAGATCATCTTCATTTTGATGTGGGCCATGAGGTCATGACAGCTTTCAAAATGTCCACAAGAGATGCACTCATCATCATAATGGCAAAAAGCCAATACAAAATGTTTCCATGAAACAAGTTATTGCCTCCTCTCAAACACAACAGCTCATAAAGGTACCCTAGCCTAATATTTTTTGTTTTATTTTATTACAGTACAACATAAGAGGCAGACTAAAAGAGTTGGTGCCATCTGATGACTCTCTCTAGGCTAGCACACAAATTAAAGGTCACTTTGGACAGTATTACCTCAATCCTTCATCTCTCTTGAGGCCCTCTCAATGGCCACTCCCAATGCTGTTGTACTCCACAGTGTGCAGACTGCACTGCCTTTCATCAGCTGCTTATTAGGTTCTGTGGAAGTGAATATGTTTGCAGTCTTGGACACACAGCCATACCAAAGATCATGGAATAGTGAGCTCCGCTTGAATCCTCTCTGGCCATACTGCTTTAAGTAGATTGACTTGTAAATACATTTAAATTATATGTATAAACTTCTCTAAAAGTAAAACAAGAAATGTGTATGAGATTTAATGTTGCCCATCCACACAATTATGATATTAAATCTTTAAAATTTGCAGTTGAAAAGAATATATATATATATATATACAAGCTTTTTTTCTTTTAAGCGGAATGAATGGATATTCCTTAATCTTTAAGTGAAAATATAAGGTTCACCTGTGACACATTTCACATAATTTTCACAATATAGAACTCCTAATAGATATGTACCTGCATTTGGCCACTATCCCAAATGCAGCACAGGGAAAACTCATTGTGTAAAGCACCAGATAATACAGCAAACTGTCAACAAACATGTGAGTGACGAAATACTGACGGCCTACTTCACATCAGGCTGTGGAAAACACCTTCATGGTGTTGATCATTTTATGACTAACCTACTGTACATACAGTTGAAAAAAAATTCACCTAAAATGGTAAAAGTTCTGCTACAAAACAAAACCTGCTATGCATAGAGAAGTGACTTTAAACCTTTCTTGAACCTCAAAATAGAGTTCCTAATCAGATTTAGATTTTCAAGCTATTTCCAATCAAGCAGGGCTCGTTGTGCCATATTGGAACAACTTACCCATTTGCTGCCCTCTGATGCTCTATTACCAGCAGACATATCCTGTGCCCCATTATCCCCCGGGCTCATAGTTAAATACTGATGCCGGCTCGCTTACTTGGGCTTTGCTCCAGATGGGTCTCTGGCATCTCCACTGAATACTGTACATCCCTAAGATACACGTACTGTAGGTGAGCATAAGTTCAACAAGTTCAATAATATTCTATAAGCTCCCTGTTTCGTATTGCTCTCCCTAGTCTTCTATCTCTGATGCTTTTATCTCTTGGTAAATAGTACCAATGACTGTGTACTATTTACTCAGTGGCAAAAGTTGCTACAACTGGAGATAAGATTATGCCTTTAATTTGTCCACTAGAATTTTTAGCTTTTCAGAGTAAATTTTGCTTGGGTCAACAGGTTGCATAAATGCATTCTCTTGAAATGCATTCTTTTTAATTCTGGAAATATTTCACAAAAAAATAAATAAATAAATAAAAAAACTATTTGGATTATCCTTTAACAACGACAATCATGTTTGAAACTAAATGCACAACTATTGAAACAACACAAACTGGTAACATGAAAAGAAATTCAATTTTTCCCTATTGATTTTTCTGTTGTAACTGAACCCCCAACCAACATCTGCACCTTTTTTTCAGCTTGACTGCACACAATGCATTTGTCAGGCAGCTCCTGCCTGCCACACACTTGATCTGTGTGCAAAAGACTGGGACTCACTCTTAATTAATTATTGTCATTAAGCTATTCATACTACCTACACCGAAAGGTGCAATGTGAAGTCTCTGGTGGTAGTTCAGATTGTTCATATAGTCAAAACAATAACTAAATAAAACATAGACCCACTTTATTGTACTATAGCCATGCCCAAAAAGTGCACCTGATCTTTCTTTTCCCTATTTGAAATTAAAAAAAGTTGCTGTGCGTTCCAAGCTGCACAAAGCAATGTGATATTGAAAGCTTTCAATTGAAAGTCTTAGATCATTTGAGCAAAAACATTGAGAAATTCTGCTCTTAACCAAACATTACTGTAGAAGTCACATGCCCTACAACCAAGTAGGCTACAATTTGTAAAGTAAAAATAAAGTACCATTTCTTCTTGGAATTTCAACCTTTATATATCACATATAAACACCACACTCCAGGTTGGATTTATACAGTACGACATCCAGTGTGAAGTAATTGGTAGCTTACGAAGCTAAATGCTATCACAGCAGCTTCCTCAACAACACTGGCTATATATTATATCATGACCAAGCCCAATCACTGCAGCCCAGAGCGGAGCTTCACAGCTGGGGCAGAGGTCTCTCAGGCACAGCCAGTTCCCCGATGGTCTGGTGAGGTTATCAGTGGGAGCACTGAACTTGCACTGTGTGTGTAGCCATGGCAACAGACAGGTGGTGTCTGGCTCACGGGGTAGGAGAGACCAGGCCTCGGGGCGCTCTGTCGGTTAATAAATATTTGGCACACTGCGTGAACCTTCTGTCACAGGTGGCTAGGGCCAGTTGAGCACTGGTCAAAGATAAACAAATGTGACACCACTTTAGCGGTCTGTCTCTGTGTTTTGTTAAGAGAAGACACCCTTCTACATGTTACCACAGTGGATACGGTAATCAAATATAATTAGCATGTCTGACATGAAGTTTAAAAGGGAGATTGTTACACCATGAGAAAGGGGAGATGCTTGCTGACTAATGGATGGACAGGTATGCTGTGTCAGAGATGACGCCACAAAACATGCACCTGACACATTCCATTTAGCATTTTTATTTTTGCCTTCATGTTGTCACAAGACAACATTAATGTATGGAAATATATCTCTAGTGTATCAAACAAATACAGTATATTATGTACTGTATGTTCACCCTGAATGCTTATGGCAGATTAGGGGGAAAGAATGAAGGTCTTGCAGGCCACATGCAAACCTACTAGACAAGATCAGTTGTTTTTAAAATGTCAAGTTCAATGTCAAGTTCAAATTTAAGATGTGTCTTACGAAGCATGTACAGAGATTATCAACTTTACTAAAAAAATGTGGAGTACAAAGACTAACTCCAAAAACAGACATGTCAAAAATTAACTGCCACTCTTATGATGATAATCTCGCCTCAATCAAGTCATCATGGTGAACTTCAAGGGGGCCGAGAAAAAGACAGGCAAAACTCTGTACTGCCTTTACACACAGAGTTAAAGAGTTAAAGACCGAACCCCCAAAATCTGCACTTGATTATTTCGCTGTGTCTCTCTCTCTGTTTGCCAACGTCCTCCGCAGTTGCTATGAGACACCACAGCTGAGGCCAAGGGTTTGACATTTCATTACAAGGGGAACAAAAGCAAAAGCGGCACATTAGGCCAACCCAACCCAGCCCAGCCGCCTCACACTTAACAGACAAATCACACCTCCTCAGCTTGGAAATGGCTCGTTCTGAGCCTTCCTATTCTCTGCTTTTATGGGCCAGATGATACACATAGCCAAAACTGGGGAGCAGCACAGCCAGAAGCCAATTGCTGGATAATTTAACACTTATTTTAATATCCTATGCTGTCCCCCTTTTACCCCTTTCAGGCTTTTTAAGAGTTTTCATATAAATTAGGGCAGTGCGTGTTATAGACATTAGTGGTTGACATATTGGGAGAAATTCCAAGGAATCTGAAGTCAGCACAAATAACCTACACTAACCCTTGCCTCTAGCATATTTGAAGGTAGTTTACAAATATGAAATAGATCATGTATTAACTTCATTTTTTTTAACGCAACTAACTTTTCAAAAATCGATGAAGTTCTACTAGATTCATAGTACAGCAGGCTCTTTGTATAAATTGGATCAAATACCAGTAATGGCATATAGGAAAGCAGACAATAATAAGTCAGTAGCAGTAGAGGTCAACAAGGCCTATTTGAGAGTTTTAACAGTTGTTGAATGAACTGAAAATGAATCAGCCTCACAAACGACTTAATTTCTGCTTTTATCTGCCTCAGATGGTAGGAGAAAACCATGCTATGCCATTTTTTCAAGTTTTTTACCAAAACTTTACTCTTTGGAGCTATAGGTATATAATATAACTGATATAATTGTTTCTCTTCATCAATATCATAACATTTTGTAAATTACTCTAAAGCATCTCCCAGAGCGTAAACATTCTCTTCATCCTCTCTCCAGTCTATCTAATACTTTGAATCTCATATATATACCAAAAGAGGGAACAAAAATCCCGACCAATAATGTGCACAAACAAGTACAGAATCTAATTCTGTAGCAGTAGTGCACAGCTCTGGTTAGCTCTGGTGTTATAGCTAGGCTATTCAAAAGCACTATTAAAGCAGCATATTAAATGACAGGTCTATCAGACACTCATTTAGGCAATGCAGTGATACCATCATCATCATCCAAGAGCTAATGAAAATTCAAAATCATTCTGCTAATTTAATCCCATGAAAATAAAATTGATCAACAATAAGCACACCTCTTTCATAGGATGCTAGCCCAAATCAGATTCCAGTTCAGTCTATATCTATGGTCTTTTTTTTACCACAAAACATTATGTTGATGTAATCTCACTGAAGGTGACTTTCCAAGTATTGCGATCATCAATTTGATTAGGTTTACAAAAAGGAAATTGCTGCTGCAATAGAAATGTCTAAAACAGTAGTTCTCAAAGTGTGGTCCGGGGACCACTAGTGGTCCACGGGAGGATTTCCAAAAAATATGTTCTGTTTTTCTCTAAAAATCAGTTTAGCCAATGAGGACTGGTTCAATGAATACTATAAAGCAGGCCTGTAATTTACATTAAAAACTTCAAGGTATCTGAATTTGATTTAAAAATGGCTATTGATTTGGTCAAAGGATAAGGGGTAGCAACATGTGACTTGGTGAGGGGGTGAGAGGGGAGGTGGTCCCTGAAAAATATTTTTTGGGCAAAGCGGTCCTTGGTCTGAAAAAGTTTAAGAGACACTGGTCTAAGAGAAGTCAGGCCTATCTTTGACTAGCCATCTTTTAGTCTACCAATGTATAATGCAGCCTACATTACACCTCATTGATGGCATCATTACCAATAGTAGCTATAGACGAACTTTCCTTTCCCCGCATTGTGGGTAATGACACCATGTGGAGGTTTTGGGACTGTTGAGGGGCATGTATAGCTATAGGGACAATTATGGGATGCATTACCTAGTCTATAAAAGCCCCATGGGTGTACATTGAAAATCAATGCAGTAGAGGACTATGAATTGTCCATGGAGTGGAGGAAGGTGGGACTTTTGCCAGTATTTTATTAGATGAAATCCACAGGGTGCAGGATACTAGAAAATGTATAGACTGTTGACCCTGACGTTACAGGCCAAAATTCAGAACATTATGGCATATATTTAGGATTATGGTGTCTGTGGGATTCCTAGTATTAGTTAATATTCTTGCCCAATTCACCTGTCATAAATCCTCAATAGGCTTATAGTGGAAATAAATAGGTTGATAAAACACAAAACCTAAATACAATCACATATTTTCTAACTCTCAGGAGGCACACCTTGGCCTTCTGGTACCGACGGGCCAGATTTGGGTCTGGCTCAATATGTTTTAGCATATTTTAAAAATTAGGCTTAAAACTCCAAAATTACAGTAAAATATATATTTTTTTAAATTCACACGGCATATGTTCACAGTCTTGGCATCTATGACACCAGCATTAATGATAAAAATAAATAAAATAAAAAAAAAAAAGCCACAATTATTTTATGTCTGAAGAATTGACCATGAAAGGTCACGTTTGTTTTTGAGACTGATATTGAACCGAGTGTGCCATACCTTAAGTGGGTGCTTCTGCCTGTCTGAACACGAGCTACAAAATCACTTTTTCTGAGTTTAACCCAGTTTTACAAAATCCCTCTGGCCAAATGTGGAGAAACTTTTGAAAGCAAGCTCATACAGTCAGAACCAATCAGAGCAAAGCTTCTTGCAGCAAGTCTAGAGCACACGAAACAGCCAATAAGAAGGCAGAGCCCCGTTCCCTACCCATCGACACACAAAGCCTGTCTGTAATGTACCCTGTCAGCCCATGAGACAATCAAAGCCTATGAAAGTCTATCAGTGAGGTAATTATTCATTATAATTAGGCCTGTTGCCATCCTAGAGCTGTCATAACTCAGACACACCAGCCAGCTGCTGCCTCAGGCCTGTGCCTTCTAACCAGAGAGGCCACTCCTCCGTTTAGTTTTCCTTCCTACAGACGAGGCCGCCAAACTATTTGTAGGACAGAGAGAGAGAGAGAGAGAGAGAGAGAGAGAGAGAGGAAGATGAAAACAAAATGAAACATGGTCCACTAGATTGCTTAAACACACGTTTAAACAAACATAAATAGACAAGGTTGCTACCTCAAGAGGACGAGGGATTTTAAGAAAATGAAGCTAGCTGCAGATGGATTGGGTTTTTTTTGCCGCATTTAAGAAATATGTATGCAAAATGCTGAGTCAAGTCTACTAGTGTACCAGATTTGTATGAAGGGTACTGCTGTAAAAGTGATCAATGCACAGCTAAATAGACTATTGGATTTAAAGCATAATCAATAAGGTCAGTTGTAAAGTAGTTTACAGCAGCATTACAGTGATTATTTTAAAAATAAAAACCACAAATATATATACAACACAAAATAATAAAGTCAATAAACAGGACTTAAATGTACTTCCTGATGAAACAAGGTGAAAACATGGCCCTCCTCAAACTCTACTCCACCATGAGGTCCTACGCAGCGCAAACCCAACGCAGAGAAACAGCTCAGCTCCCAGTGGGATTCAGAACTAAACAGGAAGGAATGGCAGAAATCTACAGAGATTTGTTTTATTTGCTTACAGGACATGGTTGACTCAGGAACTGGCTTTGCTTGCTGTATCTTTAAAGGACCTGAAGTTTTCTTGGCACTTAAATGAAGAACTGCGAGTTCAGCCAAAATAGACAATAAAGCAGAAAGGAGTAACATGCCAAAATGCAAGGGCAATTCAGTCCAGCGGCTCATTTTTCCAAAATGATTCACACTGGAAAGAAAAGCATTTCCCTGTCCTTAGATGAACTCTGTGTGCTCTCCATCAGTTCCTACAAGGAAACACTGAGGGAGGGGACAGCCCTCTCGCTCACTTACTCCCCCGCCTCCTTCCCTCTCTCTCTCTCTCTCTCTCTCTCTCTCGCGCGCGCACTCTCAGAGTAAGAGGAAGAGAGAGACAGAGAGAGAGCGACAGAGAGAGAGAGAGAGAGAGAGAGAGAGAGAGAGAGCAACTGAGAGAGGGAGGGGAGACAGAGAAAGGGAGGGAGCCTTCGCTACAAATTCTTTGCTTTTGCTCTCTGCAGAATTAGGTCATGCACATAAAAGCTGCAAACGCAAAGATAAACATCCAGTCTATTCAAGAGACATTTTCACAGAAAAACAGAAAAAACACAGGGAATTTCGACGGGGGACCGACGCACAAAGACAGTAAAAGGTTGTTTTATATCACCGTAAAACAAGGTCAAACTTGGCCTCTCTGCAATCATAACTTTGTATACTCACTGACTCAATATCCCGACCAGCTCAGCTCTGCGCAGGCTGTCCAGACCACATGACAGGCTTCTCAGGAACAGCTGGGCTTGACTCTGCTCAGCATAAATGGCAGCAGTTGAAGCCATTGGCAGCACTTGGAGTTGTTGTTATCGTTGCCCTGTTACCTTAGCTAACACTGCCCAGAAGCTAGCAGGCTTACAGTACAAGTAGTAGTTTACTAGCAGGTAATTATCAAGCCCAGTCATACTGTATTTCCCTTCATTAAAAGACATACTTTTTTTTTTTTTAAGTTGGCCTCATGTAACCCAAGTATGGTTTCAGAATGCAAGTCTTCATGTAAGGTATCTTCACAAATGTGGATATGAATATGAGATGTTAATGTATAAACTGGTTAATCAGAGAGACAGAATCAATGGTGTGAGCTACAAAACCAGACGGAATCCAGTAAAACCAAAAGTCTAATGCAAAGCTAGTTACTAAAAAACGAAGCAGTGCTGTTCATCATGTAGGCCTAGGTTACCTAGGTTACCCTCCAGTTTTTCAGGCAAGATGACGCAGCTGAAAATTTGATACTGCATAGATTTACAGTATAAATATTGCATGTGATGTTAAATGAACTGAGTTGTAATGCGGTACATTAAAGATAAGGCCTAGAACAATACAACTTATAAGAAAACTAAAAGAACAACTGCCGTACACTATTTAACATGCTGTAAGATGGTAACTCTATTCTGCTGCTACGCTCAGCACTTGATCCCTATGCAGAGCACAGCACAGGCTCAGCCATGCAGCTTTTTAGCATACCAACAAAAGCAGTGTGAAATAAAGACCGAAAACGTAATGGTACAAGGATTTGATTGGAGAGAATAAGAAAAGAAGTATAGGGACTTCCAGTATTTTGTTCTCAGAGGTGTTTTGGTGTTTTGATTAGGCTAATAGTGACATATTTTGCTGATCAGATTTGTAGGAAGAATGTGATCTGTGTATCAGTTATATAGTCATACACGAGAGTATTAAATCTTAAATCTATCCACCTAAGCCTGAATAATGATTCAGAGGGTGAGTGTGACAATACTCCTACTTCTGTAGCTCTCACAGAAAAGGATCTGGACACATTTCCACAGCATTTTACATGTGCAGGGTCACCAAATACTATTCAAAGACTTTCTAAATTCTCTAATTAAGCCACCAATGCAGAAAGGACAAAACAAGGACTGCGCATTAAAAAAAGAAGAATAGATATTTATTTTGTCACAGTGTCACTGAGCCACAACTTATCTGTCCTCCTCTGACTATCTAATGTACTGTACTGGATCACACATGTCCACTGGCCAACAGTAAGAAAATAAATGCTGACTGGCAATATCATCATATATTCACACCACAATCTGTCAAGTAACTGTCGAAAAATAGAAGTCATAGGCCTACTGAGGAATTTTATAGATTGATCTATAAAAGTGTGGGTACCAATATCATATTCACATCCACACTTCAACATGACGACAGGATGAGAATAATATATGGGTAAGCCATTCAAGATTAAAAAAAAAAAAAAAGAAAAGAAAAGAAAAACGGGGCAAATAATTCCTGTTAGAGAATTTAGCAGCAGGGAAATTAATTAATGCCACTTCTACCTGCTTCAAATAAAACCATTGCACTTATACCCACCTCTGTTGTAACATAAAGTACACATAACTCAGCCAAATTCACAGTGAAAAAAATAGCCAGGCCACTGAGGCCCAGCACTAAGTTGAAATGTTCTCATATCACTATCCAAAAACTAGTAATCTGGTATAGAGTTGCTATATTTTGTTTTATTCTGGGTATGTATCAGAAAACAAAAGAATATCTGAATAGGACAGTAAAACCTCCTCAGAAGAGATCCCCAAAATAAAATCCCTGGAGCACTCAGCCCTGATGATGGCCAATGTAAGTGGAGTCCTCTTATCAGCTATCTCTTCCCACAATTGATAAAACTCATTAGCCGGCTATATCTTATTCCATCGCAAATTCAGACGAGGTTTGTGTCACCTTATTTTTTGCCCAAAATATCAGTAACATTTGTGCCTCAGATATTTATTGTTCCAAGCGAGACCCACAAAACACTTGTCGATATAGTTCATGCACAAAATAGAGAGGATAATAGTAAATCAATGAGTAGTCTACACTCACCTTCGAAGTTTCTTCTTTCTGCTTAATTTCCCCTTTGTGCGCGAATGTAGACACAAGGCATTCGACATCTGAATGTGACACATTAGAAAGGGAAAGGGCAGTCTCTCTTCCCGGATTTGTCCAGTTTCAATTTCAAGTGTAAATTTCTTGCAGCGGGAGGTATTTCACCGTCCAAAACATCACAGCGAAAACAAAGCGCCTTGGCTAAAGATATCTAACCCAGATTCGTGCGTCGACCGTTGGTGCACAATGAGAGTGTCAGAACTATCCTGTTGCTGAGACTGAGAGATCCGTGACATATAAGGAAATGTAGTTCCAATACTGAAAGTTTAAATCCCGGATAAGCTTTTCATCTATAGTCTCATCTGCGACGTTTCGACCCAGTAAACGAGCTGCTGTAGCAAGAGACCGCGAGGGTTCATTTGAGGTGAGCCGAGAGGTGTTTGCATAGACTGGAAGTACAAGTGAAATGGATTTTATTTGTCCTTTCTTGTCATTTTGAACATCTTTTAGTCTTTTGGCGGCAAAGGGGATATAAACCACAACGTTCAGTGGTTTGAGACCGCAAAATGCGTAATGAATTGCAGTGTCGCCAAAAAGTTTTCCTGCGGATAGACATTTATGAAGGAAGGCACTCCGGAGAGGAGCTGACTCATATGCGTCTATATCCACAGCCTCGCCTGTAATATTTCACTTATAACGTCCATATTGTGTTAGTTAATAACATTAACTATAAGATTATTTTCTATTTTAATTTCGTGCGTTGGTTAGCCTACCAGTCATTAGGCAACATGCAGGAAAGAAAAGGAAATGCATGTTTACTCTACTTTTCAGATATTTTCCCAGAAACTTCCATAGCAGACTTTAAACCTGTTGCATTTCTGTATCACTAAGGCCTAACTCTAACCTGTCTCTGCATGTGATTGTGAGATAAGGAGGTTTGAGTGGCAGAGTTAGACTTTTGTTATAAATGTAGGCTAACATTTGGACAGCACATACTAACTCGATAAGATATAATATGATTATCTATTTTATGAAACACAGGCGTTTTTTTATTTTATTTTAAAGGCTTCAAATTTATTGTAAGGTTTTCTAAATCTAACAGGGCCAGGTAGGCCTACTATGAAAATTGCAGATACAAAAAGAATATCAACTTGTTTGCATGTTTGTTTTTAAAGACAATATTTTAACTGGCACAGTAACACATTTTTAAAAGCAGGTTACAAAATACACACTAGAACAGTTATAACGATGGTGTATTGTTGTTGCAGTCAAGGCCGTTTGTTCTTTTTGGTCAGAGTTGGATACCTCGGGGAGATATTTGATGCAGCAAAGTATGTAAGATGATTGACCACGATGCAATTTACTGCCTGAATCTATTTTATAGGTGTCTTCTGTACAAAAGGGATACAATACTGTATTTTCTCTGTAAGGCACTGATGGTTAGTTACAGTATATCTAGAGTGTATTGTGCTTTCTTTTCTTATTATTTTTGCACAGTTGTCTTGAAAAACTCACTTCAATTTTCTCTGCTAGAGTACTCTGACATTAGAATGATTTTATCTAATTTATGTTTAGTAAAGCTATTTGAATACAACAATTATTCATGTGGTGCTGTTTCTTTTACTCATGTTGTTTTGAAATAGACATTTTCTGTGTGTAGGCCTATCGGTATTCAATACTTAAATTCATTAAAGCTCAGTTATTGTGGCTGTGTGGGTACAATCAGACTGATTTTCAGTGCAATGTCACAAGAAGAAAGAGCATGATCACATTAAGTAAACTGTACAACACTTCTAAAATGGAAACTCAAAACTGTATGCCAAAATAGCAGCAATGCCGAGGACATTTTTTATTGTTTATGTCTGTTTCCCCTTACACTGTGCAACTGTGGTGAAGGCATTCTGATGTCAGTGCATGCAGTTGTGGTGGCACAGGACAAACACAACCCTGCTGACCCCATCTCTGCTAGGAGGCAAGGGTAATGAGATTACAGGGCTGAAGTGTGACTGTCTGTGATGACGTCTTTCCCCGAGCCCCACAGTCATGTGGTGGGATCAGAGAGGTTAGGAGAGGGAGATTAGTGTGCGGGTGACAGGGTTCGCGAGACCTTAGGATCTTAGTGTTTGCAGCAGTAGAATCATCTGGAAGCCGCCGGCCGGCCGGCCTGCCTCCCTGCCTGCCAGCCTGCCTCCCTGCCTGCTGCAGCGTCTGAGACAATACTTAAGGGAATCCCTCGGTTAGCCTAGACCATGATAAAGAGACTCAATGACCTGTCACAGCAACTAAAGCTATTCTGTATTCTGTGTTGGTGTGGTGGCATAATCGCTCACAAGACTACAGTGAGCTGTTGCTTTTGTTGTTGTGTGTCAGTGTGTGTTGTACTGTAGGCTATGTTGCAACATTCAGTTGTTAGTTTAAATGCGGTTCATCCTGTCACTTTTTCTAGTGTGGGTCTGTGAATCTCGAGTGAACACTGTTCTTTTGCTCTTTTGCTACATGCGATTTAGAGAATTTTCCCAGCCCAAATATCCTCAGGAACAAATGTTGTAGAAAGCTTGGATTTACTGGCTGATGACATTGCCGGTATGGGAAAGTCAGCTTTACAGTATCTACAAGGCCTTGACCACTGCCTTTTGGCCCACTCAACTCCACTTGTCAGGGGGAGATGGAAAAAGGAAAACAGCTCAGCTCACGGACTAAAGAACTGCTGTCACCAACTAATCGATCACCGTACTCCTCTCAATTTCCAACTCAATTACAAAAACCTTAAACCTGCCTCAGCTGCAGTCAATCAAAATCTGATTTCAACTGCATGTCAAAAGGAATGCCAGTATTTTTTTTTAACCCTTGATGGCATTTGACATAACATCTGAGTCTTAGCATAAATATTTCTACAGTGTTTCTGCCGCAGTTCAGACTGTATCTGTATTTTATACAAATAGACTGTATCTGTATCAGTGTTTTATACAGATATAGAGTATAATATTAAGCTTAAGTTAAATAAGTTAAGTTAAGGTTAAATACAAAAACGCTTTAAATGGCTGGTTTTATTTTGTTCATCAAACATCCCCAGGCCTTGTGATGAGCATATTTAACCCATTTTCCAAATGATCACAGGGTAAGCAGCGGTGTTATTAATGACATCAAGGAAGGATCTAATTCTGTTATACTGAATCGTATTGGCTATCATTAATAATATCTGTGTTCTCAAACACCAGTGCTAATGGTTGGAAGTCGGCCCACTCCTGAGTATCACTTTAAGGGACTACAAACATTAGTATTGCCCTGGTAGACTGTAATGGAGTATGAGTGTGATGCTAACTCTTGTGCTAATCACTGATAACTGTAACAAGTGTATGACAAGTCTCACCTCATAATTAGCTGTACTTTTCCTTGAGTCAGATTCATTGGTATGCATTGAATGAAGCACAGTCAGCATACTTCCAGTATCTTGATACCATGCCCAAGGGAAGGGCTCACATTGTTAATACAACTGGTTCCATTTATTAAACCTAGATTAAAACCAGTGTTCTTGCCACTAAGCTAATGCAGGCTGCAGTCTTGTCAGCAAAAAAACAAATTAATGCTGCAGCGCTATTAGAAAATGTCTACAGTAAATCTTTTTTTTAGTACCCTTGTAGTCTTCACTCCATAAGGTCTGGGGGTTAACAGCAAAACCTTTCAGATGAGGGTGCTACTTATGGAGACCCCTGAATAAGGCCTTCCCATTGCTAAGCTGCATATTGACGTGTGTTCATCAGGGCCATTTGTGTGTTTGGGTGAATCAGTTTTTGTGCCTTCCCCATGACACTCTGAAAAAGAGAAAGAGCGAAAAAAGCCCTGCTTCTCGCAGGCAGGGGCACAGATGGCAAAGCTGGCCCTGCAGACGAACGCTAGCTGCCTCAGGACTCCGGACCACCCCTCGCCAGACAACAAAAGCACCTACGGCCATGCCAATGCAGTCCTACCCCGTACCTCAGCCCTGTGCCTCAGCCTGCAACCCAATCAGAGCAGGGTGTGCAGGACTGCCTGGGCTGTGTTGTTTAATATGCATAATGTCTGTTGTGGGCCTACTTAATCTATATCCCACTGATCAAATAGCCTGTGCATACACTTGTAATTTCCTGTAGTCAGTTTAGTTGACATGTGATCGCTATGAGGAGTAAGATCGCGTGGAGCTGAAAGGCCTGTGTGACTGCATTCCTGATTAATTTGCTGGACATTGAATTTCCAAAAAATCCATATGCATGGCAATACTAATGGCTAGTCTTTCAACAATCATCTCCTGTTCTGAGGTAAGGTATGTTTAGGGGAAGCTGAATCAGGGCTGTGTTTGTGGAGGAACACAATCTTTCATACGTTTCCTTCCCAAAAAATGCCTTTGAAGTTGTTGGATCGGGGACAGATCTGATATGTCACTGCAAGAATGCCTAAAGGGAAATATTATGTGTACTGTAGTCCTATGAGTCTCTGACTGTACATGTAGGAGGCCACATTATGTTTCGCCACAAACAGCAAAAGGTTTATCTCGTAAATGCATACACATCTATATGTGTCATTTATACCAATATGCTTTTTGCAACTCCAGTCAATATCACAATATTCTGAAATTGGTTACTTTAATTTTTTACCCCCTAATATTTAGACAGGCCATGAATAATTTATTCTGCTTTGTCTGTTGACAGGCCAATGATTTGTACAACCATTTTACTTTTTTCCCATTTCCTGAAAAGTATTGGTTGAGTGTAATAAAAAAAGGAGGGGATGTTGAGGAAATAAACGGCATGAGCGTGGCCATTTTCTAAAGCTGATCTAGACTTGATGCTAGAGGTATTGCTATTCACATAGGACTATCTATAAGCTTTATTACAGTACAAGCTGAAATATTCTCTGCAGGCAGCATTATAGTTGTACTTGTTTGTCGCTTGTGTGACGCTTCCAAATCAGGTTTGGAAAGTGGTTAAATAATTAAGGTTAAATGTGCCATAGGGCACCGATGTTGGTAGCATGCCAAGGAGTTGGAGACCAAACAAAATCAAAACAAGTTGTGCCTGATTTTGTGCCCCAAGCATATTTGCTGCAGTGCAAGCCCTAATCATCAAATGCTAATTCTAGTGCAGGTCCAGAATTCTTTTGATATTCTTTATGAAACTGCTTGACATCTTAGCAGTTTAGAAAGGCCTCACATAGGCATAACTCGAGGGCTTGCCCTAAGGGTTCAACTGTGCTATTAGAAAACTGGTTAACAAAAGTTTGTTTTCGAATACAAAATGTGATGTTCTTACTGTGCTTTTAAAATACTCATGGATGGCACGGTAGGTCACACAAAATGTACGGCGTCCCGTATACTTAGGAGAGAAGTGTTGCAGACTGTCTGTCCTCAAAGGTGCTCTGAGGGCAGCTGGGACAACAGACAACAGCTTGAGTGTGTCCTTATTTGAGGTCAGATTGCTCGTGGAATGTATACACCTTAGTTTTTTTTTGTTTTGTTTTTTTTATTTGAGGTCAGATTGCTCGTGGAATGTGTACAGTACACCTTGGATAAAAAAATACATGGACTTGATGTTTGTTTGTTTTTTTTGTTTGTTTGTTTTTTTCAAAAGCTTTGTCTTCTATTTTTTCTCATTTGTCATGATGTGGAAATGTTGGGTTAGATGTTAAAAACAACCATGCAAATAAATAAATATTATTATTGATAATAATAATGAAACAAAACAGGCAAGACTGTAAAATCTTGTTGCTGCAATCAGATGGGCTGAAGGGAGACTGGTATTCTAAAATTGTTTACAGTGAATATTTTCTGTATTTACAGTAATGTTAATAAGTTCTATAATGTTAGTAATTAAGAATTATTTAATTTTTTTGTCACTGTGTCTATGGCTTTGTGACATTTGGTTAAAGTAGTACATCACTAAATGTATTGTTTTATACTCTTAGGATAGACAAAAGTGGAGGTAAGGATTGCTGGCAACTTTCATCGACACCACACTAACTTCAGCACTCGCCATACTCCTCAAGCGTCACACACTCGAACAATTGAGGAGTGGTGTGTGTTTGTGTGTGTGTGTCTGTGACCTATTTTGAGGATAACTCTGAAAGGATGAGCCAGCAATCTGCCAACTGTCTCCGTGCCCTGTTTGTTTTCCCTTAAGCTGGATGTGTCTTAACAAGATACTTGCTCAACCCAGTGACACTCTGACATCAACTATTTGCTAACACCACCAGACAGGAGATGGAGATCTAGGCCATTTAGGTTCACTGCTGATGCATATGCCAGTCCTCGTGTATGTACTGAATTTATGAACTGTGTGACCCTCCCAACCACTCTCTTTGATGACTTGTTTTGCTTTGGGGTCTTTTAGACCACACAAATGTTCAGTCAGCAGCTGTAAAGTGCTAGCTGGAGGCAGTTGGGGAAAATCATAGAGTGATTCCATTAGTTGTGTGGTGTGAATTGAAGTCCTAAGTCACAGATGATTAGAGACTGGTCGCAAGGACATCTGGTGGATTTAATTTCCAAAACATATTGGAAACTGCAGTGATGCAAAGCTGAATATAAAGATCGCCTGGGTTGCTTGTACAATTAACTACTTATGTCACTTGTTGCTGTGTTGTCCTCATAAATCGAGACAATCTACTGACAAATCCTTTCTCTTCTATTTCATGATGTGAATGTATGAGATTAAAGGCAAGCCAGGCAACATTTTATGCCTTTAATTTATAATAATTTATAGGTTAATTTATAATAATTCACTTTGATAGTTAAATGGCTCATTATGGAAGGCTCAACCCTTCTCTGTGAATTTACAGCAATTGTGAGGAAACGGTATCCTGATTTGACGATCTGCTTTCCTAGCCTGACATAGCCCGACCATAATACTGCTGTTCATCCGTATTCATGGTCTGGAGGTTCTTTAACCTGAAGCGATTATACTGCGGGGGGGAGGGCATTCACTTCTGGTTTGAAACTATTGGACAGCTCGTCTAATCAGCTTCGCTTATTGGCCGGTAGACTCTCTACCGATGTAAACACGCCCCAGAGGACCATGCCCAGACCATGATACGTATGAACATTCGTATTATGGGCGGGCTATGTCAGGCTACCGCTTTCCCATCATTTCACTTTGTGCAAAGCGTCTGGAACGTCTCCATTGGCAACCATTTTCTCGCTAGAGGGCGCTTTGATTTCTTATTCACTCAATAACATTCTGCTTGATCGTCAAAATGTTATGTCCCGATGCTTGAGTGGGCAAAGTTCAGCTGTCATAACATTTTGAAATATTTTACTACGGCTTGTATAAAAAGAATAAAATGTGTTGCAAACATACTGTAGGTTGTAGCGTTTTGTTATCTTGAACTCGAAGTTGGTGATGTCCGGGTTCAACTCGTGGCTTTCTTTTCTTACTCTGTTTACTGATGGGCTACACAGCTCCGTGCCGGCGGAAAACGATGTATTAAAATGTATTAATTATGCTCTTCCTGACTATCTGGTGGAATGAAGTGAAGCCAGTAGGCGACGTTCGCCTGCTAAGACAACGACACCTCGATGAAACGTAAACTAACTAAGCTATGCAATTTCCCATTGGCAACTAACTAAGTACAACTACAGTTAGCAACTATGCTTTTGGGAAACGGACGCCTTTTTCCCTCGTAAGTCTGAAGGAATCACGTTTGACATCAGTCAAATCTGTAGTATAGGACTTGATGTTGTTTCCCCTTGATGAATACTTGAGGCACCGCTGTGACAGTGGGATGGTCAATTGAGTGATGTCAACATAACAACATAACCCTTTGAGAGTTATCTTCACTGGTTGTAGGCTAATTCTTTGGTCTGCAAGCCAATCCATATATATTGATGAGACTTTAGAAATATTGGTGTTTTAGTCACACAAAAAATATGGGTAGCACTGATATCAGAAGATCTGATATCACCAAGTAATTAAGAGTCCAGGATCAATGTCAAACTTTAGCTAACAATGTGTCATTTACAATATAGGGGTTTAGAGATTTAGTCATCATGTTGGACCACCACATTGATACAGTAACCAAAAAATGACATTCTTTCAGTTGCAATTGAACAATTTCATTACTAGCTATACAGTAGCTATACAGTTTTAATTGCAAAGTAGACAAATTATCTGCTCAGAATTCAAGATTATGCATGTTAAGCTTTGGTTTATGTATTTATTTACTGAATTAACCAGTGAAGTTGTAAAAAGTTGCTCCAACTGAATAAGGAACAAGGACAAGGACGTAGCTGAACAAAATTAGACAAAATCTTTTCTGAACAGCACAGTTGTGGAGCATGGGGACTTGCCTCAATTCTATTCAACCGAAGTGTAGTGTTGAGATGCCCAGTCTCACACAGTCGTCACGAGTCAAATGTGTTCATCATAGACAGCTCAGTTGTGTATTATTTAATGTCCGCAACCACCACTTTACTGTCGGCAACTCAAAAGTTGTATATTCTGAAAGGCTTATTAGATAAATATGCCAAAGAAACCACAATTTCCAACAGATAAACTCCACATAAAAGTTGCTCTTGCTATAAGCTAACATATGTCTTTCGTTCAGCCTTTGCACTGCTGTTTTACCCATCACAGCAGGAGAATTAGTTAGAGATGAAAACCATTCATAAAAACAGGTCTAAAATAAGAACCCTAATGGTCACCTACTGCCAAGCTCCACTAATACTGCAGTCAGAGTTTCCTCTCTTTGCCTGGACTGTGTGTGTGTGTGTGTGTGTGTGTGTGTGTGTGTGTGTGTGTGTGTGTGTGTGTGTGTGTGTGTGTGTGACACCTGGAGTTTGCCTCAAATAACCTCAGCTTCACATCTCCAGAGGGAATGTCCTTGTGTGCTCTCCTATCCTACCCCTGCTCTGTTGCAGCAATATTTCTTCCTCTAATCTGAGGGTGTGTGTGTGTGTGTGTGTGTGTGTGTGTGTGTGTGTGTGTGTGCTCTCCTCTCCTATCCTACCCCTGCTCTGTTGCAGCAATATTTCTTCCTCTAATCTGAGGGTGTGTGTGTGTGTGTGTGTGTGTGTGTGTGTGTGTGTGTGTGTGTGCTCTCCTCTCCTACCCCTGCTCTGTTGCAGCACTGCAATATTTCTTCCTGTAATCTGAGGGTGCTGAGGGCTTCATGTGTGGCTCAGTCTACTTGGAGTAAGAAAGCACTGCTCTCAACGTCAGATAAAAGTGAAAAGGCAAAAAATAAAGAAATAAATAAATAAATAAAAGAGAGAGAGGGTGGGAGAGAGAAAAGTCCTGACACCTGTGGATTAGCATAGAGTGAGAAGTTTAACCCCGATGAGAAAGAAATCATTCTTTGGGGCAATTTAAGATCGTCCAAAGTCTATTGAAGGAGGCCAACTCATGATGATAATAAATAACACAAAAAATAATAATTAATGGGAGAGCATGCGCTTCATTGGACTCCAGAGAATGACCCAGACTTTTTCTGATCTTTGACGTCAATAATGTGTGTTATACTTGGCGCAGTGTTTTATCTGAAAGAACTGCTCATTTCTTCTAGCACCTTAAATCACTGGGTGAACTCACACAGGGTGAGACAGCCTTGTCCTGAAAACACCACAAGTGTATAAATCATTCATTAAACGTGTGAATGCCTGCAGATGTAGCAGAGCCACAGTTATCAACACAGTGAAACGGTTTTGACATTTCCAATTTGGGTTTGATGTTGCTAGTCCGCCTTTCGGTTGCCCCTCTAGTCAGTTTTTTTGTTTTGCTCCGGCTGAGCTAAAATGTGAATGCCTTTTTTGCACATGTACAGTATATGGTCTCAAATGTGGAAATAAATTTGCCAAAGGCGGATGATTCCTTTGAGTGTTATTGAGCTTTGAGGAAACACTTTAGAATGTTGATGTGAGTTTTTCCATCTTTGCTCTGACCATGAAACATGTGTACCCTCGGTGCTCTCTACAGTTTTGTAGCATAATACATGGTGAAACACTCACAGAAGAGATGATGCTCCAACTATGATCATTGTTTTTGTATTGTTTATTCCTCATTTCCAATCGGCAAGCAAGATGCTCTCTTTTTATGTAAGGAATATATTGCAAGCGGTAAGACATTATTAGCTCAGAAAGGCTTGATTTGTCTAAGCAAAGAGTAAATTATGTATCAGAACAAAGACAGGAAACAGCTCTGGATTATGGAAACAAAAGTCGTATGAATAATTAGCCATTTAGGGGACCCCAATGGCAACCTGTATGATTAAAAGCAAACTCAATCAGTGAGGTCATTGCTAAGTGATAGGGCTTAAATGTTTGCCTCCAAGGGATAGCTTCCTGGAAAAATGCCAAAAGCAGGAGAGGTTCATTATAAGAGACGTGAGCACAAGGCACAAGGATGTATGTAATCTGTGATCAGTCTTTGTGGCCATTTAAATTGTAAAGAAAAAAAAAAAAAAAAACATGCTCCTGACATTTAAAAAAAAAAAAATCAGATAGAAATGTCTGATTACAATTTGATTAAATGCAAACTCACATTACATCGCACATGTGTATGATACGTATGATACAAGGGATGTATGATCTCTTGAATGATTCATGTGCAAATCAGTATTGATCTCAACTTTTTTGTCCTTGTAGACAAACCATCATGACAACAAAATTAATGTAGTGGTCAAAGTTTCTAGTCAAAGCAGAAGAGTTGAATATAGGACAGATTTTACTTCATTTAGAGGAGAATTGTTGATGACCCGCAAGACAGAGTGTTAGGGGTATTGTGCTAATGATTTTCCAAGCCCTGTATCACAACTCTAAGAAGACTCATGGAAGCATTGAGGGGAGTTTGTAGAAGATTAAAGGCTTTATATGAAATGATATTTGACCTGATTGTACTGTATGTGTTATGCAAACAGAGTATAACATGCACCTTTGATCACGCTGGCTTTGAACCCAGAGGAGACCGTGGTGCACGCCTGCTTGCCGGAACCAAGTGTCAGAATCTGTGTCCCACAACGGCGCCATCTCCCACTTGAAGAGACAAGAGAGAGAGAGAGAGAGAGAGAGAGAGAGAGAGAGAGAGAGAGAGAGAGAGAGAGAGAGAGAGGGTTGGAGGAGAAATGGTTTTTGACCCCTGAAGGGTTCAGGCAATCAGAACGCCTCCATGCACCTGCACACATCACTCCCTCCTTTCCATGCTTACACACACACACACACACACACACACACACACACACACACACACACACACACACACACACACACACAAAATCCCCATCTCATTTACCTCTGCAATCTAGCCAAGCAGAGCCCAATTGTCGGGGTGGGTGAACGAACATAATAATGATATGCATGTGTTCAGAGCCATGGCAGCCATTGTTCCAGCAGCACAGAGTCTATGGAGCCTGGCCACCGCACTGATTAGGGGTGATATGAGAGGACCAGGCAGCTGACTGGGAAACGGGCCGGAGATGAAGAAACAACCATGTAGTCATATAAATATGAGGCTGCAAAAAGGTTCTTGTTAAGAGCCAATGAAAATATATGGGATTTTTTTTAAAAAAAGGGATGGACTATCAAGTCTAAATGGACCATCACAGCCAACCCTTTTTTTGCAAGGACACCATCATTTCAATACTTCACAAACAATTTGACAATTGACTAAAGGTAAATGCAGGACCTGAACATGTTTGAACTTGCTTTTCCAACCTGAAAGCAAAAACAAGAAATTAAATTTGTGCTTCATGAGTTTGTCATGAACATTATGCAGCTGAAACTGGATCCTGCCTCTATGCAAAAACACACATACTGTTACTCACTAAGTGCTTAGCTATATGAATTAAAAATATGAAATTAAATTTGAGTCACATTCTATATACTCCTTCAGTTTATGTTGCCAATTTTGGATTAAACTAAAGTAGGCTATAAAGTGAGACACCAAAAACCCAA
Organism: Sardinella longiceps; assembly: GCA_027497455.2. Taxonomy (NCBI): domain Eukaryota; kingdom Metazoa; phylum Chordata; class Actinopteri; order Clupeiformes; family Clupeidae; genus Sardinella; species Sardinella longiceps. The sequence continues at coordinate 20,997,066 of JAODXP020000017.1, forward strand.
TTCAAATTTTAGCATTAAATTATTAATAAGAATGAAATACAACATGATCAATGCTGAAGTTGATCAAGTTGGCACTTATCATAGAGTTTTACAATAAAGTGCTCATCTAAGTAAAGAAGTATTAAGACTAATTTTAGATCTCTTGAGCTTTCAAAGTTATACCATTAAGCATCAAAGTATTCCTGTAAAATGATCTGAATGCTTTTCGAAAGTAATGCAGGGAATGAAATTCCTGGCTTTTTCAAAGGAGAGAACGTATAAGATGGCGGACCAGATAGGATAATCAGAACTGCGGTACTAGTTGTCTTTGCCTCAGAGGTCTGGAGGACGTCAGGTCCATGCCTGTGTGATGAGCACTTGTTATGAGAGAGCGCCCTCTTGTGGAAAACTCCTAATCTCCTCCCTACTGGGCACATGTTGCAGTATAGGCTACATTTACTGATGCTCATTTACAGAACATGCACACTGAAATATTATGGTATGTTATATGTTTATATAATCTATCGTCATGGCAGTAAATATTACGTCACGGCAGTAATTGTGTTGTGGGTTATGTATGTGTGTGTGTGTGTGTGTGTGTGTGTGTGTGTGTGTGTGTGTGTGTGTGTGAGTGGATGGATTAGAGTGGGTGGATAGGTAGCCTAAGTAAGTGTTTTATTGCAAGTTTCCCTGAAATCATACTCATGCTTACAATTAATAAGAGGATTGAAGGAATAGTGACACTGTGAGGTTGGTGTGTCTCTTGTGCCTGTTCCGCATGCTCTGCCTCCCCCTGGTGGATGGCCAGAGTTCCTGCATTTCCTGCTCCTCTTGGACTGAGGGATATCAGCAAATAAACAAAATAAACATTAACACCATGCCTATGACACTGTAATGAAGACAGTATTGAAATTTGTTTCAGTTTCTTTTTGAATTCACTGAATTCACATTCAATAAGATGCAGTTCAAGGCCTGTACATACTTTTATCACAAACATTGGCAGATGCCAGGCATACTTTCACTGCATTGTTGCACATTTCATTTCTGTCAGTTGCCATATGATTCTCATACATTTATCTGTGAGAAATTCTGACTGTAGGGATTGAATTTCTTTCTTAGCAATGATCTTTCGGTCATGGAACACTTATAATTACTCTAAATGACTCTCCCATTCAATGATAGCCTCCAGTAGCTCAGCTCATTTGGGAACTATAATGTCATGGTTTTTGAGGCCCTGCTACGATAAAAGAAATTGAACTTTATTGCCCTGTTCATTTATGGGTGACTGATGGACGTCACTGTCAGCAGTACTATCTTGCAAGTTCCTCCGAGTCCAGTTTTGCAGAGGTGCGGTACAAAATCGGACGGAATTCCAGTAAGCGCAATTGACGGCTTTCCTTTCCTTGACGGGAAAGTGCTCGATGGGGACCAAGATTACGACCTCTGTAAACCACTGGTCAATGGAAATGTTCTGATCCCTTCCTAGCCAGCCACTCCCAAGTGTAACATTGGCCTCGACAGTGGTAGAAGTGGCCGAATTGACCAAAAACAAATAAATCCTGTGAAAAAGAGAAACCTCTCAAACTGAACAGAATGTGGCATGTCTGAAACTATGCTCCCATCCTGGCCCTGCTTTAGAAAAAAAAAAAATACAACCCTGTATGGAAAGGACATCCTAAACGGGCGTCGCAACACGTGTACCGCACATCACGCAGCCTCACACACAGCCATGCAAGTGCCGCTGCTTTGTCAAGGTCAAGCGAGCCCCGCCACGGCCCGCAACCTAAATGAGAAACAGTCCATTTGCAGGGGCTTTCCAGCTAGTAGTCATTGGTCTATTGTGAAATTCACAGCTTCTCCTGTCTCCAGCCGAGACTGCAGCCGGGTCTGGTGATGACTTTTTACAACATGAGTGTGACAGTCTCTGTCTGATGGCTTAAAAACACGCCAATGCGGCAGGCAATGCGAGAGTACAAAAGGAGGCCCAGTAAACATTTTTCGAGTCAACTCATCCACCGCAGTAAAGTAGAACCAAATGAGCACGCGCTTCCATATGAAAAACAGCAGTTTATTGTCCTGTTACGCCAAGACTGAAAATGTCATTGTCATCCTCATCGCCCCGCTGAGGTCATGTTTCCAGGCGCGCCTTGAAGATGGCTCCCTCTCTGCCACAAGCTGTTGTCACTTAGGCCGCACGGCAGACGGAGGGCCCCGTGGAGGAAAAGAAGAAACGGAGGGGAGAGGGAAGGAAAAGCTGCAAGGAAAAGTGTTTTCATCAGCCGACCACATGAGAGAGGAGCTGCTCTCAACCCTCAACCCCAAGGACCCCCGAGAATCCTGTGCGCTTTGGTTTTTACTGGCAAGCTGTCTCCTCTCCCTTCCTCCAACAATCCCCTCAATCCCCACCACCCCATCCGACCTCACCACCCCAAATCCAAACACAAACCGCCCTCCCTCCCTGCCCGTCCAGCTACGACGGGGACGCCTGTGACAATGATCAGGCCTCCTCGTTGGCTCCGCATAACACTGCGCCGCCGTCACCCTCGGTCCTTTTCTTCGAGCGTCACATCAAGCTTGCCGCGCGGGGGCCAAGGACGAGCCAGGAGGTGCGCAGACAGACCACAGGCACCCAGACTTGTTTCAGCTAAAATTACAGCCATTTCTCAAGGGAAGCAAGCCCCACGGTGATGCTCCATTTACTGAGACATAACAGAGGCGCTTTTTTTTTCCACTCTCTCTCTCTCTTACTCTTTCTGTCAGCACACAAACACAGTTCGGAGTGAGACCATAATGTGCTCATGAACAAACATGTGTGAGCGACCAACAAATCTGACCAAAGTTCTGGAAGAGCATGTTGCGAGTACTGTTGTTTGTTTGTGTGTCTGCTAAACCCCCACACTGAGTAACAGATGGGTGATAGAGCAGCGGTCTAGGATAGCGTGAGCTGCTAGCCCACACAGACACACATTCATGCCATCCATTTTCTGTTGTTTGCTGGCTGTATTAGTGATATTATGTCCGAGGGGCCACCATGATTTTCGTGTGTGAGCTAGACAGGTTACAAGATGGAAGGACTTAGAGGTTGGTTGACCTCAGGACTCCCGACAGGCCTGAGGCTGGAAGCGCAAGGCTGCGGGAGAGAGAGAGGAAATCCTTCAAGTAGCGCACCTCTCACTTTGGACAGTAGGCTACTAACGCAAGTCGTAAAATCAGTCACACGGCAAGATGCTGACAAGCAAACCACGGAATATGTATAACTGTAAATATATAATTTCACAGACATATGCTATTATTTTGAAATTATATTCTGGTTTGTGTGAAACTGTTAATAGAAGCAGTCTGCACACCATCAAGGTGAAATGGTTCAGTCGCCTGGTTAAGACTAAATATAATAATTTGAGTCTATTTATACTCAAGAATTTGAATAGTCACACAATTTTCTGTTGCATGCAGGGGGAAGGAGATGGCACAGAAAGGTGTGCCAGAACCGCCACAGGCCACACCATCCTGCACACATTTGAGAAGAGCACTACTGTGCATACTGTTGCTCTGAGAGAGAGAGAGAGAGAGAGAGAGAGAGAGAGAGAGAGAGAAAGAAAGAAAGAGAGAGAGAGAGAGAGAGAGAGAGAGAGAGAGAGAGAGAGAGAGAGAAAGAAAGAGAGAGAGAGAGAGAGAGAGACAGACAGACAGACAGAGAGAGAGAGAGAAAGAGCAAGCAGTTGAACTCTACAAGGTCAACTGACAAGAGTGGTTGCATGAAACGTAAGATGTGTGTGGAGCACGTCTGACATCCCCATCCTGAGCTGATGGCTCTTTGTGGACCCAGCCGGAGTCGGAGAGGATCCACCACTGTGAGGCCCGCAACATTTTAAACAGCCCTTTGTATGCGAGGCCCCCGCTCAGGGACTCTCCTGCAGACAAAACAAAGAGGACCTGTGTTTGACATCAAGCGCTTTGCCAAACCTGCGGCCAGCTCACAAAAGAGGACATGACGTGGATACTGCTGAGCTGTCGCAACAACATCATCTCGACGAGACCATAATCATTGCATTCATTAATGTTTTTATTTTAAGCAAATAAATCACACATCACAAATAACATCATGGACAGAAGTTTACATGTATGATTTGACAGGTCTGAAGTGTTGGACAACATTAGCTGGGCTTTATCGTGTTACCGTAGGAGACTTTTTCTTGGTTCTTGATATCACTCATAGATTATTGTTTAGATTTAATTTTCAGCCTGCTGAGAAAACGGGCCAAGTCATCAACTAATTTGAGTGAAGGTTGAAAGAAGAAATCTTGATCATGATATTGATATCCTCACGTTGATGTTTTGGTTATATGCATAAGGAACTTGCGTGGGTGCCAGGAAGAAAGCCACAAGTTTGTATTTCTTCTGTAACGGTGCCATGTTGGAGTCAGGGTTGTGAATATACCTTGTCAAGAGTCAGGGCTTGACCAGTGAGGATTAATGAGAGAAATAGGAGAGGTGCCTGGGAAGGAGATATTTCCTGCTGGATACAGACTCTCTCTTAGCCTGTCCAAAGACGATTGCGGGAAGCCGTTTGGGGCCTTCTCAGTCCTCCCCTGCCCTCTTACATATCCTCCATTATGGTCACAGTGCACCATTAACTAACTGCATGCCCCCCTGGCGCTTGGCTCTCCTTTCTCTATTTGCTATTGCAAGAGAAAGCCGTTGCAACTCCAGGTTTGATCAATTAAGTCTGTTCATTGATAAATGGAGTATAATTTACAAAGTGTCATTGGTCTCTCTAGTCACATGTCACAGTCACATGTTAAGGAAATTCCTCTTGGTGGTGTTTTGTTCAGATGCATGCACCTACAGAGGCTCATAAGAGTGCATGGCGAAGTGGCCACACACACACACACCACACACACACACACACACTCATATGAGTGCATGGCAGAGTGGCCTGGGACTGGAAACAGGGCCTGTTTGAACTGAGCACCAAGCAAACACAGACTCTGAGCTTGCCATTGTGCAGGAGAAAGAGCACAACTTACACAGCAAACACCTCCAGTGTGTGTGTGTGTGTGTGTGTGTGTGTGTGTGTGTGTGTATGTTAGAGTGTGAATGAATGTGCTTATGCTTATTTAATGCATGGCAGTGATAAAAAAGAGAATTAGAAATGATCGATTCTGGACAGATTTTGTGTGTGTAACAAAGAGAGTGCAAAAGAAGAGTAATGTGATAATGATGGTGTGTGTGTGTGTGTGTGTGTGTGCGTGCCTGCGCACTGTTTCTGAGTATGTGTTCATGCCGTATAACTGCTGTCACCTGCAAACACAGGACCACTCCTTCAATAAATGAACTTGAGGCAAATGTAAACTCGGCCTGAAAAGGGCACCATACCTGTGATGTTCCTAAAAGGAATTGTGACTGAAATATTTCAAGAACCGAAACTTCAAAGGAAAATACCGTTAGCATATTAATGCTTTAGTTTCCTCACAATGGAAAACTACAACAGTGTTGGATACGGCCAGCTTTTGCAAATACATTTGCCATTGCAATTTACGTATCTGATTCAATTAATTAGCTATGTCTGGTCTCTTAAAGGCATAAGCCATGTCTTCTCATATTTTATGGTTTATATGTACGGTTATAAATTCCATTTACAGACCTGTAAATAAATCTGCTAAATGTTTTGTTTTTGTAGGGCCGAATCCACTTATGTGCATGTTGATGGATTTTTGCTCTGCCTGCCACAATCTCAGATGAAGTGGATCTGGTCCATGGAAAACATGCAAACATATCAAACATAACCTTACTGCGCCACACTTCAAACCGCATATCTGCACCCTTAACACAAACACTCATTTGTAAAAAATAATCCTGCCTTCTCTCCATCTGAGGGGCCTATCCACAAATGCGTCTCCTGCTCATGCGAAATCAATTTAAACATTTAGGATACCAGCAGAACAGGGTTTCAGCAAAGAAAAGCCTCTCCAAGAACTACAGGGAGTGTTGACATATGACCAGGGAACAATACAGGTCTATTCTAAAATATTCTAAAACGAATGGCAACCACTGAAGCATAAATAAGCACCACTAAATGGCAAGCACTGTAAAATGAATCAATTAGCTTTGCCATTGCTAAAACAAAACATTGTTGCAGGAGGGTATTACAGTATACACCTTTGGTTGCAGAAGCAAAGGTGACTTGAGATACTAGTACAACTTATTCACATGATGTGTACAATTACACTCTGAAAAGATACATAATGTAATTAGGCTAAATTAAAAACGAATATAAGCCTGCAAGCACTTTGTGTCAAGACCTTGTTTCAAACTATTAAGAGTCCATACTTTGATGAGTATTCATTTGAATGACTTATTTTCCATCTTTGGCAGTTTTGTTGTTGAGTCTAAGTATTTGATACATGTAATTGAGTGTTTTCATTTTTATGAAAAGGCCAAATAATCTAAAGAGCCAAGAATCAGCCAAGTGTTAGTAGAGGTCAGTTCGCTGAATACTCCCTATCCCACAAATGCAAAAGCTTTAGGATTTACACAAGTTTGTGTGTGGTGTGTCTGTCAACAAAGCGGAACCCCTGCTCCTCCATAGTCTGACAACCAATACCTCACAGTAACACAGACATGAAAAGTCTTATCGGGCCCTCCAAAGAAACTTCATCACTCTTGCGTTTGGTCTCCCACTGTGCGTTTCACACAGTTCAGACTTTGGAAAAAGCACAAATGTGGAGATCACACCAGAACCTCACATATGACTGGCACACGCATGTTTCTGACAGGATATCTAGTAGCTCCAGAGTGGTACAAGCCCCAAACACACAGATAAAGCAGTGGCTCTGAGTTCACGACTGGATCGTTTTTACCCCAAAGAGTCATAGGGCACTCTATGTTGATGTATTTGAAGGAACTTGGCATCACGTCACCCAGCCTTGTCAAAACGAGGGAAATTGATACAGACGTTCAGGGTTGTCTCTGAGGTTGCCTAATCAGAAAAACACATTCGATGGATTGGCTGAGGTCCCTGGTGCAAAGTAAGGCCCATTGGAAATAGCAACATAGCAAATTAGCGTTTGAAGGTTTAACATGAGCGAAACACTGCTCACTTTGACTTTTATTAAATCTTTATCCAAGCACTCAATGTGGCATTCAGCTTTGGCAGGGATGAGAACCTCAGAAAACCTGCTTTCCATTGAAAAGCCATGGTAGAGCGTTTTGACTCACGCTAATCAGCCAGTCAAGCAGAGGTTGTTCTGGAGAGACCAGCTGGCGTAGCGTATCTCCAATTCATCCCAACAGGCCTCAGCCCTATGTGTTGGAGCTGCAGATGCAGTTAGACAATCAGTGTGCCATATGCACCACACACAGATGTGTGTGTGACCAACAGATAAGCACTTCAAATTTCAGCTGGTCACATTAAGGACATCCACTGGCTTGCTCAGTTTAAGAGCCACAAATATACATACATGTAAATTGCCCAATTTTCGGTTATTGATTCCTTTTAAATCTTTTGTTTTTCATTTCCTTTCAGCATTCACATTTTGTAGTAAGATGCAATGCAAAATATCTACACAAATGTAGAAAATATTCTGACCCATATGGCCGATAATAACATGATTTCACAAAATGAAATTGTACTCTTATTTGAATTTTACTTTCCATTCTGGAAAGCATACTTCAATTGCAAGCAAAATTGCACTACAGGCAAGTGCTAAAATTTGGAGAAATCCTAATGACTCCTGCACAAAGCCACGTGGTGGGGGTGGAATGGGGTGGTTAGGGGTGAATGTGTTGGTGCAGATAGCCAAGGGCTGTGTGTAGATGTGGCAAGCCCAGACGCAGCTCCATGGTTTGGCATGCTGGATAAATCCATTTCCTTGGACAGGGTGCACTGCTCTTTCCAGCTGAAAAGGCTCCCACACAAACAAGAGGATGCCCAGTGGGTTTTCTTATTTAGCCTTTGGTCAAGAGCACTTAATAATATTTTAGAAGACAGTGGGACGTTTCTTCAGGCTGTGGCCAAAAATGGGGGTCTTTCACTCAGCTCTCACCCACCAGCCTGAAGAAAATGGAGGTGAAAAGAAGCAGACACACTTATGCAATTTTGGATAGAGTTACCGACTACTAAGTGAAACAGTCGACCCCAGGAGAGAGTCACAGGGTTTAGGCTAGTAGTCAAGCTAAATCTTCAGCTTAGAGAGTGTCACTCTCTGTGTCCGTTCCAGTGGCACCCGTCTATGAAAGTGGGAGAAACTGTACCTTAGTTCAATATTACTAATGAATGACATGGAATAATAATAACTAATATCCCAGACATCCCATCGCATAAAATTGATTTAGGATTTTGAGAGAGGGAGCGATGGAATATATTTATGATATTTGCGTTGGCCAACCTTAACAATCCATAATACTATATGACCAGAATGGATTCGTTTTTAGTTTAACAGCCACCAACTTGGTTTTTGTGTGTTCTATGGAAATTGAAAATGAACTGATAAGATCCAATGCTGGAACTAGGGGGTCATTATTAGCCAAACTAAATTTATGTTAACTGTTTCATATGCCCGATTGCACATGTCAAATAATGAAGAGTTACCAGTGTTCATTACATACTCTTAAGAAAAGTGAGATGAAGTCATAATTATGAAAATCAACAAGGCACCATTACAGACTCTTAGTAAAGTGGTATATTTCCTATAGGATCAAGGGTCCAAAGAAGCTTCTAATGCTTTGTGACACTGCAAGTTGTAAAGGTGTTACGGTATGGTGTCCTTACAATGACTTACAGTCATGAGAATGTGTAAATCATTATTAATACAAAAGTTATTAGTTATAATTCTTTATGAATGCATTATAAACCTATAATGCCTTATGAATACTGGGTTCATAGAAAGTGGTACTGATATTAACAAAGTTACTTACAAACCCTACTTTCTATGAGTGGTTCCCGAACAATCTCTTCAGCCATCTTAACTATGTCAATCTTATCTATATGAATCTAAGGGACTGATTCCAGTTTCTGGCATCAATTGCTGTCATTTGACAGTTTGCCATTTCGTGATTTGCGTTATGTTCCAATTTTGCCATTTTGCTATTTAGTCTATGTTATGTTAGCCTGACATAGCCCGCCCATAATATGGATGTTCATCCGTATTCATGGTCTGGCGACGGTCTTCTGGGGCCTCCAGACCATGAATACGGATGAATAGCAGTATTATGGGCGGGTTTTGTCAGGTAATGTTATGTACCAAAGTCTGTCATTCTCAGACCTCCCGACAGCACTCAGAAATGAGAAACAATAGGTTAATTCACTCTGTATAATCCCTTTAAAAAGGGATTATAAAAAAACTTGTTCATTCTCTCAACATGGAGGCCTATAGGCACTGCACTTCCAACATTCTATTCCATTGTTTTTAAAAAAAACTGCACCTTGGCCATTTGTTCAGATTTATCTAACATAAGTGAACGCTGATCGCAAACAACAATGGAATTTGAACGATTTTGTGTATAGTGTTCTAAATCGTTCGTTATAAACTATCACCAAAAATGGCAAACCGAGTATAGATTGCTCGCAGGAGGCTAATAATGTAGGACAAAGTTGCCGTGAGACATGCTGACAACATTTAATGCTCTTTAAGGATTTATCTCCATCTGTACGTACATGTCTTGCTATCCAACTTAAAGGGCTGTTCGCGTTGCTCTACCTCCTCAGACCATTCATCTTTGTTTGCTAGCATCAGCCAAGAATTTCCAAGGATTTGAAAACTGTTTGCCTAGGTTCACGAACGTTCGCCTGTTTGCCCCCACACACCAGCAGCTACAAGCAAGGAACATAGCGCAGTAGCATGTGGAATCATCAATGGATGTTCATGAACAGCACTTACAAAATAGACTTCAATCGTAATCAACAGGCCGCGATAGCAGAGTTTGGTGGGGGTGTGCAGGGTTGCATTGAAAACAATGGAATAGAATGCTGGAAGCGGAGATCCCTGCGATTTGTCAGAGCCCTTTAGACTTCCTCATACTTGGTGAATTCTTCCTCTATCCACATCTGCGTACCTAAAGGGCTTTCCCATGTGTATATTCTTCCATCCTTGCCATCTCCTTTTAGCCTGATTTGACCATCCGCTTTAACATTGTTTCATTTCGTGCGAAGCGCCTGGAACATTTCCATCTCCAATCGTTCCCTCTCTAGAGGGCGCTATGCAATGTTTTGAAACATTTTGCTACAGTTCGTATAAAACGCATCTAAAAATGTTTTGTTATCCTGACTCGAGGTTGGTGATGTCTAGTTGCAATACCGTGGCTTACGTTTCTCACTCTGTTTGCTGAATTTGGTCGGCACAGATCAGTGTCAGAGAAAACAAAACTGCATAGACCTTACAAGCCTAGAGCAGGTAGTGAAAACGCCATTCATTTTCACAATTTAGAAATCGATTATTATCCACTCTGTCTTAACCACACGACGTAGACTTCCAACTAGCTATGGGAGAACAAAGCAATTGCCTGTGATCATAACAATGCCATGGGTTCATATGGCATCAACCTTGATTTCATAAAAACTTATTTTAATCGAGATATCAGGACACTACACTTCCCGTCATCCTGCAGTGCCTTCCATTGGAGGAGATTCCCGTTGCTAGGGAACCTGTTGTAACAACTCAGGAAGTCCCATAATCCTTTGCGGTTCAGAACACATGGCGCCAAGAATGTGTAAGTTCAGGAAGTACAAACAATCAGGTAAAACATGTTTTCACTTATTTTAAGCGAAATCTACTCGCTACTCGCTAAACTGGAAGTGTAACAATTCGCCCCTAATTCCTAAAGTAGCCACACGCTATTCTGTCACGGGCGGATCTAAAGCAGGCTGCGGTAATGCTTTATGGTAGGACCAAAAAAATAAATAGTTTCTTAAATCAACCGCGGCCTAGCGCAGCACTAATACTCAGGTTTCAACACACTAAAAGTTAAATAAAAACAATGTCTTAACGAAATGATATACTGGACACAACAAATACATTCTGTGAAGTTATATTACTAAACAGAATGAAGGCTGCACAGGCCATTTACAACAGGAAGCAGCACAGACAGACACCACTTTTAAATGGCACAAAAACCCCACAAAAACAAACTAAAAAGCCCCAAGAGTTCAATTCCCCATCAGTCCCAAAGTCAAAGTCTATAGTGATCCAACTCGATCGATGTGTAGATCCCCAAACAAAAAGAAAACATGTGCGCAATGGAGGGATGAGTAACCACTTCCAATGGTTAACGTTATGAGAAGCGCAATCTCGCCAGAATGATGCGTCCGGAGTAATACGTTCCAATAACTTGCCGTAATCCACAATGCTCGAAGGTACAAATAAAATAATTCCCACGAGAACAATGGTAATCCAAGTCTGGAAACTCCAACAACGCTCGCTCACCTGCCAGCTGGCCTCCCTGGTGAATTCGACCGCGGTGAACGTAACAAGTTCCAACCCCCCGCCCCACGGTCAGTTTACCATGACAACATAATTAAACCTAAACATAATAATCAAAATAAACATTCTTAAACATTTAATCATGTAAAAAGGTAGACGTATTGGCGACCTTTACAGAAGGAAGGAACTATAATTTACTCAAGTGATTAGGAGGCTCAGTGAACTACCGTTAGGTAATAAACTTAAGAAAATGTTATCGCTCGCAATGACTTATGGGACAGGTCCTTCACTTATCGCTAAGTTAAGAGACACAACGCTGTACCATCGACCTTTTTTCCATTTTTCTTTCACATTTTTACTCAAAACAGAAGGTTACACAGTCACCACCTACCCCGTTGCTAGTTATACTGAGTGAAGACTTTATGCACTTTTGCTTTTAAACTGGAGTTTTCGAAACGTCAATGGTGGAAATGAATGGGCAGCATATTTCCTGGAACCTGAGGCTTGGCTTGCATGGTCTATTATGGTCTTTGGGACTATCGGGTGGAATTGAATGAAATGAGCAGAGCTAGTAGACGGCGTTTGCCTGGCTGATCTCCTGTTATGTTGTGACCATTTCTATCAAAATGTCAAACTTGTTTAACTTTGTTTTTTGCCCATCCATTACTGATCTTAATTATCTACTCTATCAGTTTGAAGACTCTTCAGTGCAGAGTGAAATGAAATGGAGTGCACAAAGGAGCATGGGTACTGCTGGGTGTAGCGCTTCTCAGGTTGCACCCCAGCAAGAATGGTTCTGCTCACTGGGGTCCCAACCAAAGCATTTAGGCACATGGTATTGCTACGTCTGAGAGGGATTCTGACAGATGGTAGCTTTGCACCAGTGTCGCACAAACAAAATGTCTAAACCCAGCTCATATAATAACTCAAAGCACTCAGAGAGTGCAAACCTCCACCAAGGCCATTGTGATCCGGATCACCACCAAAATGTTATCACTTGTTCCTTGTGCCATTTCCAACAACTCCACAAAATTGAATCAAAATCCGTTCATAACTTTTTGATTTAACCTGCTGACAAACAGGCAAACAGACAAACCAACGCGACTGAAAACATAACCTCCTTGGCGGAGGTAATAATAATAATAATAATAACGGGGGATGTTGATGCTGCTGTCAGCAACACATGCACTGCAACCTAAACATGTGAAGGGACATGCTACTTCTTCAAACTTCATTGATCTAATCCACCAAACGGGTCGTAAGCTGGGTTTCCATCCAACATTTTTGCATTTCATATTTGCATTATGTCTATGGACAGAAATACGGTAAATGCAAATATGTGTTAATTTAAACTGTTTCCATCCCATTTGAATTGCATTATGCTTTACCCTCTAAAGAAAATTGGATTTGTATTTGCATTAATGGGAAGATGCAAATTTGCAGGTGTTTATACTCAAAGATTTGTTATTGGCTTAAACAACTCGTCAAATGATTTAAAAGCAAATCTGATTAATCGCAAAATGTTGCAATGATTAATCGTGATTAATCACTTTTAATCACAACACAATTCCTCAAGTAAGAATTTGGATGCTAAAGTATGTTGGATACTTATTTTGCCTTGGAAAGACCCTGATGCTAAATAGCTGGCTTTTTTCTTCTCAAATGGGGCAATTCACACCTATCCCCATGGATTCCCAAAACATCAACCCTCTGCTGTTGTTGGACATTCAGGAGCAAGGCCATAATCTTTGTCAAGTTTGACTTGATAGCCAAGTCATTTTCTATCTGAAATTGAACATAATACATGGCATGAAAGTGGAACCATAGCCATCAGGATCTGAGCTAATGTTTTTAATCTCAGTTATTTTTTTAGGATTAATTACTCGAGTCAATCAGTTAATTTTGCCAGCACTAAATTAAACACATATTACAAGTTGGATGCCAATGTGCCCAAAGGCAAACTAAGTTGCTTGGCATTGACAGAAAATTTGGCAAATTTTTCATGGGCACAACCCACCTACTCAACTGCGCAGCTCATTCCACAAGTGCATATTCCTTAGAAATGGGGCACCATTTTAAAGAGAACTAAATATGCTTTCCAACGATATAAGATTTAGTGCCAAAAAGTTGGCCAGAAAATATATCTAGCCGGTAAGCCAGGTGATACATGTTTAGGGTAAACATTTTTCGACCCATTCAAAAGTCTTCATCTTGTACTGTACTTTCTCCTGACCCCATTTCACCACTCTGTTTGCGCTCCAACCCAAAACCTAATGATTTTTTCAGTTGGCTACGGGGGCCGAAAATACCAAAAATCTAGCAGCTCATAGAGATGTGGTGGATCACCCAGGTCAACAATAGGCTTGCATAAATTATTAATGTCAATGAAAAATGTTCAATATCTATTGTACCAGAAAAGCTAATGGCTCCACAGCGGGAATTCAATTTCGTGTTTTACAACATATTGTCTGTCAGAAACAGAAATAAAGTGGCTAACCTTAAAAGCAGCCTCTCTGAGAGTGGAGAAATGAACAGATTACATGCCCTGTCAATGAACTCTCAATTTCTCCAAAGGAGTTATGGGGGTTGGAGGAATGCTTGGATGCTGTACTTCCACAATATCACAGACAACACATCCACATGACCGTATTAGACTAATATAAGCAATTCTCTCACAGAAATTAGAACACTTGCGTAAATAAAGTAGGACTGAATGTAGAAAACTTGTGTTGCAAGGGGTAGAAGTTCTACACTGTAATACCTCTATTTTGAATCACATCTCAGTTACTTGCTCTCTGACGGATAAGTGAGAGCACTTTACACTGGTTTCAAATTAATTACCAATATTACCTGAGGGGTCAACAGATTCTTATTCTTCATGGACCAATACTTAGCCCATTATTTTGTAAAATAAGATCTTTTCATCTCATCTTAACAGAAGGGAATCACAGGATTCTACTTGCATGCATGGAACACTCAGGTTTCACTACACCTGCTGAATTCTTTGAATGAGTCTTTAAACTCTTGCATCCATTCTTTGCAACAGTTCTGTTAACTGTTCACTGTGTTCAGTTTTACCACACAACACGCACAGTTCCAATATTTATTGTAGGCTTAAATAATGAGGTTGTACTAAGAGAATACTGCTGATAATAAAACATCCTTCTTCTCCTCCCTTGAAGGTAAGTCTGACTCAAAACAATGACATGGCACTCTGAGCCCATACCCCTCTTCTCCTTGTGCTAACAATGTCTCCTCTGCTCTTGGGCAATGCTGGGTGCAGAGCGACGTGAAACACTCTGTCCTTTGTCTCTGAAGTCCATACCCTATAAATATGCCTGTCCTTTGAAGATTTTAATTAAACTAAACAGGACCATCTCCACCCACCAGCCATCATGGGTTTAAGACAAACAAGGCCATCTTTTACAGGGGGACATCAAATGCAGCCCGCTTTATGTCACTCCGACTGGAACTTTATGTTGGATTTCAATCATTCTAAAATCCATCTGGCATTTTGATGTGCATGTTTTGAAGTCTTGAGGATGGTAAAAGCAGAGATGTTCCAGAACAAAAAATTCTGTGGCTTTTGTTTCTTTTCTCAGTGAAGGCATAATGTACCCACTGCTAGGCCATCTAAATTGCTCTCTGACACCACGGTTGTCCCATTTGTGGTATTTGTACTGTACTGTATTAGGTTCCTTTTTTTGCTGGCATTCATTGGGGTGATTTTTGTGATATTTTATAGTGTATGATAATACACTATACTTGTAACATATGCATCTAATGTATTATTCTGTGCAAGTGTTCAAAAGAGCAGTAAATGTAATTCCTCACTCTACAATTATAAGCTTGTTATAGAGTAGACTGTCTGGAGAGTTTCTCTGCTGTGGGCATTCCAGTAGGTATTAGCCAAGGACAGGCACCACTGCCACTGTACCACCCAGTTATGGGCTACAGGACTGGTTTGTACCACACACAATTCCCCCTGATATGTCAGATTACAGCTATTCATACCAGTATTTGTGTGTGTGTGTCTGTGTCTGTGTGTGTGTGTGTGTGTGTGTGTGTGTGTGTGTGAATTGTGAATGTCTCTCCCTCTACCTCTCTGTTCCTGAACAAGAGGTGTGCATGATGCCTGCTATGCTATAAATGTTTACGTAAAGGGACTAAAAAATAGTCATTCCCTCCTGCAAACTGGAGAGATCACATGGATAAGAAAGCAGAGAGCAGAAAAGAAAAAGTGTGCTGCCGCCACAAGGGGGGGTTTCCTTTAATAAAACCTGCAAGGTAAATTATAACCATGGACTTCTCAATCATTTACCACTTTAAAGAGCACATTTCTTTAGGCCTGTATGTATTTCCAACATGCACCTCCAAAATAGCAAATATTTGCGATAGCCTACTAGTATAGTAAAGAATAAAAGAATAACTTAAATCATAAAATACTGACAATGAAACTAACTAAAACTAACTTAAAGGATTCAGTTTTCTAATAATAAATGTGTTAATGTGTAGGAATGTATATAGGTTATGAATTGACAGTGTAGCACAGTCCAGGACTGGACTAATCTACCCTCTCTACAACAATTACACGTGTTGCGTTAAGAGTTTGCCCATCCCATCTTTATACTAAAACTGATTCAAAAGAGGGGCGTGGATTTGGATTTTTGTTACCTGCACCTAGTGTACCTGAAGCTACATGGAAAGAATTTAAGATGTCGTCAAAGCATAGGAACTAGTAACCTCCTGTAGGTGACAGGAACATAATCTGCCGGCATTCCAGTGAGAGAGCTGGAGAGAGGGAGGGAGAGAGAGAGAGAGAGAACATTATCATACGAGACTGCCTTACCTGGGGGGCACAGGAGCAAGTGAAAACACATTACTTTGCGCCTCTTTCAAGGAAAAGGTCGATATAAAGAATGCAGAAGTGAACTCGCTAAAATTTCGTCTTCTCTCTGCCTTTCATTCTCGAAAGTAGATCACGACTAACTCTAAACCACCTGCTGTCTCCTCACTATGGATTTCATAGCAACCGCGATTTTTAAGGATTTCAGAGTCACTTCAACTCGAAACAGAAGTGATTGCTGTACCTGGAAAGGTTGAACAGCGGTGCCAATGAGAACGCAAACGTTACCGTGACAATGCACAGACCCCCCCGACACTGGATTTTCAACGTGTTCTTATGCTTTGGCATCATCTATTTGAGGCTTGGGTAAGTTTTCAATGCAGCATTCACAAGTCCACGTTATTCTCAGTCCCACTTCAATCTTGTTATTGGTTGATGCATGTGCTGATATGTGAAAGACTGTAGCCTACTGCAGTAAATGCGCGAAGAGCCAGGACGTTCAGTAGCCTACACCTGCCTTCCGCTGCTGACCGATACATCTGAGACCTTGTTGCACTCCACTCGTTATAGTTGTTGCAGAATTGTCCTAAAGGTGCGACTGAACTCTTCCAAATGTTTCAATTCATATTATCCGTTTAAAGTGTTGATGATTAATTTCCCTATTGGCAAGTGTCATGCTTCTCATCCTGTGCTTCCCTCTACATACCCTATTTAATAGGGGCACAGAGTTGAATTTCCACATTCCTTTGCCTAGACAGAGTTTCTACCTGTTTTGCAATACCTCGCCTGAATTCTTTAGAAAGCCCCAGCTTGTATGTGCAAAGAACTACCCCGATTTATTTACTCTTTGGTTCCATGATGTAGTAGGCTAATGTCATGCTACCCTTACTGTCATTGATAGGTAATATTTTAATTAAAATGTTTTATAACCTGAAAACGTCCAAATTGTTCTATGAGAAGTGTGGATGGCAGTGGTGTGATGCAGAACAGCATGTATTTAGCATAGGTACACATCTAGACTTCAGAATGGCCTACTAAGATACTTTAATTGCTTAAATTGAGAATGGAAATTTTCCACACCATTTTATGTTAGTAATTTAATTAATTGACTGAAATAGCAGTGCTTGCCTTGCAGGACATAGCCTACAGGCCTGTAAAAAAAATAAAAAAAATAGATAGCAACCCAAACAAAAATCATTTGCAAGTGCAAACCAGATAAGTTGATGTGACAGCATTGTAAAGTGTATATGAGGATGTCAATGATGATATTGGTTCATATTAGGGATTTGCATTGGACAACTGTATATGGGAAGCAGTGCACCATATCTGTCTGTTTCATCAGGCCAAACCTGTTTGCTCTCTTTGGCGGTCTTTCTTTGAGAAAATCTTTCATGATACCCTCTTTACTCACAATAATGAGAGGCAGCAGGTGATGATGGACATCAGGTCTGGCTTTCATGGGAGTGTGGACAGACACCTTCAGGCATGTCCAACACCACTGACAAAATGCTGCTAAATGGATACACTACAGAATATTGTCAACAAAGGCCTATCGAAGAATGTTTATGTTTCTCCATACAGTAATTCACACTCTTGTAGCCTAAGCCCGCTCTCTTTATGTGGCATTCAGTTTCCTCTCCATTCAACTCTTTACCTCAGTGCTAAAAATAACTGAATGTCCCCATTAGTTGACTCTGAAAGGTTTCACTTGGGTCACTGATCACTGATCAGAGTATTTGTTTGATAGCACTCTAAACAACCTTTTTTGCTATAAACTGATTTACAAGGATTGTTTTATAAAAATGTATGCTGTAAGCCTAATAGTTGCACATTCCACACATAAAACATACACCCCAGCTTTAAGTAGGTTAAAATATAGGCATATATGCTAATCCTAATGAAAAGTAATGTAGGCTGTGTTCATGATCAAAGAACCATAGTCAATCAATCTAGATTATTTGATCGTAATCCCTGATTGGCTCCAGTTTAAACTATAGGCTATCCATCTATTTCATCAATATGAACATAGGCCTATGTCAGGAACACAATGATGTGGCTATCACATAGCTGCAGACCTTACAAGGGCCATGCAACAGTCACACAGTGTGTGTGATTGTGTGGGCTACCTTCAATAGCCCGATGAGATCAATGAAAAGTTTTAAGTCTGGAGCTCCAGATCTTGTGTCGCCCTATTGTCGTTGTGGTATGTTACAAAAGTGGGCGGATTGCACTGTCTCTCTGCCCAATGGCAGGCCGCGGGTCTCATGAGAGGAGAGAAAGGCACTTTTCTGCCATCCAAAATCCCTAAAAACCATCATCATTCCGGCTCGGGAAGCACACTCTGTAACAACCCCTACCGCGGAGAGATGCCAGACTCCAGCTCAAACTCACGGCCCTGGGAGCTGGGAGCTGCATAGGAGCACCAACACTGACTCTCCTGATCACTACAGCTAATCTGGAAGACAAGTCTTTTTGTTTCAATGCACGGGAACTTAACGCGCAGCTAAAGGAATAAGGAGATTTTATGCCAGTTATTTCATGAGAAAGCGGCAGTTTGCTTAATCATGATCATCTTCTCATCGCGCAGTGTACTGCTGTCAGTCTACTATCCGCAGATCTTCCTCATCCTCACCAGCGGTAGCTACCTGTAAGTTCATTTCACTAATTAACTAAACTTAACTAAACTGATTGCTTGCGATATCATATCTTATCACTTAATCACTGAGCGTTCGGTAGATTCGAGTTGACAAGAAAAAAACACGTGATAGGCTATGTTTTTACGGCAATTATTTTGTATGTAAACTGCTGGGGTATTAACATCTTCTTATTATCTGTATGTGCACTGTAGAATCTTGATGATACCTAATGCTATTCGTGATCTATAGCCTATGTTTTAGAGGTGTAGATAGTCTGGAGCATAGCTTTACGCACAAGTGATGCTGAGTTTACGAGCAGTCTCTCTGTCATGAATTAAATAGAAGCTTAATAAATTCTTCGACATGAAAAAAATAGATATCATGTGTTAAAGTGACAAAGAAGCATCAGATTGTGCGTCCATGACAGGAGTCGCTGACAGTCAAGTCATTTTCCAAGTAGTTATGACGTTTTTGTAACGCTGGAAAGTTTTTCACATGAATATAAGCTACGAGATCCACGTGGGATTGAATTGAAGGTTGATTATCTGATATTTACTAACCGGCATCCTCTGGACAAGCAAAAGAAGCCTATTCATCCTTGAGATAAAGTGTGAGCTTTGCCAAGCCTGCTAAGTCCTACAGCAGAGTGACCGAAAAACGGACATATAGCCCACAGTACATTTGCAATCTGGGACAGGTTTGGCCACGGAGCGGCAGAGAAGTTCAATACAATTGAAAGAGAGACAGGGGGAAGCGTTGTCTTTACGATGAATGTTAGTGGTCTTTTGGCGACTTGTACGGCATTATGTATCATCATGACTGTTGTTATCAGTTCACGTCTCATATCCAAATAAATATTGACCAATTAGGCTACATGCTTCCTCTAATTGATTAGTCTTCCAAGTACAGACTCTTCCCAAACATAAGGTTTGTTTTTCGGTTCTAAAATAATTACGGAACCATAGTGTTCGTCTTAGTTCCCGGGACCCCACATTTGAAGTGAAAATAGATGTGGTTTATGGTTACAGTTAAAAGAAGGCATGTCTATGTTTAGAACTGGTTTGACCATTAGAAACTACACATCATTGTTTGTTTTTACAATTTAAACACTTTTGCTCACAGCACACGATACAGTTCAGGGGAGAGGTCGTTTGGATTGTATACTTCAAATAATACCCTATACAAAAGTATAAGGTGATTGTTCACTGCATGGAGCCTCAGGCACTTTGTCTATTTATGAAGTCTGCCCAAATTTCACACATTCAACAGTTGTTAAGGTGCACTAAGGCAGTAGGATATTCCTTGGAGAATTGGGATGAGAGCTGTTACAGGGCATTAGGCCATTCATGCTTGCCCCCAGATTTCCTAAACACAAAACTGTAGCTGTATAGAGGCTAACATTTTAGGTCTGTTTGAAAAAGTGGACAAATGTAGCACTTGGAAAGCACAGACTTGCATGATGCTGTGCCGCATTTCATGTTTTGTTCAGTTTGTTTATTTAAATTGTTGTGAGTAAGCAAATTGAATGTGTAGGCCTTTGTATCATGTCTTTGAGGGCAAGAACAATTTGAACACTTTCTTTACTGCTCCATGTCATTCCTTAGTCGTCTCCTCCTCCCTCTCTTTTAACATCATTATTGAACTGTTAGAGAACAGTTAACAATGTGAATACATTGACTGTATATGTCCAAATGTAGCTCATAATTACAGTAGTATTGTCTGGTGAAGTCCTATTGGTTAAACTTTGGAGCACTATTATGATTATTTGTTTGTTCATGAATGTTTTTTTTATGACAGGTAATATGAATCATTGGGAATTATGTAGGAAGACATGACCATTGTTTATGCCTGTTGTCAGTGAGGCAAACTGTTCTTTTTATGTTAGAGAGACTATAATTCTGTACATAATATTAGCAGTTAGATCATTAAACAACAGACAACTTCAGCAAGTTAAACATAGTTATTTGTGAAACTTTGTGGAAAACATAGGTAGAAATTGCCCAACAAAATAAAGCATATGTACCAAAATTGGGTACAGTATTTATTCTGCTGTGCACAGAGTTTTAATTTTAACCTTTGTTAGTTTTTTAAAAGAAACTTCTGCCAAACACTCCTGCCATGTTGCACTTACAGTTTGTGTTAGGTGAGTAATATACAGTGCCACAGTACCAGGTTCCACAGAGACTTGAAACATTTATTTTACATGTTTAAAAGGAAGTGCATTTAGGCATGAAGAAGATTATTTATAATTCCATAAACTAGGAAGTCCTTTGGGACTGCCAGCTCCCATATTATTAAAAGACTGTTTGCAAGTTAACCCTTCATAGATGCTATAACCAGGTGTCTTTTTTAACGTGAGTGCCATCTTATTCTGTAATGCCAATCCAATTGGTAATGTTCACACCAGTAGAGAGAGAGAGAGGGGGGAAAAAAACTAGGCATGCCTGACTGTTTTGAATGTGTGTCGCTGGAGCTGCTCTTGTGAACTGTCACAGAACACACAGGATAGCCGCTAAGCAAACAGAATCGCATTTGTGCACTTTGATGATGCAGGGATTTGAGAGATTAGCTGTGGAATGTCCAGCTTTTGATCGCATGATGCAGTTGCACAGTAACATCACCCATCCTCGTCTCTGAATTGCTGCTGGGTGAGCATGACAAGTGTTTGGGTGCTTTGGTAAGAGACATGATGTTAAACAGTTTTCAAAACTGTGTCATGTTTACTTAAGTGAGTCAGGAGGAACACTTTTTTTTAATTTCATCCATCAACACACTATAAGCAACTTTGGTTTTAAAGACAATGTTGATACTAGCCTAATAATAGCACATTACAAGACAGGTGAGAACAAGCACAATTGAGAGATGTGTGGCAGGTTGTCAAAGAGATAGAGTCCTCAGACATCCTTCTGTATTATGGGCTGTAGACAGCCTGACACCTGTGTGGTAATGACCTGTTTAGGTTAGAGAATGAATCTGTGCCTGCCTATGCCATGTCATTTTTTGTGAATGGTTTAACTGAATGCAAATACTGTAGGCTACTAATATTTTTGGTATCAACACTCCATTTCTGAACAACATCATCCAAAATATGACTGTTTTACCTTCAACAATGTGATTACAGCAACAGTAACTGAGACAAAGATTCCAAAGTAAGCTCTATGCAAGTGCCCTGAGATTTGTAAGAGAGCATCCTGGGAGTTAGTAAACCTATAAGGGCCTCACATCATCAACCAGGGAGGAGTGGAAAATATAACACTCACTGACAACATGAAATGGACATTAAGTTACATGTGAATGAGTTGCACATGGGCAGTTTGCCGTGTTTCTTATTTGTGGTTCAGTTAGTTTGTCTATATGTGTTTATTTACATCTTGAAAACAAGTTGTAATCATCCAAAACAAAGTGTAATTCAACCCCGGCATGTTACTTAAAACACATTCACAAACACTTTTTCTTTGGCTTTAAATGAGTATATGTAACTCAGTCTTATTATGTAGTTTCATTGAGGGCCTATGCTTATGCTTTATAACATGATGAAAGGTATAAAAATACCTTTGTTATTTTTAGTTTTTATAGTTCAGTCCCAGAGAAGACAACCTTAATTTACCCTTTGACTTCTAAACAAAGCAATGTTCAAGATTGACATGATCCTGGTAAAAAGTGTCCATGTAACAGATCCTCATAAAATTCTGTGTATTCACGTAAGACTAGTGTTGCCATGAGAAAACTATAGGTAGAGGGGATTGTAGGTTTCACGTTCAGTGCCAGTTCACTTAGTTACAGTTCTGCACCCCAATCATGTCACACTTTGATGCAGTTAATTCTTTCATAGCTTTTTGTTTGTTTGTTTTTTCGCTGCAGAAAGAAAACTTCTTCATAACACATGTAATCCAAAATGGTTCTACATAGGAAGGCTCCTCAGATGGATGTTTATGTAAAACACCAGTTTGTTTCCAAATCTAATAGAAAACAAAAACTTCCTGAGGCTCGATGTGACTTGTGGTAAACATCAAACCAAATATTTGTGTGTGGTGAATGCAGACAATAGCACACCAGACTAATTGTTAACAGCTGTTAGACATGATTAGATATTGTTCTGCAGAATTTATTGAGAGAGAGGCCTTCAGAAGGCCCTCACAGTCCCAGGAAGAAACTGCTGTAATTACCAGTGAATATCTCAAGGGATTGAAGTCAGTGAGTTCTCATACTTCAGTCAGTTAAATTAGTAGATTTAATCAGATACGTTTTCTTCAACCTTTTGTACAATATTTAAACTTACTGCTATTCCAGGCCAATTAGATGTCCAACATGATAAAAATGTCAGAAATATTTAGATTATTAGACATTTTTTCTGAATTATATGATTTATAATATTGTTCTAAATATGTTTTACTTGAACTCCATATGCTGTTCATTTTCTAAGGTTAAATGTGTCTTTTTCAGCCTTGATGACAACTTTAAGGACGATTTAAGACACATTTTACACAAGTTGCTACAATCCCCCCTGGTTAACTTTAAAAAGAAACCGTCTTAATTGTTAAGACAGTGGGAGACTGGGAGACACATGTATTACCAACCCAATAATTCAACATTCTCAGCAAAAGTGTGTCTGTGGAAGATGTTTGGCCGTTAGTAGCTCATGAGAGAACGAGCTCCATGTTGTATTAATGGGGAGGGGAGGTTGAGCTGAAGACCAAAGAATGGCTCTTAAATGTAGTGTTACAGATATATGCCCTGTTTCGGTTATAGTTTCATTTGAGCATGTGGTTTTGTATTCAAGAGTTATTTTGGTGCCTTTGTGGAAACAGTTAATCAACAAAAAAATAGAGGGAACATGGCTGGCCATATCCAGTTTCCAATCAACATGTACCCCTTTTGTTCCTTTTACTTAGGGGGAGCATGTTTTTGCTCTATGATTTCTTTTTTTTTTTATGTTGGGGATGGGTGGGTGGTTTGGATGTTCAGTGGGTGGTGGGGTTAGGGGGCTGCATGCACACCATGCAGTTCACTCAGTCCCTCACATTTTCGCTGACACACAGCTTGCTTGTATCAGCCTGCCCTGCTTGCGGTGAAACCCTCGGAGGCCTACGTCATACATCAAAGCTGGCATCTGCCTCCATGCTCTTTTACGGTTCCTTGTCTCTGGCCCGTTTGAAAACTATGTATCTGCAGGGTTTGGTCGGCCATAAACAGACAGACTGTTTGTTGAAAAGTCTGTTTTTTGTTTTTTATATATATTTATATATATATTGTTATAAACACTGATGATTATTTGTACAGCACAAATGTTTTGGGGCTGGCATTACAATCCTGTGAGTTAAAAAGGCATTGATCAGATGCAGAGAGGGCCACACTGGGAGGGCGTCTGGTCAAACTTATTAACAGTGATGGGGTCAGAGATGAGATCCTATCTCCCCATCTCTCCTCTCTCAGAAGATGAAATGGTGGGAGTGACAATTTCAGACCATGGCACAGGAAGGCTCTCACTCACTTTACGGCTGTCCGTTACACAACACATGTGTACCCAACCCAGCGTGAATCTCACATATGTGAATCTCATAATGTGTTTTGTGTCTCATTTGTGTCTCATTCAAAGAACTGAGTGACAACATCTGAAAATGAGGAAAACATTTTTACAATTGGCATATCTGCACCCAGCATTTCTCGATTCTGCTCATGCCTGGAAACAATTCGAGCAATGTTACCTAACAATTAATACAAAAACCTCAGCTCATTTTTGAAGGGGTTCCATGCCAAACCAGTGCGGGGAAGGGCTTGTCAGTAAGCAAATAAACAAAATATCATTTCCCTCTGAATTTGCCCTGGCGCTGCCACATTTATTATTTATTTATTTTTTATTTTTTCAGTTTTCATGCTG
Organism: Sardinella longiceps; assembly: GCA_027497455.2. NCBI lineage: Eukaryota > Metazoa > Chordata > Actinopteri > Clupeiformes > Clupeidae > Sardinella > Sardinella longiceps. Next base: position 21,021,822 of record JAODXP020000017.1, read on the forward strand.
GAAGCCCTTCAGCCAATACCGCCCTCTGATGAGCTGTGAATGGACTAATAAATGCTAATCCTTGGCAGGATGTGTCAAATCAGTCTGCTTCCCAGACCCTAACTTCTTTTTTTCATCTACATGTGCCTCTCTCTCTCCCTCTCTCTCTCTCTCTCTCTCTCCCCCTCCTTTGCAGGGCCCTTTCCTCTGTGGTGGCCCTGGGTGCCAATATCATCTGCAATAAGATCCCTGGGCTGGCCCCGCGCCAGCGGGCCATCTGCCAGAGCCGCCCGGACGCCATCATCGTCATTGGGGAGGGTGCGCAGATGGGCATCAATGAGTGTCAGTACCAGTTCCGTTATGGACGCTGGAACTGCTCGGCTCTCGGGGAGCGGACCGTCTTTGGACAGGAGCTTCGAGTAGGTCAGTCTGCACTCATGGGTCCATTGGGTTTTGGTCCCATTGCTCCATCACTGTTGAGATATTCTTCAGTATGCACATATGATCCTTTTAATCCTTACTCCTTATGTTAAGTATGGTCATGCTTGCACTATTACCAGTCATAGGGTGTTTTCCACAATAGTACGATATGATAGAGGAGTTTTTGAATATTTTTAGTCTGGGTAAAAATGAGTCTATGTCTGTCAATAATGTGGGACACCATGGGCTGAAACTTTGGTGTCAGACAATCCACAGTAATGTTTTAACCAATGGCGCAAAGTCCAACCACATACAGTGTGTTACTGTTCCAGTCATATATTGGTATGTATAGGCCTGGAGGATGAAACGGGTCCATGCTAAACAAATGCCTTCTCGTAATCGTTCAAAATATTTCTCACCTTTTTTTTCCGCACTACAATGTTGACTTAATATTTGAGTTCAGTTCATGGCTAAACCCATGCCTGACATTGTTGGCGGTACCAAAGGCATGGAATAGCAACCAAAATCCTTAAGTTAAATGGTGAAAAAAGATGGATGAAAAATGATATTGCAAATCAGGGGACAGCTAATGGTATTATTTCAGTGCTTTGTTGAACTAAAACAGACACACACATCTGTTGTTAATCTTATGGTTATGTCCAAGCCTGATCTCTGTATGAGTGTGTGTGTGTGTGTGTGTGTGTGTGTGTGTGTGTGTGTGTGTGTGTGTGTGAAAGAGAGAGATGAGGAGAGACTCAGAGAAAGAGAGAGTGTGTGTTTTGGGGTAAAGTCAAAATGAGTTACAACCAGAGCAACATTTACATTTTGCCTTTCTTTTGTTCATAATATGGTGCTGTAGACAAGTCGTACTTTTTACAGACGAGTTTTACACATTTCCTTTCATTTAGAAATGTCGTATAGCTTTTTAAGTGTGGTTGAGTATTGTTTTATCCAAAGGCCCTGTTAACAATCATCTATTTCAGAGAGGTCTGACACAAACGCAGAGACTCAGAATGTATTAGCCTGTTTGGCATTTTTGCAGTGAAACTTTGATGTTAATTTTTTCCTTCATTGTGTCTCAGAGACATTATGTCTTGCTGATGTCTCATGTATTTCCAGAAATGTGTGCTCTTTCTACATAATAGCATTATAAAAAAAAACAAAAAACATAAACTTCATACCCAAGAATGTTCTGGCATTTACTTTAATGTGGCTTTTTAATTCTTATATGTTAAATGGTGAGATTATAACCAGATCATAATGAACATTTAGGAGTGAAAAAACAGCACTATAGTTGTATGTGCTTGATAGCAACATTTAGGTTGTAGCTATTGACTTTTGTCTGGAGAATTCATGGACCACATCTGCAATACAAATCTACTGTTATTCTAGATCATAATGCTTTGTTGCACATTACCAGCAAGAACATTTTTGGGTCATTTGTTCCTGAGGTTACTTGTGCTGTTTGCTGTTTGCACGTCTATTGATCTTCTTCAGTCGACTGCATTGGTCAGGTGGAAAGGAAAGCCATGGCGGCCGGACAAATAGTGCAGAGGGGCACTGACAATGATATTTAATGTCCCATAAGGCACTCTTGAACAACCACACTAACCACAGCTATTACTTCCCAACTTCCAGTTTGGGGATGTGGAAAAACTGCTGCATTTAGTGGTTTCAATGGACACCTTACTGTGAACAGGGTTCCTTTGGGCTAGTGGGTGTGGCAGGCTTGGTTATGCATGAGTTCAAGCATAACTATTTCGCGTACCCGACTTTGAGTGTGTGCAGTGTGGAGATGTGTTGATTCAATAGAATCAAACATGTAATCCCATCCTCTGGATGGTATTGGTTTGCAGTGCACGGAATTGATTGCACTTTCGAGATAAATGCTCGAATTGGTTCCAGAATCTTCAAATTCCCACATAATCAACTGCGAGAGAGGGAGGGGAAAGCAACTCACCCATCTATGCGTTCAGTAGTCTTTTCATGTCAATCCCCCAAATTATGACCACTAAACCTTTTCTCTTCCCAGTGATCCAGTCTTAGCTTTGGATAGGCATAGAGATTCCACTGTTTTTCAAGAGTTAAAGATCAAGGAACCACAAGGCTAATGCCTTCTCTCCGCGCTGCCTGTATTTGGCCGGAGTTGGTCAGTTTGGACAGCTTCAGTGGTATTACCATTGGCTTTCCAGGAAGGTACACATTAATAGTTGGGTTATTGAGAACTACTGAGCCCCCAGATTTAGCAAAAAAAAAAAAAAAATCTTAATTCAAGGATTCTGTTTCAGAAGAAGAAAAATTGCTCTAAGCAGAGGGCGCTTCTGGCAAGTGATGCGTGCCCCAATACTGGCAGTGCCTCCTGAGTAAATGTTGCAGAGTGGATGGGTAAGCATTAGGGTGGCATCCTTCAGCAGTTTCAACTGTTGCGGAGGGGTGGTTGGCTTTTCAATCTAGTTTGATATGACAGGTTGGCACAGAGAATGCTGATGGAAGGCAACCAAATTCAGGCGCCTGTTGAACAAAGGAGTCTTGCTGTTCATTCTTGGTCTATTTTTGCGGCTAGCAGTAATTACATAGTGAGAATTTGCTGTATTATAAATGTAATTTTTTTTAATTCACTCTCAGAGTAGTTTGTCACCAAAAGACAACAACAATTACCCACAACCTTTTTTTATTAACTGTTCAGTTGTTGTAAATATTGTAGGCTATAGCATCATCATTCAGTAAGCTATCTCAGCTAAACGTCCAACTTGTGTGATGACGTGGCTGTTCATTAGGCCTATAAAAATGTCCTTATCTAAAGCGACCTGAGAGTAGGCTCTATTTATTCTTTCTCCAAACATAGGTAAGGGCAGGATTGCTTGTTGCCCACAGAAAGCATTATGTAATCTGAAATGTAGCACTATTGAGCTTTGTAACATGCCTTAGTAAAGCAACCTTTCATTAAGGAGTCACCAAAGGCTTGATGCTTCCCAGACTTCAAAAGAAACAGCAGTCGTCACAGCCTGTGCCAGACTATTAAAGTAATTTACGCAAACTGTTAGATGATAAGAAAAGTTCCTGGGACATTTTGAGTAAATTTGTGTCTGAGGAAAAAAAAGAAGTGGACAAAACCTAAGATATGCTGTTTATGTAAATATAATTGATCGTTTTTGTTAGTTGCTCTGGCAGTGTTCTTTTCTCTGCATTCCACATTGTATGGTGAAACCGTCAACAACATGAAATATGACTACACTTCAGATACGTTAGGTTTAATATTGTTAACTGGCTTGTCTTTATGTCGATTCATATGTTTTCATGAGAAGGGATTAAGTTACTCTAGGGAGCTATTTAGCCTGGTCAGCCCTTTCCCAGTGCTCCAGAGGAGGCAGGGATGCAGGAGCAGAGAAGATGGGTGCAAACTGCAAAGTAATATTTATGACCAGGGCTGCATCAGCTCTTACTAATACTGTCTTTGCAAACCTGCTTATTACTTACCATCACTCAGTGTTTTGAGAAGATCAAATAACCTATTAAAAGACTGGATATTTAGTTCAAGCTTAAGGAGCAGTAGCAGTTTCTCAGGTATGTCTTTAGTTTTGCTGGTTAATTCACACTACTAATATTATGTCCACACACACTATCACACTTAATTTGAAAATATGTTTTTTTTTCTTCCCCATGTGCAAGCCTCTCAGTTCTCCACTATCCTCCTTTGCGAGTGTGTGTGTCCGTGCACGTGTGTGTGTGTGTGTGTGTGTGTGTGTGTGTGTGTGTGTGTGTGTGTGTGCGTGCAACGCCCATGTATTTGGCTCAGACCTGGTCTGGATAGGCCGGGTGAGTTATGGCTTAGAGGGTTGGGGGGTTGTCCGCTTTAGAGTGGGGAGAGCGCTCCACGGCACGGTGACTATAAGAAACACTCAAGTCCCTGCATCCCCGTTGACTGCCCAACTCCCCAGCCTGACCGGGGGGTGAGGGGGGGGGGCTGGAGCAGTACAGCAGAGTAGAACCCAGCACAGAGACTCCTCTCTCTCTCTCTCTCTCTCTCTCTTTCCGCTCGCTTATGGGCTATGGTGGTGCCAATGATGAATGGCACCGCGTTTATATCAGCCCACCCGCTCCCTCAAGTTAGTCGACTCCCCCACCTTCTTCCAGCAGGGCTGGCTGGCTGTGTGAGGGCTAAACAAACGTCTCATCAGATAAAGGATGCATAAGTCATCAGGTTCAGTTCAAGCCACCTGAGGGAAAGGGTCACAGACAAGCACGCACTTGATCAGGGGAAACAGTGCAAAGAATGAAGTGAACTGAATCATGTTGTCAGGTGTGTGTTGCCTCACAAAGTTTGATTGGATTTGTGAACTCAAATCCTACCCCGCGAGGTTGTGTGTTATCCTACCCCGCAGGTTGTGTGTTCTTGACTTCCATGACTGACTGCAGGTTCAATAGAGGAAGAAAAAAACACATCTCAAGTGCAAACAATGATTCATCGATAAGAGGGTTTGCCTGGAAATGCAAAGTATGCAGACTATTATTCAACTTCAGTGGACTTCACTTTCTCTTACCAAACACAGAAGAGTAAATCTAATTTATAGTTAGGTGGACAGATTGGTGTGTTCTTGATTTCTGCGTTCCTTTTTTTTTTTTTTTTTTAAACTTTGGAAGCTTCTCCACTGCTTGGGAATCAGTTGGTGGGAATTATTTATCTTGATTGTGAGGGCACTGATCTACATCTCTATCTCTTTGTTTCTGCTCATTTCCTGGAGCGATTATATTTCACTGCCCATTTGTTTGCGTATCGGGACACTCAGTGGGGAAAAAAGAACATCAGCACTCTTTGTGTCCGACTGAATGTTAATATCAAAGCCGCAGCAAAGATTGATCAAATCAAGATCATTTTAGATGGTTTTGTCGGTTTCCCCATAAACATTGTGGTGAATGCTCAGAGTGCCTGAGACGCTTGGTTGGATCTGCTATATTTATTTTCCATGGTATTGTCATTCCTGGAGAATGCTGTTGCCTAATGGATGACTTTGAAAAGAGTTCAGGCTACTATTGTTTTGCCTTACTTTTTAATGATTGGCTCCTCAATATCAGGGTTGCCTTTACGTGGTGAAAGACTGACAAGAGAAACTTGCACACAAAGTACGGATAAACTGTCTGCACTGTTAAACGTACTGTAACTGTGCATCATTGCGAGTGTTGGCTCCAGACACAATGTGATGCTCTAAAGCAGTTGTTTATTTCTCTCATGACAAACCCAGCCAGCCTTTGGTGGCTGTCATGTGAATTATGATGATGTCTCAGATGTGCTTTAAGTTGACAATGCAAAAAAAGAACCCAAATTTTCCAAATTGGATGGATCAATGGATGAGTTTCCTTCATTTTCTTGAATCAGTCTCTCTTAACTTGCGGTGAAATTATATCCTTAAGGAATGCAAATGCAATAGTTTTGTCAAATCTGAACTTAATTGCAAATTACTATCCTCTGAAAGCTAACGTTATGTCTAAACGCTCCGCTATGCTGAAAATCACACACATGTGGTTTAATTTATGCATGTATTGTATGTTTTTTCCAAGTCAACTAATTTAAAGGAAATGCATTTTGAAATATTAATTTTAACCATCTGTATGTTTTCAACACACCCCCACTTTCTTTTCACTACAATTTTGATGTAGACATGAAAAGCGGAACATCAAATGAGATGAGAAACATCTTTCCTTGAATGTCAACCTTCGGAAAAGAAAAGCTCGCTTGCTCCTAAAGATGAAAACACAAAGTGTTCCGCGGCCCCAGCTGCCATTTGTTGAGCCTGTGAAAGAAACGAAAACGTCCCATTAAACTAAGTACAGTAAATTAGTCAAGACCGAATGTGAGGAGTCAAAGTTTATGCAGGGTGGTGGTCCCCCTCCCTATTTTAGTGCGTGCGTGCATGTGTGTGTGTGTGTGTGTGTGGTGGATTTTAAAAGAACCACATATTTCTTCTTTGAGACGAGCGGAGATAGTCAGACACAGTAATTAAATTCTTGCTAAAGTAATGATTTGGTGTGCCTCTCATTGCACAAGCATCTAGTACCTCATAAATTCAATGCCAAAGCCAAGTGTTATCCCAGGGATCTGGGCAGCTCAACAGAATGTTGAGGAATGCATCTCTCTCCATGCCCTTATGTTGTTGTTGTTGTTGTTGTCTGAGAAGAATGCATGAGATGATGCTGAATTTGAATTTGCACAGAAATGTGCCTCACACCTTCCATGCAACTAAGGGCCTGCATAGAGGACCTCCCTCCCTCCCTCTCTCTCTCTCTCTCTCTCTCTCTCTCTCCCTCTCTCTCTCTGGCCCACCCATTAGCATTACAATTTGCACTCAGTGCAAACAGCCCTCCAGCTAAACTGTGCGATGTGATGAGCCACTTGCACAAAATGGAGGAGCCTCACGCCGCGCCAAGTAATTCATGAGGAAAACCCTTTGGAAATGATGCATATCTACCGCCGTGCTATGCAAGAGTGGCGCTGTATAAAAGGCTATTTTAGACTTATCATCATGTGGGTAGACCCAATCCTCCATCGCCTCCCTCCTCGGCTGGAGCCAGAGCAAACAAGAGGGAGATGCATACAGAGGCATGGAAACACGTGGGAGCCTTGACCTCCTGAGGGCTTATCAGGTATAGAGTGTCCATGTGGGAAAGCAAAGCAAAAGAAAAAAGTGAACGCGGACGCGGAATGTGTTTTAGAAATGTGAAGTGAAGTGAAGCGAGAAAGTGATTTCATGCAAGCATAAAGTTTATATTGGTGTGACTACAAATTTGTGTTTGTGTGTGTGTGTGTTTGAGTGGGCATGTTTGAATATGCATGTTTGTATGCATGTAATTCATATATAGTTGTGTTTGTGTATGAACTGTGTTCATACTTGAGTGTATCTGTGTTGGTGTGTGTATGTGTGTGGAGTGTATCTGTGTTGCTGTGTGTGTGCGTTGGTGTGTGTGTGTGTGTGTGTGTGTGTGTGTGTGTGTGTGTCCCTGCCTGCATGTGTTTCTTGTCTGGCCCTCAGGCAGACAGGGTGGGGGACTGCTGACGAGGCTGGGTGGTCAGTGGGGCGGACAGCGGACAAGTGGGCTTGTCCCTGGCTGCCCCCCAGCCCCAAGAGGAGGCCCACGCTAGGCTGAGCTGGGCTGGGCTGAGCTGGGCTGGGCTGGGGTTAGGGCTGGGGCTGGGGCTGGCCTCGGTTGGGCCACGCTGTGCTGCACTGCACTGGCCGCTCGCTCGCTCGACCGGCAGGCAGGCAGGCCAGCCGTCCCGTTCCGCACGGCCCACTGTTTATCACCTCTGATCTGCGTCTGGCTGCGGAGGCGAGGGAACAGGATGTGAGTGGATCATCACCACCTCAAAGCACTCTTTGTCCCACACAATCAGATCGCCAACTGTATTCACTGTGCCGAGCGCGGAGTCGGACATTCATAAGTGCCTACCATCACAACGTCAGTGCCGATAAGGGCAGGGGAGGAACGAGGGGAGGGGAGGGGAGGGGGGGGAATGGAAGTGAGACGCTGCTTGATGCTTGGAATCTGTGCTGATCTTTAACCCTTATCTACACTGTTGGATGCTATGGAAATGCTGGCTTTTGCATTTTAATGGCCCACCACGAGAACAATCAGATATCTGTGGTAAAGGACCTAGAGCTATGGATTGCGGAATGTGTAACTATGGGGTTGGTAAAATGTTTAAGCTGTATTTTTTTTTCTTCCAGAAGGTTATTCTGGATACCATTTTGCCCTTCTGTGTAGGTAGTACCAAACCCTATGTCTGCAGCAGTGATTGGTAGGTAGTACCAAACCCTATGTCTGCAGCAGTGATTGGTAGGTAGTACCAAACCCTATGTCTGCAGCAGTGATTGGTAGGTAGTACCAAACCCTATGTCTGCAGCAGTGATTGGTAGGTAGTACCAAACCCTGTGTCTGCAGCAGTGATTGGTAGGTAGTACCAAACCCTGTGTCTGCAGCAGTGATTGGCTACAACATACAGTCAACAACATGAGAACATTGAAGCCCCAGCGGTGACCTCAGCTGAACTCTTGCCCTGGTCAAATCTGTGCTCTGAAGTGAAACGGCCTGGAAAAGCTAACAGCTTAGAGCACTTAGCTTCTTTTCATATCAAATAAAGGTCCTCATAGGGCATTGTCACCGCAGGCACATGCAAAGGCTGCTACCTGTTTGACTGGTGGCAGAGGGAAAGAGGGAGAGAGAGAAAGTGAGAGAGAGAGAGAGAGAGAGAGCAAGATCAGTGAGCGCCCGTTCAAACACAGACGTGTAATGAGGGGTTTCGAGGCAACAGGTTTGCAGTGAGCTTTTAGCCTTAATAACGGGTTTGTGTCCCATCTGATGAGGTCAAGAGAGACTTTCCATTATGTCACCAAAACCCTTTACCTTTCATTGTCAGCCCACAGTGTATGTGCAAGATAAACACGTTAGACATGACAGACACACTCTCTTTCTCACATACAAATGCACACACTTGTACTCTGGTTCATGCATGGGCGCATGGCTCACATGCACACACATTCACACAGTTTTACAATGTGATTGCAGCAAATATGCAGTTCTGGTAAAACAATATTATTTTATTGACCAGGAACACAGCCGTACTAATTCCTCTTGCTGCAAACCTCATGTACCACAACTTTGTCTATAATTTGCTCGCAGCATATGTTCATAGCAACGGTACATAAAGCGGAACGGAAAACAGTAGGACAGAACGCATTAGTCAGCTCTCTCTGTGACTGATATACAAAGCAGGGTTTTTTTCTCTCTGATGGGGCCCTAGAGACAGGGTATGGAGGACCAACACTGCAGGCAGCACTGCTTTTTAAGTGTGTTCAGCTAATGCTCTCTGTTTTTTAAGTGTGTTCAGCTAATGCTCTCTGTTTTTTAAGTGTGTTCAGCTAATGCTACACAGCTCTCTATCTGGAGTCTGTGTCACTTAGCCACAGCTGCAATAGCAGACAAGTCACATTTCCATGTTTCAGACGTTTGGCTGTGGCACAAAATCTAACAGTGAATTTATCCACAGAGCAGAGACTGTGGTTTTGACCCTGGGGCACTTCAAGCAACTGAAGTGGGGTCAAGTTTGCAGGCATGTGAGATGCAATGGGCAGATCTGACCCCAGATCAGGCTAGGGTGCTGCTGGAGCGGAATGGTGTGTGTGGGGTTAGCGTGCCCCTGATGGTCTGTTTGAAATCCCCCTCACATCCACCCCTCCCTCGGCTGCAGCACCACGGGGCCACCAGCAGATGCCACTTTTTTTCTTTCATATTATGTGGTGACATTAAAAACCATGTCAGCATTCTTGCTTACTTAATTGGCAATGCTGGTGGCTGATGTACTGCACTGTGTTTTCATATACAGAGAAATACTGAACGTAAATGTTAAGTGTTACTAAGCACATGAACAAATGAAGAAATATGTTGAGAAACATGGATTTGGAACACGTACCGCAAGAATGGCGTCGTTCTTTTTCGTGGAAGAACTTATGTTTCTTTCGCTTACGCGCTTTATGTAACTCCTTGAGCGCTCTGTGTCCCAACACATCCAGGGACACTAAATGCACCAGTAGGCTCAAAGTGGCTCCTGTTCAGCGATGGCTCTTATGGGCCAAGCCTTGCTCCTCTCTTTTTAAAAGAAGTTTTTCCACCAGTACTTTCAAAGAGACAGTGGATTACCCCACCACTTGTGTGTTTATGTGTGTTTTCATGACTTCACTCTGAATGTTAGAATAAATCAGTGACTCAGGCCAGCACGCTGCTGCAGAGAGCGTTGGTCATCTCACATATTCCATCATGACATACTAAAGACATGTTGATGGAGAAACAAGCATTGAGGAAAGTGCTGTGGGCCCCATACCATTTGCAGTCAACACTTGTTGTCATGCTTTGGAAAACAGATGTAGTAGCATCAGTCAGAGCATTCAACAGACCACAGCCAATCTTGCCAGTTAACAATGATGACAAAACCACGGTTAAGAGGCATAACATTTACCAACAGATGCTAACCACTTTCTAGCCACTTAATGTAATTTGCCATTTTCTGTGTGAAACCTCATGTGTGAGTAATACATCTCTCTCTCTCTCTCTCTCTCTCTCTCTCTCTCTCTCTCACTTCCACTCTCTTCTCTTTTTTCCTGTGTGAACTAAACCGTGTGTGTGAAAAATGGGGTGAGAAAGAGACTAACCTATTGACACTCATGGTGCAGTCAGCACCAGAATAAAAGCAACTTAGCTATCCCAGACTGCACTGCAGTGGCAGGAAACCATGCAAGGGGTGGAAGCCCCCATTTACCTTCCCCACAGAGAGCAGGGACTGTTTGCACGAGTGGTTTCCACGCTGGCTTCCATGTCCTTAAGATGCGGGACGGGTCTGTTTGCCGTTGCTGGCGGTGCGAATGAGCCCCAGTGGCCGGGGGAGATGGGAGGCACAGAGTTCAGCAGGAGTGCTGAGGACGGAAGCACTGCCTGTTCTTCTCTCTCTCTCTCTCTCTCTCTCTCTTTCTCTCTCTGTGTCTCTCCCTCTCTCTCTCTCAGGTTGTAAATCTCTCTGTGCTGTGTCACAAGAGATTTGTTTAGTGGTCTGCCAGCCTCCTCTCTAAACACACAGTGTCAAAGCTGGGGACACCACATCCAGAAATGTGTGCTTCCACCATTTTTTTTTTTTTTTTTTTACGCCAGCCAGCCAGCGTCACGGACAGCAGAAAGATCAGAGCGGTCAGCTGATGTGCGTGTGCAAGCTGCCCTGGTCAGTGGGGTCATGTCCGACTACCAAGAAAGGACTAAGTAAAGAGAGAGAGGAAGAGAGAATGAGTAAGAGAGAGGGAGAGAGAGAGAGAGAGAGAGAGAGTGACTCAGGGACAGAGAGAGAGAGAAGTCTGGGGGTGGGAAGGAGGGAAGTGGGGAGAGCTTTCTCTCTGTGTAGCACTGATGCCTCTCCTTCTTCCCCATCTTGGACACTGTCACAGACACTTGCCACTAAACTCCATTAGACATCTGGTTTAATATTCCCTATTCTTCTCCCCAGACCTTTCCAAGTTCATTGAGGTTTTTCTGGTCAGTCCAGTTTTCCACTGGCAGCGTACAAGGCTATCCCAGGGTGGTTCCTTTTGGAATCCTGTCAGGACTTTGGGGCTGGCTTCTTCAGGTTTTCCTTTTTTCACTTCAGCATTTTGTGAACCACATGCCTGTAGAGCAAGAGAAAGCTACCTCAGGACACCCGTAGAAGTGCGGTACACTCGCACCACTTTTGGACCATGATCTTGTGCAACTTTCCTGCGCCGCTTGAAACTGTGTTGCATCTTTGCATTTTGCTAAGTTGGTGAAAGCCTGCATCTACCACACTTAAGTAAAGAGCCTCCATTTTGTGATGTAACCACATTCAGGGCCTTTTTCACTCACAGAATGTCTTCAGCTCCATTATAAAGCTGCCAGCACTACCATCAGCCCTAAATAACAGAGCAACAGTTGGAGCCTTTTAGGAGAAGGCCACTCACAGCACAGCCGCATGTAATACCCCTCTGCTCTCTGTCCTCCTCCGTAGTAGTAGAGTTACCAAACAAGCCCTTGCTCTTCCCTTTTCAACTTACACTTCAGAGCTGCAATTACAACTCCATCACTGACCTTCTGACATGGAGTGTACCAGATCTGTCAAAACTGAGTCAAAGTAGAGAACAGGTAATATAAGTCTTTGAATTTTGAATCTTAGGATAGGAAATAGGCAATGGTGGGTGGGTGGTTGGGTGGGTGTTGGGGTGGGTTCTCAGTGTCTCCTCGCTCGTGAGACACGCGTAATGGTGAAAGGGTGAAACAAGCAAAGCCAGATCCTCCACAGAGGCGCACAAAGGGCTAGCTGGGATCATTGCACAAGCATAAAGCAGGCCCTTCTCTGCGACTGCGGTACAGTAATTTGCTCTCATTACCAGACTCAGCTGTTCCAGACCCAACAGGGGGTGACAACCAATCGGAGCACCAAGCCGCTTCTCCCCCCACGAGCAGCGGCTCAGGGGCGGGGGCTGGACGGGGAGCGCGTAGAGCGATGCACGCACACACACACACACACATGCATCCATGGCACAGGGAACCACCCTTTTCCTTGGAAACAGCCCCAATGCTGTTTTTACCATTACGCTGGCACCGCGTGTGTATTTGTGTGTAGGGTGGTGGTGTTGGGGGGCGGTGTAGGTGGGGAGGTGGTGGTGGTGGTGGTGGGATTGCTGAAAATTACCACAAGCTGGCGAGGCTCAGTGCTCATGGTAACCAGAACGGCGAGCAGTTGTGAGTCAGTGCCCAAGAGCCAGTGGAGAGGGCATCAGCCACAGAAGTCATACCCGGGCAAGCCTCCAGCTTGGATTACCAGCCCTGATTTTCACTGACCGCAAACTTTAGTGTCTTTTAAAGGTGACATTTTCTGGGACAATGTGTGTTAGTACTGATCGCTGTCCATGAGAGACTTAAGATGTCATGAACATTATAGTTTTTTTTTTTGTTTTGATCAGTTTGAAATGAAATAATCCAAAACATACTTCTTTCAAGGCTGCAACCTCCTTGTGCAATGAATTGGGGGGAAAAAAAAAAATGCACAAAGATAGACAGCTCTCAGTTTCACACTTGGAATACATCAACAGTATCCCAGATTGCATGACATACACATATGGAAATACTGTAAATAAAATAAAATTCTGAGTAATACTAATTTTACATTGTAGTAAATCCAGCTGTGTGCATGACAGACTTCAAAAGCACCCAGACCTCATCCATCAGCAGTTTAGCAGCCATGTGTAAGCCGTAACGTAGACTTTTGACTCACAGCAAGGTAGTTCTCAATGAAGCCCTGATTCCCACTGTGCACTAACTGCCTGGCAGGACCGACCTGGAAGCGAAGCAAGCTACAGAGATGCTCATGTATTGTAAAAGCTCTTAGCTTGTGTTAGCGATGGCTCAGAGAGCACCTGGGTCGCCTCTCCCAAAGTGGATGCCTGAGAGCCAAAATACCACCAGGCCTCAAGACACGCTGGAGTTAAAAATAACCACAATAACAACAGTAGCAGCAGCAGCTGTAGCCCTACTGCTGAACTTCTCCAACAGGAAGTCCTAGAGTTTATCGTATCCCAAAGCAAAGGGACCTTTGGACCTGAGCTGCACGAGGCAGACAGGCAGGCAGTCGAGCTAGGAGAGCTAGGAGAGCCGCCTGACAGACCTTGAGCCGCTCCACACTCTGCGGCCCACATGCAAGGTGCTCTCACCGAGAGGAATTCAGCACTTTGGACAGCACCTACAATAGTTCTCTCCCGCTAGGAACTCACAGCACAGCACATTTGCAGGCTGTGTTTAAGGACTTTGTGGTCGGCGCCGTGGCCACGCTGTAATTTCAGCAAGGTGCAGCGGGAGGAGAGGCTGAAACAGGCTCATGATGCCTGTTCTCCCAGTACTGCACTGGGGACGCTGGGACTCCTAAGGGTGGCTCATGATGCCTGTTCTCCCTGTACTGCACTGGGGAGGCTGCATGGGACTCCTAACAGTGGCTCATGGGATGGACGTATTTCTGATGGATTTGATTTTCTGGTCCCTATGATCCCTTTGATAATAAAGAACAACTACTGGAATAGTACCCTTTTAATTTACTTAATACTTTACTACTGCCTAAATTCATTGCTACAAAGCAAAGAAATATGAAATAAAGGACATTTTACCGAAAAAATCCTTTTGCAGATTTGTGCATTTAGGCTAGTATTCACCCAGCTGCTTAAAGGTCCATGTGTGAGAATTCTAGCATTGTGATCATACAGTATATTGCAATCAACTGCCTTGCGTCACACAGTTCAAAGTACTTACTACAGCTACTAATTGATACTTGGCATTAATAGTAGAGGTAAATATTCATGAAAAATTACGCTTTTTTGAACGGGCAACACAGGTTTTGATGTTGAAAAATAAAAACGTTTCACATTGGATGGGCAACTCAGGTTTTGATATTGAACAATAAAAATGTTACACATTGGACCTTTAAAGTCCAAAAAAGTGCTTCGCTCAATGTATTTCAGCTTGCATTAAGCATTGAACATTTACTGAACACATTCATTTTATGTAAATTCATTTGGCATTGTTATTATTTTAATGATGTAAATAGGTAAGGTAGGAGTAATGGTTTTTGGATCCACTTCATCTAGATAGTTATAACCCTAACCCTAATCTGCATCCATACAGCCAGTTGAGAGTTTTTAGCTTTTTCTGACACCTGAGTCTATTCACATACATCCATTAGCACCAAAACAGAACACCTTCCTCTGTTTCACGACATTTTATGGCCTGTGTTGTCTTTTCCCCCAGGCAGTAGGGAGGCGGCGTTCACCTACGCCATCACGGCGGCCGGCGTGGCCCACGCCATCACTGCGGCCTGCAGCCAAGGCAACCTGAGCCACTGCGGCTGCGACCGGGAGAAACAGGGCTACTACAACCAGGAGGAAGGCTGGAAGTGGGGCGGATGCTCAGCCGACATCAAGTATGGCATCGACTTCTCACGCCGCTTTGTGGACGCCCGTGAATTAAAAAATAACGCCCGGAGGCTGATGAACCTGCACAATAATAAAGCTGGAAGAAAGGTAAATAAGAGTCAATCAGTGTTTGTCTTTCTTTTGTGCTTTTGTCTCCAGGAAATGTTTTTTATTATTCTCCCGGATGTCTAAACAACTATTCTAACTGGGCATCTGACAGTCCAACGGCAAATCATCTGTTATAATATTGTTTGTGTTTTGTCATAAATTGGTTACAGTTTCTCAAAAGATCCCTATCTTTCGGCAGGCCTGCTTTTACTTGCCTAGTGGGGCCTGACAGAGTGAGTGAGTGAGTGAGTGAGCGAGTGAGTGCTGTGTGTCAGCCTCTGCGTGTGTGCTGGTGTGTGTCCCACACGCGTACATGTGCATCTGCTCGTCGCCTTCAGCACGTCCAGAGTGAGCTCAAGCTGTGGGGGCGCTATCTGCTGCCAGTGTCCAAGTGCGCTTGGCAAGCACCTCAAACAGGAAACAGATCTGGCTGCTGATTGGCCCAGTGCCTTTGTTGCCTCCATCCCCTGGTTGATTGATAAGCAGCAGGTCCATTTTCGGCAGCTAGCTATGCCTTAGCCTCAATTACAGTGTGTTCTTCCCCCACCATACTGCGGGTTTCTCTTGCTTAGAGCAACGACTTGGCCGTGGCCCCGCTGGCCATGTTTGTTTGCTATTAGTCACTCACGAACACAAAACAACATGAAACCCCTGATGGCACGGCCTTTTCTCCCCATCGACGGCATTCTGGTGACAAATGGATCTAATTAATAGTCATGGGCTTTATTGTGTGCAGTGGGAAAGCCAGGCTCTGTACCCACACTTGCCAGATGGAGACGTGCCCAGTCCTCTCATGAAGTTATGAAGTGCAAAGTCAGAAACAGGATATTATTGTAAGTCCTCCCTGCCCCCCCCCCCCCCACCACCACCCTCGTCCTCGGCCTCCCCAATGCAGAAAACACAGCACTGCCACTTAACTGCACCCTTTGAGTTGATATTTTTTCCCCCTTCTCTTTATTCTCTCAAACATTGGATCAAGCAGGGAGATGTTGGAGCCACAACAGCCGGGCTGAAGGGGCTGAGAGGGGGGCTCTGATCGAGAGCTCACTGACTGACTGGGAGAGGCCATGAGGCAGCCGTGCGTCGCGCCGGCGCTCTGAGATTTCAATTGCCGTCGCATTTTTGTGCTGCGGTCGCAGCTATCTATAAATGAATTGAGGCGAAACATTAGTGTTTTTAAAAGTAAAACACACTGTAGCTGGTTTATCGTTCAGAGGCCACACAGCTCACCACGCTCCCATGTGTAAAGGCCTGGGAGCTTGCCTAAGGGAGAGAACCATTACCCTCCGCACAAAAAAACTTTTAGTCAAACAAAGAAAAGGAAACTGAATCATTATATTGTCAGTTGCTTCAGAGGTGACAGTAGTACTGCTTGGACTGGACACGTATGATATTTTTTTTACTCAGACTCCTCTGAAAGCTTAAAAAAAACATCTTATGGAGCAGAGAGAGTCCTAGATTTGGTAACAAATCGAGTACAAATGAAGCTCTTGAACTAACAGTTGGTTTTCTGGTAGGCATCAGCCTTCCACTCCACTCCAAGGTTTGCATGATGCCGTGAGCAGCAGGCTTGTTTTCTGAGATGCCACCTAAACACCCAACCAACACATGTTCCTAATTCTCCCCTTCCCTCTCATCCTGCATCTGAAGGAAAAGGATCTTTTGTCACATTCCTCCTAATTGCTAGCAGAAAACTGACTTTGATGGAGAGAGTGTAAGGAGATGCCTCCAGCCATTCGTAAGCCACTCTAGTTGGTAGGGGGAATGCGGGGGAAGAGAGGAGCAATCACCGCCTTTGTGGTTTTGCACCTTTTGGGATGCTTGCTGCTTTTAATCTGCCCTCTCATTGTCGTGGCATTGCCCGACCACAAACGAGCAGAATGTATGACCGAGCCACACAGACAATGACTTTGCGTGAGCATGATGGGTGGGAGGGATTAATCAATTACTTTGTGTGAGTTTCTCAGAAGGAACGATGACTGGCCTTGGCGAGGCAGAGTGCCAGGAAAGAAGAGGCACTGGAAAAAGGCCTTGCCAAGAAAATGTAACATTTCATGCAACAAATACAAGGCACATTCTTCACTGGAGTCTCCTGTGAGGTTTAGGAATTCATGTTATACGAACACAAGAGTGGTTTGCGTTGTCCCTTGAGGCTCCAGACGGCGTGCATGGGGATGCCTATATTGTACTCAGATTTATTATGCATTCAAAAGATGAAATGTAGCTTAAAGAACATATGCTGGGCTATTTGTGGCAGAAGTTTGGCCAAATACACTGCAAAGCTTAAGTACTGGCTTTGCCCTCCCTCACGTTGCTGTGGACATTACTCTGGATGGGTTTCGTTTCTGAGATGAACCTCTAATTATGGAGTTCTTTTCATCACATCAGTCCATACTGATTGGTGTATCATGCACAATCCCCATTTTTTGTAATGTCACTCAAAAAGCATATTTCTTTGGTTAAGAAACCATGATCCCACACCTCTGAGAGATTCATCTGTAGACAGTTAATGGTCATCTGTTGGTTATTTTTGCACAAAATATCTGTAATACATTAAATATCTGAACAACTCACTTTCAACTGGACCGTAATGTGTATGGTTATACAAGATTTGTATTTATTTTTCCTACACATTGATGTGGTCTTTGGGAAGATAGGGGAATTACAGGGTAGAATATTACCAGTAAGCCCATTTTTTCACCCCAGATTTTGACATGTTGCTGGCCCTGGTGGCCATTTCAGAATTTCAGATACGGCCCGTTTTGGTTCAGTTCATACAAAACTGTCATTCCTAGCTCATTGAGAATGCTAATGTTGAACATTCCCTTGCCAAGGCGCCAAACAAGAGCCTTCCCTACTGTGCGTGCTTTCCTGGGCTTTCTTCCACAGGTTTTTTCCTTCAAAAAGAAAACTTTCACCAGGAAAAAGAAGGCTACTGTTAGGCTATCATAAAGTACTCAGAAATAAATACACTGCATATAAATGGACAAGGATCTATCATGGCTTCCATTTCCTCTTAATAGATCTTATTTGAACAAAGGAAGTTCTCGTAAGACGTTGTTGGTTATTCATAGATATTTGAATATCCAATTTAAATAAATACAGCTCCTCTTGGTCATACATTCCCCGAGCAAGAACAAGGACGTAAAACATTGGTTGAGACCAAGATATTCTGGCAAAAAAATCTTTAACAAAGCAACTATTACATCAGCATGACTTTTTGTTTTTAATTTTAAGTCATTACTGCAGAAATGTTGACTAAAATATTATATAATATATAACTAACATATACTACTATACGGACGTTTCTGTTTTTGATGTATTTAAAAAGATATGACACAATGATATTGAGAGCCAAGTCATTTTCTTGTCCTCATAAAATGCATTAAGTAGCAGAAGGACTGTTGAGGGTCATGAGTAGGTTTTCCAAATGTGTCCTTTGGAGAGTGCATTGCTGGAACCGGTTTTGTAATTACTTCTATGAAGACTATTAAAATGTCCTAATGTTTTTGCGAAGAAATACTATAAATAAGCCAAACCCGATTATATTGTTAGCACATGAAGAAATCCATTGCTGAATGGGACATAAAAAGTATGTGGAAACTGGTTGCGCTCGGCCTCCCTGTTGTATCAACAGTTTGATGGCTCTTTAAATGATCATCTTTAAAAGATAAGTCAATCTGAGATGTTTTGGCAAGACACAGATTTACTCATCTGAGCTCTTCAACAGATTGCTTTGATTAGGATAATAAAATAATCAATAAAATGCATTTCTGTTCAATTCTCCAACATCAAATTCTTTTGGATAAACACATAAGGTTGACAACAGCCAGAACCACTGAAACCTACTAAAGATTCACAAACTTTTAAATCAGAATTTGGGCTTTTATAAAACTCAGTAATAAGACTATGGCTCAGCTGATTGAGGAGATTATCTGTTCTCTGTGTGCTAGACACTTTTTGTCATGCTCAGCTGTCAACACAGACTGCATTCCCCACTCCACTTAAATGTATTAACTTAGACAATGGAATGCTATGTAGTCTAACAAATGCACATATTGGTTGGACGGGACGCAAGTACATTTTAACCTACCTGACTGTCTGTCTTCCTGTCTTCAGGTTCTGGAGGAGCGTATGAAGCTGGAGTGCAAGTGCCATGGCGTGTCGGGTTCATGCACCACAAAGACCTGCTGGACCACCCTGCCCAAGTTCCGTGAGATCGGCTACATCCTGAAAGACAAGTACAACAAAGCAGTTCACGTGGAGGTGGTTCGAGCCAACCGGCTGCGACAGCCCACCTTCCTCAAGGTGAAGAAGTCCCAGAGCTTCCGAAAGCCTGTTGAGACAGACCTGGTCTACATCGAGCGCTCGCCCAACTACTGCGAGAAGGATGCCAAGACGGGCAGCGTGGGCACCCAGGGGCGCCTGTGCAACCGCACCTCACCGCACACAGACGGCTGCGACCTCATGTGCTGCGGCCGGGGGTACAACACGCACCAGTACACCAAAGTGTGGCAGTGCAACTGTAAGTTCCAGTGGTGCTGCTTTGTCAAGTGCAACACATGCAGCGAGAGGACGGAGGTGTTCACCTGTAAATAAGGGACGGGGGAAACGAAGCTCAAGTATGGAGGAAGAAGAGGAGATGATTGGACAGACAGCTTAGGGAAAACCCATTGTGAGAGAGAGAAAGAGAGAGGGAACGAGAGACAGAAAAAGAATGAAAAAGTGAGAGAGATGGTTTTGGACCAGTGGAATGAGAATGGAATGGAAATTACAATATCAGCTCTTCATGGCATCATTTTGCACAGCAGAATCTATATTTGCTTTAACAGAAAGTAAAGGCTAAATATCACTAGATACAACCCCAGCTCTTGACTGAGTTAAGAATATTGGCTGCTCATGCACTGATGTATCCACACTGACTGGAAGTTGAGACTGCAGGATACAAATCATGCCCTGGATGGGGACTGTGCATTGCACTCTGGAATTTGTAGTTCTTTATTCCAAGGGAAGCATACTGAGAACAAGACCAAGTGACTTGTGGGATGTCGACAGGAATTGCTCTGAGCAAAAAAAAAGAAAAGAAAAAAAAAAGGGTTTCAAATGTTCTGTTCACAGCTTTTGAGTCTCAAACTCTTGGGTTTCAAGAAAGGGGACAGCAGAGATGAAAGTACAATGGCAAAAAAAAAACAAAAACAAACAAAAAAAAAAAAACTGGCAACTTGACTGCCGAAATGAAGAACGCTTTGGTAGTGCAGTGCCCTTGGGAGCACTGAAAGCTGACATGGGGAGACTCTACCGTTAGCCTTCTACTGCCAACTGGAAAATGGTGGAGTATGTTAGTCGTCCAGTCACACTGGAACTGTCTGTTTGAACACTGAAAATAAATTGTTTATTTATGTAATAGTATCTTAAAACAAAGCACTAACGGGTAGAAATGTCTTATTTTGTACTAAGTGTAAAAGAGAGAGAAAAAAAAAAGTTTTTAGAAACTCTGACTGAAGGTGCGTGTCTTTTAGAAAAAAAATCCCACCATTTCCCGACCAAAAAGCCCTTGATATCCACTTGATTTACAGTGGTTTCACTTATGGTGTGTGTTGACTTCAGATACCAACTCATAGAACAGTATATTTCTCAATCACATGGGTTCTGTTTTTCTCTAGCATAGCTTTTATTTGCAGTCAGATATGCACTATGATTCCTGTTCCCGGTTATTATGCATTTACAGAAATAGATAAGAGGACAACTTTCTTAAGCTGCAAAAAATCCTCAAAAACAAACAAAAAAAATCCTTCCTCGATTCATTAAACGTGACATTAATATGTTGCTGGATATGTTGTCGAGTGCTGCACTGATTTTTTTTTCTATTCAGATACAACTCAAATGAAACTAAATAAATATCAATTTGTCTGAGTTCTGATATTTATTTGAGAGGATAATTTTACAGAAGAATTTTACATGAATCAGAGTGAACTGTTGCTAACATCCATTTCACTTCCATAATCACTGCAATGGCCTACTGCTCTTTTAAAATGCAACATCTTTACAGTGTGTTTCACAACATTTTTCAATGTCAAAGATTTTAATGTTAAGGTGTTGATAGAATACATCAAAGCGCACAAGTAAAGGGGTTTTGATAGATGAAGATGTACTATATATCCTGAATGGATGTTTATTCACAATTGGAGGGCGGAAATATATATAAATATATATGTTATCTCTCTATCAACATGTAAGATAATTTGTGAATACCATAAGAAAATAACATTCACTTCATTTACTTTCTGTAGCGGTTTGAGTTTGGCCAAACTATGTCCTATTTTTGGACTTGTCCTTATTTAACATTGGTATATTGTATTTACAAGGAGCATACATGAGTTATGTAAGTTTCAGCATGTCAATGTGAATTATCTGTATAAACAGCCAATTCTGTCATAATGACAGAATGAACAGATTTAGACTACAGGAGACCTTAAAGTCTTTTGTCAAAGCAAACAGCCGAAGGTATTAAAAAGTCAAAGCTAACAGTTGAAGGTATTAAAACAGTTATTGATGTTTGTTAATAAAGAGATGTGTGTTTACCCCCAAAAAATTACAAAACAATGTGAAGGATTATAGGCTTGCTTGCCATTACTTCACCAGGTGGTCAAATGAACATTCATCAAAAACAACCCTTTTCTGCACTCACTTATTTTGGGGTAGTTTTTAAACCATAACTACAGTGAGCCAAACAAGGACGAAACAGCAGCCACCTTCCAGCAGATGACAAATGTTTAAAATGGCAGCTCATTAAATGTAAATTTCACATTGTGTCAAGTCCCATTACATATAGATGAATATGGAAAGATTCCGCGCTGCTTCAGAACAGGATGAGGCCATGGCATATTAGCTTTGTCAAAGCCCAGATTTGGAGCTGCCTGCCTGCCTGCAGAAGTGGAGCAGAGTTAAAATGTCTGCCCATTGTATGCATCACATTTGAGCCAGTGAGAGAGAGGAGGAAAAAAAAAAGTCCCTTATTCAGAAGTTCCAACCACCCTTAATATGTCTATTGGCGATGTGGAGAAAACATAAATCATTAAATATCATAACCGAATAAATCCAACAGCCTGCTGACTTTGACATTATTTTGTACACAGCACATGTTCATAATAACTGGTGGTTAGCATCCTTGATTATGGCACGCACAGAACAAAGGGAAACTATCTTCCTGAAGAAAAAAAAACTCAATCATGCAGGAAAAATAAGGAAAACAATCTCCCTGCTTCCAAAATGTTTTTATGGTATGGTCCTCTTTGCTGCAGCTGTCATTCTTTCTTTTCAGCATGCTGCCCGGAACAAGATTGGGTTGGACTTTGCTGGATAGTCCTGCCTGCTCATAGGCCTGAACATAAACTGCTTTTTAGCACTGGTTCACTGGAAAATGGTCCTTTTGTTTCTTCTCTCTGCCGTGATTGCGTTGGCTGAGCATTGAGTAGAGTATTGAGGCCGGCCTCAGTAGGAGCGTTTCCTAATCTACTCTTTTCAGGAATGACCATCATCACAGCCCTGATTCCATCTGTCTGCAGTGGTGGCGTTGAGAAGCTCTGGATTCCTTTGGTTAGTAGTGGTCAAGGTGGAATGGGAAGAGCTTGAATGGTCCTGTTGTTTTTTTTACCCAAAGAACAATGGGGAGAATGTGCTTCTACTGAAAACATTTGACCAATAGTCTAGGTGAGGGAGGCCTGTGGAGGTGTGATGTTGATTTACTAGTTCTTTGTTTCCCTTTTACACATATTTTATGTGTAAAATCAAAACAGTTTTTGATAGACAGGTATGTCAAGATAACATTGAGAGAGAAATAGAACATTTTTTAAATTTTATCTCCTGAACTGTAACCATAATGACATAGTTTGGATTGGCAATAGTAAGAGTAATCAAATAATAAAGTTTACCGAAGGTGCAAATTAAAACATGAAATGTGACTTCTTGCAGAAAAACTTTTCCTAGACTTTGGAAGCAATATGACATGAAGTTATAGTTTTGGTCTCAGACTCTGAATAAATTAGGTGGAACGGCATAAAATTTGTTGTTAGAACACTGAAAATGGTTTCCCTCAACATAAGTGTGCTTTCATCATGAAAAATTCTCAGTGCAAACTCTCTTTTTGAAGTGGTCCTTCGGCACTGTGAAAAGGGATCCATGCCACTTTGTTGGCTGGTTGGATACTCGGCGCAGCGGCTCTCGGCGAGGCTGAAAAGCATAACAAGCAGCCAGCAGAGCAGAAGTAAGATGTGTTTTGTTAGTTGTCTGAAACTCCGGGGCCCGGAACCACATAAGCTCCCATACTATACCCTGGATTGAGAAAAATAAATCCATTTGTTTCTGACAAACATTTTGTCATTAAAAAATATGAGATAGAAAAACAGACTCTGCTGTGTGTGTGCGCGCCTCTAAAGCGGCTATTGTTTAGGTGTCAGAATCATTAGTTCATTCAGTTCTATTCTGCAAGCTAATGCTTCTGGTCTAATTCACTCTGGGAGAGACAGGACTGCTGTTTCAGATCAGACCTATGAACAGCACTGGCAAAGTAACACAGGCCTTTCTGCCGGAGGGGGAGGTGGTGGACCACAGGGTGGGATCTATATCTATAACTGCTTCAAATTTAATAGCAATCATGGTGTGCTGGAGTTTGGCAAAGGGGGGAAGTGAAAGAGGGTGGAAGGTGGTGGAAAGGGGTGCTTCACTGAGTGCCATATTGGCACGCGGGAGTTAACTCTTCACTCAGGAGGGGCTGCATTTAAAATGCATACCAACAGCATGGAGCAGGAGCCAAATCTCCTCCGAATCCCATCAGTTACTCAAAGGGGCTGGGGGTACAAGTGGAAGAAAAGGGAACCGGATACTCTCGCTCTCTCTTTTCTTCCGCAATCTCTTTCTTTCTCTCTCTCTCTCTCTCACTCACTAACTATCTCTCTCTTTCTTTCTCTCTCTCACTCACTCACTTACTATCTCTCTCTCTCTCTCTCTCTCTCTCTGTCTCACTCACTCACTTACTATCTCTCTCTCTCTCTCTCTCTCTGTCTCACTCACTATCTCTTTCTCCAATTCACTTCCCCCGTCTCTCACTTTCATTTGAAATGAAAAGTGGCGAGAAACCATTCCCTCCTCTCAGACGACGCAGGCTCTCTCTCTCTCTCTCTCTCTCTCTCTTTCTCTCTCTCTCTGACTGCAATGGCCGGAGACTGACCCTGCTGTGTTTGCCCTCCTCCACAGACAGAATAGTCATTCAGGGTTTGAGAAAGTGGGGAGGCTCCTCAAGGCCCCTGTCTGATGGGCCAGTGTAATGGAACAAAACCCAGCCCAGTGCCAGAACTCAGGCTGATACCCTGTCTAAAAGTACTGTAATCCTGTTGGGATCATGAGTTGGTGAAAGACACAAAGATCTCTCTTAAGGATTTATTGTGCCCAAAGGATTAGGTTCAATGGCTGTGTTGAGATGTACTGAATATTCGGCGTATCGAGAGGGGAATATGCTGAATAGTTACCCAGGGAATTCAGGGAGAGAAAAAAAAGGCTTCCCAAATTTGATTGACTCATCTTGGAATTGGGTTGGCACTTTCGAGCCTAGGCATATCGGATCAGGATGTCACTGTCACAAGTTCCATCTGTGGTTGCCTCCAGTTGGCCAGCTCAGCTTTTCCGTAGCTTCTCCAATGTGACAAAAGCAATAGGGAATTCCACTGACTCGGTGGTGGGCCGCCCTCCACGAAGCAATTTGTTACTACTTCAGTGGGAGAAGACAAGAACCTCTGGATCTGCTTCATGGACTCCCGAGATAAGCCACAGCTGTGAGGGGGAGGAGGGCACAGGGGGTGGCGAAAAAATAAATTGCATAAAAAATGGGAGAAAGAATTAAAATTGAGGACCCAGGGGTCCTTTCAACTGACGCTTGAGATTTGCCAGAGGCCAGTTCTAAAGAAAGGACTGTTGTCCTCCAGACAC
Organism: Sardinella longiceps; assembly: GCA_027497455.2. Classification (NCBI taxonomy): domain Eukaryota; kingdom Metazoa; phylum Chordata; class Actinopteri; order Clupeiformes; family Clupeidae; genus Sardinella; species Sardinella longiceps. The sequence continues at coordinate 21,046,814 of JAODXP020000017.1, forward strand.
TGCGCATCCATTACACTAGTCCTCAGTCACTTAGAGAGCCCATGAAGAAGCCCTTGCTGGTGATGGATCGTCCCAGAGCCTTTCCACATGTCTTTCAAGTCAGTTATTTAGGATCTTAATAGCATCAGATGGAGTGATAAAACAGCATGGTCCTACTACTGTGCCGACACCATTTTTTGTTTGCCTTAAGCCCGAGGAGTTGGGAAGCTGTTCATTTCTATAATAAATCTGTCATTCCCAAATACTTTTTTATCTATGTGGAAACAACTTTAGGCCTTGTGCGCCAACAAGACTTGTGGGATACCTAGAGCAGGCTGCAGTGGGGGTGGAAAAATGATGCCCTCTCGGAGGAATGTGTCCGTAGTGAATCATTTAGATATTGCTCATCAGCGAGGCTTTTAATGTAATCCTCTCTCGCTCGTTTAGGCCTCCCGTCTGCAGAGACTTTCAGCTTTCCATACTGTGACTCAGGACAATAACAACAGAGATTCGGCATCTGCCACCTCCTATCAGCCTCTGGTCCCGTGTCCTGTAGTGTTTTCCTGTGCAAAGCAAAGCAAGCACAAAGCCCCTTAGACCTGCTTGGAGGCCTTTTTTCAAGCTGTATCTGCCGCTGGGCTGGAATAGTGTTTCTCATCATTTACTTTACGTTGTTTTGACTGCTTGTCTTATTGAAAGACCATCATTTTGAGGTTCTGCGTCATCTGCTTGATATTAGTGGTGAGGAACACATGGCCATTCAAAGCCAGAGGCCTGAGTGACATCATAAACCACAAGATGGAGCCTAGATCGGCAGTCACGGCTCTGAAGTCCTGGAGGAATACCTGACTCTCATCCGGTATTGTCCCTTAGACAAATACAGGTCGTCGAAGACTCGTAACCCTTGAAAACTCAAACGTGCACGTCCCAAACAATCAGGCTGTGGTAGACTGCTGATGCCAAGGCACTGTGCGGTTTAGACCTGTTAACATCTTGTGGTCTAAGAATGTCTCTTAAATTTACACCACTACACTGTGCTTCATTTGTGTGGAATGTGCTTCATTTGTAAGTATTTGTGCCGTCTATGAGTGAGAGGGGGCCCTCCAGAAGAACTATTATTTCTGTCTTGCCTGTTGTATTTCAAGTGAGCCAGAGAAAAAGACAGTTAAAGGAGTATTTTTAAACATCTGTTCAAACAGTAAATAATTTCAACAGTAAATAACCCAAGATAAGGAGATATGGCTTGGAAAGTTATACATACACAAATTGTAAGTTACATGTTTTTTGTGTGGAGACGAGTCTCCAGCTCACTAAATAACGACTCTCCATTTGGCATGCTCACCTGTTTGTGTTGGCCAGGGGTGGCGAGCGGTGCTCATAAAATATGAGTGGGGTTATGGCTGATGTGGTACTGCCCTCCTACCTCATACAGCAGACAACATCAGCAGTCTCTCTCAGTGTGACTGCTTTTTGCAGCTTGTGTTTATGTGTGAAAGGCAGACAAAGCGAGGAAGAGAGAGGAGTAGGAGGTATCATTCATTCTGTGAAAGTGAGTATGTTTAGGTGTTTTAGTAGTTGTGGTGGGAATGGTGGTCTGTCTGTTTTAGTGTGTGTGAGGACTGTAGGTGGGTCTGTCTTTCTGTTAGCTCAATGCGTGTCTGCGCCTTTGTGTTTGTTAGAGACACTTTTGGGAAGTGGGTTTCTGCATGGAGGCATTGGCGGGGAGAACTCGAGGACAGCCCACACGCGTTTCCCTCACACACACACACACACACACACACTCTCACACACACACACAGAGCTCTGTCCGGTGGTGGGCCAGGCCACGGCTTCTCCTTGAGGATATTTTCTCCGCTTTTTTGTTTTTATGGCTGGAGTGAG